>CM067841.1:588287444-588889106 GCA_034509565.1 Triticum monococcum
CAGATTTACACACGCGAAACACTTAGGTTGACTTGACGAGCCTAGCATGTACAGACATGGCCTCGGAACACAAGAGACCGAAAGGTCGAGCATGAGTTGTATGGTAGATATGATCAACATGAAGATGTTCACCGATGATGACTAGTCCATCTCACGTGATGATCGGACACGGCCTAGTTGACTTGGATCATGTAATCACTTAGATGACTAGAGGGATGTCTATCTGAGTGGGAGTTCATAAGATGAACTTAATTATCCTGAACATAGTCAAAAGGTCTTCGCAAATTATGTCGTGGCTCGCGCTTCAGTTCTACTGTTTAGATATGTTCCTAGAGAAAATTTAGTTGAAAGTTGATAGTAGCAATTATGCGGACTAGGTCCGTAAACTGAGGATTGTCCTCATTGCCTCATAGAAGGCTTATGTCCTTAATGCACCGCTCAGTGTGCTGAACCTCGAACGTCGTCTGTGGATGTTGCGAACATCTGACATACACATTTTGATAACTACGTGATAGTTCAGTTAAACAGTTTAGAGTTGAGGCACCGAAGACGTTTTGAAACGTCGCGAAACATATGAGATGTTTCGAGGGCTGAAATTGGGATTTCAGGCTCGTGCCCACGTCAAGGGGTATAAGACCTCTGACGATTTTCTTAGCCTACAAACTAAGGGAGAAAAGCTCAATTGTTGAGCTTGTGCTCAGATTGTCTGAGTACAACAATCATTTGAATCGAGTGGGAGTTGATCTTCCAGATGAGATAGTGATGTTTCTCCGAAGTCATTACCACCAAGCTGCTAGAGCTTCGTGATGAACTATAATATATCAGGGACATATATGATGATCCTTGAGATATTCGCGATGTTTGACACCACAAAAGTAGAAATCAAGAAGGAGCATCAATTGTTGATGGTTGGTGAAACCACTAGTTTCAAGAAGGGCAAGGGCAAGGGCAAGAAGGGATACTTCATGAAATGGCAATTCAGCTGCTGCTCTAGTGAAGAAACCCAAGGTTGAACCCAAACCCGAGACTAAGTGCTTTTGTAATAAGGGGAACAGCCACTGGAGCAGAATTACCCTAGATACTTGGTAGATGAGAAGGCTGGCAAGGTCGATAGAAGTATATTGGATATACATTGTGTTAATGTGTACTTTACTAGTACTCCTAGTAGCACCATGGTATTAGATGCCGGTTCGGTTGCTAAGTGTTAGTAAACTCGAAATAAGAGGCTGCGGAGTAAACGGAGACTAGCTAAAGGTGAGCTGGCGATATGTGTTGGAAGTTTTTCCCAAGCTTGATGTGATCAAGCATCACACGCTCCCTCTACCATCGAGATTGGTGTTTGCGTTGAGCATAGACATGATTGGATTATGTCTATCGCAATACGGTTATTCATTTAAGGAGAATAATGGTTACTCTGTTTATTTGAATAATACCTTCAATGGTCTTGCACCTAAAATGAATGGTTTATTGAATCTCGATCGTAGTGATACACATGTTCATGGCAAAAGATATAAGATAGTAATGATAGTACCACCTACTTGTGGCAATGCCACGTAAGTCATATCGGTATAAAGCGCATGAAGAAGCTCCATGTTGATCGATCTTTGGGCTCACTCGTTTTTGAAAAGTTTGAGACATGCGAACCATGTCTATTGGTGTATATGCATGAAGAAACTCCATGCAAATGGACCGTTTGGACTCACTTGATTTTGAATCACTTGAGACATGCAAATCATACCACATGGGCAAGATGACTGAAAGCCTCGTTTTCAGTAAAATGGAACTAGAAAGCAACTTGTTGGAAGTAATACATTTTGATGTGTGCAGTCCAATGAGTGCTGAGGCGTGTAGTGGATATCGTTATGTTCTTACTTCACAGATGATTTGAGTAGATGTTGAGTATATTTACTTGATGAATCACGAGTCTGAATTATTGAAAGGTTCAAGTAATTTCAGGGTGAAGTTGAAAGATCGTCGTGACAAGAGGATAAAATATCTATGATATGATCATAGAGATGAATATCTGAATTACGAGTTTGGCACAGAATTAAGACATTATGGAAATTGTTTCACAACTAATACAGCCTGAAACACCATAGTATGATGGTGTGTCCGAACATCATAAGTGCACCCTATTGGATATGATGCATACCATGATGTTTCTTATCGAATTACCGCGATAGTTTATGGGTTGGGCATTAGAGACAACCACATTCACTTTAAATAGGGCACCACGTATTTCCGATGAGATGACACCGTATGAACTATGGTTTAGAGAAACCTAAGCTGTCATTTGTTAAAAGGTTTGGGGCTATGACGCTTATGTGAAAAGTTTCATGCTGATAAGCTCCAACCCAAAGCGGATAAATGCATATTCATAGGACACCCAAAACAGTTGGGTATACCTCCTGTCTCATATCTGAAAGCAATAAGGGATTGTTTCTAGAATCGGGTCCTTTCTCAAGGAAAATTTTCTCTCGAAATAATTGAGTGGGAGGATGGTGGAGACTTGATGAGGTTATTGAACCGTCTCTTCAACTAGTGTGTGGCAGGGCACAGGGAGTTGTTCCTGTGGCACCTACACCAATTGAAGTGGAAGCTTATGATAGTGATCATGAAACTTCAGATCAAGTCACTACCAAACCTCGTGGGATGACAAGGATGCGTACTACTTCAGAGTGGTACGTAATCCTGTCTTGGAAGTCATGTTGCTAGACAACAATGAACCTATGAGCTATGGAGAAGCGATGGTGGGCCTGGATTCCAAAATGGCTCGAGGCCATATAATCCGAGAGAGGATCCACATATGAAACCAAAGTGTAGGCTTTGGAAGAACTACTTGATGGTCGTAAGGCTGTTAGGTACATATGGATTTTAAAAGGAAGACAGACAATGGTGGTATGTATCACCATTAAGAAAGATCGACTTGTCGTTAAGATGTTTTCCGACAAGTTCAAGGAGTTGACTACGATGAGACTTTCTCACTCGTAGCGATGCTAAGAGTCTGTTGGAATTATATTAGGGATTACTTCATTCTTTATGAAATCTTGCAGATAGGATGTCAAAACATTGTTTCCTCGATGATTTTCTTGAGGAAAGGTTGTATGTGATACAACTAGAAGGTTTTGTCAATCCTGAAAGATGCTAACAAGTATGCAAAGCTCCAGCAATCCTTCTAAGGACTGGAGTAAGCATCTCGGAGTTGGAATGTATGCTTTGATGAGATGATCAAAGATTTTGGGTGTATACACAGTTTATGAGAAACTTGTATTTCCAAAGAAGTGAGTGGGAGCACTGATGAGTTGTTGACATATTGATGATCAGAAATGACGTAGAATTTCTAGAAATCATATAGGGTTATTTGGAAAGTGTTTTTCAATGGAAAGCCTGGATTAAGCTACTTGAACATTGAGCATCAAGATCTATAAGGATAGATCAAAACGCTTAATGGTAATTTCAAATGGGCACATACCTTGACATGATCTTGAAGGTGTTCAAGATGGATCAGTCAAAGAAGGAGTTCTTGCCTGAGTTGTAAGGTATGAAGTTAAGACTTAAAGCTGGACCACGGCAGAAGAAAGAGGAAGGACGAAGGTCATCCCCTATGCTTTTGTCATAGGCTCTATACGGTATGCCATGCTGAGTACCGCACCTGATGTGTGCCTTGCCACATATTTGGCAAGAGGGTACAAAGGTGATCTAGGAGTAGATCACGAGATAGCGGTCTAAATTATCCTTAGAGGAATAAGGATATGTTTCTCGGTTATGGAGGTGATAAAGAGTTCGACGTAAAGAGTTACGTCGATGCAAGCTTAACACCTATCCGGATAGCTCTGAGTAGAGATACCGGATACGTATAAGGGAGCAACAATTTAGAATAGCTCCAAGTAGAATAGTTATTTGAAATGGCTCCAAATGTAGCGTAGTAGTTGCATCTACAAGATGACATAGAAATTTGCGAAGTACATATGGATCTAAATGTTGCAGACCCGTTGACTGAAACCTCTCTCACAAACATAACATGATCAAACCCAGAACTCTTTGGGTGTTAGTCACATGGGGATGTGACCTTGAGTGTTAATCACATATCGATGTGAACTGGATTATTGACTCTAGTGCAAGTGGGAGACTATTGGAAATGTTCCCTAGAGGCAATAATAAATTAGTTATTATCATATTTCCTTGTTCATGATAATCGTTTATTATCCATGCTAGAATTCTATTGTTAGGAAACTCACATACATGTGTGGATACATAGACAACACCATGTCCCTAGTAAGCCTCTAGTTGACTAGCTCGTTGATCAATAGATGGTTACGGTTTCCTGACCATGAACATTGGATGTTGTTGATAACGGGATCACATCATTAGGAGAATGATGTGATGGACAAGACCCAATCCTAAGCCTAGCACAAGATCGTGTAGTTCATTTGCTAAAGCTTTTCTAATGTCAAGTATCATTTCCTTAGACCATGAGATTGTGCAACTCCCGGATACTGTAGGAATGCTTTGGGTGTGCCAAACGTCACAACGTAACTGGGTGGCTATAAAGGTACACTACGGGTATCTCCAAAAGTGTCTGTTGGGTTGGCACGAATCAAGACTGAGATTTGTCACTCCGTGTGATGGAGAGGTATCTCTGGGCCCACTCGGTAGGACATCATCATATGCGCAATGTGACCAAGGAGTTGACCACGGGATGATGTGTTATGGAACGAGTAAAGAGACTTGCCGGTAACGAGATTGAACAAGGTATCGGATACCGACGATCGAATCTCGGGCAAGTACAATACCGCTAAACAAAGGGAATTGCATACGGGATTGATCAAATCCTCGACATCGTGGTTCATCCGATGAGATCATCGTGGAACATGTGGGAACCAACATGGGTATCCAGATCCCGCTGTGGGTTATTGACCGGAGAACATCTTGGTCATGTCTGCATGGTTCCCGAACCCGTAGGGTCTACACACTTAAGGTTCGATGACGCTAGGGTTATAGGGAATAGATATACGTGGTTACTGAATGTTGTTCAGAGTCCCGGATGAGATCCCGGACATCACGAGGAGTTTCGGAATGGTCCAGAGGTAAAGATTTATATATGGGAAGTCTGTTTTGGTCACCGGAAAAGTTTCCGGTGCTATCGGTAACGTACCGGGACCACCGGGAGGGTCCCGGGGGTCCACCAGGTGGGGCTACCTGCCCCAGAGGGCTGCGTGGGCCAAGTGTGAGAGGGGACCAGCCCTAGGTGGGCTGGTGCGCCCCCCACCAGGGCCCAAGGCGAAGAGAGAAGGGAAAGGGGGAAACCCTAGGCTCAGATGGGCCTAAGGCCCACCTAGTGGTGCGCCCCCCTCTCCCCCCCCCCCCCTGGCCGCCCCCCTAGATGGGATCTAGGGCTGGCCGCCACCCCTAGGGGTGGAAACCTAGGTGGGGGTGCAGCCCCTCCCTTTCCCCTATATATAGTGGGGTTTTGGGCTGCCATACACACGAGAACATCTCCTTCTTGGTGCAGCCCTACCCCTCTCCCTCCTCGTCTCTTGCGGTGCTTAGCGAAGCCCTGCTGGAGTACCACGCTGCTCCACCACCATCACGCCATCGTGCTGCTGATGGACGGAGTCTTCCCCAACCTCTCCCTCTCTCCTTGCTGGATCAAGGCATGGGAGACGTCACCGGGCGGCATGTGTGTTGAACGCGGAGGTGCCGTCCGTTCAGCACTAGGATCATCGGTGATTTGGATCACGGCGAGTACGACTCCATCAACCCCGTTCACTTGAATGCTTCCGCTTAGCGATCTACAAGGGTATGTAGATGCACTCTCCTTCCCCTCGTTGCTAGATTACTCCATAGATTGATCTTGGTGATGCGTAGAAATTTTTTGAATTTTTGCTACGTTCCCCAACAATAACGATCTCTGGTATGTTGTGGAAAATGGTGTTCCCTCAGTTACACCTTCTCTGAATGCTGCTGATGTGAAGAGATTCAAGCAACTCGACTCTCAAGCGAAGAATATTATATGTGGCCATCTGAGCAAAGGACAGTATGGCAGAGTGGGTGCTTTGGAGACAGAGAAGCTAATCTGGGACAGGTTGTCCAAAGTGAATGAAGGAGTCTCAACACAGCGTGACTCTCGAGTTGATGTTCTTCGCAATCTCTTCAACTGCTTCAAAAGACTCGACAATGAAAATGTTCAACAAACCTTCGATCGCCTCACTGACATCTCAAATGAGCTTCTAGCACTTGGTGCCACTGACATCACCGACCATGAGGTGGTGAAGAAATTGCTGAGATCGCTTGATTCCTCATTTGACACTCTGGCATTGATGATACAAGAGCATGCTGATTACAAGTCACTTGATCCCGCTGATATTCTCGAGAGGCTAAATACTCATGAGTTCCAACTTGCTGAAAAAGAGACATCTATGGTTCGAGCTATGGCAGATCACGCGCACTGAAGGCCAAGGTGGTATCCAAGTCCGAAGATGAAGACTCTGGTAGCAGCCTTGGTGATCTTCAAGAACTAAGCTATGATCTGGCTCTGCTCGTGAAGAAGTTCCAAAAGTTCTCAAGACGTGGTCGCCTTGGAAGACCCTCAAGGAGCAGTGACTCCTCATCCAGTGACTACAAGAGGAGGCTCTGCCACAAATGCAAGAAACCTGGACATTACATTCAGGATTGTCCTCAGTGGGAAAAGGAATCAAAGAAGAAGAAATACAAGGATTACAGTTCTGATGATGCGAAGAAAAAGAAGAAATCCACAAAATCTTCATCATCAAAATCCTCAATGCCTTCATATCACAAGAAGAGCAGCTCCAAGAAGGCCAAGGCATTCATTGGCAAGGAAATGTACTCTGAGGCTGAATCTGAAGAAAATGAGGAAGAGGAGTCATCTGAGGAGTCCGAATCCGGAGTGGCAAGCCTAGCTCTCACCACTGTATTCGTCAGCAAGTCTATCTTCAACACTGAAGAAAATGACCTCACCAACAAGGCTGATGAAGGCGATGATGACTACGTTCCCACCTATTGCTTCATGGCAAAGGGTGCCAAGGTACTCAAATATACCTCCTCTGAATCAAGTGAGAATGAATCTGATGAAAACCTTAAGCCCAGCTATTCTAAACTTGCTAAGATTGCTGTAAAATAACAAAGGGCTCTTGAAAAGGTTCAAAACATGCTAGAAAAAAGTGATGATATGTTGGGTGAAGAAATGGATTGCACTAAAGCCTTGACTAAAAATCTTCAGAGACTTCAGACTAGGTTTGACAATCTTCAAGGTCATCATAACACTCTCTTATCCGATCATGAGAAGCTTTCTTATGAATTTCTTCAAAGAAAGCAAGACCTTGAGAAGCTAAGAGTGAGTTATGTAGATCTTCAGAAGGAGCGCGATTCATTACTTTCTCAACAAATCAGCGCATCTCAGGAAGAATTTGTTCCTCCATGTTTGAAATGCATTGAACGTGAATCTGCTAATTCTTCACCTGAATGTTCAAATGCTGCTAATGTTTCAAATTCTTCACATGCCTCTGCTATCATTAATTCCCCATCTGAGGGCATTGCTAGTATCACTGACGATGCAGGGCTGAAGGAATTGTACATTACAGGCATGTACAAAAGCCTCAAAGGGCATCAGACTCTTTGTGATGTGCTTAAAAGCAGATCCTCAACAAGAACCCTAGGAAAGAGGGTATTGCTTTTGAGAGGAAACTCAATGCTGATGGTACATATTGGAAGCCTGAGCAGTACCACAAAACTACATGGGTTGTTGCAAAGGGACCTCCAGTTGATCCATCTAACCTATCTGGATATGCATGTGAATCTCCTCATTCTGATGATGAGTCATTTGACTCCAACTACAAACTGTTCAAAAATCAGAATGGTGAAGTATTTGCTAGATATGTTGGCACTAACTGTAGGAACGGTCCCCCTATGAAGAAAATCTGGGTTCCCAAAAGATGCCTTGAAAGTCTTCAGGTGAATGTCATCATGACGCCACCTGTGAAGAATAGGAACCCCAGATCAAATTCTTCATATGGACCAAATTCTTTATATGGATCCAAGTCCTCATACAGACCAAACTCCTCACATGGATAAAATTCATAAAAAGGATCAAAGTCCTCATATGAACATCATCGTGCTAACCCGTCTGTTTCGCAGGGAAGATCTAAGGATTATGGATATGTGCATTATTCTTCAAATTATTATGTCCATAAGTCCTCGAGGAATTTCTCTGCTTACTCTTATGCTTATTCTAACCCCCCTTATGTGAAACGAAATGGACTGGCTTCTATGCCATCCTTCTCGTATGGAGCTCGCAAAATGATGAACTCTTTGCCACCCCTTCAGATGTGGGTGGTGAAGAAAAAGAGCTAATCTCTTCTGCAGGGTCAGGTCTCCAGACGTATGTAATCGTCTGAAGAATTTGCTAGAGACCTGAGTATGCCTGATAGGATGCAGGCTAATCATGAAGAATTGAACTTTCATTTCTCACGTCCTCACACTACTTTATATGTTCTGTTGCTTGATGAAATTGATCTGATGAATTGATGTCATACTCTTCACTAATGAAGTATGTGAGTTTGTAAGATGCACTAATTCATCTGCAGGATGATCAACCCAAAGCCACTGAGTGGGTCCTCGATAGTGGATGCACAAATCACATGACTGGAGACAAGAATTTATTGATGGATGATCCATTATCTCCGTCGCATCTGAAGCATATCATCTTTTCTGACAAAGGCAAAAGTCAGGTATTGGGTCTAGGTAAGGTTGCGATCACAAAGGATCGACACATGGACAAAGCCATGCTTTCTGAGTCCTTAGGATACAACCTTAGGTCTGTCTCAATGCTTTGTGATCTTGATATGGTTGTTGTCTTTGGCAAGTACCGTTGTGTTGTGCTTATGGAAGCTGACAATTCCAAAGTCTTCGAAGGCTTTAGGAGAGGAGACCTGTATATTGTTGATTTCTCTACAGGACCACAACCAGCCGTGTGTCTACTTGCAAAAGCTTCAGAAGGCTGGCTCTGGCATCGACGACTTGGTCATGCAGGCTTGAGGAATTTGCACACGCTTGCGAAGACGAAGCATGTCATTGGCATCGAGAATGTCAAATTCCTCAAGGATCACCTATGTGGAGCCTGTGAAGCTGGGAAGATGACAAAGGCCAAGCATCCAGCGAAGACTATCATGACCACTACTCGCCCATTTGAATTGCTTCACATGGATCTCTTCGGTCCTAATCATTATTCTGCTATTTCAAATGAAGCATCTCAATATGGCTTTGTTATTATTGATGATTGCTCTCGTTATACACGGGTACACCTTGTTACTTACAAACATGAAGTGCAGGAGGTCTTCAAACGATTTTCCTCGAGGGCTTCAACCAACTTTGGTGTGATGATCAAGCACATCAGAAGTGACAATGGCACTCAGTTCAAGAATTCTAGTCTCGATGACTATCTTTATGAACTTGGTATTACTCATGAGTTATCTGCTCCTTACACTCCTCAGCAGAATGGCGTCGTGGAGCGCAAGAACAGGACTCTTGCTGAGATGGCTCGCACTATGCTTGATGAAACGCCTCGTCGTTTCTGGACTGAGGCAATTGATACCGCGTGCCGCATCATCAACAGAGTATATCTTCACAAATTCTTCAAGAAGACTGCCTATGAACTCCTCACTGATAAGAAACCCAATGTAAGTTATTTTAGAGTCTTCGGTGCTAAATGTTGGATTAGAGATCCTCATCACAACTCAAAATTTGCACCGAAAGCACATGAAGGTTTTATGCTTGGTTACGGAAAGGACTCGCACACCTACAAAGTCTTCAACAACGTTCTTCACAAGGTTGTTGAAACTGTAGATGTGCGGTTCGATGAAACTAATGGCTCGCAAAGAGAGCACCTACCTACTGTGATAGATGAACCAGCACCTGAGGAAACAATCAAGTTCAAGGCTACTGAGGATGTCATTCCTACTGAAGAATTTTCTGAAGAATTCATTCCAGAACATGAAGAACGTCGAGCTAATGCACCTGAAGAAAATACTGAAGAAAATGGTGCTGAAGAGAATGCTGATCAAATTCTTCAATGACAACCAACTCATCCTTGCATTGCAAAAGAAGTGCAAGTTGAAAAGATCATCAATGACATCAAAGCGCCAGGTCCTCTCACACGCTCAAAAGCTTCACATTTATCTAACTTTTGTGGGGACTATGCTTTTGTCTCTATTACATAGCCCACTAAGGTAGATGAAGCATTTCTGGAGCCTGAGTGGATTCAGGTCATGCAAGAAGAACTACATCAGTTCGAGCTCAACGATGTCTGGGAACTGGTCAAACGTCCAGATCCTCGCAAGCACAATATCATCGGCACAAAGTGGATCTACCGCAACAAGCAAGATGAAAATGGCCTTGTGGTGAGGAATAAGGCACGGCTTGTAGCTCAAGGCTACACACAGGCTGAAGGAATTGATTTCGATGAAACTTTTGCACCTGTTGCTAGACTTGAGGCTATTCGCATATTACTTGCTTATGCTAACCATCATGATATCACTTTATATCAAATGGATGTGAAAAGTGCCTTCCTCAATGGTAAGCTTGAGGAAGAAGTATATGTTGCTCAACCCCCAGGTTTTGAAGATCCAAAGAATCCTGACAAAGTCTTCAGACTCAACAAGGCCCTCTATGGCCTCAAGCAGGCCCCACGGGGGTGGTATGATACCTTGAAGGAATTCCTCATGACGAAAGGCTTCAAACCCGGTTCACTCGACCCTACTCTTTTCACTAAATCTTATGATGGCGAATTGTTTGTGTGCCAAATATATGTTGATGATAATATCTTTGGCTGTACTGACCAACGTTATAGTGATGAATTTGCCTATATGATGAGTGAAGAATATCAAATGTATATGATGGGAGAGTTGAAATTCTTCTTAGGTCTTCAAATTCGTCAACAACAGAATGGCATATTCATATCTCAGGAGAAATGCCTCAAGGATGTACTGAGGAAATTCGACATGCAAGATTGCAAAGGCGTCAAAATTCCTATGCCCACAAATGGCCATCTATGCACTGATGAAAATGGTATCGACTTCGATCATAAGGTATACCGCTCCATGATTGGCTCTTTATTGTACTTATGTGCATCTATGCCAGATATAATGCTTAGTGTTTGCATGTGTGCCCGATTTCAAGCTACACCAAAGGAATCACACCATAAGGCTGTGAAGCATATTCTTCGATATCTAGCTCACACACCAACACTTGGATTATGGTACCCCAAGGGCTCGGCTTTTGATCTCATTGGATATTCTGACTCTGACTATGCTGGTGATCGTGTGGACCGCAAGTCAACATCTGGTACATGTCATTTCCTCGGACGATCTTTGGTCTGTTAGTCCTCGAAGAAACAGAACTGCGTATCACTATCTACTGCTGAAGCTGAGTAGATTGCCGCTGGTTCTTGCTGTGCTCAATTGCTATGGATGAAGCAAACTCTCAAGGACTACGGCATCAACATGAAGAATGTGCCTCTCTTCTGTGACAATGAGAGTGCCATCAAGATTGCTCACAACCCCGTTCAGCACTCGAAGACAAAGCACATTCAGATTCGTCATCATTTCCTTCGTGATCATGTGTTGAAGGGCGACATTTCTATTGAGCATGTGAAGACTGAACAACAGCTAGCCGATATCTTCACAAAGCCCTTGGATGAGAAGAGATTTAGCAAGTTGCGGTGTGAGCTAAATATCCAAGAATCTTTGAATGTTCTTTGAAAACGACACTCATCCTAACACTTATGCAAAATTTATGAATTAGATGTGCAACACATGAAGAAACGTTTTTCTTCAATCAATGAAGAATAACACTCTTAGTGTGAAGAAATTAACGAAGAATTTGATTCTCAGAACCCTACGATAATTGTACGCGCTGTCTGAAATCATCATTCTTATACGGTGGGTCATGTCACCACCAAAAGTTGAAATTCCTCAATTATTCATATTCTTCAACTTTGCATTGCCTTCACGGCTTCCGTCGTTTTTCTTCATTGGCTATATATATATATATATATATATATATATATATATATATGTATGTATGTATGTGTGTTCATGTCCTCTACAGCATTTACTTATTGTTAATTCTTCAAGTTGGTTTTTCTGCAAAGTGAATGTGATCGGACCCTTCCCCCTCTATGCTATACTCAACCCAATCTATTCACAAATTCTTCATGTGCGTTCTATTTGAAACTCGTTCAAAATCTTCACTGTGTCCTTGTCAGCTGAAGAAATTGCGAACGGAACTTCAAAACCTATCCTATCTAAATTTTCGGCTTTGCCGCTCAAACCGTTCCGCATCCCACGATATACTTATCCACTCACCCATGATCTAACATGATCTCTACTTCTCACTACGTGGGTGCCACATGTCATGCGAATGAGAAGGGTCAGGGGCACGTTCGTCCAATTTCTTCGGGCGAGCAGTTTTTCACCGTGGCTATAAATACCCATCCTTCCCTTCCTCACTTATTTTACTCCGCTCGACCTCTCTCTCCAGCTCGAGCTTCTCAAACCCTAGCGCCGCCGCTACTCCATCGCTGCCAGTGAGGAAGAGCTTCACTGCCTCGACCTCGTTGCCGATGTACTCGCGCCGACCGTGGAAATCTTCACTCCACCGCCGCCGTAGCCGTCTTCCTCCGCCAAGTTAGGGCATGGAAGATCTACACAGATGAACTTCATCTCCACACCTCACTGTTCATCGTGTTCTTCGTCCAGGGTAATTAAAAGTTACTTTTACTGCCCTCGTTAATTCGAATGATTATCTACAAAATCTTCAAAAGTGTTTTTCTTCATAGCTTCACACACTAAACACCTCACAAGTCATATGTTCTTGATTCGTTTCCCTAAGCATCATTTTTCTTCATGATTCCTCAATTGTGTGGATCTTCGATCTATACAACTCTGGAACCTAAGACAAAGAACGCTTAGTGAAATTATTCAAGACTCATCTGGTCAAATTCCTCAAACTTGTTCTTTTTGAAAAACCCTCTGAGAACGCATATGACCTCTCCAAATTCCTCGCAACTATACTTTGTTCACAGGTACACATGTCAGCTGCTGAATCACTAGGTTCTCATCAACTTAACTCATTTGCAGCATTCCTCGAAGAGAAGTTGCATACTTCTTCAGAGAATTCGATTGTTCAAATTCCTCAACTGAAGAAAATGGCTGATGGTAAAAGGCCACAGAAAGGAGGAAAGAAGCCTGAGGTCATGACTGCCTTTGAAATCCCTGAGGACATATACAAAGATTACTGCACTCTTGATGAGGCCAAGTTTGGAAAAGAGGACAAAAATCAGCGCAAGGTGCGCATACAGAGGATAGAATGGAGATGGGCAAGAGAATGGAGGGAGTACAGGTATGTAACTCCAAAGTACATGAAGAAATTCGCACTCAATCCTCCATGCCCAAGAGCTCCATTGGCACCTGGCCAAATAGCTGATCCCACCAGCCTCAAGCACGGTGAGGACTATCCTGACGAATGGGCCAAGCGCCAAGCCAAGTTGGCTAAGCAAGCCAGAGAAGCAGTGAGGAAATTAAATGAAGACTCTGCTGCTGCTACTGCCTCTGCCGAGGCCTCTGCTATCAAGCCGAAGAAGGCTATGTCAAAGAAGCTTGCGCGCAAGCCAAGTGCTTCACCCGCAATGCCCTCAAGGCCAAGTTCATCAGCAATGCCCTCACGGCCAGAATCCTCAAAGCCCTCATGGCCAATTCCTCATGTTGCTCCTGTTCCTCAAAAGTCCTTAGCTCCTCCGCCAAAGTCTTCAACTGTTTCGACAAAGTCCTCAGCACCTGTGCATCTCGCCTCATGCCAAAGGACTGCATGCATATCTATTGCCTCAGGTGTCTCAGCAAGTTCCTCAGCTGCACCAAGTTCCTCAGCTGGCCCCTCACTGCTGAAGACAAAGTCAACTGCTGGACGCGGTCCTCGACCAAGTCCTCAGAAGAAGCAAGTTGCTTTCCAAGTGCCGTCTGAAGAAGACGAAGCTAATGATGATGAACTTGCAGAAATCATCAGAGATAGGCAAGTCAGGGCCGCTAGAGCCAAGGGAAAAAATGTGCCACTGCTTTTGGATCCCAAGTTGATCCTCGAATACATTGATGTTTGGCACGAGGACCCCAACACTCCCATGCCTGAATTGAAGCTGACTCCTGGCCAAAGTCACATGCTGACCCACTTCATTCAAGAAGAAAAGTGGAAATTTGAGAAGGTCAGGCAGATCAAGAAAGCGCAGTACAAGAAAGAGCGCTATCTGAAGAAAAATGTTGTCTCTATGAAAACTGAAGAACTTGTCACTATTCAAACTGAGATCAAGAAACTCAATGATGAATTTGACGCATATCGCGCTGATTGGCTTGGAGCCAAGGTTCGTTTTGAGAAACTTGCGGATAACTTCACTTCCAATGTTGCTGCCCCAACGCAACAGGAAGTTCCTCGGGCTGAAGCATCTGCTCAGCCGACTGAAGAACATGCCAGCACCTCTGATGAAAATCAGGCTACTAAAGAAAATGTGAGTTCCAGGGCTAATGACTGCATTCCAGCCACTGAAAAAATTGCCAGGGGATCCACTAGTGGTGCGCCTGAAGCAACTGAAGAAATCGGGGCAACTGCATCAGTTGTGCCTGAAGAAAATCAACCAAATTCCTCAGCTACTCCTGCGCCAACTTCAACTCCAACCCTTCCATCTGCATCAGATGTGAAGAAGACCAAGGCTGCAGAGCGTGCTGCAGTGAAGAAAAGGAAAGCATCAGCTGCTTCAGATTCTTCAGCTCCAAACAAGATGAAGCCTATGACAAGTTCATTTGCTAATCCGATTGATGTTGTTACCATCTCAACCAGGCCATCAAATGACCTTGTCCTTTTTGATGAAGAATATGTGATCCCCAGCGGATCTGATGAAGAAACTCCTTCTGCTGCTTCGTCTGAGCAGTTGGATGAAGAAATTAAAGTGGATGCGATCCCTTCAACACCTATCATCTCCTCGCCCATGTCTCAGTTCACAGCTGAAGAGGCTGGCGTTGAAGAAATGGAAGATGAATATGTGGACGTTGGCTGCTCCACACCCGTACTCAGTGATGAATTATGGGAAAGTCAGCATCCAAATTCTCCAACGTTCACACCGTTGCAGCAAATACCTCAGTCGCCTGCACCAACTATTCAAATGGGCTCTGAAGAAACTCACACCACTTCATCTGTGCATGAGGAAATTCCAGCCACTAGCGCTGAAGAACCTGCTGCTGGTGAACAACTGAAGACGCAGACTGCCACTGAAGAGGAACCAGAAATTCCTCAGCCCGAAGAACCTGCAATTGAGATTCCTGAGGTCGTGATGCAACTCACTGACACTCCTCTGCCCAAGCCAAAAGATCCATTCTCACGCAAGCAGAAGTTCAAGGCTAATGATTTGTTCGGCGAGCACGTATTCTTCGAAGATTATAACCCATATAACTCTGCTCGCATTAGGAAGAGGCGTTTCTGGACTGCTAGTCAAGCCAATTTCTATTCCTCGGTGTTGTTCAACAAGGAGAAAATCTTCTATCATGAGAATATTCCTCACGTGAACATGGAATCTCTGTCGTGCTTCGCACCGGTCCTTAGTGTTCTGCATGACGCTGGACTGTTAAACTTTTGCTCTGACATCTGCGATTGGAATGAAGAACTGATTCTTCAATTCTATGCAACGCTGCACATCATAGGAGATTCTGAAGATGTGAATTCATGGGTGCTGGACTGGATGTCTGAAAATACTCACCTCACTGCACCAGCCTCTGAATTGCTTCGTGCCTTACCACTCAGTCCTCCCCTTGAAGAAGCTCGTTGCATCTACAGTGAACCTGAGCTTACAAATCATTACATGCAGGTGCTGATGAAACCTTTGAAGCCAGGTCAAGCACCAAGAACCAAATTCCTCGTGAAGGAATTGCTTTACGTGCCCAGAACTGTCTATCGTATTCTTACGAGGACAATTAGTCCTATCAAAGGCCACGACTCATCTGATGAGGAAATTGTTGGCATCATGAAGAATCTGGTATTCAACATTGTTCATGGCATTCCTGTCAATTATCATGATTTCTTCATGAGGACTCTGGCAAATGTTGCACTGTCTCCGTTTGAGCTGAAGCCTTATGCACATTGGATTATGAGATTCCTTAGGACAAGGTCTTCACTCAACTACAAAGCTGATTTTCAGAATCACCTCAGCTACTTGCCCCCAATTGAAGTCCTCAAGCAGACTTATTCCTCAGTTGATGGAAAGGGCAAGGCACTAGCTGTTATAGATGAAGGCATTCATCCATTGGATGGTCAATTTCGCAAAGCTGCTTCTTATTCCACCAATGATGACTCTGCCACACATGACTCTGCCAATGCACCCAAGTCTACTCCTCAAGCCACTGCCCCATGCATGATGACTGACCGTGAACTTCTGCTTAGTCTTCATCAGAAGGTGGATCTAAATCACAAATGGGTTAAGCGTCAGTTTGGTTCACTTCTTCACAACATGACTGCTACACACAATGCAGTGAAGAAAAACCATTACTACCTCCATCAAGTCTTCGGTCGCACCTAGGCAATCCTGTCACATCTGTATGGTGAAGAAGATCTGAAGAAAATGGGTCTCAATGAAGATTTTGACTGGTCTGCACCTCCACCAAAGAAATTCAAGAAGGTCAAGGTTCCTTATCTGGTGGCCAGCTCATATTCTTCATCGCGCGCCACTGATGAAAACGAAGACTTGGACGATACTGCGGCAGGCCCTACTACAACAAACGACCCCAACAACGTTGGCGCTCCTTCATCAACTTGATATTCATCAGGGGCGTTAGTCCTCATATTCGAACCTTTTGGTCATTTGATGACAAAGGGGGAGAATTTTGAGTTAGCCTTCAAGCGGGTCTTTCAATATGGGCGTTTTTTTAAAAGTTACAACTCTCGTTCTTCTGAGACTCTTATTGGATCGAGTTGTAAACTTAAACCCGATGGTGCTCTGATACTCTTGATGCGTTTTTCTGCATGCTTATTCCTCGTTAATATTATTGCACGCATGCTGAATTACATCAGTCACCATATTTCATCATGCATTTCAAATTCTTCACTGTTATATGTCAAATGCGTGTATGAATTACAAGATATAGGGGGGGATCTCCATGATTCAACTCTTCAAGTGTGCATTGCTTCAAAACAAAATTCCTCACTATGCACATCTTCAGGGGGAGTTCTTCTATATCTTGCAATCAAATTCCTCAATATCAGTATTTACACTTCATATGTTTATCCCCGTTGAAACTTAACCTATATTGTCATCAATCACCAAAAAGGGGGAGATTGTAAGTGCATCTAGTGCCCCTTAGTGATTTTGGTGTATTGAAGACTTATAGCTTAAGGGACTAATGCATTTGTGAGTGTACACAGGTCTATAAGTCTATGAGGAGTTTCATATTTACAGAGAAAGTCGACCCCTAAAAATTAAGTTCTTCGACTGAAGACTTTGGATTTCTGAAGACTTTTTTGGATTTCTGAAGACTTTGAAAGTGAAGAAATTGGTGTGACCTTGAAGACTTGGTATTCATTCGAGGAACATGAAGCGTGAAGACTTTTGTTTTCGTAGTTTAATTTTCTCTTTCTTGAGTCATAGGAAACACCGTACTGTTAAAGGGGGTCGAGGAAATACTAAGGAAAATTTTCCATGTGATGCTCAACTCAAAATCCTACACCTACCAATCCCTTCGAGTGAAGCCATTGGAAATCTCATACAGTTCAGTCAATTTCTTTAGTGACAGAGACGAAGTTCTTCTGGTCTCTGAGGAATTTGTTCTGACTAAGGAGTTAGGAATTTGCCAGTGCGGATTGCGTACACAGTGAGGAACATGATAGCCCTGAGGAATTTGATACTCAAATTTCCGACCGTTGCTGTGCTATGCGCCAGCTATCCCAAAATGTCTATACACCTAACGGTCATATCATTGAAGGGCATTTATGTCTTATCATGTCGGGCTGCTCCCTAGGCTATAAATAGCCGCCCCCTACAACCACTAGCTGGTTGGCTGGTCCGAGAGAAACTGACACTTGTCATTTGAGAGCAACCCATCCTCTGAGGACTTTGAGCGAAAATCATCAAGTGAGGAAAAACTCAAACAAAAACCGAAACACCTACAAACCCCAAGTGATTGAGCATCACTGAAGAGATTGATCCTGCGTGGATCCCACGGTTGTTACCTTTGAAGACTGTGCTTCTTCCAGACGGTTAGGCGTCATGGTCTATAGCATCCAAGAGGAATTGTGGATCGCCGAGTGACCAAGTTTGTGAAGGTTTGGAAGTCGCCTGAAGACTTACCACGAGTGATTGGGCGAGGTCTGTGTTGTTGGGGAACGTTGCAGAAAACAAAAATTTTCCTACGATTTCACCAAGATCCATCTATGAGTTCATCTAGCAACGAGTGATCGGATGCATCTACATACCTTTGTAGATCGCGAGCGGAAGCGTTCACTAGAACGTGGATGACGGAGTCGTACTCGCCGTGATTTAAATCACCGATGACCAAGCGCCGAACAGACGGCACCTCCGCGTTCAACACACATACGGAGCGGATGACGTCTCCTCCTTCTTGATCCAGCAAGGGGGAAGGAGAGGTTGATGAAGATCCAGCAGCACGACGGCGTGGTGGTGGATGCAGGGCGTCACAGTAGCAGGGCTTCGCCGTATACTACGAGAGGAAGAGGTGTAGCAGGGGAGAGGGAGGCGCCAAGGCTCAAGGTACGGCTACCCCCTTCCCCCCTCCCTTTATATAGGCCCCCTAGGGGGGCGCCGGCCCTAGGAGATGGGATCTCCTAGGGGGGCGGCGGCCAGGGCTGGAGTAGCCCCCAAGGCAAGGTGGGGCGCCCCCCCACCCCTAGGGTTTCAACCCTAGGCGCATGGGATGGGCCTAGGGGGGCGCACCAGCCCACTATGGGCTGGTTCCCCTCCCAACTTTGGCCCATGGGGCCCTCCGGGATGGGTGGCCCCACCCGATGGACCCCCGGGACCCTTTCGGTGGTCCCGGTACAATACCGGTGACCCCGAAACTTTCCCGTTGGCCAAAACAGCACTTCCTATATATTATTCTTTACCTCCGGACCATTCCGAAACTCCTCGTGACGTCCAGGATCTCATCTGGGACTCCGAACAACATTTGGGTTAGTGCATATACATATCTTTTCAACCCTAGTGTCACCGAACCTTAAGTGTGTAGACCCTACGGGTTCGGGAGACATGTAGACATGACCGAGATCGCTCTCCGGTCAATAACCAACAGCGGGATCTGGATACCCATGTTGGCTCCCACATGCTCCTCGATGATCTCATCGGATGAACCACGATGTCGAGGATTCAAGCAACCCCGTATACAATTCCCTTTGTCAATCGGTATGTTACTTGCCCGAGATTCGATCATCGGTATCCCAATACCTCGTTCAATCTCGTTACCGACAACTCACTTTACTCGTACCGTAATGCATGATCCCGTGACCAGACACTTGGTCATTATGAGCTCATAATGATGGTGCATTACCGAGTGGGCCCAGTGATACCTCTCCGTCATACGAAGTGACAAATCCCAGTCTTGATCCGTGTCAACCCAACAGACACTTTCGGACATACCCGTAGTATACCTTTATAGTCACCCAGTTACGTTGTGACGTTTGGTACACCCAAAGTACTCCTACGGTATCCGGGAGTTACACGATCCCATGGTCTAAGGAAAGGATACTCGACATTGGATAACTCTAGCAAACGAACTACACGATCTTGTGCTATGTTTAGGATTGGGTCTTGTCCATCACATCATTCTCCTAATGATGTGATCTCGTTATCAACGACATCCAATGTCCATAGTCAGGAAACCATGACTATCTGTTGATCAACGAGCTAGTCAACTAGAGGCTTTACTAGGGACATGTTGGTGTCTATTATTCACACATGTATTACGATTTCCGGATAACACAATTATAGCATGAATAAAAGACAATTATCATGAACAAGGAAATATAATAATAACGCTTTTATTATGGCCTCTAGGGCATACTTCCAACAGTCTTCCACTTGCACTAGAGTCAATAATCTAGTTACATTGTGATGAATCGAACACCCATGGAATTCTGGTGTTGATCATGTTTTGCTCTAGGGAGAGGTTTAGTCAACGGATCTGCTACATTCAGGTCCGTATGTACTTTACAAATATCTATGTCTCCATCTTGAACATTTTCACGAATGGAGTTGAAGCGACGCTTGATGTGCCTGGTCTTCTTGTGAAACCTGGGCTCCTTGGCAAGTGCAATAGCTCCAGTGTTGTCACAGAAGAGTTTGATTGGCCCCGACGCATTGGGTATGACTCCGAGGTCGGTGATGAACTCCTTCACCCAAATTGCTTCATGTGCTGCCTCTGAGGCTGCCATGTACTCCGCTTCACATGTAGATCCCGCCACAACGCTCTGCTTGCAACTGCACCAGCTTACTGCCCCACCATTCAAAATATACACGTATCCGGTTTGCGACTTAGAGTCATCCAGATCTGTGTCGAAGCTAGCATCGACGTAACCCTTTACGGCGAGCTCTTCGTCACCTCCATAAACGAGAAACATTTCCTTAGTCCTTTTCACGTACTTCAGGATATTCTTGACCGCTGTCTAGTGTTCCTTGCCGGGATTACTTTGGTACCTTCCTACCAAACTTACGGCAAGGTTTACATCAAGTCTGGTACACAGCATGGCATACATAATAGAACCTATGGCTGAGGCATAGGGGATGACACTCATCTCTTCTATATCTTCTGTCGTGGTCGGACATTGAGCTGAGCTCAATTTCACACCTTGCAGCACAGGCAAGAACCCCTTCTTTGACTGATCCATATTGAACTTCTTCAATATATTATCAAGGTATGTGCTTTGTGAAAGACCTATGAGGCGTCTTGATCTATCTCTATAGATCTTGATGCCTAATATATAAGCAGCTTCTCCAAGGTCCTTCATTGAAAAACTTTTATTCAAGTAGGCCTTAATGTTGTCCAAGAGTTCTATATCATTTCCCATCAAAAGTATGTCATCTACATATAATATGAGAAATGCTACAGAGCTCCCACTCACTTTCTTGTAAACGCAGGCTTCTCCATAAGTCTGTGTAAACCCAAACGCTTTGATCATCTCATCAAAGCGAATGTTCCAACTCCGAGATGCTTGCACCAACCCATAAATTGAGCGTTGGAGCTTGCACACCTTGTCAGCATTCTTAGGATCGACAAAACCTTCCGGCTGCATCATATACAATTCTTCCTTAAGGAAACCATTAAGGAATGCCGTTTTGACGTCCATTTTCCATATCTCATAATCGTATAATGCGGCAATTGCTAACATGATTCGGACGGACTTTAGCTTCGCTACCGGTGAGAAAGTCTCATCGTAGTCAACCCCTTGAACTTGTCGATAACCCTTAGCGACAAGTCGAGCTTTATAGATGGTCACATTACCATCCGCGTCTGTCTTCTTCTTAAAGATCCATTTATTTTCTATGGCTCGCCGTTCAACGGGCAAGTCAGTCAAAGTCCATACTTCGTTTTCATACATGGATCCTATCTCGGATTTCATGGCTTCTAGCCATTTGTCGGAATCCGGGCCCGCCATCGCTTCTTCATAGTTCGAAGGTTCACCGTTGTCTAACAACATGATTTCCAAGACAGGGTTGTCGTAGCACTCTGGTGCAGAACGTGTCCTTGTGGACCTACGAATTTCAGTAGGAGCTTGATCAGAAGTATCTTGATCATCATCATTAACTTCCTCTCTAGTCAGTGCAGGCACCTCAGGAACATTTTCTTGAGTTGCGCCCTTTTCCGGTTCAAGAGGTAATACTTCATCAAGTTCTACTTTCCTCCCACTTACTTCTTTTGAGAGAAACTCCTTCTCTAGAAAGGATCCATTCTTGGCAACAAAGATCTTGCCTTCGGATCTGAGGTAGAAGGTATACCCAATAGTTTCTTTAGGGTATCCTATGAAGACGCATTTTTCCGACTTGGGTTCCAGCTTTTCAGGTTGAAGTTTCTTGACATAAGCATCGCATCCCCAAACTTTTAGAAACGACAGCTTAGGTTTCTTCCCAAACCATAATTCATACGGTGTCGTCTCAACGGATTTCGATGGAGCCCTATTTAAAGTGAATGCGGCAGTCTCTAAAGCATAGCCCCAAAAAGATAGCGGTAAATCGGTAAGAGACATCATAGATCGCACCATATCGATTACGACGTTCGGACACACCGTTACGCTAAGGTGTTCCAGGCGGCGCGAGTTGTGAAACTATTCCACATTTTCTTAAGTGTGTGCCAAATTCGTGACTCAAGTATTCTCCTCCACGATCTGATCGTAGGAACTTGATTTTCCTGTCACCTTGATTTTCAACCTCACTATGAAATTCCTTGAACTTTTCAAAGGTCTCAGACTTGTGTTTCATTAAATAGATATACCCATATCTACTCAAGTCATCAGTGAGGGTGAGAACATAACGATAGCCACCGCGATCCTCAACACTCATTGGACCGCACACATCAGTATGTATGATTTCCAATAAGTTGGTTGCTCGCTCCATTGTTCCTGAGAACGGAGTCTTGGTCATTTTACCCATGAGGCATGGTTCGCACGTGTCAAATGATTCGTAATCAAGAGACTCTAAAAGTCCATCTGCATGGAGCTTCTTCATGCGTTTGACACCTATGTGACCAAGGCGGCAGTGCCACAAGTATGTGGGACTATCATTATCAACCTTACATCTTTTGGTACTCACACTATGAATATGTGTACCATTACGCTCGAGATTCATTAAGAATAAACCATTCACCATCGGAGCATGACCATAAAACATATCTCTCATATAAATAGAACAACCATTATTCTCGGATTTAAATGAGTAGCCATCTCGTATCAAACGAGATCCTGATACAATGTTCATGCTCAAACTTGGCACTAAATAACAATTATTAAGGTTCAAAACTAATCCCGTAGGTAAATGAAGAGGCAGCGTGCCGACGGCGATCACATCGACCTTGGAACCATTCCCGACACGCATCATCACCTCGTCCTTCGCCAGTCTCCGCTTATTCCGCAGCTCCTGCTTTGAGTTACAAATGTGAGCAACTGCACCGGTATCAAATACCCAAGAGCTACTACGAGTACTGGTAAGGTACACATCAATTACAAGTATATCACATATACCTTTTGTGATGCCGGCCTTCTTGTCCGCTAAGTATTTGGGGCGGTTCCGCTTCCAGTGACCACTTCCCTTGCAATAAAAACACTCAGTCTCGGGCTTGGGTCCATTCTTTGGCTTCTTCCCGGCAGCTTGCTTGCCAGGCGCGGCAACTCCCTTGCCGTCCTTCTTGAAGCTCTTCTTACCCTTGCCTTTCTTGAACTTAGTGGTTTTATTCACCATCAACACTTGATGTTCCTTTTTGACTTCTACCTCTGCTGATTTCAGCATAGCAAATACTTCAGGAATGGTCTTTTCCATCCCCTGCATATTGAAGTTCATCACAAAGCTCTTGTAGCTCGGTGGAAGCGACTGAAGGATTCTGTCAATGACCACGTCATCCGGGAGATTAACTCCCAGCTGAGTCAAGCGGTTA
Organism: Triticum monococcum; assembly: GCA_034509565.1. NCBI lineage: Eukaryota > Viridiplantae > Streptophyta > Magnoliopsida > Poales > Poaceae > Triticum > Triticum monococcum. The sequence continues at coordinate 588,311,141 of CM067841.1, forward strand.
TGCAACCCAGACATAGTGAGTATGTGCTCACTGACAAAACTGTTTTCCTCCATCTTACAGCTGAAGAATTTGTCGGAGACTTGATATCTCTCAACCCGGGCATGAGCTTGGAAAACCATTTTCAGCTCTTCGAACATCTCATATGCTCTGTGTCTCTCAAAACGTTTTTGGAGCCCCGACTCTAAGCTATAAAGCATGCCGCACTGAACGAGGGAGTAGTCATCGGTACGTGCCTTCCAAGCGTTCATAACGTCTTGTTCAACAGGGAGAACAGGTGCGTCACCCAGCGGTGCTTGTAGGACATAATCTTTCTTGGCAGCTATGAGGATGATCCTCAGGTTCTGGACCCAGTCCGTGTAATTGCTGCCATCGTCTTTCAGCTTGGTTTTCTCTAGGAACGCGTTGAAGTTGAGGACTATGTTGGCCATTTGATCTACAAGACATATTGTAAATATTTTAGACTAAGTTCATGATAATTAAGTTCATCTAATCAAATTATTCAATGAACTCCCACTTAGATAAACATCCCTCCAGTCATCTAAGTATAACATGATCCGAGTTAACTAGGCCGTGTCCGATCATCACGTGAGACGGACTAGTCAACATCGGTGAACATCTTCATGTTGATCGTATCTTCTATACGACTCATGCTCGACCTTTCGGTCTTCTGTGTTCCGAGGCCATGTCTGTACATGCTAGGCTCGTCAAGTCAACCTAAGTGTTTGCATGTGTAAATCTGTCTTACACCCGTTGTATGTGAACGTTAGAATCTATCACACCCGATCATCACGTGGTGCTTCGAAACAACGAACTGTCGCAACGGTGCACAGTTAGGGAGAACACTTGCTTGAAATTATTATGAGGGATCATCTTATTCACTACCGTCGTTCTAAGTAAACAAGATGCAAAAACATGATAAACATCACATGCAATGAACTAATAAGAGTGACATGATATGGCCAATATCACATAGCTCCTTTGATCTCCATCTTGGGGCTCCATGATCATCTTGTCACCGGCATGCACCATGATCTCCATCATCATGATCTCTATCATCGTGTCTCCATGAAGTTGCTCGCCAACTATTACTTCTACTACTATGGCTAACGCGTTTAGCAATAAAGTAAAGTAATTTACATGGCGTTTCTCAATGACACGCAGGTCATACAAAAAATAAAGACAACACCTATGGCTCCTGCCGGTTGTCATACTCATCGACATGCAAGTCGTGATTCCTATTACAATAGCATGAACATCTCATACATCACATATAGATCATTCATCATTCATCACAACTTTGGCCATATCACATCACAAAACACTTGCTGCAAAAACAAGTTAGACGTCCTCTAATTGTTGTTGCAAGTTTTACGTGGCTGCAATAGGGTTCTAGCAAGAACATTTTCTTACCTACGTGAAAGCCACAACGTGATTTGTCAACTTCTATTTACCCTTCATAAGGACCCTTTTCATCGTATCCGCCCCAACTAAAGTGGCAGAGACAGACACCCGCCAGCCACCTTATGCAACTAGTGCATGTTAGTCGGTGGAACCGGTCTCACGTAAGCGTACGTGTAAGGTTGGTCCGGGCCGCTTCATCCCACAATACCGTCGAAGCAAGATAAAACTAGTAGCGGCAAGAAAGTTGACAACATCAACGCCCACAACAAATTGTGTTCTACTCGTGCATAAAGAACTACGCATAGACCTAGCTCATGATGCCACTGTTGGGGAACGTTGCAGAAAACAAAAATTTTCCTACGGTTTCACCAAGATCCATCTATGAGTTCATCTAGCAACGAGTGATCGGATGCATCTACATACCTTTGTAGATCGCAAGCGGAAGCGTTCACTAGAACGTGGATGACGGAGTCGTACCCCCCGTGATTCAAATCACCGATGACCAAGCGCCGAACGGACGGCACCTCCGCGTTCAACACACGTACGGAGCGGATGACGTCTCCTCCTTCTTGATCCAGCAAGGGGGGAGGAGAGGTTGATGAAGATCCAGCAGCACGACGGCGTGGTGGTGGATGCAGGGTGTCACAGTAGCAGGGCTTCGCCGTATACTACGAGAGGAAGAGGTGTAGCAGGGGAGAGGGAGGCGCCAAGGCTCAAGGTACGACTGCCCCCTTCCCCCCTCCATTTATATAGGCCCCCTAGGGGGGGCACCAGCCCTAGGAGATGGGATCTCCTAGGGGGGCGGCGGCCAGGGCTGGAGTAGCCCCCAAGGCAAGGTGGGGCGCCCCCCCCCCCCCACCCCTAGGGTTTCAACCCTAGGCGCATGGGGTGGGCCTAGGGGGCGCACCAGCCCACTATGGGCTGGTTCCCCTCCCCACTTTGGCCCATGGGGCCCTCCGGGATGGATGGCCCCACCCGGTGGACCACCGGGACCCTTCCGGTGGTCCCGGTACAATACCGGTGACCCCGAAACTTTCCCGTTGGCCAAAACAGCACTTCCTATATATTATTCTTTACCTCCGGACCATTCCGAAACTCCTCGTGACGTCCGGGATCTCATCTGGGACTCCGAACAACATTCGGGTTACTGCATATACATATCTTTTCAACCCTAGCGTCACCGAACCTTAAGTGTGTAGACCCTACAGGTTCGGGAGACATGTAGACATGACCGAGATCGCTCTCCGGTCAATAACCAACAGCGGGATCTGGATACCCATGTTGGCTCCCACATGCTCCTCGATGATCTCATCGGATGAACCACGATGTCGAGGATTCAAGCAACCCCGTATACAATTCCCTTTGTCAATCGGTATGTTACTTGCCCGAGATTCGATCGTCGGTATCCCAATACCTTGTTCAATCTCGTTACCGGCAATTCACTTTACTCGTACCGTAATGCATGATCCCGTGACCAGACACTTGGTCACTATGAGCTCATAATGATGATGCATTACCGAGTGGGCCCAGTGATACCTCTCCGTCATACGGAGTGACAAATCCCAGTCTTGATCCGTGTCAACCCAAAAGACACTTTCGGAGATACCCGTAGTATACCTTTATAGTCACCCAGTTACGTTGTGACGTTTGGTACACCCAAAGTACTCCTACGGTATCCGGGAGTTACACGATCTCATGGTCTAAGGAAAGGATACTCGACATTGGATAACTCTAGCAAACGAACTACACGATCTTGTGCTATATTTAGGATTGGGTCATGTCCATCACATCATTCTCCTAATGATGTGATCTCGTTATCAACGACATCCAATGTCCATAGTCAGGAAACCATGACTATATGTTGATCAACGAGCTAGTCAACTAGAGGCTTTACTAGGGACATGTTGGTGTCTATTATTCACACATGTATTACGATTTCCGAATAACACAATTATAGCATGAATAAAAGACAATTATCATGAACAAGGAAATATAATAATAACGCTTTTATTATTGCCTCTAGGGCATATTTCCAACATGTGTGACCTTAGCTCAAGGAGAATGCGGTGAGGACTGGGTGTCCTGAGCTGCGTGTTCAGGACTGTGTGTCCTCGAGTTTAAATACTCAGTTGCTCCAACCAGACGTACAACTGAGACAGCAGTTGGAACTGGTCTACCAAATCATTGTCTTCACCAAGCTTACTGGTTCCATTTTCTCAACTCTTTCATTTCCTCATAATTGAGTTGTGTGCTTGGTCATATCTGTGTTTGAAGACTTTGACTGAAGACTTTCTCAATTTCCTCAGTTCAATTTCTTTAGTCTGTTTGTCTTCATCATGTGTTATCCTGTGCTTACGCTTCCTGTACTCTGTGCCTGTCTTCATTTCATCATGATGACTATGCTTGTATTCTGTTATGTTTACTTTTGAGTACTTATTCCGCTGCTAGTAGTTCTTCGCGAAGGAATTTCCTCACCGGCAAATTCCTCAGTGAAGAATTTCATAAAAATCACCTATTCACCCCCCTCTAGTCGATATAACGCACTTTCAGCATAAACTAGGGTTTAAGCTTCTGTCACTCTAGCAACCCATCATCTACTTATTACTTCCCAATGCCTTCCTCTAGGCCCAAATAATGGTGAAGTGTCATGTAGTCGAGGTTCACATAACACCACTAGAGGAGAGACAAGATACATCTCATCAAAATATCAAACAAATACCAAATTCACATGACTACTAATAGCAAGACTTCTCCCATGTCCTCGGGAACAAAAGTAACTACTCACAAAGCATAAACATGTTCATAATAAGAGGGGTATTAATATGAATATAGGATCTGAACATATGATCTTCCACCAATTAAACCAACTAGCATCAACTACAAGGAGTAATTAACACTACTGGCAACCTACTAGCACCAATCCCGGACTTGGAGACAAGAATTGGATACAAGAGATGAACTAGGGTTTTGAGATGAGATGGTGCTGATGAAGATGTTGATGGAGATTTCCCTATCCCGATGAGAGGAGCGTTGGTGATGACGATGCCGATGATTTCCCCCTCCGGGAGGGAAGTTTCCCCTGCAGAACAGCTCCGCAGGAGTCCTAGATTGGTTCCGCCAAGGTTCCGCCTCGTGGCGGCAGAGTTTTGTCCGAGAAGATGGCTTATGATTTTTTTCCATCGAAAGACTCCATATAGCAGAAGATGGCCACCGGAGGGCCACCAGGGGGCCCATGAGGTAGGGGGTGCACCCAGGAGGGTAGAGCACGCCCCCCACCCTCGTGGGCAGGGTGTGGCCCCCCTGGTGAAGTTTTTGCTCTTAGTATTTTTTATATATTTGGAAAACATCTTCCGTGAAGTTTCAGGACTTTCGGAGCTGCGCAGAATAGGTCTCTAATATTTGCTCCTTTTCTAACCCAGAATCCTAGCTGCCGGCATTCTCCCTCTTTATGTAAACCTTGTAAAATAAGAGAGGATAGGCATAAGTATTGTGACATAATGTGTAATAATAGCCCATAATGCAATAAATATTGATATAAAAGCATGATGCAAAATGGACGTATCACCGAGCTAACTGGTTCCAATTCCTCAACCCTTCTATTTCCTCATCTCTGTGTTGTGTGCTTGTTCATATCTGTTTGAAAACTTTGACTGAAGACTTTCTCTATTTTCCCAGTTCAATTTCTTTAGTCTGTTTGTCTTCATTCTGTTTATCATGTGTTTACACTTTCTGTACTCTGTGCTTGTTTTCATTTCATCATGAAGACCATGCTCATGTTATGTTATGTTTACTTCTGAGTACTTATTCCGCTGCAAATAGTTCTTCACTCAGGAATTTCCTCACCCGCAAATCCTCAGTGAAGAATTCATAAAAATCACCTATTCACCCCCCCCCCTTTAGTCGATATAACGCACTTTCAGAGTGCTATGCTAGGGTGAATACCTTGTCTGACCGTAGTCAAGCCGACAGTGGCGGCATCCGAGGGCATCGTCCCCTTCTTGTAGGCTCTGTAGCAGTCTCTCCGGATCCTTCGTGTTGCTCCGGATGAAAATCTTGATCCTTTTGGACCGGCTGGTGGTGGCGCTCCAGTGTCGTGTCCTTCCTGAAGGCACTACCTTGGAGCTCACGGTTCATCGACGGTCAGTTTAGTTCTTCACGTTGGCTTGTTCTCGGTGGAGGGCTCTGTCATCTTCGAAGTGGGGCTTGTTGTACATCTGTTGTTCGCTTCAAGTTCGCTTAGCTGATCTTCGACACCTTTGTATCTTGCTTTGGGTGTATGCGTTTGGGTGTCATGTTGTATGGTTTAGATGTATGAGATTCGTTGCATTATATATAAAGCAGGGTAAAGGACTTTTTTGGTAACGGTGCATTTGTGGCTCAAAGGCTACGCGCCGATGCATTTGTGGCTCAAAGGCTACGCGTCGGCAAAATGCTGGAATCCACCGTGCATATGTGGCTCAAAGGCTACGCGCCGATGCCGATGGAAGACGAAGAGTAACCCTAGCGTGAGAGGAGCAAGGCCAAACTGCCCCCCCCCCCCCCCCCCCGGTCGTCATCTCATGGCGTGCAGTGGCAGAGCTTCATAGGGGCCAACCTAGGCTATGGCCCCACAGCTCATTTGAAAACAAGCCTATATCCGTTGTACTCCCTCCGTCTCAAAATAAATGCCTTGAACTTAGTATAAATTTGTTTTAGAGTTAGTATAAAGTTGAGACATTTATTTTGGGACCGAGGAAGTATTATGTCTATTTTCTATTAATAAAAATTCCCACTGGTGGCGTGTACAAACGGTTCCGGTGCAAGTTGAGCCTGCATGCCCCGATGTACAGGTCGCCTTCTTCGGCCACTTGGGCTGGGAATCATCTCCTCATCTTCTTAATTGTCTTCGCATGCTTCTTCCACTTGGGTTGGAAGTTTTTTATCATAGACTACCAGAAGAAAAAAACGCAAGAAACCAAATTAAGGACTTTGGAAACCATCGTGTACGTCGTGCGACGCTGCCAGCCTCAATCAAATCAACAAACGTACACCATGCATATACGAAACTGTAGAATGAAGCAGCATGCACGATCGAGCTAAGCTTGACTTGAGAGACCATTTCTTCAATTTTGAAGTCCTTTCAGTGTGGCCTCTTCCAATCTTCCGCCCACGAATGCCTAATCCTGCCCACTATCACCTGGAAGAACAACATCGTATTCAACGTTCAACCAAGATTTAATTAGCAAACACGGTGGAAATGTGATCGAATGTACTTATTTGACTGGATTTTGATATCTACGTTTGACTGTCTGATTTACACACTTGCCATAGCCACCAGCCATAGACGACTCTCCCAAGTCCCAACGCATTTGACTCGCCTTGAACGCCTAGCTCAATTGAACTTCAGATATTGCTTTGTCATCGAAACACAAAAGTAGTACTCCCCCCGTTTTTATTTACTCTGCATATTAGGTTTGACTGAAGTCAAACTTCATAAAATTTGACCCAAGTTTATAGAAAAAAATATAAACATTACCATAACAAATCTATATGATGTGAAGGTACATTCAATAATGAATCTAATGGTATTGATTTGTTATTATATATGTTACTATTTTTGTTTATATACTTTGCCAAAGTTTACAAAGCTTGACTTTGACCAAAGCTAATATGCGAACTAAATAAAAACGGAGGGAGTAACATATTCAGTGGTAGGCATAGTGACGGAAGAAGAAGAGGGTTAGGTATTCATTGACTTTCTTGTACAAACAGTTATTCGATACTCCCTTCGTTTTTATTTATTTCGCGTATTAACTTTGGTCAAAGTCAAGCATTGTAAACTCTGACAAAGTTTATAAATAAAAATATTAACATATACAATAACAAATCAATATCATTATTGAATGTACTTTCACATCATATAGATTTGTTATGGTAAATATTTATATTTTTTCTATAAATTTGATCGAACTTACGAAGTTTGACTTCAGTCAAACCTAATATGCAGAGTAAATAAAAATGGAGGGATTACAAAAAAATATGGTTATACAAAAAAATCACAAATTAAGGAAGCTATACACCCAAGACAACAAGTGCTTAAGATGTCTTGTTGATCTTAATGAGCAATCAAGCACGGTTCATAACTCACACCATTACTAGCTGAAAACCAAGCTCACTAAAAAAGGTTTAAAATAAATACTTATGTGAATCAATTTATTGTTCCCTAATCCACGTATCCTAATTCTTAATAGAACATTTCTTTTTGCCGGGAATTCTTATAGAACCTAACTATCGCTTATCAAGACAAGAAACCAAATAAAGAACTTCGGAAACAATCGTGTTGTGCGACGCTGCCTTATAACAAACTAAACTAACTAACATACACCCTAGGATCGAAACTGTGGAATTAAGATGCACGATTGAGCTAGCTTGACTTGAGAGTCCATATATATGCAGGTCTCCTCCCATCGTTGTACAGATACTTATGTGTCGTCCTCACCATCTTGTACTCCGTATTCCAACTTCCTTCCTCGAGAAATTTCAAATTAAGTACACTACAAAAGGACAAAACTGAAAGGACCCTTTTTTCATTTTTGAAGTCATTTAAGTGTGGTCTCTTCCACGGTCGCCTCTTCTTCTTCCGTCGACAAATTCCTAATTAATCATCTCCACTATCGCCTGGAAGAACAGCACAATTGTAATGTTCAAGCAAGATTTAATTAGCAAACATGATGAAAATATGATCGGATGTACTTATTGATTGGATTTTGATATCCCGCATTTGACTATATGATTTACACGCTTGCCATCAGCAGCAACCTAGCTTAAACGAGGCTCACAACACATTTGACTCGCCTCGAATGCGTAGCATAGTCGACATGAGCTCCATCTTTAGAACTTCTTTACAACCTTCTTCGGAGGACGTGATCATCGTCGATTACATATTTTGGTGATGAAGGGGCTGATGTGTCGACGAACATATGTTTACATGAAGGAGAATTGGGTCTTTGAAGAATATGTTGGCACCAGCTTCTTAGACCCAGGATTTGTCCTTTCGGTAACAGAAAGAAGTAACCGTCCAAGGCATTAATGTATCCCCTGCCAGCACCGCAAAAAGTAGGATGGACAAAGTGGGTACTAGTGTCCAAGACACCTGATCATGAAAAACAATCATGTGAGACTTCTAGTCTACGATGAAATTACCTTTATAATCATGTAGCTGCATCAAGAAGATATATAACCACAAAAGGATTATAGCGGCTGGCCACCGAATATAAAATACCCATGATCCAAACACATAAGACACCATACAAAGTTATAATAATTATTTATAAGACACCATACAAAGTTGTTTATTATCTGAAATTAAGCGGCTGCAGGCGTCGGAAGGAACTACGGGTGGTCAACTGCTACGATAAAGTTGTAAGAATTATTTAAATATTAGCAATTGTTTATTATTCATAAGTTGAACTGTGATGTTAATTTGATCTAATGACATGTGTTTATCTTGTGTTTGTATTAGGTTGAGATGTTTTAGGCACTATATGTTTCTTAATTTCAGATAATAAACAATTGTTAATATTTTTATTAACTTTGTGTGAGCAGAAAAAAAGGTGTGATTTTTATGTACGAAAATATGAGGTATGTGTAAGACAAATATGGAATTTTCTGGCTACAAAACCTTTAGATATGCTTTGTGCACTTTAAAAAAATTGAAAGCACTATCATTTTTTCTTCAAAGATCCAGGGTTCGCTGGCATTTCATAGATTAAGCAGGAAGCAAGCGGAAAACAATGTGCGATCAAGTGATCAGTGGATGAAAACAGAAAAAACAGGGGGAAAATAGGTCCCTCGGTCTAGCCAAAGAGAAGACCAACAGCTAACCCAGGCCAAGAGATACAAGGTCGCCGGCACAACTAAACATGACAGAGCAAAGCACCCCGCAGATCTTCGCAGTGTCGTCGTATATCATCCATCGCGCTCGCGGCTCGACGACTTCGACTTCGCTGCAACATGGAAGGGCACCCGCATCAAGCATGTCGGCCATAAGTGTGTTTCTCGACCTCATCGACATTGGAGAGAGAAGACATATCCGAAGCGGGGTGGATCGATAAGTTGTAGAATCGGTCACGAAAGACGTACGTAAATAATTAGCCCAACTTCACGGTTCTATTCGGCCTTGTGCCATCGACGCAACAGGTCACAAGGTTAAGCAAAAACAAGTAGCAAGCAAAAGTAGTGTTCTGGACAACCCTAGCTGCAAATAACTCCCATCTTCGTGTCAGCTTGACATAGGGCATTTATTGGAGCAGTATTTTTGACCCAAAGTGCCCCAAACGTCAGTTCTTTGGACGATGGGGTGGTTTTTGGCGTCGATTGAAATGATCTTATGGATTTAATATTAATTTTATCGCAGAGCCGACCTAGCTCAGTGGTAGAGCGCGTGGCTTTTAACCACGTGGCCGTGGGTTCGATCCCCACGGTCGGCGTTTGCGTTCTCTTTTAGTGTTTGTTTTTCGCAAAACAGAAGAGCATTTTTTTAACCCTCAAACAAAATAAGAGAATTAACACTAAACGAAATGCAGTTGATCTCACAGTCCTCAAACAACATCATAGCTGTGGTGTGAGGTGGTCACCTCAAACCAAAACCACAACGAATTAACCTGCCATACAAACCTGGCTAAAGTCTCTTTGACCGGACAAAAGTGGCACTAATCATAGTTCGCGATTCAAATGTCATTTTCTTGTCCGCGTTGTTGGATTAACAGTTGTCCATTTCAGATGAACCATAGGGAAAGTTAACCATGATAAAAAGGTAAGTTCTGAAGTCTCAAACAGGACCTGGGCTTGTCCACATGTCAATGATGAACGCAAGTTAGCGTTTCTGAGCAATTTTTCTTTATTTGTGGTTCTATATGACAAATGGAGTAGTATTCACTGTAGAAACAACAACCTGCCAATGGAATTTTCTGCTAATCTTATACTCCCTCCATCCCAAGTTACTTGTCTTAAATTTATCCAAATATGGATGTGTCTAACACTAGAACGTGTCTAGATATCCATATCTAGACATCTAATTTTTTGGGATGGAGGAAGTATGAACTAAGCGTGAAGCCTACTTTTCATGATTGTGCAGGGTTTTTTATTTACCTGCACAATCGCGAAAAGCAAGACCCAGGCTCAATCCAAATGTGAATCGTATTGGAAATTGACTCGATTTCCAAGATAAAACTTTGGCCATAAGTTTTTACGAACATAACACTTACAATATAGAAATGGGTTTGTCTAAGCATCAGCCGACTGAGAGACATCATCCAATTTATGGCCCAGCCCATCCTATTCCCTCGTCCAGTCTTAATGTGTTTTCCTGTTTTTGCTGGGCCAGCCCTTGTCTTTGTCTTTTATTATTGTTCGTTCTTTTGGACCAGCGTTCTTTTAGTGCCATGTGATTTTTCTGGGCGCTGCTTGTTGTCGGCGTTTGCGTTCTCTTTTAGTGTTTGTTTTTCGCAAAACAGAAGAGCATTTTTTTAACCCTCAAACAAAATAAGAGAATTAACACTAAACGAAATGCAGTTGATCTCACAGTCCTCAAACAACATCATAGCTGTGGTGTGAGGTGGTCACCTCAAACCAAAACCACAACGAATTAACCTGCCATACAAACCTGGCTAAAGTCTCTTTGACCGGACAAAAGTGGCACTAATCATAGTTCGCGATTCAAATGTCATTTTCTTGTCCGCGTTGTTGGATTAACAGTTGTCCATTTCAGATGAACCATAGGGAAAGTTAACCATGATAAAAAGGTAAGTTCTGAAGTCTCAAACAGGACCTGGGCTTGTCCACATGTCAATGATGAACGCAAGTTAGCGTTTCTGAGCAATTTTTCTTTATTTGTGGTTCTATATGACAAATGGAGTAGTATTCACTGTAGAAACAACAACCTGCCAATGGAATTTTCTGCTAATCTTATACTCCCTCCATCCCAAGTTACTTGTCTTAAATTTATCCAAATATGGATGTGTCTAACACTAGAACGTGTCTAGATATCCATATCTAGACATCTAATTTTTTGGGATGGAGGAAGTATGAACTAAGCGTGAAGCCTACTTTTCATGATTGTGCAGGGTTTTTTATTTACCTGCACAATCGCGAAAAGCAAGACCCAGGCTCAATCCAAATGTGAATCGTATTGGAAATTGACTCGATTTCCAAGATAAAACTTTGGCCATAAGTTTTTACGAACATAACACTTACAATATAGAAATGGGTTTGTCTAAGCATCAGCCGACTGAGAGACATCATCCAATTTATGGCCCAGCCCATCCTATTCCCTCGTCCAGTCTTAATGTGTTTTCCTGTTTTTGCTGGGCCAGCCCTTGTCTTTGTCTTTTATTATTGTTCGTTCTTTTGGACCAGCGTTCTTTTAGTGCCATGTGATTTTTCTGGGCGCTGCTTGTTGTCGGCGTTTGCGTTCTCTTTTAGTGTTTGTTTTTCGCAAAACAGAAGAGCATTTTTTTAACCCTCAAACAAAATAAGAGAATTAACACTAAACGAAATGCAGTTGATCTCACAGTCCTCAAACAACATCATAGCTGTGGTGTGAGGTGGTCACCTCAAACCAAAACCACAACGAATTAACCTGCCATACAAACCTGGCTAAAGTCTCTTTGACCGGACAAAAGTGGCACTAATCATAGTTCGCGATTCAAATGTCATTTTCTTGTCCGCGTTGTTGGATTAACAGTTGTCCATTTCAGATGAACCATAGGGAAAGTTAACCATGATAAAAAGGTAAGTTCTGAAGTCTCAAACAGGACCTGGGCTTGTCCACATGTCAATGATGAACGCAAGTTAGCGTTTCTGAGCAATTTTTCTTTATTTGTGGTTCTATATGACAAATGGAGTAGTATTCACTGTAGAAACAACAACCTGCCAATGGAATTTTCTGCTAATCTTATACTCCCTCCATCCCAAGTTACTTGTCTTAAATTTATCCAAATATGGATGTGTCTAACACTAGAACGTGTCTAGATATCCATATCTAGACATCTAATTTTTTGGGATGGAGGAAGTATGAACTAAGCGTGAAGCCTACTTTTCATGATTGTGCAGGGTTTTTTATTTACCTGCACAATCGCGAAAAGCAAGACCCAGGCTCAATCCAAATGTGAATCGTATTGGAAATTGACTCGATTTCCAAGATAAAACTTTGGCCATAAGTTTTTACGAACATAACACTTACAATATAGAAATGGGTTTGTCTAAGCATCAGCCGACTGAGAGACATCATCCAATTTATGGCCCAGCCCATCCTATTCCCTCGTCCAGTCTTAATGTGTTTTCCTGTTTTTGCTGGGCCAGCCCTTGTCTTTGTCTTTTATTATTGTTCGTTCTTTTGGACCAGCGTTCTTTTAGTGCCATGTGATTTTTCTGGGCGCTGCTTGTTGTCTAGCTTTCCTGTGTCTAGTGTGACGCTAGTTCTTTGTATGATTTTCCCGTGTCCGGTTTTTGTTCTCTTTTTTTGCATGTTGTCTAGCTTTTTTTTCTATTTCATGGGGTTTCAAATTTAATTTTTCCTGTTGTTTGTTCAATGTTTTTACTTATATTTCATTTTTAGTTACATGTTCACCAAAAAAAGGAAGCACTTTTTGCATTCATCGTTATACTTCAGAAAAAAGTGTTTGTACATTAAGACTGGACACGGGAAAATCATAAAAAATTGGCAGAACAACACTAAGTTGTGGTCGTGTTGAAAAACCGCAGTTACGGTCGGGTGCGACACTTGCAGTTGCATGCCTAGTGTCGGACATGCTACTGGCCTGCCCTCTCTCCCGGCACCCCCTCCGACAAAACAAAGGTCCAGTTGGGACCATGTTGGGGGATATGCAGTTGCGGTCGGGTGCGGCACTTGCAGCTGTGGGGCTGTTGTCGAGCTTGCAACTGGTCCGCCCCCTTTACAGGTGCCCCCTCCGACAGAACAAACAACTCCAGTTGTGGTCAGGTTACAGGATATGCAGTTGCGATCGGTGCGACACTTGCAGTTACATTCCTAGTGTCAGACATGCAACTGGCCCGCCCCCTCTCCCGCCACTCCCTTCGACAAAAAAAGGTCCAATTACAACCATGTCGGGGGACATGCAGTTGCGGTCGGGTGCGGCGCTTGCAGTTGCAGGGATGTTGTCGGGATTGCAACTGGCCAGCCCCCTTTACAGGCGCCCCCTTCGACAGAATAAACAACTCCAGTTGCGGTCAGGTTACAGGATATGCAGTTGCGATCAGTGTGACACTTGCAGTTACATTCCTAGTGTCAGACATGCAACTGGCCCGCCCCTCTCCCGCCGCCCCTTCGACAAAAAAAGGTCCAATTGCAACCATGTCGGGGACATGCAGTTGCGGTCGGGTGCGGCGCTTGCAGTTGCGGGGATGTTGTCGGGCTTGCAACTGGCCCACCCCCTCTATCGGTGCCTCCTCCAACAGAACAAAAAAGTCCAGTTGAGGGCGGGCTAGAAGACATGCAGTTGCGGTTGGGTGCGACACTTGCAGTTGCATTCCTAGTGTCAGACATGCAACTGGCCTGCTCCCTCTCCCGACGCCCTTCTAACAAAACAAGGCTCCAGTTGCAACCATGTTGGGGGACATGCAGTTGCGGTCGGGGTGCGGCATTTGCAGTTGCGGGGCTGTTGTCGAGCTTGCAACTGGCCAGCCCCTTCACCCGGCATCCCCTTCGATAGAACAAAAAAGTCGAGTTCCGGTCGGGTTAAAACACATGCAGTTGCGGTCGAATGTGGCACTTGCAGTTACAGGGCTGCTGTCGGGTTTGCAACTGGCCCGCCCCCTCTCCCGGCACCCCCTCCGACAAAACAAAAGTTGAGTTGCAACCATGTTGGGGGACATGCAGTTGCGGACGGGTGCAACGCTTGTAGTTGCGGGGCTGTTGTCGGGCAACTGGCCGCCCCCCTCTCCTGGCGTCTCCTCCAACAACAAAATCGAGTTGCAACCATGTTGGGGGACATGGAGTTGCGGGGCTGTTGTCGGGCTTGCAACTGGTCCGCCCCCTCTCCCGGTGCCTCCTCCGACAAAACAAAATTAGAGTTACAACCATGTTAGCGGACATGCAATTGCGGTCGGGTGCGGCACTTGCAGTTGCGGGGTTGTTGTTGGGCTTGCAACTGGCTCGCCCCCTCTCCCAGTGCCCCCTCCGACAAAACAAAAGTCGAGTTGCAACCATATTGGGGGACATGCAGTTGTGGGGCTGTTGTCAGGCTTGCAACTGGCCCGCCCCCTCTCCTAGCGCCCCCTCTAACAAAACAAAAGTCGAGTTGCAACCATGTTGGGGGACACACAGTTGCGGGGTTGTTGTGAGGCTTGCAACTGGCCCGCCCCCTCTTCCGGCGCCCCCTTCGACAGAACAAAAAAAGTCCAGTTGCGGTCGGGTCAGAAGACATCCACTTGCAGCCGGGTGCAAGAAAAAAATATGCTAACATTCTTTTACGCATAAACAAGAAAAATATATATGAAAATCTCGGTCCTATAAAAAACAAAAGTCATGGTTTAAAAACCCGCTAACAACCAACATACCCACTAACATTTATGTCTACATGGTTCAAAAATCCCCACTCATCGAAGAAAAAGCATTTCCTACATTATACGAGCATAAAAAAATAAAATGCATACATAAATAAATCCACAAATAGAGATCTGTCATAAAAGAGGGGGAAATAGACGAAAAAATGCAACTGAAGAACCCCGAGGTATGAAAACCCCTCCCCTGAGACGAGTACTATGTGGTGGATATGGTGTGTACATGGCAATTTGAAAGTCCAACAAAAACAATGAAAAACACCTCTCACAACCAGCACACCGAACACGAGAAAAGTAAAAAAAAAAGCGAGCACTAAACAGGTCGGGATAACACTAGACAAGTAGTGTTGTGTGAATCTTACAGAAACAGTGATAACGACTATATATGTGTATCGGGACTTCGGTTAAACTCAATCTTCTGAATTTTAGCAATCCCACTAATAAAATTTCAACTATTACAGCCAACATTTAGTTACAAAAGTATCTAATGGATGTGCAACTGAAAATGATTAACAAAAAAATTGGTACTTCCTCCTTCCATCTATATAGGGCCTAATGTGCTTTTTAATACCGTCTTTGACTATTGACAAGATTAGTAGTACATGAGATATATAATGTGAAAATTATATCATTGAAAGCTCCTTTCACATACAAATTTGACCGTATGGTTTGTGTAAGTTGCATGTCATATATTGTTACTCTAACATTTGGTCAAAATTAGCCTCAAAAAACACATTAAGCCCTATATAGATGGAAGGGGGAAGTAGGCAATTTCGTTGCTAAAATAGGGCTGCTAGAAAGTTGGAAAATATGCTAAAATAAAATAGAATAAAACACACCATTATTAAGCAAAGACAAAATGAAAAATGAAAAATGAAAAATTAAATTAAATAAACAAGAAGAAAAACAAAACGAAAAATATGAAACGGGACAAGCAAATAATAAATATAAATAAATAAAAGAAAAGTTAAAGACTTATAAAAAGTAAATGAAAAGTAAAACAATAAAAAGGAAAAATGAAAATGAAAATTTCTTTTGGGAAAAAGAGAAGCCACCGAGACTTCCTCTCCTACCGGCAAAACTCACTTGTGTAGGGCCAGAAAAAGAAACAAAACAAAGTACTTTTTTTAGGCTGACCAAAATAACTAAAAAAACACTCTCGGGAATCTTGTGCTGCACAACAAAGGGAACAAGGCCAAGAAAAAAAAGGCTCTCTCATCTCGACCGATCCGTGCAGCGACAAAGAAAAGAGCTCGTTCGAGCCAACGTACACGTACACATGAATATTAGTGCCATTGATTGAGAGTTCGCTAAATCTCAGTCGACCGAGATTTAGTGTAGCCGTAACAACAACCGAAAAACCCAATACAGCAAAAAGATAGAAACTAGAAATATAAATAAAGTAGAACCTAAAAATATAAACAATTATTGATAAAGTAATTATATTGAATAATTTTTTAAGGATTTTCACGTGGACGATGAACATCCAGCTACACGTAGTGCAACAATTGTTACGCAATCGAAATTACATAAATATACATGTAATATCAAAGTTTTATATTCTTTATAAAACATGTAATTTTACAAGAAGAAAAAAATTTATACAAAAAAATATATATAATTCTACAATTATTCATGTATTTACAAAAATTATTTAGAAAAGAAGAAATGGAAAAACAAAAAAGACAAACATAACAGCACATGAAAAGAATTTCCTTTTTTCTTTTTTTGAGGATCACACATGAAAAGAAATGGGCGAATATATTTTTTCTCCCTCAAACATAACAACGCGGGCACAAAAAGGCCAAGCTCACAACCGGTGTACCACAAAAAAGCAAAATTAAAATGAAGAAAAAGAACAAATACAGGAAAGACACTGAAAAGGCCCCCCACACCTCCTCAACCCACCACGCAAACCCTCTGGCCCGCGACAAAAAGAGCCCAGACAACCAGAAGACATGAAGAAAAAGAACCGGCTGCATTAACAGGCCAGAACAAGACAAACCCATTTACAGCGCGAATCTTAAAGCAAATACCAATCAAACGGTGGACACGTCGACTAAGACTTCGCGAAGTCTCAGTCAACTGAGATTTAGCAGCACCGTATAGAAATAGAGAAACATTATGGAAGCATGTTTACTGAAGACTTACTTTTGAAATCAGAGTAGCTATTCTTTAACAGCCCAGTATATTAGAGAGAGAATTGTGAATTTGTGATGGCCTATACGTGGTTTTCGAATCTATAAAAGTAAGGAGAAAAAACAGCAAATCACTTGGTTGTACTAGTATTATTCTTGAACTTAAATCACTGCACTTTTCTAAATATAACTCCCTGTCGATGAGCCCCACAGCACTCCATCTTCCTCTCGTTGAGAGGACCAAAGAGCCCTGGCCTATGCATGGAAAATTCATCCAATGCAAGAGTGTACTTCAGCCGAGAAGACTGTCAAAGTCATGAGTGTTAGGCAATCTGATCAGATCATATCCTGCCATATTTAGTGCTTCTATATTTGCATATAAATCAGGCCATTATGGTTAGGATTGTATTGATTTGTTTCCATGATTATCTTGTAATTTGTTCATATATATGAGGTAACACGGAACCCACAATTGCATGGTCAAACATTCTCTCTCTCTAGTTCTATCATGGTATCAGCCAAACGATTCGCTTCCGCCCCTTTCCACTACCGCCGCCGCCCTCGCGTTCCACGCTGCAACACCTCTCCCTTCCCAGTTGCCGCCATGTCCGGCGCCGGCAACCTTCCCCATCCCCACGCCGCCCTTTGGGCTCAGGCCATGGCCATCCAAAACATCAAGAGCCTCATCCCTGTCACCCTCGACATCAAAGCCTCGAACTTCACCAAGTGGCGGTACTACCTCACTATCGCGGTCACCCAATTCGCCCTCGCCGATCATCTTGACACGGCGACTCCTCTGGCCGACGCGGAGTGGCTGCGGATGGATTCCATGGTCCTTCGCTGGCTGTACGGCTCCATCACCTCCGAGATCGCCGACATGGTCATGGCAGTGGGCACCTCCGCCTACGCTGTCCTCGGCGGCATCACTGCTCTCTTCCGGGACAACCAGCAAGCCCGTGCAGGCTACCTTGGCCAGAAGTTCCGCAACCTCGAGCAAGGGGACAAAAGCGTCACCGCCTACTGTCTCGAACAGAAGACGGTCGCCGATGCCCTCGCGGACGCCAATGCCCCCGTCACCGACGACGCCCTGGTGTGGAACACCATCAGGGGCCTCCACGACGACTACAAGGAAATCGGGAACCTCGCGCCCCTCCTCAAGCCGTTCCCCACTTTTCTTGAGTTTCGCAACATGCTTCTCCTCCAAGAACTCAAGCCGTCGTCCACGCGCTCGTCGTCCACTGCGGTCTTCTACACCACCACGCCTGTGGGAGGCTCCCGCGGAGGCCCTGCTCCTCTGCCGCAGCAACCGCATGCTGGGCGCCCTGCCTACGGCGCCCCCGGCGCCCCCAACAACTCCGGCTCGGGCCGGTACAAGGGCAAGAAGAAGCAGACGGGTGGCGGTGGCGCCCCGTTCTTCCACAGCCTGCAAAACCCATGGACTGGCGCTATCCACATGTATCCCATGACGGGTCATGGTGGACCCATCTACCCCTCCGTTGGACACGGCCATGCTCCCAGCCTCCTCGGGCCGCACCCTGCCGCATTGTTGTCTCGCCCGGCTCAGGGCTACATGGCCCTGCCAGCTCCGTCGCCCGCGCCTCCATCACCCGCGACCTTCACCTACAACGGCTACCCCACCTACGGCTCCCCCTCGACACCGACATGGGATCCCTCCGCTCTCGCCAACTACTTCAACACCATGAGTCTGCAGGCTCCTACGGAGTGGATCATGGACACTGGAGCCTCTGCTCACATGTCTTCGTCTGCCGGTAACCTCACCTCTATTTCCTCTAATCCTCCACATAAACACATCATGTTCGGTGATGGCTCTTCTCTTCCTGTCTCTCACTCCGGCCATGCAACCCTTTCTACTTCTTCCTCTCACAAACTCACTCTTCGTGATGTTCTCGTCACCCCTCGCATCGTTAAAAATTTAATTTCTGTTCGTCAGTTTACTCGTGACAACTTATGCTCGGTTGAATTTGACCCTTGGGGTTTTTCTGTGAAGGATCTCAGGACAGGAGCCGTGATTCTTCGGTGCAGTAGCTCGGGTGATCTATACCCGACCTCTTCCTTGCCGCACGCCCACACCGCCTTCACCGTCGACTCCAGCCTCTGGCACCGGCGCCTCGGCCACCCTGGTCTCGAAGCATTCCGGCGCCTCGCCTCGTCATTATCACTCCCTATTAATAAAGTGCTCAAGGATCCTAGTTTATGCCATGCTTGTCAACTTGGCCGTCATGTTCGTTTACCTTTTTCTACTTCTACAACAAATACTCATCGTCCGTTTGAATCAATACACTGTGATCTTTGGACTTCACCTGTTGCGAGTGTTTCTGGTTATAAATACTTTCTTGTTATTTTAGATGACTTCACTCACTACCTATGGACGTATCCTCTACGTAAAAAATCTGAAGCTTTTTCCCTACTGTCTAACTTTCGTGCGTATGTCGCCACGCAGTTCTCTCTCTCTCTCCAAGCTATTCAGTGCGATAACGGACGAGAATTCGACAACCACGCCCTCCAGAATCTCTCCGCTCACCATGGGATTCAGCTACGTTTCTCGTGTCCCTATACTTCCCCACAAAACGATAAAGCTGAACGCATCATTCGTACTGTCAACGACATTAAACGCACCCTCCTATTCCAAGCGAGTATGCCTCCAAATTTCTAGGTCGAAGCTCTCCACACCGCCACCTATCTCCTAAACAGACTACCCACCAAAGCACTCGCCGCCCCATGTCCTTTTTCCGCCCTCTTCTCAAAACCACCAGATTATACCCTCCTTCGCACTTTCGGCTGCCTATGCTACCCCAACCTCACCGCCACAATGCCCCACAAACTGTCCCATCGTTCCGCCGCGTGTGTCTTTCTGGGTTATCCCTCCAATCATCGTGGTTACCGTTGCATGGATATTGAGTCTCGTCGCATCATCATCTCCCGCCATGTGATTTTTGACGAAACTCGATTTCCCTTTGCACCCAATTTTTCTGTGTCTAACATGCAGCAGCACGCATCGCCATCAGCCCCGGACGACGATCCGATTGACGTCCCCGCCTCGGTCCCCGTGCCTCCCATGCACGTTGGCCCGCGTCGGTCCGCTGGACCCCGCTTCGCGCCTACCCCAGCCTCCCCGGTACGGTCTTCTTCGTCATCGAGCACGCCGGCCCACTTGCCTGCTTTGCCGGCCCAGTCGGCCTCGTCGACCTTGCCGGCCCGCTCGCCGGTCTCTACGGCCCAGCAGGCTTCCATACCGGCTTCGCCCGACAACGGCACTGCATCTGCTGCTGATCTCGAGGACGCGGTCTCTGGCGCTGCGTCTCCTGCGTCGAGCTCATCCACGGCTTCGTCCACGACTCCGCCGACTTCATCGTCTCCACCATCCCCGGCCCTTGTCGTTCCGGTTCATCGCATGGTCACCCGCCGACAGGCTGGCAAGATCATCGGACCTCGCGAGCGCCTCAACCTTCATGTCGTTGCCACGGCCGCTCCTGTTGTCACCCCCGCGGTTGCCCCATCGCCAGTTCCCAAGTCTGTTCGTGGTGCTCTCAAAGACCCGAACTGGCTCGCGGCTATGACAGACGAGTATGGTGCTCTTCTCGCCAACTGACACATGGGCTCTTGTGCGTCCTCCCGCCAACGCCAACGTTGTCTCCGAAAAGTGGGTGTTTCGTCACAAGTTCAAACCCGATGGCAGCCTTGACCGCTACAAAGCACGTTGGGTCCTCCGTGGTTTCTCCCAGGAGCACGGCATCGACTTCGACGAGACCTTTAGCCCAGTGGTTAAACCAGCTACCATCCGGGTCATCCTCTCCATCGCACTCTCCTCCAACTGGAAGATTCGCCAGCTCGATGTCAAGAACGCCTTTCTCCATGGGCGTCTTAACGAGGTGGTCTTTTGTCACCAGCCAACTGGCTTTGTTGACTCTGCTCGTCCTGGCCATGTGTGCCGCCTCAACCGAGCTCTCTATGGCCTGAAGCAAGCTCCTCGTGCGTGGTATCACCGCTTTGCGAGCTTCATCACCTCCTTCGGCTTCACCTTCTCCAAGTCGGATACATCGCTATTCACTCTGCATGGTTCCATGGGGACTGCTTATCTTCTCCTCTACGTCGACGACATCATCCTCACGGCTTCTACATCGACTCTGCTTGAGCGTGTAATTACCGCTCTCAGCGCCGAGTTTGCCATGACCGACTTGGGCGAGCTACACCACTTCCTCGGCCTTGCTGTTCGCCGTGACTCTTGTGGGACGTTCCTCTCGCAGACCCAGTATGCTCTTGAGATTCTCGAGCGTGCTGGCATGAGCTCTTGCCACCCTGCCTCGACACCCGTGGACACATCACCCAAGCTGGCTGCTACCGTCGGCTCACCTGTTGCTGATCCTTCGGAGTATCGGAGTCTAGCCGGTGCTCTTCAGTACCTGACGTTCACACGTCCTGACATCGCCTACGCCGTCCAGCAGATTTGTCTTCACATGCATGATCCCCGTGACCAGCACTTGACTTTGGTCAAGCGTGTTCTCCGCTACGTCAAGGGTACCCTGCACCATGGCCTTCAGCTCACACCCTCCTCTATGGATCGCCTTGTTGCTTACACTGATGTAGACTGGGCTGATTGTCCTGACACTCGCCGATCGACATCCGGCTACTGTGTGTTCCTTGGCGACAACCTGGTCTCGTGGTCCTCCAAGCGCCAGCACACCGTCTCCCGCTCTAGCGCAGAGGCAGAGTATCGAGCTGTCGCTAATGCCGTCGCTGAAGCAAGTTGGCTTCGCCAACTCCTCCAGGAGCTTCACCGACCTCTCCCTGCTGCCACAGTCGTTTTTTGCGACAATGTCAGCGCCGTCTACATGTCCACGAATCCTGTTCAGCATCAGCGCACCAAGCACATTGAGATCGATCTTCACTTCGTTCGAGACCGCGTTGCGCTTGGGCACATTCGAGTTCTTCATGTGCCTTCTTCCCGGCAGTTCGCGGACATCTTCACCAAAGGCTTGCCATCGCCATTGTTCTTGGATTTTCGGTCCAGTCTCAGCGTCCGAGAATCTCCCCTTGTGACTGCGGGGGGCTGTTAGGCAATCTGATCAGATCATATCCTGCCATATTTAGTGCTCCTATATTTGCATATAAATCGGGCCATTATGGTTAGGATTGTATTGATTTGTTTTCATGGTTATCTTGTAATCTATCCATATATATGAGGTAACATGGAACCCACAATTGCGTGGTCAAACATTCTCTCTCTCTAGTAGGTAACACGGAACCCACAATTGCGTGGTCAAACATTCTCTCTCTCTAGTTCTATCAATGAGACTTCTGAATAGCCCCCCATCACCTCAATATGAACAATGTTTATCTATTTACCAAAAAAAACATGTTCCAAGCCCTGGGTGAGGAAATAAAACCTCGTGGATGTTGTAACTTAAGAAAACAGCAGTGTACTGTACAAGTTATGAAAAAAAGCCCAGCCATTGTAGAGAACCTGCCAAATAAGCATGCTCTTGTTCAACCTTCAGAAGCTGCAGGATACATCTGCATTGAGTTACAGAGAACCATCTTCGTGCACAGCAGCCCTCGCCTGCTTCAAATCTGACAGTGTTTTTGAGTTCGATGACAACGACTAGCATAGCATACAACCTGCTATCCACGACAAGTCACCTAGAAATCTTCTATGCTAGAACTACTGCAAGCATGGGAGTCCAAGCAAATATGCAATTCCATAAAGTTATAAGTACCCTTGATGGAGTTTATCTTTGAAGCCCAGTACTCGATGAGATGGATGGCCAGATTGGAGCCTGAAGGCCGGATTTGCAGCTTCATCTACATCACGAGGGTTCAAAGCTCCAGTTTCACAGACTCTTATTCCAGGTTCTTAAATATCAGTTCTGGAATGGCATTTTGGAACTACCAAGGGTTGTTTTCAAGTTCTTTAACACCAATACGGGGTTTTCAAGCAACATTCATTCTTAGGTAACTAGAAAAATTCTAAAGTCCATGTTCTTGATTGTTCACTTTACTCTATTCGGTTGTCAAATGCAAAATTTTATAGTTCTATACAAGGAAGGATATCAAAGATTTATGGTACCTCCTAGGAAAAACAAAACTACCCTAAGGTCCGTCTTCAATTAAAACAATTTGATATACTTCAACCATGGAAAATAGAAATAAGGTCATCAATTTTTGAAGATAATGCCTCTTTTTTTTACTGAATTGCTAGTAGTGATACAGTTAGAGACCTAAAACATTCAAGTTTATAATTTCATATACTGAAAAATGGTTTAGGCATTTGGCAGCAAATTGGCCAGTTTAGCCAACATCAATAAAACTGTACCAACCAATCCAGTAATTTACTCATGACGCCTCTGTGCAGGCGTACAAACACAGGTATGTGATTTTAGAGCTTTAGAACCTATATTAGCATCTCATGTAATATACTACTTTGATTCATGGCATAGTATCAATCATGTATTCAACGCAAATACATGAAAACCAGCTGAGGGATATACATGGATAATAACTAATACTCCCTCTGTCCCATAACAAATACATGAAAACCAGCTGAGTAATATGTTTAGAAAACTGCAACCATCAAAAACAGAAACAAGGAACAAGCAAGTGGCAACCGCTGACAAAAAACAAATACCAGGATAATAAGCTACAAAAATGGGGACAATTCTAATGAAGACAGAAAATAAATAGCGCTCTGGGCCAAAAAGTATTGCAAACACTGTGGTCGGATAAACATTTTCTGTTTGTTCAATAGGCAAATATCCAAAGCAAGTCATAGTTTCTACAGTACTATTTTAGAGGTTGCTTTCCACCCAAAAAAGTTCGAGCTTTTAAATGCAGACCAGATGCATCCATTTGTCCATGGATGTCGAGTCACAAAACAAACCAAGCCAAGCATGTTTGCCGATAGCCTAAAACATCTTGTGTGTCACTTAACATTGACACAGAATATAATTGTTAACTTGTTATATTTGTTGAGATCATTAAACTTGAGTCTGAATAAAACATAGCAATCCTTGCATCTGCATATTATTCAGCAAACACAGATTGTAATTGTATAAACATATCCAGGTAGCATTACAACCAGTATCACCATTTTATTCGACAAAGCATGGCACAGCATCCAGCAAACATACATATTTGAAAAGATGTCACCAGAACCAGTACAGGCACAGCACCAGCAACAAACATTGTACACTGAACTCTGCATCGATGGAGAAAAAAAGGTGGAAGCACAAGATAGAACCTTCACAAACCTCCTCACTTCTCACTGTCAACCACACCGAGCTCTGCATCGATGGCATTGCGTGCGGTCTCGAGGTCTTCATCGAGGAAAATGTCCCAGTGCCCATCCCAGCGGATGAAGAACTCTGTGTCCTCCAAGTACTTGACACGGTGCACGTCCCCAGCAGGCGTGAACAGGAAGTCCCCATCGACCAGGCCATAGCTCTCCTTCTTGGTCAAGTTCCACACCTTCTTCTTGCCCTTGATCACCACCAGGTCGTGGCCGAAGGTGTGGTGGTGGGCCGGCTCCACGCTTCCAGCTTTGAACCGCACGTAGGCCGAAGTCGGGCTCTCGCGCACAATCCGCATCTCGCCGCCGGGCATGATGTCCACCGGCTCGAACTCCATCCCCTTCCTCAGGTAGCAGATGGCGCAGGCGGAGTCCGGCGCAGGAGGGGCTGCCGGTCCCTCGGGGATGGAGGCCATCTCACCGGGGGCAGCATCGAAGAACTTCTGAATGTCCTCCGGCCAAGGGGCGTCGCCGGACGCGGGGCAGGGGGCGCGGAAGGGGGTGGCGAGCCAGGCGTCGGCGATGGCGGCGGCGGCCTCGGGCGGGGTGGCCATGCCGGAGAGGGCGAGGACGTTGCAGGCGTTGATGGAGCGGGTGTTGACGGCGTCGGCGGCGGAGCCGCAGTGCGTGGCGTACACGCCGGGGTACTTGTTGGCGAAGATGGCGACGCCGGCGCCGGTGCCGCAGACGACGACGCCGCGGGCCTCGAGCGCTGGGTCGGGGGCCGAGGAGGAGACGCCGCGGGCGACGGCCGCGGCGGCGGAGTAGTACTTGTCGACGCCGAGGTCGACGACGTCGGCGACGGAGGAGTGGGCGCGGAGGTGCGCGACGACGGCGTCCTTGAGCGGCTCGCCGAAGCCGTCGGCGGCCGCGAAGATCTTGAAGCGGCGGCTGCCGGCGGAGGCGGAGGCGGCCATCGGCGATAGCGGTGTTCGATCTGAGATTTGGATGCGGAGCAGAAGACTACAGTGGCGAGCGGCGACAGCGAGCAAAGGCAGCCGGGCCGAACTAAGCAAGACGACGACCGCAAGTGGACTTTTTCTTTCTTGATGATGATAACTCGATCGGCCCATCAGTATGTGTGTATCACACTGTTTGGTAGAGATAAGAACATTTTTTTTCCTTATAAAGTTTTTTTAAGACAATTTTGCTCATGAAGGTAGGAATGCAAATTTGGAAGGCCAGTACGGCCCTGGCGCGCCGGTCGAAAGTTTTGGCTGGTCAAGTCCTAGTCGTTCGATTTACTTAATCTCTACTACTATAGTACAACAATTTTTGAATTTGGGTAGCCATCCGCTGCAGTGTAGAGGCAATCTGGTAGTCGTTGATTTGCTACACAGGGTGAATCGCTATCCTTCATCAGTACCGAACTTGAATGATCCAACGGTTGATGTTTCTTGGATTCGCGCTTGTACGGACGCGTGCCAAAACGCTCCCAACCTGGATCTTTCCAGACTCGTCACGGCGCGCTACATGCCTGCACCCAGCGGTCTGGTGCTCTTGAAAAGGAAATTCCTTTCAACTACGAGCAGTTTTTACATGTCAAAACACTCACAAGTAACGCAGCAGCAATTTGGCACCACGTGCATAGCACGTACCTTATACTAGTAATAACCGTCCAGATTGCATCTTCTCACTTGCATGCGGGTCAAAGCCTCCTCCTTCCTCACGTACGGGTTGTGCTTGACACAAACACATCCTCTACCATGGCGGCTCCTTCTCTTCCCTGGCCTTCGCGAAAAAAAACTCCTGCCTCCCATCGTTGCTTGGCTCAGCCACGCCATGTGTGGCTCTGGCGAGCAGTAGGGCCGGCCGCTCGGAGTGCAGCGCCATGCCGGACCCCAAGGTCGCCGCTCACCATGGCCGCACCAGCCCCCCCCCCCTCCCCCGAGGTTGCAAATGCAGCAGTTCTCGTCATCGTCGGCGCAACACCGTGCCACACACTAGGCCGATCCTCGTCTTCTGCCGCCGGATGTAGCACACGAATCTCAGCAAAAAATAAAAAAATGTATGTAGCAAAAAAAACTCATAGGTTGTAGCAAAAAGCAACGACGGGTGTAGCAAACAAATCACCATCGCCGTCGTCGAGCCTCCAACTCCACCATGAAAAAAAGGATGTATCAAGAAATCCTCGACGGACGTAGCAAAAACTACAACGGTTGTAGAAAAAAAGGTTGTCGCCGTCGCAGAATGCAGCTCGGCCGTGAATGAATGTAGCAAAAAACTGATACGGTTGTAGCAAAACGAATCACCGTGGCAGGAAAAACATATGCCAGTTACAACAAAGAACATGCGTCGCCGCGGACAGTTGCAACAAAAAACTTCGCCGGATCCAATAAATCCAGTAGCCGGTTCCAGCAAATCAGCTCGCGGTTCCAACAAAAAATACCTCCACCACCATGGATGCAGCGTCTTGAATCCTCCATTGTAGCAAATCGAGTAGCCAGTTCCAGCAATTTACTTCACCGGTTCCAGCGCGAGCGTGGACGGATTCCAGCACGGCGGCCGTAGAGCTTCCAGCGCGGCGCGTCGATGGTTTCTAGCACAGCGACGGCTCCAGCACGGGTGAGGGAGTCCTGGATTAGGGGGTGTCCGGATGGCCGGACTATACCTTCAGCCGGACTCCAGGACTATGAAGATACAATATTGAAGACTTCGTCCCGTGTCCGGAAGGGACTTTCCTTGGCATGGAAGGCAAGCTTGGCGATACGGATATTCAGATCTCCTACCATTGTAACCGACTCTATGTAACCCTAACCCTATCCGGTGTCTATATAAACTGGAGGGTTTTAGTCCGTAGGATAACATACACATCAACAATCATACCATAGGCTAGCTTCTAGGGTTTAGCCTCTCTGATCTCGTGGTAGATCTACTCTTGTACTACCCATATCATCAATATTAATCAAGCAGGACGTAGGGTTTTACCTCCATCGAGAGGGCCCGAACCTGGGTAAAACTTCGTGTCCCCTGCCTCCTGTTACCATCCGGCCTAGACGCACAGTTCGGGACCCCCTACCCGAGATCCGTCGGTTTTGACACCGACATTGGTGCTTTCATTAAGAGTTCCTCTGTGTCGTCGCCGTCAGGCCCGATGGCCCCTATGATCTTCAACAGCGATGCAGTCCAGGGTGAGACCTTCCTCCCCAGACAGATCTTCGTCTTCGGCGGCTTCGCACTGCGGGCCAATTCACTTGGCCATCTGGAGCAGATCGAAAACTATGCCCCTGGCCGTCAGGTCAGATTCGGAAGTTTTAACTATACGGCTGACATCCGCGGGGACTTGACCTTAGACGGATTCGAGCCACTGCCGAGCGCGCCGCACTGTCTCGACGAGCATGATCTAGCTCTGCCGCCGAACAGTGCCTTGGAGGCCGCACCCGCATCGGCTCCGGTCCCTAATTTGGAGCCAACTGCGCCGATCGAGGATGGGCGGTTGGATGCCACCTCGGGGGCTGCGATCCCAACGGCGGTTGAGCCGAACACCAGCCCCGCACTCCGCGAGACTCATGACTCCGAGGAGCCGGACTCTTTTCCGGACTCCGAACCCTCCATGCCCCGGCCTATCGAATCCGATTGGGCGCCGATCATGGAGTTCACCGCCGCGGACATCTTTCAGCACTCGCCTTTTGGCGATATTCTGAAGTCACTGAAGTCTCTCTCTTTATCAGGAGAGCCCTGGCCGGACTACGGCCAGCGAGGTTGGGATTCGGACAATGAAGAAATTCAAAGCCCACCCACCACCCACTTTGTAGCCACTTTCGACGACTTAACCGACATGCTCGACTTCGACTACGAAGACATCAACGGTATGGACGCCGATGAAGGAGATAATGAAGAACCAGCGCCTACTAGGCCCTGGAAAGCCACCTCGTCGTATGACATATACATGGTGGACACCCCAAAAGAGGGAGATGGCGATGGAATAACGGAGGATGACCCCTCCAAGAAACACC
This sequence comes from Triticum monococcum, assembly GCA_034509565.1. Classification (NCBI taxonomy): domain Eukaryota; kingdom Viridiplantae; phylum Streptophyta; class Magnoliopsida; order Poales; family Poaceae; genus Triticum; species Triticum monococcum. The sequence goes on from CM067841.1 coordinate 588,339,499, forward strand.
CTAAGCGCCGACGTCAGCGGCGCCGCTCAAAATCCCGCCAAAACAAACATGGTGATTCCAGCACGGGAGATAATAACACTCCGGAAAGTGCCGAAGAAAACCCCCTCCAGCAAGATTTAGCACAGGAGGATGGAGAAACCAGCCCTCATGAGAGAGCGGCAGACAGAGAGGTCGAGGACGATAATTATATGCCTTCCTCCGAAGACGAGGCAAGCCTCGACGATGGCGAATTCGTCGTGCCAGAGGATCCCGTCGAGCAAGAGCGTTTTCAACGCAGGCTTATGGCCACGGCAAGAAGCCTCAAGAAAAAACAGCAACAGCTCAGAGCTGATCAAGATTTGCTAGTTGACAGATGGACTGAAGTCCTTGCGGCCGAAGAGCATAAACTCGAACGCCCCTCCAAGAGCTACCCAAAGCGCAGGTTGCTACCCCAATTAGAGGAGGAAGCACTCGATGCGGCCGACCGGCCAACTCGTGGCCGCGACAGAGAGGCCTCCCGGCCTTCCACTCAAGCCGCACCCCGTACCAAGGCACGGGACTATGCGCCGGACTTACGAGATATGTTGGAGGACAAGGCTAAACAAACAAGATCGATCTATGGATCGCGTGGGCGCCCCACGGCTTGAGACGGCATCCGTCACGACGGCCACAAATTCGGCAGGGCCAAACACAGTAGACAAGGCTCACTGGAGCTACGTCATGATATAGCCCAGTACCGAGGCGCCGCACACCCACTCTGCTTCACAGACGAAATAATGGATCATCAAATCCCCGAGGGTTTCAAACCCATAAACATGGAATCATATGATGGCACAACAGATCCTGCGGTATGGATTGAGGATTATCTCCTTCATATCCATATGGCCCGCGGCGACGATTTCCACGCCATCAAATACCTCCCACTCAAGCTTAAAGGACCAGCTCGGCATTGGCTTAACAGCTTGCCAACAGGATCAATCAGTTGTTGGGAGGACCTGGAAGCCGCATTCCTCGACAATTTCTAGGGCACTTATGTGTGACCCCCAGACACCGATGACCTAAGCCACGTAATTCAGTAGCCAGATGAATCGGCCAGGCAATTCTGGACACGGTTCTTAACAAAGAAAAATCAAATAGCCGACTGTCCGGATGCTGAGGCCCTAGCAGCCTTCAAGCACAATATCCACGACGAGTGGCTAGCCCGGCACCTTGGACAGGAAAAGCCGAAATCTATGGCAGCACTCACGACACTCATGACCCGCTTTTGCGTGGGAGAAGACAGCTGGCTTGCTCGTAGCAAGAATATAACCAAAAACCCTGGTAATTCGGACACCAGAGACAGTGGTGGCAGGTCACGTCGAACCAAGCAGAAGCGCCGCATTAACGGCGACAATGCTAAGGATACGACAGTTAATGCCGGATTCAGAGGCTCTAAATCCGGTCAGCGGAAGAGGCCATTCAAAAGGAATCCTAGGGGCCCGTCCAGTTTGGACCGAATACTCGACCGCTTATGCCAGATACATGGCACCCCCGAAAAGCCGGCCAATCATACCAACAAGGATTGTTGGATGTTCAAGCAGGCAGGCAAGCTAAACGCCGAAAACGAAGGCAAGGGGCTACATAGCAACGACGACGAGGAGCCCCGGCCGCCGAACAACAGGGGACAGAAAGGGTTTTCCCCCACAAGTGCGGACGGTGAACATGATATACGCAACCCACATCCCCAAGAGGGAGCGGAAGCGCGCGTTAACGGACGTATACGCGATAGAGCCAGTCGCCCCAAAGTTCAACCCATGGTCCTCCTGCCCGATCACCTTTGATCGAAGAGACCACCCCACTAGCACCCGTCACGGTGGCTTCGCCGCATTGGTTCTAGACCCAATTATTGACGGATTTCTCCTCATTAGAGTCCTTATGGACGGCGGCAGCAGCCTGAACCTGCTTTACCAGGATACAGTGCGGAAAATGGGCATAGATCCCTCGAGGATTAAGCCCACCAAAATGACCTTTAAAGGCGTAATACCAGGTGTAGAGGCCAATTGTACAGGCTCAGTCACACTTGAAGTGGTCTTCGGATCTCCAGATAATTTCCGAAGCGAGGAGTTAATCTTCGACATAGTCCCGTTTCGCAGTGGTTATCACGCACTGCTCGGGCGAACCGCATTCGCTAAGTTCAATGCGGTACCGCATTTACGCATACCTTAAGCTCAAGATGCCAGGCCCTCGAGGAGTAATTACGGTCAATGGAAATAACGAACGCTCCCTCTGAACGGAGGAGCACACGGCGGCCCTTGCGGCGGAAGTTCAAAGCAGCCTCTTTAGGCAGTTCCCTAGTCCGGCCACTAAACGACCGGACACCGTCAAGCGCGCCCGGAGTAACCTACAACAAGACCGCCTGGCACGATCCGAGCAGGCATAGCAATGCGGCCCCAACCCCAACCCTCGCAAAAAGGCGACGCCAGTACTTCGCGTACATAACTACGCTCTAGAGATACCATGGGCACAGGGGGAGGGGCACCATCACGGCACGCCCAAAACATGGCTTCAACCGTACCAGGGGCTGCCGATTTTTTAATTTTCTCTTACTTTCAGGACTCCACTCTTCGGAAGGCCTGTTCGGCAGTTCAATTGCCGCACAAACGATGCAAGAACCAGGGAAGCAGACAAGCCGCGCCGCATTACGAAACTCCCGGGTGGTCTCTATCACGAGCAGTATACCTGTTTCGCATATTATTCCGCAACTTGCCCCTGGAGCGGACACGCTACATAGTCCAATCTTTTGCTTACCGCATTATTTGTATCGTTCTGCTTTGATCGCAGCTCTTTTTAATAAACAATGCATAGCTTTTGTCTATTTTTGCATTACTCTTTTTTTTATATATTTATATATGTTCCTTAACGACATGTTGCACCCGTACACTTTGGTACGGCCAAAATACGCCAGGGGCTTCCGTACCCCTCAACATGGTGTGAGAAGTCCGAACACTTTAACAAGTACGACACCCCGAACTTATAGCATTATATGCATCAGCTCCGAATCATGTGTTGGGTCAATAGTTGGGTTTGTCCGGCTCCTATGTTTTGGTGCCTTACGTTCCACTATATCGGCTAAGGTAGCACTAGGAGAACCACTGCGATTGTGCCCCGGTTGAGCTGGGTCGAGCACCTCAGTGGAGAAAGCTAAAACTGACCGTCATGATGAGGCGAGAGCTGGTCGCTATTCGAGAGGTTTTTTCGAGTCCCTAAAGACTTATGCCGCTTAGGGCGAGGAGCCGGCTCTGTCCGGCCAAGGCGTGGATAGCGCCCTGAACTCGGTCTTCCGAATACTAGGGGCTTCGCCGAAATTTAAAATTATAGAATTCTATGGCTAAGTGAGAGTGTTCACGCATTATAGTCCGATTGACTCGTTCGTCGGGCTGAGCGCTGAAGGAAATATGCCCTAGAGGCAATAATAAAGTTATTATTTATTTCCTTATATCATGATAAATGTTTATTATTCATGCTAGAATTGTATTAACCGGAAACATAATACATGTGTGAATACATAGACAGACAGAGTGTCACTAGTATGCCTCTACTTGACTAGCTCGTTAATCAAAGATGGTTATGTTTCCTAACCATGAACAAAGAGTTGTTATTTGATTAACGAGGTCACATCATTAGTTGAATGATCTGATTGACATGACCCATTTCATTAGCTTAGCACCCGATCGTTTAGTATGTTGCTATTGCTTTCTTCATGACTTATACATGTTCCTATGACTATGAGATTATGCAACTCCCGTTTGCCGGAGGAACACTTTGGGTACTACCAAACGTCACAACGTAACTGGGTGATTATAAAGGAGTACTACAGGTGTCTCCAATGGTAGATGTTGGGTTGGCGTATTTCGAGATTAGGGTTTGTCACTCCGATTGTCGGAGAGGTATCTCTGGGCCCTCTCGGTAATACACATCACATAAGCCTTGCAAGCATTATAACTAAGATGTTAGTTGTGAGATGATGTATTACGGAACGAGTAAAGAGACTTGCCAGTAACGAGATTGAACTAGGTATTGGATACCGACGATCGAATCTCGGGCAAGTAACATACCGATGACAAAGGGAACAACGTATGTTGTTATGCGGTCTGACCAATAAAGATCTTCGTAGAATATGTAGGAGCCAATATGGGCATCTAGGTCCCGCTATTGGTTATTGACCGGAGACGTGTCTCGGTCATGTCTACATTGTTCTCGAACCGTAGGGTCCGCACGCTTAACGTTATGATGACAATTATTATGAGTTTATGCATTTTGATGTACCGAAGGTTGTTCGGAGTCCCGGATGTGATCACGGACATGACGAGGAGTCTCGAAATGGTCGAGACATAAAGATTGATATATTGGAAGCCTATGTTTGGACATCGGAAGTGTTCCGGGTGAAATCGGGAATTTTACCGGAGTACCGGGAGGTTATCGGAATCCCCCGGGAACCAAATGGGCCTTATTGGGCCTTAGTGGAAAGGTGAAAGGGGCAGCCCAAGGTGGGCTGCGCGCCTCCCCCCTCCCCTAGTCCTATTAGGACTAGGAGAGGTGGCCGGCCCCCTTCTCCCTCTCTCTCTCTCGAGGAGTCCTATTAGGAATAGGATTGGGGGGGGGGGGAGTCCTACTCCCGGTAGGAGTAGGACTCCTCCTGCGCCCTCCTCCCTTGGCCGGCCAGCCCTCCCCCTGGCAACCTTTATATACGGGGGCAGGGGGCACCTCTAGACACACAAGTTGATCATTGAGATCGTTCCTTAGCCGTGTGTGGTGCCCCTGCCACCAAATTCCACCTCGATCATATCGTTGTAGTGCTTAGGCGAAGCCCTACGTCGGTAGTACATCAAGATCGTCACCATGCCGTCGTGCTGACGGAACTCCTCCCCGAAGCTTTGCTGGATCGGAGCCCGGGGATCGTCATCGAGCTGAACGTGTGCTAAGAACTCGGAGGTGCCGGAGTAACGGTGCTTGGATCGGTCAGATCGGGAAGAAGACGTACGACTACTTCCTTTATGTTGTGTCAACGCTTCCGTTGCGATCTACAAGGGTACGTAGATCAGACTCTCCCCCTCGTTGCCATGCATCACCATGATCTTGCGTGTGCGTAGGAAATTTTTTGAAATTACTACGTTACCCAATAGTGGCATCCGAGCCTAGGTTTTATGGTTTGATGTTATTTGCACGAGTAGAACACAAGTGAGTTGTGGGCGATACAAGTCATACTGCCTACCAGCATGTCATACTTTGGTTCGGCGGTATTGTTGGACGAGACGACCCGGACCAACCTTACGCGTACGCTTACGCGAGACCGGTTCCCTCGACGTGCTTTGCACATAGATGGCTTGTGGGCGACTGTCTCTCCAACTTTAGTTGAACCGAGTGTGGCTACGCCCGGTCCTTGAGAAGGTTAAAACGGAGTCTATTTGACAAACTATCATTGTAGTTTTGATGCGTAGGTGAGATGAGTTCTTGCTTAAGCCCGTAGCAGCCACGTAAAACTTGCAACAACAAAGTAGAGGACGTCTAACTTGTTTTTGCAGGGCATGTTGTGATGTGATATGGTCAAGGCATGATGCTGATTTTATTGTATGAGATGATCATGTTTTGTAACCAAGTTATCGGCAACTGGCAGGAGCCATATGGTTGTCGCTTTATTGTATGCAATGCAATCGCGATGTAATGCTTTACTTTATTGCTAAGCGGTAGTGATAGCCGTGGAAGCATAAGATTGGCGAGACGACAACGATGCTACGATGGAGATCAAGGTGTCGCGCCGGTGACGATGGTGATCATGACGGTGCTTCGGAGATGGAGATCACAAGCACAAGATGATGATGGCCATATCATATCACTTATATTGATTGCATGTGATGTTTATCTTTTATGCATCTTATCTTGCTTTGATTGACGGTAGCATTATAAGATGATCTCTCACTAAATTATCAAGAAGTGTTCTCCATGAGTATGCACCGTTGCCAAAGTTCGTCGTGCCCAGACACCACGTGATGATCGGGTGTGATAAGCTCTACGTCCATCTACAACGGGTGCAAGCCAGTTTTGCACACGCAGAATACTCAGGTTAAACTTGACGAGCCTAGCATATGCAGATATGGCCTCGGAACACAGAGACCGAAAGGTCGAGCGTGAATCATATAGTAGATATGATCAACATAACGATGTTCACCATTGAAAACTACTCCATCTCACGTGATGATCGGTTATGGTTTAGTTGATTTGGATCACGTGATCACTTAGAGGATTAGAGGGATGTCTATCTAAGTGGGAGTTCTTAAGTAATTTGATTAACTGAACTTAAACTTATCATGAACTTAGTACCTGATAGTATCTTGCTTGTTTATGTTGATTGTCGATAGATGGCTCGTGCTGTTGTTCCGTTGAATTTTAATGCGTTCCTTGAGAAAGCAAAGTTGAAAGATGATGGTAGCAATTACACGGACTGGGTCCGTAACCTGAGGATTATCCTCATTGCTGCACAGAAGAATTACGTCCTGGAAGCACCGCTGGGTGCCAGGCCTGCTGCTGGAGCAACACCGGATGTTATGAACGTCTGGCAGAGCAAAGCTGATGACTACTCGATAGTTCAGTGTGCCATGCTTTACGGCTTAGAATCGGGACTTCAACGACGTTTTGAACGTCATGGAGCATATGAGATGCTCCAGGAGTTGAAGTTAATATTTCAAGCAAATGCCCGAATTGAGAGATATGAAGTCTCCAATAAGTTCTATAGCTGCAAGATGGAGGAGAACAGTTCTGTCAGTGAGCATATACTCAAAATGTCTGGGTATAATAATCACTTGATTCAGATGGGAGTTAATCTTCCAGATGATTGCGTCATTGACAGAATTCTCCAATCACTGCCACCAAGCTACAAGAGCTTCGTGATGAACTATAATATGCAAGGGATGAACAAGACTATTCCCGAGCTCTTCGCAATGCTGAAAGCTGCGGAGGTAGAAATCAAGAAGGAGCATCAAGTGTTGATGGTCAACAAGACCACCAGTTTTAAGAAAAAAGGCAAAGGGAAGAAGAAGGGGAACTTCAAGAAGAACAGCAAGCAAGTTGCTGCTCAGGAGAAGAAACCCAAGTCTAGACCTAAGCCTGAAACTGAGTGCTTCTACTGCAAGCAGACTGGTCACTGGAAGCGGAACTGCCCCAAGTATTTGGCGGATAAGAAGGATGGCAAGGTGAACAAAGGTATATGTGATATACATGTTATTGATGTGTACCTTACTAGAGCTCGCAGTAGCACCTGGGTATTTGATACTGGTTCTGTTGCTAATATTTGCAACTCGAAACAGGGACTACGGAATAAGCGGATACTAGCAAAGGACGAGGTGACGATGCGCGTGGGAAAAGGTTCCAAAGTCGATGTGATCGCGGTCGGCACGCTACCTCTACATCTACCTTCGGGATTAATATTAGACCTAAATAATTGTTATTTGGTGCCAGCGTTGAGCATGAACATTATATCTGGATCTTGTTTAATGCGAGACGGTTATTCATTTAAATCAGAGAATAATGGTTATTCTATTTATATGAGTAATATCTTTTATGGTCATGCACCTTTGAAGAGTGGTCTATTCTTGTTAAATCTCGATAGTAGTGATACACATATTCATAATGTAGAAGCCAAAAGATGCAGAGTTGATAATGATAGTGCAACTTATTTGTGGCACTGCCGTTTAGGTCATATCAGTGTAAAGCGCATGAAGAAACTCCATACTGATGGACTTTTGGAACCACTTGATTATGAATCACTTGGTACTTGCGAACCGTGCCTCATAGGCAAGATGACTAAAACACCGTTCTCCGGTACTATGGAGAGAGCAACAGATTTATTGGAAATCATACATACCGATGTATGTGGTCCGATGAATATTGAGGCTCGTGGCGGATATCGTTATTTTCTCACCTTCACAGATGATTTAAGCAGATATGGGCATATCTACTTAATGAAACACAAGTCTGAAACATTTGAAAAGTTCAAAGAATTTCAGAGTGAAGTTGAAAATCATCGTAACAAGAAAATAAAGTTTCTACGATCTGATCGTGGAGGAGAATATTTGAGTTACGAGTTTGGTGTACATTTGAAAAATTGTGGAATAGTTTCGCAACTCACGCCACCCGAAACACCACAGCGTAATGGTGTGTCCGAACGTCGTAATCGTACTTTACTAGATATGGTGCGATCTATGATGTCTCTTACTGATTTACCGCTATCGTTTTGGGGTTATGCTTTAGAGACGGCCGCATTCACGTTAAATAGGGCACCATCAAAATCCATTGAGACGACGCCTTATGAACTATGGTTTGGCAAGAAACCAAAGTTGTCGTTTCTTAAAGTTTGGGGCTGCGATGCTTATGTGAAAAAGCTTCAACCTGATAAGCTCGAACCCAAAGCAGAGAAATGTGTCTTCATAGGATACCCAAAGGAGACTGTTGGGTACACCTTCTATCACAGATCCGAAGGCAAGACATTCGTTGCTAAGAATGGATCATTTCTAGAGAAGGAGTTTCTCTCGAAAGAAGTGAGTGGGAGGAAAGTAGAACTTGATGAGGTAACTGTACCTGCTCCATTATTGGAAAATAGTACATCACAGAAAACTGTTTCTGCGACACCTATACCAATTAGTGAGGAAGCTAATGATGATGATCATGAAACTTCAGGACAAGATACTACTGAACCACGTAGATCAACCAGAGTGAGATCCGCACCAGAGTGGTACGGTAATCCAATTCTGGAAGTCATGCTACTAGATCATGATGAACCTACGAACTATGAAGAAGCGATGGTGAGCCCAGATTCCGCAAAGTGGCTTGAAGCCATGAAATCTGAGATGGGATCCATGTATGAGAACAAAGTATGGACTTTGGTTGACTTGCCCGATGATCGGCAAGCAATTGAGAATAAATGGATCTTCAAGAAAAAGACTGACGCTGACGGTAATATTACTATCTATAAAGCTCGACTTGTCGCAAAAGGTTTTCGACAAGTTCAAGGGGTTGACTATGATGAGACCTTCTCACCCGTAGCGATGCTTAAGTCTGTCAGAATCATGTTAGCAATTGCCACATTTTATGATTATGAAATTTGGCAGATGGATGTCAAAACTGCATTCCTGAATGGATTTCTGGAAGAAGAGTTGTATATGATGCAACCGGAAGGTTTTGTCGATCCAAAGGGAGCTAACAAAGTGTGCAAACTCCAGCGATCCATTTATGGACTGGTGCAAGCATCTCGGAGTTGGAATAAACGCTTTGATAGTGTGATCAAAGCATTTGGCTTTATACAGACTTTTGGAGAAGCCTGTATTTACAAGAAAGTGAGTGGGAGCTCTGTAGCATTTCTGATATTATATGTGGATGACATATTACTGATTGGAAATGATATAGAATTTCTGGATAGCATAAAGGGATACTTGAATAAAAGTTTTTCGATGAAAGACCTCGGGGAAGCTGCTTACATATTAGGCATAAAGATCTATAGAGATAGATCAAGACGCTTAATTGGACTTTCACAAAGCACATACCTTGACAAGATTTTGAAGAAGTTCAAAATGGATCAAGCAAAGAAAGGGTTCTTGCCTGTGTTACAAGGTGTGAAGTTGAGTCAGACTCAATGCCCGACCACTGCAGAAGATAGAGAGAAAATGAAAGATGTTCCCTATGCTTCAGCCATAGGCTCTATCATGTATGCAATGCTGTGTACCAGACCTGATGTGTGCCTTGCTATAAGTTTAGCAGGGAGGTACCAAAGTAATCCAGGAGTGGATCACTGGACAGCGGTCAAGAACATCCTGAAATACCTGAAAAGGACTAAGGATATGTTTCTCGTATATGGAGGTGACAAAGAGCTCATCGTAAGAGGTTACGTTGATGTAAGCTTTGACACTGATCCGGACGATTCTAAATCGCAAACCGGATACGTGTTTACTTTAAATGGTGGAGCTGTCAGTTGGTGCAGTTCTAAACAAAGCGTCGTAGCGGGATCTACATGTGAAGCGGAGTACATAGCTGCTTCGGAAGCAGCGAACGAAGGAGTCTGGATGAAGGAGTTCATATCCGATCTAGGTGTCATACCTGGTGCATCGGGTCCAATGAAAATCTTTTGTGACAATACTGGTGCAATTGCTTTAGCAAAGGAATCCAGATTTCACAAAAGGACAAAACACATCAAGAGACGCTTCAACTCCATCCGGGATCTAGTCCAGGTGGGAGACATAGAGATTTGCAAGATACATACGGATCTGAATGTTGCAGACCCGTTGACTAAGCCTCTTCCACGAGCAAAACATGATCAGCACCAAGGCTCCATGGGTGTTAGAATCATTACTGTGTAATCTAGATTATTGACTCTAGTGCAAGTGGGAGACTGAAGGAAATATGCCCTAGAGGCAATAATAAAGTTATTATTTATTTCCTTATATCATGATAAATGTTTATTATTCATGCTAGAATTGTATTAACCGGAAACATAATACATGTGTGAATACATAGACAAACAGAGTGTCACTAGTATGCCTCTACTTGACTAGCTCGTTAATCAAAGATGGTTATGTTTCCTAACCATGAACAAAGAGTTGTTATTTGACTAACGAGGTCACATCATTAGTTGAATGATCTGATTGACATGACCCATTTCATTAGCTTAGCACCCGACCGTTTAGTATGTTGCTATTGCTTTCTTCATGACTTATACATGTTCCTATGACTATGAGATTATGCAACTCCCGTTTGCCGGAGGAACACTTTGGGTACTACCAAACGTCACAACGTAACTGGGTGATTATAAAGGAGTACTACAGGTGTCTCCAATGGTAGATGTTGGGTTGGCGTATTTCGAGATTAGGGTTTGTCACTCCGATTGTCGGAGAGGTATCTCTGGGCCCTCTCGGTAATACACATCACATAAGCCTTGCAAGCATTATAACTAAGATGTTACTTGTGAGATGATGTATTACGGAACGAGTAAAGAGACTTGCCAGTAACGAGATTGAACTAGGTATTGGATACCGACGATCGAATCTCGGGCAAGTAACATACCGATGACAAAGGGAACAACGTATGTTGTTATGCGGTCTGACCGATAAAGATCTTCGTAGAATATGTAGGAGCCAATATGGGCATCCAGGTCCCGCTATTGGTTATTGACCGGAGACGTGTCTCGGTCATGTCTACATTGTTCTCGAACCGTAGGGTCCGCACGCTTAACGTTACGATGACAGTTATTATGAGTTTATGCATTTTGATGTACCGAAGGTTGTTCGGAGTCCCGGATGTGATCACGGACATGACAAGGAGTCTCGAAATGGTCGAGACATAAAGATTGATATATTGGAAGCCTATGTTTGGACATCGGAAGTGTTCCGGGTGAAATCGGGAATTTTACCGGAGTACCGGGAGGTTACCGGAACCCCCCGGGAACCAAATGGGCCTTATTGGGCCTTAGTGGAAAGGTGAAAGGGGCAGCCCAAGGTGGGCTGCGCGCCTTCCCCCTCCCCTAGTCCTATTAGGACTAGGAGAGGTGGCCGGCCCCCTTCTCCCTCTCTCTCTCGAGGAGTCCTATTAGGAATAGGATTGGGGGGGGGAGTCCTACTCCCGGTAGGAGTAGGACTCCTCCTGCGCCCTCCTCCCTTGGCCGGCCAGCCCTCCCCCTGGCAACCTTTATATACGGGGGCAGGGGGCACCTCTAGACACACAAGTTGATCATTGAGATCGTTCCTTAGCCGTGTGCGGTGCCCCCTGCCACCAAATTCCACCTCGATCATATCGTTGTAGTGCTTAGGCGAAGCCCTACGTCGGTAGTACATCAAGATTGTCACCACGCCGTCGTGCTGACGGAACTCCTCCCCGAAGCTTTGCTGGATCGGAGCCCGGGGATCGTCATCGAGCTGAACGTGTGCTAAGAACTCGGAGGTGCCGGAGTAACGGTGCTTGGATCGGTCAGATCGGGAAGAAGACGTACGACTACTTCCTCTACGTTGTGTCAACGCTTCCGTTGCGATCTACAAGGGTACGTAGATCAGACTCTCCCCCTCGTTGCCATGCATCACCATTTTCTTGCATGTGCGTAGGATTTTTTTTGAAATTACTACGTTACCCAACAAGCGCCTCCCTCGAAGGACCCAAATATGAGAAAAAGAGCGCCTAGGTTTATCCCCGAACACCCCAGCACTAGCGGCAAGGGGGCAGAAGCCGATGACTCGCCATCTCTCGGTATTGATAAACAGCCGCACAGAAGGTAATATTTTAAATTCAAACAGCATTGCTTAAGCGCATATGAACAAGTTTTTAGCGCACAAGACAAAACGAGCGAGTTTTACTCAAAAATTACATCCATAGAACATTCCTCCGCCACAAGGCGGGCACCCTTCAGAACATCCTTATAATAATTTTCGGGCTTACGATGCTCTTTCCCCGGCGGTGGCCCGTCCTTCACAAGCTTCTCAGCATTCAGCTTGCCCCAGTGCACCTTCGCGCAGGCAAGGGCCCTACGGGCACCTTCAATGCAGACGGAGCGTTTGATGACTTCGAGTCTTGGACAGGCCTCCACCAGCTGCCGCACCAGCCTGAAATAGCTCCCAGGCTGAGTCTCTCTAGGCCACAGCCGAACTATGAGGCCCTTCATGGCCTGTTCGGCCGTCTTGTGGAGCTCGACCAGTTGCTTCAACTGGTCGCTCAGGGGCATGGGGTGTCCGGCCTCAGCGTACTGAGACCAGAACACCTTCTCCGTCGAGCTGCCCTCCTCGGCTCGATAGAATGCGGCGGCATCAGATACACTCCGGGGAAGGTCTGCGAACACGCCTGGAGATCTCTGGATTCGGGTAAGTAACAAGTAACTCACGCTTATGTGTTTATTTTGCATAAAGAATGCCTTACCCGCCGCTATCTTCTTCACCTCATCCAACTCCTGGAGGGTCTTCTGGGATTGGGCCTTGGCAGACTTGGCACTTTCAGTAGCCGCCGCGACCTCGGACACTTGCGTCCTTGAGTCACGCTCCAAACTCTCATGTTTTTTCATGAGAGCCTGGAGCTCTTGCCGCACCTTGCCAACCTCGGCCTCATACTTTTCTCGCTCAACGCGCTCCGCGGCCGACCTATTCTCGGCCTCGAGCAGCGCTTGCTTCAGGGTCGCCACCTCAGACGTGGCCCCTACAATAGCCACGATAATCCTATCATTTTTTGCAACTGCACCTTTTTATATATACATATATTTAATTTAAACAAGGTATTTCTTACCTTCATTGTCCTCGAGCTGCTTCTTGGCACGTCCGAGCTCTTGCTCGGACCGCTCGAGGTTCTGCTTTAGCACGTCCACTTCCGCAGTTAGTGCGGCGGGCGCCAGCAGGGAAGCCTGCACACGCATATTGACTCTTTTTAGACTCCTGCGATTTTTATTTGATCCTCTATTCGTCTTTTCTTTCCGAACGCCAAACAGAGCATCAGGGGCTACTGTCTATGCCGTAATGTTATTTACACATTCTTTACTTACCTCAAAGCCTGTTAAAAGGCTTGTACAAGCTTCAGTCAGTCCGCTTTTGGCGGACTGAACCTTCTGGATCACCGCACTCATAATAGTGCGGTGCCCCTCGTCGATGGAGGCGCCTTGGAGCGCCTCCAACATATTGTCCGGCGCCTCCGGTTGGACGGAGGTCGCCGCCGCGGTGGGTTTGCTCCTCTTGGAAGGAGGTTCCCCGCCGGACTCTGGAACCTTTGAAGGTTCCGGAGTGGAGTCCGGCCTAGGGCCGGACTTGGAGCCCTCGGGGGTTTCATCCCCTTTACTCCTGGAGTCCGGGAGGTCGCCTTGCGGCGCCTCCAGGACCACCTCCTCCTGGATTGGACCCTGTTGGGACAACACTTCGGTGTCGTCCGTAGGGCGGGGGGAGGAAGCCGTCGGCAGCGAGTTCACGTCCGACGAGTCCAGTGAGCCGCTTGACGACGCGTCGAGCCGGTCTTTGGGTGGGCTGCATAAACATATTCGACATAAGGGAAAGCTGTGCAATAAACGAATACTATGAAATCACTCCGGTATCCATATACTTACGATTTCGCCAGGGGCTTGGCCCTGGGCGGCCACTCCTCTTCATCGTCGTCGGCGTTGGTGGAGTAGTCCGGAGGAGGGATTCTCCCCTTCTTGGACCCTTAGGCCTCCCCAGTTGGGTCGGCCTTTCTTTTCTTCCCTTCCTCCGCTGGAGGGGGAGGGGTCTCTTCCTCCTCCTCCTCATCTTCGTGGGAGGAGTGCACCTCGGAACCGTCGGATGATGGATCCGACGCCTCCTGGCGCCGGGCACTCTTTCGAGTCCCCACGGCCTTTTTCGCGGCCTTCTTCTCCGACACCACATAGGGTGCCGGAACCAGTAGCTTCGCCAAGAAGGCGTCCGCTGGTCCTTCGGGCAAAGGAGCCGGACAGTTGATCTGTCCGGACTTCGCATGCCAATCTAGTCAAAGGTAAGGGAGCTTAGATCCCGCACAGAGTTGAACTATGAAAAACTAGTGCCCTGTAAAAGGTACAAAAAACTTACCGCGCTAGCGTGATGCTGCGCGCTGTATCCGCGATCCTCGGTAGCAGATGCGGGAGCCTCGGCGCCTTTGGAAAGCCCCTTCCAGGCATCTTCGTACGTCGTGTCGAAGAGCCTGCTCAAAGTTTGGTGCCGCGCCGGATCGAACTCCCACAGGTTGAAAGCCCGTTGTTGACACGGGAGGATCAGGTGGATGAGCATAACCTGGACTACGTTGACAAGCCTGAGTTGCTTGTTCACCAGGGATTGGATGCATGTTTGTAGTCCCGTCACCTCCTTTTGCCTGCCCCATGACAGGCCCGTCTCTTTCCAAGACGTGAGCCGCGTTGGGGGGCGGACCGGAACTCGGGGGCTGCGACCCACTTAGGGTCGCGCGGCTCGGTGATGTAGAACCACCCCGATTGCCACCCCTTTAGGGTCTCCACAAAGGAGCCCTCGATCCATAGGAAGTTGGCCATCTTGCCAACCATGGCCCCGCCGCACTCCGCCTGGCTGCCGCGCACCACCTTCGGCTTGACATTGAAAGTCTTAAGCCATAGGCCGAAATGGGGGCGGATGCGGAGGAAAGCCTCGCACACGACGATAAACGCCGAGATGTTGAGGACAAAATTCGGGGCCAGATCGTGGAAATCCAGGCCGTAGTAGAACATGAGCCCCCGGACGAATGGATGTAGAGGGAAGCCCAGTCCGCGGAGGAAATGGGGGAGGAATACCACCCTCTCATGGGGCCTGAGAGTCGGGATGAGCTGCCCCGTTTCGGGACGCCGGTGCGCGATGTCGCTAGCCAAATATCCGGCCTTCCTCAGCTTCTTGATGTGTCCCTCCGTGACGGAGGAGACCATCCACTTGCCTCCCACTCCGGACATGGCTGGAGAAGGTTGAGGTGAGGAGTGCGGACTTGGACGCTGGAGCTCGAGTGCGCAAGAATGGATAGGCGAAGGAGGAAGAGGGCGTAGGTGAAAAGGTGGATCCTTATCCCCTTATATGGATGGACGCAACTACATGTCCCCACCAGCCTGGTAAAACTCGCTTATCTCCCAAGCGTCGTAATCAAAGACGCGGTTGGGTTACCCACGCCCGTATTGATGAGAATCCCGGAATAAGGGGACACGATCTCTGCTTTGACAAGACGTGCCAAGGAAACCGCCTCGCATAACGCGCTGAGATGGGACAGTAAAACGGTTTGAATAAAAGCTTGGCCGTGGTGTGATGTCACACTACGGAGTGCGTCAGCAGATTAGATTTGTGTAAATATTATTCTCTCTATGGCAATATGTGGAAACTTATTTTGCAGAGCCGGACACTACTTTTGTGTTCAAAATCTTCTATGAAGTACTTGGAGGAGGAACCCGCCTTGCAATGCCGAAGAAAATTTGCGCGCCGGACTCATCGTCACTGAAGCCTGGTTCAGGGGTTACTGTGGGAGTCCTGGATTAGGGGGTGTCCGGATGGCGGGACTATACCTTCAACCGGACTTCAGGACTATGAAGATACAATATTGAAGACTTCGTCCCGTGTCCGGAAGGGACTTTCCTTGGCGTGGAAGGCAAGCTTGGCGATACGGATATTCAGATCTCCTACCATTGTAACCGACTCTATGTAACCCTAACCCTATCCGGTGTCTATATAAACCGGAGGGTTTTAGTCCGTAGGACAACATACACATCAATAATCATACCATAGGCTAGCTTCTAGGGTTTAGCCTCTCTGATCTCATGGTAGATCTACTCTTGTACTACCCATATCATCAATATTAATCAAGCAGGACGTAGGGCTTTACCTCCATCGAGAGGGCCCGAACCTGGGTAAAACTTCGTGTCCCCTGCCTCCTGTTACCATCCGGCCTAGACGCACAGTTCGGGACCCCCTACCTGAGATCCGCCGGTTTTGACACCGACAACGGGGACCTGCCCCTTGCAGCACAACACATCGCCTGGTCCAGAGCGCCACCACACAGGTCCGCCATCTGTGGCCATGGATTGTGGGGGGATAGACTAAGGGGAAGGTTCAAGGGGCAGCGCTGGCTAACTGGAGTGACTTGCTCGTTGGCATGGAACAGAGGAAAAAGAGGGAGGGATTTCATGGCAGATTGGGATTTGATAGAAGAGATGCTACGCATGGGGGAAGAGAGTGCGTAGAGGATAAGCTTTCTCGAAATAAAAAGTGATGGGTGAGAGACGAGCTGCGTGTGTGGGCCCATGAGCGTAGCTGGGAAAGCAACCGGCCAAGCGTTCAGCCGGCGCGCCGTACCCAAACGATTCTCAATTTCAAACCACGCCAGGTTTCATGTTTCTCAGAACTCATTTGAATTTTTTTAGAACTATTAAAGAAGCAATAAGCGCCATGTTCGGATTTTGACGCCTGAATGTTTGGAATGTCTCCTTTTCTTGTCTTGGATAAGACCTTAGGATAGACTAAAGAACACAAATATGATTTTAAACTCATTTTGCCAACCTTTTCACATACATGTTGTTCAAATTTGAATTATATTCATTAAATGGATATAAATTCTTTTAGTGACTTAAAAATAGCAAACAAGCCACAAAAATGCCGAATTTGGAGTGACAGCAAGCAGATTCGCTCCGCAACATGCAGTGGCAGAGACAGAGGGACCAGCAGGCCCTGACCCCCTCTCCCCTAACATCATTGATTTACTCCTAATATAGAGATGAATAATGCGAAATTTAGAAAAGAATGCATGCATTAGCGTAGTTCAGCCCCGTGTCATTTGCACCCCCCTAACTATTTTTAATTTTTGGCTCCACCACTGGCAACATGGGCGACCGGTGGTCGTCTATGGTGGGTAGGTGTCCCACCCATCCGAAAGAACTATGTTCTATGGTAGAGTACTGGTGGCGGGGGGGGGGGGGGGGGGGATTGGATGATTTGCCCCATTTTACAAGGGGTTGGATGATTTTGCCCTGTGATTGTCTCAATGACAGTGGCCCCGGGCCCCACCCGATAGCCTCTCAGGGGGGAGGGGGGCAAATGATCTTATGGAGAAGTAAAGTGGGGCAAAAGATCTATCAAAAAATATATCTTCAAGATGATTTTTGAAACATCGCTTCATGTCCAAATGAAAACTTGTTCTGACCTTTATTGGTCGTGTTGAACAGCGAAGAACTTGTCTCATTACCTTGTTAAAGGGGGTGTCTCGTTGTTTGATGCATTGGCCTTAAGTGATTGATTTCATCATATGTCCATCATCTCACTACTTTCTCTTCAGCCTTTAAAAGAACACCACTGGCCTGACGACGTAACTAGCACGTACTCACACGTTCCTCTACACAATTCGTGATGGCTAGATTCTTCAGTCCAGCTCTCGTTCCGCTCGTCTCTCTCGTTCTGCTCCTATGCTCCGGTGCATCATCGGCACAGCACACGCTCAGCGCCGGGTCATCCCTGTCGGTGGAAGACCACGAGCGGCCCTTCCTGGTGTCGCCGGACGCCACCTTCTCCTGCGGCTTCCTCCCAGCCGTCCACGTTGACAACGCCTTCTACTTCTCCGTCTGGTTCACCGCGGCCAAGAACCGGACCGCCGTCTGGACGGCCAACCCTGGCGCCCCCGTGAACGGCCGGGCTTCCCGTATATCCTTCGGCCACGACGGCGTGCTGGCCCTCGCCGACGCCAACGGGACGACTGTGTGGGACAGCAAGACCGGCGGCAACAAGCGCCTCGCCGTCTCCCTTCTCGACGCCGGCAACCTTCTCATCACGGACCCGGAAGATTCCACCGGCGTTGCCGCGTGGCAGAGCTTCGACTGGCCGACGGACACGCTGCTCCCGTCGCAGACGCTGTCCAAGGACAAGAAGCTCGTCGCCGGCTACTACACCCTCTACTACGACAACGACAACGTGCGGCGCCTCCTCTACGACGGCCCGGAGATCGCCAGCATCTACTGGCCGGACCCGGACCTCGGCGTGTTCGGGAGCGGGCGGACCAACTACAACAGCTCACGGGTCGGCGTCCTGGACGACGCCGGGGTGTTCCTGTCCAGCGACAACCTGCGAGCCGAGGCCACCGACCTGGGCGTCGCCGGCGCCAAGAGGCGGCTGACCGTCGAGCAGGACGGGAACCTGAGGATGTACAGCCTGGACGCGGCCGGAGGATGGACGGTCACGTGGGCGGCGCTGAAGCAGCCGTGCTCCGTCCACGGGCTGTGCGGCAAGAACGCCATCTGCGAGTACCAGCGGTCCCTCCGGTGCTCCTGCGCGCCGGGGTACGAGCGGGTGGACCGCCGGGACTGGACAAAGGGCTGCAACCCGACGTTCACCGCCAACTAGGACTGGACGTCCGAGCGAGCTTTTCGGCTCGGCCCGAAGCTCGCTCCAGCTCGGCCCGTTACAGCTCGGCCCGATACAATTAACGAGCGAGCCTAGTCGTGAAAAAAGGCCCGATTCCTGACCGAGCCGAACCGAGTTTTGCCCGGTCCAACTCGGTGACTCGCTCGAGGCCCAGCCTAGTTCCCATCGGCCAATCTGGCATTAGGGCACGAGCCCCTCCCTTCCTCTGTTCGGCGCTGCCTCATCCCTCACCTCGCCGCGCCGCAAAAACTGAACCGATGGCGACGGGGCGACGGCCTTTCCTCACCACACCGAACGCCGGCGGACGCGCCTTCCCTGGTTTCTTGCCGAACCTGAAGAGCAGGTACTCTCTCCTTTCTTCCCATCCCTGGTCGTGGCTGGGCGCGCACACGCTCGGCACTCTCGCGCTCCCCTGCATGAGTGCACGGACGGCAGACGACATACATCCTCCCCTGCATGTAGGAGTCCTACCTGCATGGCTGCGCCTGCGTACACGCGATGGAGGGATGGATGGATGAATGCTTCTGCTTGATTGTGTAGAGTGTAGCCGTCTTCGTCCTCGCCATGCCGGATGTCGTCGTCATCCTCGCCGCGCCTTACACTGGACGGCACTCTCGGCACCAACGGCACATGCGCCCTATCATCGCCGCGTCGGCCACCGCCTTTCTTCGCTAGCCAAGCATCTGCCGCCCCGACGAATGCAAGCACATACTACAGAGGCGTGTGCCACACGAGCTGCTCGGGTTGGACTGAGCCAGAGGCAAAACGAGCCGAGCCGTCAGAAACAGGCTCGTTCAACGAACGAGCCGAGCCGAGCTCGGCTCGCTTTAGGCAAGCCAAAGGCAGGCTCGGTCTGAACTCGGCTCGGCTCGGCTCGTGTCCAGCCCTACCACCAACTGCAGCGGAGCCGTGGCGCCGGAGCGGTTCAAGTTCGTCAAGGTGGCCTACACCGACTTCTATGGCTACGACCTCGGGTTCAACCAGTCCGTCACGTTCCAATACTGCAAGAGCATCTGTTTGAATACATGCTCCTGCATCGCTTTCTCCTACCGGACGGATGGCCAGGGCAGGTGCTACCCCAAAGGCCTCCTGTTTAACGGCTACACCTCGCCGGCGTTCCCCGGAAGCATATACCTCAAGGTGCCTAGAGGTCTCAACGCCTCGGCACCGACGCCGTCCGCGGGCCTCGACTGCAATCATAATGGTTCCGGCGCTGCCATCGTCTCACCATACACGTACACGTACGGGGTACCCAGCGGCCACACAAGCTGTGGTCCTACGTTTTCGCCTTCACCGCAGCACTCGGATTTCTCAAGCTTCTCCTTTTCTTGGTCGCCATGGCATGGTGGTTCCTGTCAGGACAGGAGAGGATCCAATTCCCCAGCTCTCTGGAGGCATCAGGCTACAGGCTGATCTTGGGGACCCAGTTCAGGAGGTTCACGTATCGGGAGCTCAAGACTGCGACTGGAAACTTCAACGAGGAGCTCGGCCGGGGCGGCTACGGCGTTGTGTCCCGTGGCGTGCTTGACAAGTCCACCGTGGTGGCGGTGAATAAGCTGACAAACGTGGTGCAGGGCGAGGAGGAGTTCTGGGCCGAGATGACGGTGTTTGGGAGGATCAACCATATCAACCTCGTGAGAATTTGGGGGTTCTGCTGCAAGGGGAAACACAAGCTGCTAGTGTTCACATGGAGAACGGGTCGCTAGACATGCACCTGTTCGGCGAGGACATCGGCAAGGTGCTGGCATGGGGTGAGCGGTTCAAGATCGCTTTGGGTGCGGCCAGGGGCCTAGCCTACCTTCACCACGAGTGCCTCGAGTGGGTCATCCACTGCGACGTCAAGCCGGAGAACATCCTGCTAACTCGAGACCTCGACCCAAAGACGCCGACTTCGCGCTGGCCAAGCTGTCCGGGAGGAAGGCCATTGGCGACGGCATACAACTCTCCCACATGAGGGGGACGACGGGGTATGTCGGTGTCAAAACCGACGGATCTCGGGTAGGGGGTCCCGAACTGTGCGTCTAGGCTGGATGGTAACAGGAGGCAGGGGACATGATGTTTTACCCAGGTTCGGGCCCTCTTGATGGAGGTAAAACCCTATGTCCTGCTTGATTAATATTGATGATATGGGTAGTACAAGAGTAGATCTACCACGAGATCAGAGAGGCTAAACCCTAGAAGCTAGCCTATGGTATGATTGTATGTTATATATCCTATCGACTAGTCTGGCCCTGGTTTATATAATGCACCAGAGGCCTAGGTTAACAAAAGTCCTAGCCGAATACGCCGGTAGGGAGAAGTCCTTGTCTTGATCGCCAAGTCTTTGTGGAATCTTCCTTGTATGCGGCAGCTGTCCGAACTGGCCCATGAGTATGCGGCCATGGGGGGCCTCGGCCCAATCTAATAGATCGGGAGACGACGTGGTGAGTACCCCCTAGTCCAGGACACCGTCAGTAGCCCCCTGAACCAGTCTTCAAGTTAGGGACGCTCCTCGATTCTTCCGAACTGTTCTTCATCTTCGGTCGTCGGTCTTGAAAACTGGTTCAACAAATGTTCTTTATCTTCGATCTTGAGGATCGTCGAAATGCATTCGACGAGTTTACACGTCGGGTATCCGAGGAGCCCCTTTAAGTTTTCGGCCTTTATCAATGCCTTATTATTTTTATGCCACACCTCGGGTTTGAAGTTGTTCCCAGGTGGCAGTTTCCTCTTGCGTCCAAACACCAACGCCGGACTGCATTCGAGGTATCTTTTGCAGCTGAGCACCAACGCCAGACTGCTTCCGAGCTCCAACGCCGAAATGTATCCGAGCTCCAACGCCGGACTGTGTCCAAGCTCCAACGCCGGACTGTATATCCGAGCTCCAAAGCCGGACTGTATCCGAGCTCCAACGCCGGACTATATCCGAGGTGTCGTAAATCACCTTGGTTCAAAGAAGTTTGAAGGAGTTTAGCCGAGCTTAATGCCGGAAATGCCCTCTATGGAGCCAGCCAGTAGCGCCCGAGCTTTATGCCGGGCTGCTTCCGAGGTGGTGCACCACCCCGAATGTGGGCCGATTTTTGTGAATATTTTTTATTGGTGCAATTTATTCTCTGCCGAGATATATAGCCAGTAGCCCTCAAGGTGTGTATCGGTCTAAAACCCGAGATGCACCTGAAGGATGACGTAAGACCGTTGATCCCAGTAGCCACTGAGACTCAGGTTGATTTGCAAAATCGGCCTGAGGATCAAGTCCAAGCTCGGCAGAATACTTTGGGACACTAAAAGCGGTGTGCTCAGTCCTCGAGACTCAGGTTGGGTGCGGCCGACCAACCTGAGGATCAAAATCTCCTCGGAAACTATATTGCACATAAAATTTTCTGCATTGGACAAGCAATGCAGTAGCCCCCGAGACACTGGTCGGGTGGTAACACCAGATCAGGGGATCAATGTGCCCCTTTAATATTTGTAAATAATAAGCCCGAAGCCCAGTAGCCCCCGAGCCTTAATGCGGGCACGGGTGGCCGAATTAAGGATCAATATCCATAGTAAAATCACAAATTATGTGTAATGACTCTATGTATCCAAGTACTTTATGTCATTAATGCTCGGATCCGCATTGTACAAAACTTTGTTGACCGACCATCGGCTTCCACCTCCTCGGCCAGTAGCCGAGGAGTGTTTGTCCTACTTTATAAAGCCTTTATGAGGGCAAAGATTTACAACAAACAAGGCAATCTGGCCATACGGTTTTATAAATAAAGATACGCAGAGAGTTATATTACTGTTTAACAGAAGAAATGTCTTCCAAAGAAAATAGTCCCGCTATCGGTTCCTTTCTTTGGGTTGTCATGCAAAGCATGATCATTAAACCTCAGCTCTAATGTAAGAGCAAAATATTGGGGATTTAGTTTGGGAGGCTAGTTAATAGCCCCCGGTAGTGTTCGGCGACAGTCGGGGTCAAGCCGTAAACACTTCGGCCAATGTTATGAACAGCCCATCATTTAACATAGTCATCGGATCGCTGACCAGTTTACGCTTATTGTGAAAGTCAGTTTTCGGCTTTCTCCACTGAGGTGCTTAACCATGTGAGCTGGAAGCACAATCGCAGTGGTTCTCCCTTTGCACGCCTAGCCGAACAAAACAGAACATAGGAAGCAAGTTCAGGAGCCGGGCAACCCAACTATTGACTGAAGACACAATTCGAAACCGATGCATATATAGCAGTATCTGAGAATGTTTTTGCCGAATCCCTAAAGGTGTCCGGCGTTGCACTGCGAGACTAATGCTGGAAAAGCACAAATAGTTTAAAAGTGCCAAAAAGCTTGGAAAACCAAGAAACGTCAGTAAAAACATAACGTCCGAACAATATCAAGTGTTCGGTGCCAATCCAAAAGTTGGTCTTAGAAAAAAGAAGTGCTTCTGTCATGCTTTAACATGATACATCCTATCTCAAGACTTCGAGCGGGTCAGCCTACGGCTTCAACCTCCTATCCCGAGGGCGGAGTACTTCTCATCAGGCCAGTTTAGCAAACTAAACTCTAGCGGCTTTGAGAGAGAAATTAGGCTCCCCTGCTAGTGACCGCACACCCGTGTCGAAAAAAGGAGTGATAAATAAAAACTTTGCAATGACTAAGAAGAAGAACACTTATTATAGAACGGCTCAAATAAACTTAAGAGCCCCCCAAGTGACTTGGGTAGAAGAATGATTGCATGTACCGAAGTACTTATATCATATATATGTTCTACCGAACTTTAAACGCGTCTTAACCGACCGTCAGCTTCTCCCTTTTCTGTCAAGGACCGAAAAGTGTTATGTACTCCATCGGTCGAGAATATCGACGGTGTTTCCAATAACCAGGCAATCAGGCCATACGGCTGTAACAGACAAAGCGCGCTCAGGGAACTTATGCTATATTACCGTGAAGTGTAAGAAGCATCTTCGAAGAAAATAGTACCCCACCGATACCTTTCTTCGGTGCTCATTGTTATTATGAGACTTGTGCAATAGATTTTTTGTACTCATGAGTTCCGTTGTGTGCCGACCATCATTGAAAACTATAAGAGTGCTAGCTTTCGGCTTCACCCAGTCTGAGGTCCGGCTCGGGCGACCCGATCGTGACAATCGCAGAGGTGCTCCCTTTACTCGCTAGCCGAACAATCGGGAACGTAGGGGTAAACACAGGAGCGAGGCAACCCAGCTTGCAAATCGCTTAAGTCAATATGGTGCATATTATGGCGTAATACACGAACAAGGAACGAAGCCGTACAAGTATAATCATATGCAAGTGGAAAAGCTTCATGAAGGAAGCCCCCAAATGAATTGGGTATTTGAATTTATGCGTCACAAACAAAGTTTGGACAAGGAAATTTTTTATAGCAACTTTTTTCCAAAAAAGTATAATGCTTGGTCGAACCGAACACAAGTTATAAATTAAAGCTTTGAGCATGAAATCGACTTATCTGGTTAATGTGTTCGGTATTGATGACGCGGTCCGAGCTTGATGCGGGGCAAGGTTCCATCCCCCAAGCTGGTCCCGAGGTGGCGGAGCGGAGAGCTTGACACGCCGAAGTGGTGACGCCGAAGTCCCCGAATCATTTTTCTGTGCACAAAAAATAGTGCAAACCGGAGAAAATAGTAATAATGATAATTAAAAAAAATGTTGCATGATAAATAATTTATGCAAAGTGAGGGATAGAAGAAATATGGCCTGGCGCCGAAGTCAATGTCGATGCAGGGCGTCGGCGTGATGTAGTAAAGGCGTGGCAAAGCCTGAATTCACAGGTCGGTCCGAGCTCCGGAGGCGGCGTTCGCCGGACTATGTACGGAAACTGATCGAACCACCACGCGACTGTCGTTAATGCGGTCATCATTTGACAAACCTGTGTACATATCATGGACGAACCAGAGTAATAATTCCTTGGGAAAAATGAACCCAAACAAGCAAAAAAATACTGGGATTAATAGCACCTGGTTTATTTGTTGTAGCAATCCGAAGGAAGGTGATTCCTAAAATTGGGACTCGCTCCACACACCCATTGCCTGATGGGCGATAAAACGACGGCATGACAATGCTGGTAAAGGTTGACTCGCCGAGGCAAAGCCCTCGGCCTAGCTAACGTGACAGAGCTGGTCGGCTAGTGACGCCGAAGTGTCCGGAGTAGGTTGATGAAGAGATGGCGAAGCCCCCGGTCCAGCCGAGATGTCGAAGCCTCGACATCAGCCGATGAGTCGAAGTAGGTCGGCGTGATGAACACCAGCTTGAAGAAGCAATAGTGCGGCCCTGTCGATGCAGGTCGTGACGTGGTCGATGCCGGCTTGATGAAGCGACCATGCGGCGATGCCGGTATGCCCGCTCCGTGTAATCCGTGGGGCGGCGATGTTGATGATGATTTATCCTTCGCAATGTCGGACTCGTGTTCGGCTTGCTAAGATGATGATCCGAAGAAGTTGAGCTCGGCTAAAGTGACGACGTGTCTAGCGCAGGTCGGCAGCTGTGGAGTAATATTACCGGACTGGTTTGACACCAGCATGATGTTGAAGATCATGTTCAAAAGATCTTAAAGTTAGTGGGATGTGTTCGGGAACAAAACACAATACCCCATACAAAACTTCCTTCAAAAGGGATGTCCAAAATCCCGTTCATAAAAAAAATGAACTTGGGTCGGATTCGTTTTCGCGCAGAAAACAGATCTGAAAAGTGATGCACTAATCGGAAGGTTCCGGAGTTTGGACGGTCGGATCGAACTGAAATTTTGAGAGGTGGTAGATATAAGAATTCCGCAGCCGATCAACGGTTGGATCTTCTAAAAGGACGTCCGAGCTAGAAACTGGACACCACGCCCTAAACTCATCCAAATTCGCATCTAGATTTGACAGGGCTCCGGTATATCGTGGATTGCCAGAGATTCCTCCATCGGAACTCGACGAAATTTTCCAGGGTTGTTATAGACTCAATTCCGCACAATTCCACCAAAGCGATCGTCAAAGCGATACTCGAGGAGGTGGTGGCAGCAGATACAAATTCGTTGTCCAAAAACAAACAGCACGGTCGCTTGAGGACAATGTTGACGTTGAGCCCCTAAGCTCCATAGATGATTCCTCCGTGATCTTGATAGAGATCGGAGTTGATGTTTGATGAAGGCCCTCGTCCGAACATGGTGATCCGGACACGAGGCGCAATTCTTAGTCAAACCAAGGTGACCAGTCGAACTGGTGACGAAGACGCCGAAGTCGCAGTTGATCTGCAGGCGAGCCATCGATCCTTTTGTCGATCACACAGCGGAACTCTCAATGAAAGCACCAATGTCGGTGTCAAAACCGACGGATCTCGGGTAGGGGGTCCCGAACTGTGCGTCTAGGCTGGATGGTAACAGGAGGCAGGGGACACGATATTTTACCCAGGTTCGGGCCCTTCTGATGGAGGTAAAACTTTACGTCCTGCTTGATTAATATTGATGATATCGATAGTAAAAGAGTAGATCTACCACGAGATCAGAGAGGCTAAACTCTAGAAGCTAGCCTATGGTATGATTGTGTGTTGTATATCTTATCGACTAGCCTGGCCTTGGTTTATATAATACACCAGAGGCCTAGGTTAACAAAAGTCGTAGCCGAATACGCCGGTGGGGAGAAGTCCTTGTCTTGATCGCCAAGTCTTTATGGAACCTTTCTTGTATGCGGCAGCTGTCCAAACTGGCCCATGAGTATGCGGCCATGGGGGGCCTCAGCCCAATCTAATAGATTGGGAGACGACGTGATGAGTACCCCCTAGTCCAGGACACCATCAGGGTACATGGCACCCGAGTGGGCGCTGAGTCTGCCGGTCGACGCCAAGGTCGACGTGTATAGCTATGGCATCGTGTTTCTGGAGATCCTGATCGGGAGCAGGATATCTGACCAAACGACCAACTGGGATCGATTGGAGATGTGCCAAATCATGCAGGCGCTGAAGAGGGTGGTGGCGACTGGAAGGTCATGTCATTGCGCTGGATAGTAGGTTGGATGGGCAATTCGGCAAGCCATGGCAATGGTGAAGCTTTCATTGGCGTGCATGGAGGAATGGAGCAACCGGGTGACCATGGATGACATCTGCAAAGCTCTTACAGCCTGCAATGACGAGAACGAGCACCCTGCCTACTTCCGGTGAATCAGACCCGTCACTATATTCCCTTGGATCTACTTCTTGTAGCTTACATTTTTTTCTTCCTATAAGATGTAAGCTAACCATATGAACATGTGATGGGAAATTAATACGAGTATGATGGAAAGCTGCTTCACTCCAGTCCAAGTCCTCTTCTTGCTTTCATGGGTGACGCTTCTTAGGGCCTGTTTGGTTCTAATAAGTTACTTGATTTATAAGTCAGGTGACTTAAAATCAATGACTTATAAGCTACGCCTGTTTGGTTGTCATCTGATTTATAAGTCACCTAACCTCACCTTCTCATCTTGTTTTTTATGTAAAGATGATGAGACACATGCAAAAGAGAGTGACTTATAAGTTTTAAGTTGGGGTGGAGTAACTTTAAGTTGAGGTGACTTATAAGTTGAGTCTGTTTAGCAAAATAAGTTATTTTTTCATTTTTCGATTTATAAGTTGGTGACTTATTTGAAACCAAACAGGTCCTTAACTATACGAAACTGTGGAATTAAGCGTGTACGATCCAGCTTGACTTGACTCCAGTAGAGTCCAGTATGTGCAGGTCTCCTCCGTGTCGACATATACACGTACGTGTCGTCCTCTTATACCTGCAGCGTGTACATGTTACTTTCCCGCTTGTTGGGCCCGTGTATAGTGATGCTATTTTAGGATTGTCATGTAGGAGAAATATTGAGTTGCAGCTTGGAGGACAAAGAAATCATAAAATAAGTTTACCTTCTCTTAGTTAAGGGGTGATTTCTTAGTAACAATATGTCTCGCCACATATTTAGGATTATCTACTTGTGAGAGATAAGACTAAGACTAAGAAATAATTCATTGTACATTATTTTTTGTTGTCTCTTAATAACGCAACGAGTTGATAAGACGGTATATCACCACCATACATTGCTCTAATCAGCTTCTCTCGTTATGCCTGCATCCCCGAGAATCTTCAAAGTTAAGTAGGCTACAAAAGGCCAAAAACCAAAAGGACCCTTTCTTCTGAAAGTCCTTCTCTACGCCTGAGCTCAAACAAGCTCGGGATAAACAGTAAATAAAAAAACATTGAAAAAACTTTAAAAACTGATTTTTTTTAATGCAAACTTTAACAAATGTTCTAAAAGCTTTCAAGATTTCATCATGAAATCACTTCGTGAAAGTCGTGGCAAAAACAAAAAAAACAAAACCAGTGCTCCAAAATGCTTTCGAAAGTAGCATTTTTAGAGTATCGATTTTGTTTCTTTTGCCACGCCTTCCAGGAATGTGATTCCATGATGAAACTTTGCACGCAGTTGAAACATTTGTCATTCTTTGTAAAAAAAAATGATTTTTTTGATTTTTTTAATTATGATTTTACTATTCACCCGAGCTCAATGGTGGATGCTTGCAGGTGGCCCCGACATCCCATCGTGCATGTGGCAGCATGCGAGATGGCGCACGCAGGCACGACTGAAAAGACCACATGACGATGGCCCTAGCCGCGCCCGTGATTCACCCATCATGGACCCTGAGGCCATCTATCCTGGTGTGCGCCGACTAGACAGAACGGACGGCGGGAGCCCGAGAGAGGCACACAGAGCCAACATGAAACGGACGGCACGGAGGCCAATGTCGCTTGCGGATGCTACCATGAGAGGACAAAATCAGAGTTTTGGCCTTTTTGAATAACTTTAGCATAAAATAAACCTCGCTGAAAATTTTAGCATGATCTGACCTCTTTTCTGGAATGTCAAACTGCTCGTCGTTGCTACTGCACTAAGAAATGTCACAACCCATAATGTTTAATCTTGGGAAACGCCACAACCCATGATGTTTCACCTTGGAAAACGCCACAACTCATGGCATTTCACCTTGGAAAACATCGACAAATTCATCATTTACACTAGAAGATTGGTTGTTTATCAAAAGGGTAAGATCGTGCTAAAAATTCTAAAAAAGTCTAATCGTGTTAAAGTTTTCCCAAGGGTTCAAAACAGCGATTTTGTCCCTCAAGTGGCGGGTCCTCCAACATTCTTTATAATAAGAGTATATAATATTAAAAACATACCAAAATAATTTGGTACATACCGAATCCAAACTGTATCTTAATTTTATACCGTAATTACTGAAGTATTAATATCGTATAAACCGAACCATGTAATAAACTGAATACACCGAATGCACGGAGTTACTCCTCACGTGCCCCGATCGAATATGAATTGTCAGTCAGTCGTTCTCGAGCCTAGTTGTCCAAAAGTGCTAACCAAGACAATAGGCTTCCGGTATAGGTCTTCCTTTTCTTTCTTGAACGCGTTCAACATAAGTATCCTTCCGTCAACGAAGATCTCCCGTACTTTAAAAAAGCGCCAATTTTTAGTCATTTGTATCGTGCACTCTCTTTTCCATGTGCTCTTCTCAGTATCAACTAGAAGCCATATGTTAGTGTATAGGTCTCGGTCACCTAGATAGCAAGGTGACCATACGGTCTGAGTAACGCTCAAAGTATTTTTGAGCTCTGCTAGTGTCATCTCCCAATTTTCATCCTCCCTCGGTCACCCGGTTGGCGGCCCGTCGATCATCGCCTTCCACTCCTCGCTCAAAGTATTTTCTGTTTTCTTGTGTACAGCCATCTTAAGAAAAGAAAACTCTACGTACGTACATATCTTTATTCATATGTTGTTTCACAGTGGAGAATCAAAGCAGGGCCTATGTATGTATGTACGTACTGTATCTATGTATGCCAACCTACTTCAAGTAGGCTAGCCACCATAATAAAGAAGAATAATTGGACGTTGGTTCTATATAAGGATAGTGGTTGAGCCGTTGAGGCACATATTGGGAACCACTTGGACGCATGTATAAAAAACAAAATTAATAAAGTCGTCAAGATTATTAGAAAATTTAAAATTTTGAAAAGTTATATATTGATTATTACCCCGCTCAGCTGTCCAAAACTATGTCATATATTAATAAGTTGTAGCCACCCACAAAAAAAATCTTTTTCTAGAATACCCACAATCATGTGTATCATAGAATAGAAGAAAGGGAAAGAGTCCCATCCAGAAGTCTACAATGGTGGCCTACGGCCTTCGTTACATGCAACTACTCTCAAGTCTCAAGAGGTCTGCCTATACAGATTTTGGAAGAAAGATGACATGTCTCCATGTAGCAGGCCCGCCAGTTGCCAAGCCCGTCCCTTGTCGTAGATCCTACGCAGGAGTGCCGAGACAGATGGAGAAGCGTTGACGAAGAAGACTATTGTGTTTTGGTGTTTCCAAATTTCCCAGCAAAAGAGGGCAACGACGGTTTGCAAATCCTTCCCGACCACCGCCTATGGCTGCAATGAAGCGCACCAAGGCAGTAATCTGTCCTTCGACAAGGGCATTCACTCTTCTCCTCCCCAGGCAACGAACACAGGGTGCCAGACCAAGCACGCGAAGACGCAGAACACCAGCAAGTGATTGATTGTTTCCGCATCTGACGGCAAAGCGGGCACTCGTCCTGGTGCAGAAGTCCACATTTGGCCAAACGCCCTCAAGTCCAGCACCTGTTCTTATATGCTAGCCAAGCGAACAATCTACACCGCAATGGAACCCAGCACTCCCAGACGATCTTGGCTGCAGGATCATGCTCGCGTCCAAAAAATTCGGCTTGTACACGCGGATTGGACAACCTAACTAGCTTGTGTGCACTTTGTTGATCTCGAAATTGGGTCACGAGTTGGTTTCACTGTGTTGTCGTCGAGGCTATCCGGACTGGACGGCCTTATTCATTCAGTTTTCTTTTAGTTTGATTGAAAAACATTTTTATATTATAAGACAGAGGGGGTAATATAAGACCGTTTAGATTTCCCTCAAAAAAATCATTTAGATCACTTACAGAGGGAGCAAGTCTTAAGCTCTGTGTGTGAGGTAGATCATTTTTTTTCTTAGATATATAAAAGTCTGAAGCGCTCTATGTGTCAGGCAGATCAAGCAGCTCTTTGGGCCTTCCAGGCAACTCCACTCGGCTCGCAGTCCGATCTTCTTCTTGTGCGCCTCATTCCATAGGACATCACCAGGTTGCCCATGTGCGACCCGCTCGTCGGCACAACCTGTATGCTACCGCTAGTAGAATCTAAAGGGCCTTCTAGACCAATTGGATGTGCCACTCTAGCCAACACAGGACTATTGCTCGAAGAACTGCAAACTCCATCGTCTTCTTCAAGGTGCTAATCGTTGGGTACAATCTAGGGGACCGACTACTTGTAAGTCGCATGATATTTTTGGCATAAGTTGATTTTCCCTGCCATCCTCCTTCTCGAGCGATCTCCCCTACACCCGATGTCCTTGCGATCTCTCGCCGACACGTTGCGGGTCGTTGTGATCTCCCTGGCTTGAGCTCGGTCGATGTCCTATCCGAGCAATGGAAAAAAAACAAAAAGACCCCTCACCCACACTCGACAACCTTCTTCGCACTTCCATCGGCGACCGTCGGCTCCGTCTCTGGCACAGTCCTAGTGAGGCCACGCTGGGGACGCTGCGG
The DNA here is from genome assembly GCA_034509565.1 of Triticum monococcum. NCBI lineage: Eukaryota > Viridiplantae > Streptophyta > Magnoliopsida > Poales > Poaceae > Triticum > Triticum monococcum. The sequence goes on from CM067841.1 coordinate 588,370,967, forward strand.
GCACAATCCTGGTGAGGCCTCACCAGGACAGTACGGGCGGCCCTCATACCCGTCTCCATCTCGGGGCCGCTCCCTCCTCGCCGCCCCAACTCCGACTTCCCTGACGATCAGGCCATCCGGGCGGCACTGCTCGACTCGCGCCACGGTCTTCTCCTCGTGCGACTCGTCCCACGCGACGAACTAATCAACGCGTCCTGTAGATTTAACAGTTTGGCCCTGTTGGACCCATTCACCATCACAAGTCGTGTGCTACCGCTGCTAGACACCAATGGGCACCTCAGAATCACCCGATGTGCCATTATAACAGATGCGAATTGTTGCCCGAAAGAACGGTGATGCCCGGCTCCGACGTCGTCAACCTACCCAGCCTTCTTCAAGGTGCTAATCATTGGTATCTTCCAAGTTGGTGATGTAACGCCCCATATGTAACCTTCCCGAATTGTACTCCAACTCATGCCGTTTCCGGCATTAAGTTATATTTAATTCTCGGGTTCAGGTCTTTGTCTCCGTGTGTTGTTTTTGTTTTCGTGCATCTCATATCATGTCATCACGTGCATTGCATTTGCATACATGTTCATCTCGTGCATTCGAGCTTTTTCCCCGTTGTCCGTTTTGCATTCCGGCGCTTCGTTCTCCTCCGGTGGCCATTTCTAGCTTTCTTTCGTGTGTGGGGATTAAACATTTCCGGATGGGACCAAGACTTGCCATGCGGCTTGGTTTACTACCGGTAGACCGCCTGTCAAGTTTCGGGTCATTTGGACTTCGTTTGATACTCCAACGGTTAACCGAGGGACCGAAAAGGCCTCGTGTGTGTGCAGCCCAACACCCCTCCAATTTGGCCCAAAACCCACCAAACTCAGCTCCATCGTCTCGGTCGTTCGATCACGATCGTGTGGGCGAAAACCGCACCTCATTGGACACTCCTACCTCCCTCTATGCCTATATAAAGGCCCCCCATTTTTCGGATCTCCTCCTCCCCCGAAAAAACCCTAAAACATCTCCGCGCCGCGCCGGACACGTCCGTGCCGGCCGGACGAAATCCCGCCGCCGCCCGCAACCAACCGGGGGCCGCCACGTGGCGCGCCGCCACCCGCAGCCACGCCGGCCCGCGCGGCCCGGCCGGGGCCCCCGAAGCCCATCGGCTCTGCCCCGCCGCCAGGAAGCCCCCGCCGTCTCTTCCCCGAGGCCGGCGCCCCGCTCCACCGCGGCGCTCGCCGGAGCAGAGGCCGGCCACCGCGCCCGCCATCGCCGCCATCCGCCGCCGCCCTTCTCCATCACCGGTCGCCGCCCCTCGTCTCGGCGTCCGCGCTGCCGCCCGGATCCGGGGCGCGCCGCCCCGCCTCCTCCTCGCCGGCCGGCGTCGCCCGCCGCCGCCCGGTCTCCCTCCTTCCACGCCGGCCGCCGCCAAGGCCATCTCCGGCAAGATCGGACGCCCCGAGCTACAGTGGCCGGTCGCCGGATCTGAGATCTGGTTTTTTTAGGGTTGACTTTTGACCTAATCTCCAGATTTTTATTCATACTTTGACCGCTCATATCTTTGCATCCGTGGCTCCGTTTTGGGCATATGATATATCAAAATCTTCGTCTCGACGAGTACATCATTTCATTCCATTGCATCATTTGCATTTGAGGTCATCTTGGTACCCAAAATGCTGTTGGAAAGAGGCATCATGAGTTAAATTGCAGATCCGTTAGTTCATCATGCACTTTTGTCATTTTTGCCATGTTTAATCCGTGCATGATATGCCTGTGCCCCTTTGGGATGAATTGTTAAGCATGTTGTCTTCTATCCAGAGGTGCCTCCCATGCATTTTTAGGATGTGTGTGTTGTCTTGTGCAAGCTTGCGAAGTAGGCTACCTGAGTTTACTGATTTCAGGGACTTAGTGAAAATCACTAAGTCTGGGATGTTTTAGTTCACGATGCTATATGTCCAGCTTGTTTCCTAGTGATCCGTGCCTCTTTTGAGAATGATCAATAAGAGTGGTTTGTTATGCTTGTTGTGCTTAATCCATCCATGTCTTTACTTGTTATGTTGGAACACCCTAGGTTGACTCAATCGAGCTCAACTTTTGGATAGTTGTTGTTTTGGGAAGATCGTGAACTCTTTTGCGATTTTGCCGGAGTTATTGCTAGTGATCCATGCATGCTATGCCTTTGTTCTTGCCATGTCTAGCTAGCATTTTGTGCCTTCTTAATGGATATATACTTGCCTTGCCATGACTTGCACCGTAGTGAGTGCATCGAGCTCGTTTACATGCCTCCGTGAGTTATATTTCAGCATGTCCCAGTTTTCACTAAGTCTGAAAACTGATTGTGTTTCATCGATGTTCGTGTGCTCGGTAGAGTATTTTGTGAACCCTTTTGGCCCCAGGTCATTTTGGGTGTTTTGTTAAGCTTGTTGAGTAGCTCCATGCCATGTTCTTACTTGCCATGTTCAGGTTTTGCTTCATGTTGTTTTTCTGCTCCGAAGAGAGCATCGTGGTCTGAAATTTCAGACTAGCGTTAATTTCGCTAAGTCTGAAATCTGTTTTGCTTATTCAGTTTTTCCATGCTTGTTTGAAGTCCTTAATGGATGAATTTGCCTATGCCTCAATCCTGGTGATTTGTTAAGCTTCTTGAGTACATCACTGCCATGCAATTTGTTTTCATGTTTGGTGGCTGTAGCATGTTCATTTTGTTGCATTTAAGAGCCTATTTGCTGTAAATCGCAGATCGGTTCGTTTAGTAAATCGCTTGCCATTTCTAAACCGTAGCTCCGATTGCCATGATCTTTATATCGTTTTCGGGGGATTTCTTCCCCTCTATCCAGTGGCACACTTGGTTTTCCAAGTTGAGGCCAGGTTCATGCATTTCCTGTCACATCTTGCATTTTGCATCCTGCATCGCATCCCGCATAGCATATCATCTTTGCATCTTATTGGTTGCCTTTGCACGTGGTTGATTGTATCCTTGTTGCTTGTTTGTGTTGTTGGGTAGAGCCGGGAGACGAGTTCGCTAATGAGGAGCCCGTTGAGTTTGCTTTTGAGGATCCAGTCAATTCTGACAACTGTGCAGGCAAGATGATCACACCCTTGAAATCACTACTATCTTTGCTATGCTAGTTTGCTCGCTCTTTTGCTTTGCCAATGCTACGATGCCTACCACTTGCTTGTCAGCCTCCCAATTGCCATGATTGAGCCTCTAACCCACCTTTGTCCTAGCAAACCATTGATTGGCTATGTTACCGCTTTGCTCAGCCCCTTCTTATAGCGTTGTTAGTTGCAGGTGAAGATTGGAGTCGTTCCTTGTTGGAACATTTATTTAATTGTTGGGGATATCATTATATTGCTATGTTATCTTTATCCATCTATATACTTGGTAAAGGGTGGAAGGCTCGGCCTCTCGCCTAGTGTTTTGTTCCACTCTTGCCGCCCTAGTTTCCGTCATATCGGTGTTATGTTCCCGGATTGTTGCGTCCCTTACGCGGTTGGGCTATATGGAAACCCCTTGATAGTTCGCCTTGATTAAAGCTTTTCCAGCAATGCCCAACATTGGTTTTACCATTTGCCACCTACCCCTTTTCTTTCCCTTGGGTTTCCGGAGCCCGAGGGTCATCTTTATTTCAGCCCCCACGGGCCAGTGCTCCTCTGAGTGTTGGTCCCACCGAGCGATGTCCGGGGCTACCAGGGGCAACTCTGGGCTGGCCTACCCGACGTCTTGCTCATCCGGTGTGCCCTGAGAACGAGATATGTGCAGCTCCTATCGGGATTTGTCGGCACATCTGGGTGGTGTTGCTGGACTAGTTTTGACCTGTCGAATCATCTTGTTGTACCAGGATACCGAGTCTGATCGGTGGGTCCTGGGTGGAGGTCTATTCCTTCGTTGACCGTGAGAGCTTGTTATAGGCTAAGTTGGGATCCCCCTGCAGGGATTGATCTTTCGAAAGCCGTGCCCGTGGTTATGGGCAGATGGGAATTTGTTAATGTCCGGTTGTAGATAACTTGAACTTAAATAATTAAAATGAATCAACTGAGTGTGTTGCCGTGATGGCCTCTTCTCGGCAGAGTCCGGGAAGTGGACACGGCGTTGGAGTTATGTTTGCGTAGGCTGCCCTATTTAGTTCCGCTCGTGCTTTGCCTTCTCTTCTCGCTCTCCTTTGCGAATAAGTTAGCCACCATATATGCTAGTCGCTTGCTCCAGCTCCACTCACATTACCCCTTTCCTACCTATTAAGCTTAAATAGTCTTGATCGCGAGGGTGCGAGATTGCTGAGTCCTTTGTGGCTCACAGATTGCTATTACACCAGATGCAGAGACCGATGATACTTCTCCGGATGGCGCGCTCGAGCTGAAGTAGGAGTACGACGAGGACTCTCAGCGATACTATGTGTCTTTTCCTGATGATCAGTAGTGGTGCCTATTCGGGGTTAGATTCAGGGCCTAGTCGCTTGTTGGGGGTCTTTTCTATTTTGGCGCCGTAGTCGGGCCATGAGTGATTGTATGATGGATGTTATTTATGTACTTCGATGTGACGTGGCGAGTGTAAGCCAACTATGATATTATTCCCCTTTATATTATATATGTACATGGGTTGTGTAATGATTCCCGACTTGCGACATTGCTTTCAATGCGGCTATGTCTCTAAATCGTGCCTCGACACGTGGGAGACATAGCCACATCAAGGACGTTATAGGTGATCTGCCAGGATACAAGCTATGCATCTTCACGTCCTCCGATTCAAGGTGGAGCACGCCCGTAAAGTTCTATGACCCTTGGGAGCATCGAGTATATGCGGCACCAATACAAGCCAACGCTGTCGTGTGCCAAGGCATGGCACACTGGCTATTCAAGAGCGTCTCAAAAGACTACGCACTAGAAGTAAGCCTTGAGACCGCCCACGTCTCTCTTACAAAGCTCCCGGTCACACTGAGCAACACCAGTTGCAAATGTTCTAGTACATCACTGCTTAGTGTCAATAGTGACGGAAAGTTGTTGTTGCTTTCCGTACATTATAAATTCCTCTCGCTAGAGATCTGGACACGTCAAGGTGACAACATGAGTGGAGATGGCACTGCGGACCGGCTCCACACTAAGACGATTGAGCTAAACCGACCCCAACAAGGTTGGGTCATCCCGGCCTGGGTTAGATGGGCGGTGCATTGCTCCTCAAGGACAACCAAGGTTGCACGCACATTCTTGAACTCCAAACCGGGGCAATCGAGATTGTCCAAAGCTCGTTTTGCAATGTTGTTGTCAGAGCTAACCCGTTTGAGATCGACTAGCTGGCCTTCTTCATGTCTCGCTTGGCGGGCGGTAGCATTGAGAGGACCAAATTTGGAGGAGCTACATTGGACTCTTTTGGGGAGGAATTGTTCGGCCAGTTACTTTTGGGTTAATATATAAGTTGTACTGCATGTGCCTCGTAAGAGCTACAAAAGTGTAAAGTTTTGTGTGTGGTGGATTTTTTTGTTTTGAACGCTGAAGTGTGGCAAACTTGATGGACATGCAAAATAATTAAGATCATGGACACTGGCTTCTTCGTCAGATCAAGAGGATGAAATTGCAGTATGCAACTTAATTTGTGCTTGGGGTGCAGAATGTCCTCTCTGGGTTCTTTCAAGCTGCCCGTTTTGACATGTTCTAAATTTAGACATGGTGTGCTAGCTCAACAAATAGTAATGAATGGTTTCGTCTGTATTATGTGAATATCAATTACTATCTAAAAAGAAAACTTTACATTTTATTGTGATTAAAATTGACATGTCTGCATCTATTGCACTATCTCGTTTTTTAGTTCGTCAATACTTCTTGATAAACAAAGCTCAGTGAAACAGAGGACCATGGTGATCCCATTTGATACACGAGGGCAAGATTGTGAAACATGAAAGGTTGTAAATGAGTGGGATGTAGTTACACCTCAACTAAAAAAATCTACTCTCCGATTAAAGTTAGTTGCCAGCGAGACAAAATGGTGTCCTTCCTTTTCCCTATGATACGATGGAAGTCATGAATAGGTTGAACCAGTGGCAATGACATGAATTTGGATACAAAGCTACAAAAGTTTTTTTTTACAGGCAACGGCAAGAGCAGTGCCAATTCATAAAAGGAGGAAGCGACAGGGACCAAAAGCCCCAAAGTACAGTACTCCTACATAACAATGCGCTGAACCACACAGGATTCAGCCAAAGCACACAAAAACTCAAACTGGATCAAAAGAGGAAAAGACCAAGGAAACGAAGAACAGAAAAGAAGAGAGATGGGCAATCCTCAAGTGATAGCCTCCCAAAGCAGCGAAAGACGCTACAAAAGAAAGGGATATAAGATTGATGCAAATGAAGATCACTAGACTAAAAGTAATAAACAACTCCCTCTATCTCAAAATATAAAACGTTTTTTAGCCTAGATCAGAATTTTGTATGATGAAGTGTGTCAAACTTCTTAAGATGAAAATACACGCAGTAACACACGCAGCAGCAGAGTGTGCATGAAGTAGCTTGGAGAACATCTAACATGAAACAAGAATCGGGTAAGGTAGACTTAAATTGTTTCGCAGATTTCAGTTGAAGCGTTTTCATCTTGCACTCGCTCCACCATTTACTTACTCAAATTTCCCCTTTTTTTCTAGGTCACAACTCACAAATCCCTAAAGAAAAGATCAAGCGCGACATCCTCTCTTCTCTCTTCGCATTTGTCTCTTTTGAGGTGCCATCCTGTGATGTTGACCCCGCAGGTCTATCTGTATTCACCTTGAGCCATGCACTCCATTATACGTTGTAAGTCCACCAACTAGTGATTGTTTTCCCTTTGTATGGACTAACCGAATGCTTCCATCATTCATAGAAGTTCATCCAGCTAATTGATATGACATGCGAGAATGAGCCGTCACCTAAATGCGAAGAGCCAGTTCTAGCCATGCTTTTGCATTTCAGTTTCAAAACTATTCAATCCACAGGCGAAATCACTAGATTTCATTGAATTTCTGTGATTTTGGCTTTCATTAATTTCGGCCAAAAGTTCCAGCAGAATTTGATTGAGATCTGAAAATTTTCAAAATAGTTTGAGAAGTATTTGAATTTGCATGTGCTACTGTAATTGCCGAAATAGTTTGGCTGGAAGTTAGGCAATTATTTATTTTAGTACCTAATTAAATGACTGAAGTTTTCGAAATTTTAGTAAAATTCACTGAAAGAGAAAACCACTGTGCCAACGGATAGCAGTAGGTTGTTAATCCACGCACATCTGAACAACCAAACTCAACTGGGAAACAAATATCTTAATCCAAATATATATTATAGACCAGGGTATCACGCACGTCATGCTGGGTAGTCTTCTCAAGGAAAAGAGTTTTTGAAACTTATCACCCCTTTTTATTAGCTAGTAATTAAAACATTGTCTTTTACAAGCAAGGGCATGATGGCATCCGGTGCCTCATCAAACCAGGAACTAGGGGAAGAAAATTTATAGATTCTAGCTAACTCATCAGCCACAGCATTAGCTTCCCTATGACAATGCTCATAACGCACACATGTGAAATCCTTTGCCATGTGGAAACAATCATCCAAAATTGCAGCAGAGGAGCCTGACGTATTCCCCCCATCCTGCATAGCCAAAATTACGTCTGAACTGTCGGAGATAACAATCACCTTTGAACAGCCAACCAATGTTGCCAGATTTAAACCAAACCGGAGTGCTAGAGCTTCTACCATGAACACATCTGTATAGGCCCCAGCTACATTGTTACTTGCTGCCAAAAACAGCCCCTTACAATCACGCAAAACAGCACCCGCGGTTCCTTGAAGTGAATCAGCATCAAACGATGCATCGACGTTTAGTTTGACATATCCTGTTGGCGGTCTTTGCCATGGGTTTCTCTTTTCTTTTGCAGAACTAGTAGCAGCCGCCGAGAAGTTCTCAGCAAGGGCACGGATAGATAGAACAATTTGGTTTGGTTGGTGAGTGTGTTCCCCATGAACCAGCTTCCTCCTTTCCCACCACAAGAACCAGCATGCGATAGCAATGATCAAAGGTCCTTTTCCTTGCCCTAGAACCATTGTCTTATTTGCAGGAACAGATAACAAATATTCAAGAACAGCTTCTCCTGCTCGGTCGACAGCGCATCCCCGCTCAATCATCTCCTGGAGACCCAGCATATACCATACTTGCTTTGCTTTTGGGCATAAAAAGAGCATGTCCTTAACACTTTCAGCTTCTTCGCAAGCAGGACACTTCGTGGATAGTTTCATATGCCGATCTGCTAAGTTTACACAGCAAGGAAGCGTGCCATGTAGAGTTCTCCAGAGAAAGATCTTTATCTTAGCTGGACATGGAAGTTTCCAAATGAAATCCCATATCGGGTTTGAAGCTGCAGCACTTGGATTGTTTCCTCTTTCCACTTTACTTTCATAACAGTTTTTCCACACCTCTAGGTAAGCCGATTTCACCGAGAAGATACCATGCTTGGAGGGATGCCATGCCAAGAAATCAGGCATGTCAAAAGATGGGAGAGGAATATTCAGGATCCTCTCAGCGTCCACCGGCCAAAAAGTTTGCTTAATCAGCTGTACATCCCATTGTCCCATTGTTGGGTCAATTAGATCTGAAACTTTAGTTAGTAACTGATTACCTCTCATAGTAATGGGCAGCCTTGAAGGAGACTGGGGGATCCAAGCATCAGTCCACATATTTACCTGTCCGTCTCCGATACGCCAAATATGCCCAAGTTTGAGTGTTTTGACACCCTCCATTATACTTTGCCAAGTATAGGAGGCCTTCTTCTTTAGAGTAGCATTTAACAGATCCCCATCAGGGTAATATTTGGCTCGAAGAATTGTTGCACATAATGACTCCGGTGCATCCAATAAACGCCATGCTTGTTTTGCTAGTAGCGCTAGATTAAAGCAATGGATGTCCCTAAATCCCATTCCACCTTCTTTCTTGGGAACACACATTTTCCACCAGGCGAACTAGTGCATTCTCTTGTGGTTGGCATCGTCACCTCATCAGAATTGCGCCATCGCGTTTGTTATTCCCTTACATATTTTTTTAGGGATTTTAAAGACGGACATTGCATATGATGGTATTGCCTGAGCAACCGATTTGAGAAGTACCTCTTTCCCTCCCGACGATAAAATTTTCTCTTTCCATCCCATCAGTCTCTCCATAATTCTATCAATCAGATAGTTGAACTTGTCACTCCTATCAAGTCCCACTATTGCGGGGAGCCCCAAATATTTGTCATTGATCGTTTCAGTCATAATTTCCAAAGTAACACAAATTTGTGCTCTACTTTCAACCGGGGTACTTGGACTGAAGAAAATACTAGATTTTTCCACACTTACTTTCTGTCCCGATGCCGAGCAATATGCTTCAAGTATAGCCTTTAAAGTATTAGCATTCTGGTTATTAGCCTTCATAAGGATAAGTGAGTCATCTGCAAATAGGAGGTTTGTCACAGCAGGAGCATCACGACATACTTTAACTCCTTCCAGTGTTCCTGTTGCTTCAGCATGTGTTAACAGGGCTGTCAAACCTTCAGTGCATAATAAGAACAGGTAGGGGGAGAGGGGGTCCCCCTGCCTAAGGCCCCTTGATGGCTTAAAACATTCAGTCTCCTCCGAGTTAAACCGTACACTATATTGCACTGAAGACACACATTGCATTATCAGCTTCACCCAACTTACATCAAAGCCTAGCTTCAATAAAATAGCTTCCAGAAAGACCCATTCAACACGATCATATGCCTTGTGCATGTCAAGTTTCACCGCACACCATCCATCCTTTCCCCTCTTTTTATTCTTTATTGTGTGGAGACTCTCATAGGCAATGAGAACATTGTCATTTATAAGCCTACCAGGGACAAAAGCACTTTGAGTGGGAGATATAATTTCTGGAAGTAATGGCTTCAGCCGAGCCGCAATCATTTTTGAGATGACCTTATACACAACATTACATAAACTGATTGGACGAAATTGTGTGACCTCCTCTGGGAATTTGTTTTAGGGATCATGACTATAACAATATCATTCCAACCTGAAGGTATTGTGCATGTACTAATGGCCTGTAACACCCCCTCCACTAGATCATCACCAAGCATCGGCCAGAATCTTTTATAAAAGATAGAATGGAGTCCATCTAGCCCTGGGGCTTTGAAGTCCCCTATATCAAAGAGAGCTTTACGAACTTCCTCACTCGAGAAGGGTGTTGTCAGCGTGATATTCATCTCATTGGTAACCCTGCACTGCACCTTAGAGAGAACTTGAGAGTCTGCATCAACCACTTCAGAACTAAACAAGTTAGAAAAATACTCAAGTATTAGAGCATTCAACTCGTCTGTTCCTTCTCGCCATACACCATTGTCGTCCATTAGTTTTTATTTGATTACGCTTCTTTCTTGCCGTAGCAGCTCTATGAAAAAAGGCCGTATTTCTGTCTCCATGCAGTAGCCAATTCATCCTTCCTCTCTGGATCCAGTACATCTCCTCCTGGTCCAATAGGTTCTCAATAAGAACTTGAACTTCCTTTAGCCGCGCGCGACTTTCAGAACTCTGGCGGCCAGATTTCAATTTTTCTAGCTCAAGGAAAAGAGTTGTACCAGAATGATGCCAAAAAAAAAGAGTTGTACCAGAAGTCCGGGATTAGCTCATGCAAAAGAATACGGGAAGGATCAAATCTCTGGAAAGATCAAGACCCAATGGAGACGAAACGCACGATCGCACGTCGATCGCTCGCAAGTACACCGCGCGCCGGCCCTAGTGGAGAAGGATCGATGGAGACGCTGCCGGACGACGTGGTGGTGGAGATCCTGGTGCGCGTGCCGGATGTGGCAGACCTCTTCCGCTGCGCCGCGACGTGCAAGCGATGCCGCATCCTCATCGCCGAGCCGTCTTTCCTCCGCCGCCGCTGGCCGGAGGGCGTGAGCCACCTGTCCTCCCTGCTCGGCCTCTTCACCGTGCAACGGCCCCGTGAAGAACCAACAGAAGGGGACTCTACGGCTGCGCCCATGCCGCCCTTCACCCCAGTGCCATGGTGCTCCCTCGGAGAACGCTACAGCTTCCTCACCTGCCCTTGGCCTCCTGACAGCCAGGCAGCGGTGCTCACCTCGCGCTGTGGCCTTCTTGTTCTGTGCTTCGTCCCACTAAACGAACCCACCAATGGGCACGAGAAGACCATGAACCTGGCATTGTACGATCCAATCGCCGGCAGAGGCCGTGACCTGCCTGAGTTGAAGAGCGACAGAGCTTTCCGAATAGAAGGATGCGCCCTTCTAACCCGTGCTGATTGTTGCCCGGACGAAACGCGAGGGGCGGTGGCGGCGTCCTTCTTCAAAGTGCTTATCATCGGCGGCGGCCGAGATGAGCCACGGCACAACCTCCATGTGTTCACTTCCACGGGGCCGAGCTCGAGCTGGAGCACGCCTAGGGAGTGCTATGACTATTTGGAGGACGACGACACGCGTGTCGTGTCTCAGCAGACCACCGCTGTCGTGTGCCACGGCGGCATTGCGCATTGGCTCTTCAAGAATACGTCCAACTTGTACGCACTCAGTGTGTGTGCTAGGACCACAGAGATGTCCTTGACAAGGCTCCCAGTCACACCGGACCGAACTCAGCCACTGCTTGGAGTCACCAACGACGGGACGCCATGCTTGCTTCGCTTGGACGGGAAATGCATCATGCTGGAGATCTGGACACGCCGGAGTGACCCCATCAGTGGAGACTGCAGCAACACGGAGCGCTGGCATCGCACCAAGATGATCGAGTTACAACGACCCGAGCGGGGCAAGATCGACCAGGTGCAGTGCGTGTGTGTCGGTCAGACGAGCGGCATACTGCTCGTCAAGGACAATCAAGAAGACGTGTACATTGTAGATCTCCAAACAGGGGCAATGGAGGCTGTCACCAACTGGTTTCGCGGCATTCTCGTGATGGCTATCCCTTTTGAGATGGATTGGCCAGAATTCTTCACGCGCAACTTGGCAAACACTAGGATCGAGCGAGCTAAACTGGGAGGAGTTCTATACAAAAATTGCTGGCCCTTTTTGGGATAAATAGTTGTGTCACTTGTCTTTGGGTCAATTTCCATGAGTTGGGCCTAGTAAGATCTACATGAACCTAAGTTCTGCCTGCGTGCAAGATTTCATGAACTTGCAAGTTCATTAAGTATACCTACACATTGGATATGGCAATGATCATTGTGCAGCGTCAAGGCAAGGAACAAATGTTGCAAGGCTTGCCCCGCTTCATCAGATTAAGAGGATTAACTGCTGCCACACACAGATTACTTTGTGCTTGTGGTGCAGAGTGCGGCCTGTGCATTTTATTGTCAGTTTTAAGTTTTAACTTTCATCCTCTCCTGTTCAGACTTGGTGTGCTAGCTGGACCTTTGATATTCTGTTGAGAAAATAGTAAGGAGTGCTGAATTGTGTTTTGCATTTTGGGAAGCTCCATTATCTAAGAAGGAAAAATTGCAGCTAATTTTGATCATAAGTGGCATTTCATTTGCACATGTAGCACTACTGTTCTTTACATTCTTCGCTATAAGTAGAGATCAAGATAAAACTTTGCTATTTGGCTAGAACGGACGGACGCGCCGAGTAAGCACTTTATTAAAATCCAAAATTCTTTTTCTGGAATTTATGTATGCGACTATCATATTTAATGCCTGAATTATGGATCTGACTGTGAGTGGTGGGATCAGTATGTGCCGGTAAACTAAGCGAAAATAACCGCAGACAAATAAAATAGAGAAGGTGAGAGTTTGAATGTATAACGTGTCCGAGGGCGGAACAAAGTGTAGAACGGGCCAATACCTTACTTAGTCGGCCATCTGCTGTTTTTTCTTTTTTTGAAGTTCAACCATCTCCTATTTATTCACAAAACGCAGGAATCTCTGCCGAAACAATGTGCAGAATACAATCAGGTGGATGGTGTAACCAAACCATACAAAAATCACTAGATACACCTTCCCTTGCTAGCACATGTTTTTTTATGAGCAAAAGAGGGCTCTCCCCTTCAATTTCATTAACGAAACCATCAGTCCAAGAACCAACAACATCCCAACAACGCCACAGCAATATTCAAAGTACTACCAGGAATCTAAAGTAGTTCTACTTATTACATTGGCAGCAAACAGGAGGGCGCAGCCCACAAAGCAAACATCTAGAGATGCAAAGAGAAATAACGCTGGGGACGAAGCTTAGAACATCCAGAGATGCAAAGAGAAACTACATAAGATTGCGGACACAGGGATGGCTTCTTCGTTGGATCAACAAGATGATATTGCCATATGCAGAGTAATTTGTGTACATTTATACGAGATATATGCTACAATATGTTTACCGTTAGTGTTGGAGTTGTGTCGAATATAGTGTACAAGGTAGGTTACAGTTGGACTTATAGTTGTATTGTGTTTAGATAGGATATGGAATCGTGTCCTAGTAGGACACTTGTATCCTAGGCCTCTCATATATAGCGGGGCTAGACACATGATGTAACCTATGCCAACATAATAGCACCGGAACGCAGGGGAAGCCGGCGGCATGTGCCGGTGTCCAGGGCGACCGGGTGCGGTATTGTGACGGTGTCACGGGGAGGAGCGCCCGTAGTCAAGCCCCGGGGATGTAGCCATATCGGTGAACCTCGTTAACAAATCTCGGTGTCATGCCTCGTGTGATTGCTTGGTCCTCGGATGATTGACGGTATGCCTCGGATTTATTCTAACAAGTGGTATCATGAGCAAGGTTGAAGAGGTCCGGGAGGCGATTGAGGTTGATCTAGAGGAGGAAGAAGCGTCAACGGAAATCTGCAAAAGACGATTGTAATACGGGCGTTGTCGTCGGCGAGTTACATCAAGACGCAGATGTTGGTTGCAATTTTCGTCGGAATATAAGCGATCAAGGCAGCATGCATATGGTGATCGATCGGGCGGATCGACAGGCGAGCATACAGGCAATGCACGTACGTCGGGCCAGACGTGCGGCGGCAGCGTTATGCGTGGCAGCAAGGCAGGCAAAGCGCTCGCTAGGGCTGCGGCCCAGGCGGCAAGCACGTGCGTGCGGTGTGCGCAGGGCAGCCGACAGGGCTACTAGGCCGTGGCCTATACGGACACGAAGCAGGCGGGCTGGCCGAGTTGGCCGTGTGATGTGCGTGCGTGGCTCTCGCGCGATGCAAGCTAGGTGCTGTACAGGCCGGAGATTTGTTTGAAAAAAGCTACGTGACAGACTGGTGTTTTTCATCTGGATGAAGAGCAAAGCTAATGGACCTATATACAGCTTACGTATGCACGTGGTGGAGTTTGGAAATTTTCCTTTGATCTCTATGTTGGAGTGCACGGGAAGGCTTATGAGGTAGGTTGGCTTCGTTTCTTCAAACACGTTGAGTACGTGGATGGTAGCCTGATGGTCTGTGGTGTGCGTGGCATGGATAACGACATGTGTATAAGGCTCGTGGAGTTTAGAGCATGTTGTGCAGTCGGATATGTTCGGCTGAGTCGGACTGGACAGTCTGACGGATCGACGTGAGTCGGTTGGTACAGAAGACGGTGGTGGAATCAGCGACAACGACGAAGGAGCGTGATGCTGATAGTGACCGACTTCTGGGGCGTGGAAACACGTGACGCAGGCCCGAGGGCTTGTGTGACTTCGACAAGACTATGGCACGGGATTGATTCAAGGTGGTGTACACATGGTTGACGGGGCGCGAGGGTGGACTGATCATCTACCATGGAGTCATGTTGAAGGTGGAGCTGGATTGAGGGGCTACGGTGTAAGGATCCAGAGAATCGAAGCCTATTCAGCGGGAAAAAGCGAGTGACATGCAGTTCGGACTGGAGCCCGGTGGTCTGATGGAAGCGTGAAACTCGTCATCGGTCGGTGATGATCGGTGGTACTCTACAGTGGGGGTTGAGTGGTGTGGGTTCGCGACCCTTGAGACTCGACCGGGACAGCGGAGGCTCGGCGCGGCAATAGCGGCGAGGCGTGCGGTATGCATGGGACATGGAGACGGGCTCATACATGTGGTGAGACAACTGCGAATTTGACTCGGGATGACTAGAGGCAATGGTGAAATTCCTTCAAGTTTCAGACAGGCGGTCAAGAAAGGAGCGGTGATGTTGAGTCCAGGTAACTCTTATGTGTGATACCCAATATGTGAGTTGTTCACTTTCACGCGGGTCAGTGATCGGTGTGGGATGGCGTTGACGGATACTCTGGAAGTTGGGAGCACGGACTAGAGTAACAAGGAACTTAATTTTGCTTGAGTGTTGACTGTGGTCAAGAAAAGAAGGGACTACAAGTTGCAGGTGGAGTCATATGGAGTCTTTGGAGTAGCAGCGGTACTCATGGGATAAGCTCAAGTCCAATATACATGAAAGTTTGACGCATGGACAAATTCAGGGTGGTGGAGTATATTCGCCAAGGTGGAGTTTGTTGGAGTTGTGTCGAATATAGTGTACAAGGTAGGTTACAGTTGGACTTATAGTTGTATTGTGTTTAGATAGGATATGGAATCGTGTCCTAGTAGGACACTTGTATCCTAGGCCTCTCATATATAGCGGGGCTAGACACACGATGTAACCTATGCCAACATAATAGCACCGGAACGCAGGGGAAGCCGGCGGCATGTGCCGGTGTCCAGGGCGACCGGGTGCGGTATTGTGACGGTGTCACGGGGAGGAGCGCCCGTAGTCAAGCCCCGGGGATGTAGCCATATCGGTGAACCTCGTTAACAAATCTCGGTGTCATACCTCGTGTGATTGCTTGGTCCTCGGATGATTGACGGTATGCCTCGGATTTATTCTAACAGTTAGATTTGTATTTGAAAGAAGATTCTTAGATTATAATTTTTGTTACATATAGTTTATACTTTACTACTTAAAATTATGGTCAAAGTTTGACACTAATACGAGTGAGCCTAATAAACCAGATCGAGCAGAGAAGGTAGTTCAGAGAACATCTAAACTGAAACAAGAATGGGATCAGGTAGACTTAGATTATTTCGTAGATTTCAGTTGAAGCATTTTCAGCTTGCACTTGCTCCACCATTTAGTTATCCAAAATTTCGTTTTTTGTTGCTGGGTCACAACTCTCACAAATCCCTGAAGAAAAATCTCAGACCCTAAGAAAAGATCTAGTGTGGCATCCTCTCTTATGTCTTCATATTTGTCTCCTTTGGGATGCCATCTTGTGATGTTCACCCTAAGTCCATCTCTCTATTCACCCGCAAAAAAAAGTCTTGAGAAAATTGTTGTACGACGATACCTCATGGAAAAGAATACGGGAAGGACAAATCTCTGGAAAAGGTCTATACAATTTTCCAATCAAGACCCAATCAGCGGTTGGAAAGAAATGCACGATCGCTCGCAAGTCCGCCGCGCGCCAGCCCTAGTGGAGGAGGATCGAATCGATGGAGACGCTGCCGAACGACGTGGTGGTGGACATCCTGGTGCGTGTGATGGATGTGGCAGCCCTCTTCCGCTGCGCCACGACGTGCAAGCGATGCCGCCTCCTCATTGCCGAGCCGTCTTTCCTCCGCCGCCGCTGGCCGGCGGGTGTGAGCCCTTGATCTGGATATTGTGGCAAGTAAGCGAAGATCGGGCCGTCGCATCCTTAGTGAAGCGCTACATCGGCGCCCGGATGTAGTGGCAAATGAGCAAGTGTCTTCGCATTTGACTCAACGAGTGCGAAGGGTAAGGAAGCTAGTCGAGCCTGGGAGGATCCGCTTAGATAGCTGGAACGTAGGGCCTCTGACAGGGAAGTTTCGGGAGTTAGTTGATCCAGCGGTGAGGATAGGTATTGATATCCTTTGCGTCTAAGAAACCAAATGGACGGGACATATGGTGAAGGAGGTCGAGGATACCGGCTTCAAGCTGTGGTACACGGGACGGCTGGAAATTTTAGCGTGATCTGACCTCTTTATTGCAACTTCAACCTGCCCGGTGTTGCTACTCCACTAAGAAACGCCATAACCCATGACGTTTCATCTTGTGAAACGCCACAACCCATAGCCTTTCACCTTGGAAAACATCGATAAATTCGTCGCTTGTATGTGGAGAAGAATCGCCAGAAGGTTGGTCATTTGTCAAAAAGGTAAGACCATGCTAAAAATTCTGAAGAGAGTCAAATCGTGTTAAAGTTTTCCCAAAGGGTCAAAACAGGGATTTCATCCTGAGGGGTGGGTACTCCAGCATCCTTTATAGAGGTATATAACACCGAAAATATACCAAAATAATTTGATGCATACCAAATCCAAACCGTATCTTTAATTTCATACCATATTTTTTATCGAAGTATTAACACCATATAAACCAAACCATGTAAACTGAATAGACCGGGTGCATAGAGTTACTCCTCACGTGCCCCGATCGAATATGAATCGTCAATATGTCCTTCTCGAGCCTAGTTGTCCAAAAGTATTGTCAAGACAATAGGCTTCCCGTATAAAGTGACATTGAGCCCTTAAAATCCTCAGGCATCTTCATTAAGTCTGTTAGAGATCCTGTGGTTGGGTCATAAAGTTGTAGGCTGCACCGAACATCATATAGATCTTCCTCTTCTATCTCGAACGCGTTCAACATAAGTATCCTTCCGTCAACGAAGATCTCCAGTACTTTAAAAAAGCGCCAATTTTTAGTCATTTGTATCGTGCACTCTCTTTTCCATGTGCTCTTCTCAGGATCAACTAGAAGCCATATGTTAGTGTATAGGTCACCTAGATAGCAAGCTGACCATACGGTCTGAGTAACGCTCAAAGTATTTTTGAGCTCTGCTAGTGTCATCTCCCAATTTTCATCCTCCCTCAGGCACCCGGTTGGCGACCCGTCGATCATCGCCTTCCACTCCTCGCTTTCAAGGTCGAAACAGGCTATGTGGTTCCAACCAGGATTCGCCGGACATGTACCATGGGCATGAGTGCCACCATTCATGAAATGGAGGACGCCGTTGACGGTGGCCGTGCAACTGGAGCACCAACAGGTAGGGATAGGGGGCTTCGGTCTCTGCCTCCACGTCGTGGGTTCTACGGTGGCGCCTGTGGTCATGGCCGCGGCCTCTACTGTGGCGTTTCGGAGACGGACAACCTTGTACGCACCGGACGGAGTGGCGCGGCCGAAGCTGGAGTGGCAAAACTCGTCGTGCAAGAAATCGTACAGGATTCCATTACAGTCAGCTTTGGGATATTCTATGGATGCCTCTCCACCGACGGTGAGCACCCGCCCGGTCGCCGGATCGATCACCCTATCGCCATGCACGCCTTGGTCGACGAAGACAAGGTCGAGCCTGTGCGCATCAGCTTTGCGCTCTTGACGTCTTTCACCACTCTGAGGACGCTGCTGTCGGCCGTGTCAATCACCCGCAGCTCGAGACATGCCTGGGAAAACGTGGCGGTCTGTACGGGTATAATTTCTCGAGCGGGCGCAGTTTCCCGAACACATCGACGACGAGGGGGGTGTCGGCGGCGGCGGCATGGGATCGCTGTGCGGCGGCGAAGGCTGGGTCAGAGAGGAGGGCGCGCCAGCCCTTTGACACGCACCGGAACCGGCGCAGGGTCTTCACCGGGAGCCTGGTTAGCACCTCCAAGATGATGTCCACCAGCAGCGAGATCGAGTTGACGACGGCATCGGGAATGTCCTCTTCTGAGTTCACCTCGGTCGTTGTTTCCTCGTTGCAGGTGCGGCCGGACGGAGAAAAACACGAACTCGGCAGCTCAGGCCTCTCCCAATGCTCCACTTTGTACAGGTGCTAAGGCTGCCATGTAGACAAAAAAGATGATGTGGCAAGGTAATTAAGAGGAGAGAGATGGATGTGGTGACCCCAGAAAGAAACAATGCCAAACGCGGGAACCTAGGTAAACACTTAAATGAAAGAAGCCCACCAATGCATGGACAACTTTAGTTGCTAAATCACTAAATAAAGGATGCTTAGCAACAACAAGCTAAGCACCTTTGCATTGAGGACTTTAGTTGCTTAGATTTTTAATGTGCTTAACACCTCATCTTAGCATTAGTGCATTGGAGGAGGTCTCAAGAGCCCAAGGATTGCCCATGTCGATTGCGGTGTTGTTTATTTCTTCTCTTTTTCTGCTTTTCTTCTTGTCTCAAACTGTCCACAGTATTACGCGCGGGCATATGTATATGTACTCAGCCGGCTACCTAAACCGACTTAGACACGTACCCAAACGCTAGCCTACACGTACTTACTTTTTTTCACTCCAAACGCTACACGGACAGACAAACAAAGGCAAGACCACACACATATCTTATTTGATACTTGGACTCCTAATCTGTTATATTTTTTGAATATACTCCCTCCGTTTATAAATATAAGTCTTTTTAGACATTTTAAATGGACTACAATATACGAATGTATATAGATATATTTTAGAGTGTACATTCACTTATTTTGTTCCGTATATAGTCACTTTTTGGAATCTCTATAAAGACATATATTTGAAAACAGAGGGAGTAGTATATAATCGAAGTCGCTTACATACACAAGCATACACTCATGTATAAATATGAACCGCAGCAAGCTTCGGGCTCTCTCAGAGCTCATGGCATTTCGGCCGTCAGGTCGTTTTTTTATGCGATTCTGGCAGTCGGATCTCTCCCGATTGATCTGGGCTCCGGATCGGAACAAAACACTGTAACAATGAATAGTTACTTCTTGCTGTAAATATCTTGTGCCACCGTGTGTAAATTCGGTGCCCCGCTGAGGGGATTTTCGTCATTACGCGTACCCCTATAAAAAGGAAGTAGCCTGGTCACTGGAAACCTAGTCGCTTCCTCGGTCGCGCCTCCTTCCCCATTGTTGCATCCCAGACCGCATCCCCTAACCCGCTCCTCCCGCAGTTACCGGTCCTCCTCCTCCCGCAGCCCATCATACATGCTCTAATCAGCTTGTCTCATTATGCCAGTATCCTCGAGAATTTTCTAAACTAAGTAGACTACAAAAGGCCAAGAACCAAAAGGGCCCTTTCTTCCGAAAGTCCTTCTCTACACCCGAGCTTAAATGAGCTCGGGATGAACAGTAAATTGAAAAACACTGAAAAAACTTTAACAAAAATCTGATTTTTAGGGCGGACTTTAACAAATGTTCTAAAAGCTTACACATGAAATCACATTTATGACAGTTGTGGCAAAAACTAAAAAACAAAACTAGTGATATAAAATGCTTTTGAAAGTAGCATTTTCAGACTATGGATTTTTTTTGGCAAGCCTTCCAGGAATTTGATTCCTTGATGAATCTTTGCAAGCAGTCGAAACATTTGTCAATCTTTGTCCCAAAAAATCAATTTTGTTTTATTTTACTGTTCACCCGAGCTCATTTGAGTTCGGGCCGGTGGATATTGGCAGGCAGCCCCAGCCTCCCATCATGTGTGTGGCAGCATGCGAGAGGGCGCAAGTGTGCACGACCGAAAATACCACATGATGAGCGCCCCGCGATCCACCCATCAGGCTGGTCGTAATGGGAGTATCATAACTAGTATCATGCATGCCAACTAGGCAATTTAGATGATGTGGCATAGAATTAAATGAAGAAAGAGAAGGTTGAGTATCGTATTAGGCTGGTTGTAGTGGGAGTATCATAAGTAGTATCATGCATGCCAACTAGACGTTTTAGATGATGTGGCACGCAATTAAATGAGGAAAGAGAGGATGTAGTATCATATCATGATACCGTATCATATTAAATATAAATGCTCCCCTAGTTTGGGTCATGCATGACAATTAATAAGGCAATCTAAGATACTAACTTATGATACTATGCATTATAGAGGTAGTATCACACACTAGTATCATATGCATGATACTAGTATATGATACTCCCCATTACAACCAGCCTTATAATACCGTATCATAATAAATGCTACACTACTATGTATTATGCATGGCAATAAATAAAGTCATCTATGATACTAGTATATAATACTATGCATTAGGAAGGTAGTATTATACACTAGTATCATATGCATGATACTAACTTATAATACTACTCATTATAAGCAGCCTCATAGACCCTGAGGCCATCTGCCCGGGTGTGCACCAACTGGACAAAACAGATGGCGGGAGCCCAAGGGAGGCGCACGACGCCAGCACGAAACAGATGGCGTGGAGGCCATCCTCGCTCGCGGATGCTCCCATGAGAGAAAAAAAAACAGAGTTTTGGCCTTTTTGGGTACTTTAGCATAAAATAAACCTCGCTGAAAACTTCAGCATGATCGTAATGTCAAACTGCCTGTGATTGCTACTGCACTAAGAAATGTTACAACCCATGACATTTTTTCTTGGGAAACGCCACAGCCCATGACGTTTCACCTTGGAAAACGCCAGAACCTATGGTGTTTCACCTTGGAAAACATCGACAAATTCATCCTTTATATGTGGAGAAGAAACACTAGAAGGTTGGTCATTTATCAAAAGGGTAAGATCGTGCTAAAAATGCTAAAAAATGTCAAATCGTGTTAAAGTTTTCACAAAGTGCCAAAATAAGGATTTTGTCCCTCAAGAGGCAGGCACACTAACATTCTTTATAATAAGAGTATATAATACAGAAAAGATTCCAAAATAATTTGGTAAATACCTAATCCAAACTTTATCTTATTTTCATACAGTATTCACTGAAGCATTAATATCATATAAACCGAACCCCTTCGTCCGAAAATACTTGTTATCAAAATGAATAAAAAGGATGTATCTAGATGTATTTTAGTTCTAGATACATCAATTTTCATTCATTTTGATGACAAGTATTTTTAGACGGAGGGGGTAATAAACTGAATAGACCGGGTGCATAGAGTTACTCCTCACGTGCCTCCGATCGAATATGAATCGTCAATCTGTCCTTCTCGAGCCTAGTTGTTCAAAAGTATTGTCAAGACAATAGGCTTCCGGTATAAAGTGTCATTGAGCCCCTAAAATCGTCAGGCATCTTCACTAAGTCTGTTAGAGATCCTGTGCTTGGGTGATAAAGTTGTAGGATGCACCGAGCATCATATAGATCTTCCTCTTCTTTCTTGAACGAGTTCAACATAAGCATTCTTCCGTCAAAGAAGATCTCCAGTACTTTGAAAAAGCACCAATTTTTAGTCATTTGTATCGTGCACTCTCTTTTCCATGTGCTCTTCTCAGGATCAACTAGAAGCCATATGTTAGTGTAACGGTCGCCTAGATAGCAAGGTGACCATACGGTTTGAATAACGCTCAAAGTACTTTTGACCTCTGCTAGTGCCATCTCCCATCTCTCATCCTCCTTCGGGCACCCGGTTGGTGGGCCGTCGATCATCGCCTTCCACTCCTCGCTTTCGAGGTCGAAAGAGGCTATCTGGTTCCAGCCAGGACTCGCCGGACGTTTACCATGGGCAGGAGCGCCACGATCCATGAAGTGGAGGACACCGTTGACGGTGGCCGTGCAACTGGAGCACCAACAAGTAGGGATGGGGGGCTCCGGTCTCTGCCTCCACGTCGTGGGTTCTTCTATGGCTGTGGTCGTGGCCCATACTGTGGCAACCTGCCAGATCTGGCCATCGCCAAGTGCCGTGATGGCGTTTCGGAGACGGACGACCTTGTACGCACCGGACGGAGTGGCGCGGCCGAAGCTGGAGTGGCAAAACTCGTCGTGCATGAAATCGTACGGGATTCCATTGGTGTCGGCTTTGGGATATTCTATGGATGCCTCTCCACCGACGGTGAGCACCTGCCCGGTCGCCGGATCGATCACCCTAGCGCCATGCACGCCCTGGTCGACGAAGACGAGGTCGAGGCGTGTGCGCATCAGCTTTGCGCTCTTGATGTCTTTCACCACCTTGAGGACATTGCCGTCGGCCGTGTCAATCACCCGCAGCTCGAGAGATGCCTGGGAAAGCGTGGCGGTTTGGACAGGTAGAATTTCTCGAGCGGGCGTGGTTTTCCGAACACGCCGACAACGAGGGGAGCGGCGGCGGCGGCGGCATGGGTTCGCTGTGCGGCGGCGAAGGCTGGGTCGGAGATGAGGGCGCGCCAGCCCTTGGACACGCACCGGAACCGGCGAAGGGTCTTCACCAGGAGTCTGGTTAGCACCTCCAAGATGATGTCCACCGGCAGCGAGATCGAGATGACGACGGCATCGGGAGTGTCTTCTTCTGGGTTCACCTCGGCCGTTGTTTCCTCGTTGCAGGCGCGGCCGGAAGGAGAGAAACACGAACTCGGCAGCTCAAGAGCGCAAGGATTGCCCATGTCGATTGCCCTTCTTCTCTGTTTATTTCTTCTCTTTTTCTTTTTTTTGTCTCAGTTGTCCACAGTATTATACAAATCTCACGAGGGCACATGTATATATACTCAGCCGGCTACATATATAAACCTAAACCGACTTAGACACGTACCCAAACGCTAGCCTACACGTACTTGCTTATTTCTACTCGAAAAAGCTACACGGACAGGAACAGACAAAGGCAAGACCTGAACCGAACAGTTATCTCTCGGGCACACGCGACTAAAACCTAGTAGCCGCCATCAGGGGAGTTCCTCCACCACGTTCCTCCTGCGGCTTCCCTCCACCGACAATCTTGGTCGTCCGTAGTGAGGGGACCACCAGATCTACACACATGGATTGTGTAGCTTTAGGTTTTTTGGGTTGTTCATCATCTTGGCTTAAATTTTTTGATCGCGTGTACCCGCATCCTCAGCAGGTCCTGGCGGATTGAAATGGCGGCAGTGGAGGACGATAGAGACGGCGGGGCGGGCGGCCAGCGGGGTGGACGGCGAGCTGGGAGGGCGGCGGCCGTCTACAACTCTACGTGGGTCGATGGGCTTGGTGGCCTGTGTGAGAGGAACGATAGAAGGAGATCGTGGGGATAGAGCGGTCGTGCGGGATGGGATCGAATCGGTACGCACGCCGTTCACTTGACGGTGGCAGTTACTAGTAATTTCAGTCAAACTTCCGCTCCTAGGAGCTCGCCTTTTCCAACTCCACAGCTCCTCTAGTTTTACACTACAGGAGCGGTTTATTTAGCCAGCTTCTCACTCTCATAACCAAGATTTAAACCGTTCGGCTAAACTCCTCGTCTGGAGTTGAGGAGTTAAGAAGCTGGAGGGCTATCAAACACGTCCTAAGTTTTGTAAAACTTTCCCCTATGAATTTTCTTCATTCGTCGCACACCTAATATTTCAAGTCCTTAGGACCGGCATGGAAACCAACGGGTGGTCAGGTAAAATCATGCCGAAATTAGGTAAAGTACTTGTGAAATTACACATTGGCGCGCATAACATCCGGGACAACGAGCATACTCCATGTGACGGTCACGTTTTTGTAGATGTGTTGCATCATCCCTCTCAAGTGGTCAATGTCAAAGATGCCGGTCTGGCCGTCAAGGAGATACTTCCACACCATGCGAATCCTTGTTTGTGTATTGAAATGGGGTCGACCAAGATGGCACATGTATACTCCCTCCGTCCCAAAATTTTTGTCTTAAATTTGTCTAAATACGAATGTATGAAGTCACGTTTTAGTATTAAATAAATCCGTATCTAGATAAATCTAAAACAAGAATTTTGGAATGGAGGGAGTATGTCTTGGGGGTCGTCTCCTCGGTGTTTGCCTCGTACTCGACGTACCGGAGCCCCATCTCAGGTGTGGATCGGATTCGCCTTGTGTCTTGGTTAAGCCACTCGTGGCGTCGACCATCTGTTTCCTTCGTCGCCCTCAAGTGCCCACTTGAGGACATGCGGCGGCGGCACATGCATGCGAAAGACGCTGAGCGCCACTGCGACGAGGACGAGGACACCGCACGGGACAAGCTGCTTGCTACTGTATTCAAGTTATAAAAATGTTCATAACTTTAAGCCACTGGTTGTTGATTTGAAAAAAATGTTCATAGCTTTGAGCTCGTCCTCTCCGAATTAGAAAAATGCTCGCAAGTTAAAAAAATGTTCACAAATTTCAAAAAAAAAGTTCATGAATTTCAAAAAATGCTTTTCAGTTTGAAAAAATCATAACTTCGAAAAAAGATGCTCGTGAGTTTGATACAATGTTCACAAATTATAAATTGTCCTTGAATTTGAGCAATGTTCTAAAAATGTTCATGAATTGGGAAATTGTTCGTGATTTGTGGAAAAATTTATGAATTCAAAAAAATTTCATGATTTCCAACATTATACAAAAAAATCAAAATGTAGAAATAGAAAAAAGAATAGAAAAAAACAGGAAAGAAAAGGAAAAACAAAAAAATGGAAAAAAATAAAGAAAAACAAGGAAAAAACAGAGAAAAGACCCAAAACAAGTGGGAAAAGAAACTGGAATGGGTAGGCCAATACAAAGGATGAGCATCCGCCAACCAAACATGCTAAGGGAATAGTGTTTGGTGAATTACGTAGCATAGAGTTCGTAACTCCGGCATTAAAAATAAAAAAAATAGCAAAACACAAGAATTTGAACTTGCAATGTTTGATGCCCAAAAAACAAAGTTTCGAATGCATGCTAGAGTTCTCATAAAATGTACTAGTACAGTACAGAACTACAGATTATTTCTTTGGAAAAATCTTTTAGGATTCAATCCTATAAATCAAATGACCAACAATTCCTAAAGATTTTATAATTCTCCAAAATGCGAGTTCCTTTGAATCACATAGGTCTCAAAGGTTTTATTCCAAGCTTTACTTCTGGACGACATTTTCCATCCCGTCAGCTGGAGGGGAGGGAGGCGACGACGCCATCTCCATGGACGCACCTTATCCACCCGCGCGGCAACCTAGCAGCAAGCCCGCGGCTGCTCCACTCCGCTCCCCTGGCCGCGCCTCCAATCCCGGCCCTGCGCCTCCGCACGCGGCGTCGCTCCTTCGCGGCGGCGCACCGCACGACGCCGGCGCGCTCCGGGCCGTTCTGAAGCGCCTGGCCACCGCGGCCTCGGCTCCCTGCGAGGCCGCGCCGGCGCTGCACGCTCACTCCGCGAAGCTCGGCCTCTACCGTCACCACCGCGGCGTCCGCGACGCGCTCGTCGGGCTTTACCTCGCGTGCGGCCGGCGCGGCGTCGCGTGCGACCTGTTTGCCGGCGCCGGAGGTGGCCCGGCGCCGGACGTGGTTTCCTGGACGGCCATGGTGACGGGACACGCGCGTATGGGGCTGTTCCGCGAGGCCGCGGCGCTGTTCCTCGCTATGGCGGACGACGGCGCGCTCGTCATCGACGCCGTGGCCGCCGCCGCGGCCTTCGCGGCCTGCGCCGGTGCCGGGGACCTCGCGCTGGCCAGGGAGGTGCACCGGCGCGTCCTCAATGCGGGAGTTTCCCTCGACGTCGTCGCATGCAACGCGCTGGTCGACATGTACGCCAAGTGCGGCGACGCGGCGGCCGCGCTCCGTTGCTTCCGTGCGATGGCGCCGGCGAAGAACGTGGTGACCTGGAACACGATGATCTCCGCGCACGCGCGCGCTGGCGAGGCCCAGGAGGCGCTGGAGCTGTTCCGGGAGATGCTGCAGCAGCAGGGCTGCGCGCCCTCGCCGCTTCCTGACGACGCCACGTTCGTCGCGGTCCTCGGCGCGTGCGCGCGGCTCGGCGCACTGGACGCCGGCAGGTGGGTGCACGCCTACATGGGCCGGACGGGGCGGCATGCCGCCGACGGCGTCGTGGGCAACGCGCTGATCGACATGTACGCCAAGTGCGGGGCCGTCGAGCAGGCCACGGAGGTGTTCGGCGCAATGACGCGGCGAGACGTGTACACCTACACGTCCATGATCTCGGGGCTCGCCGTGCACGGCCGGGGCGAGGAGGCGTTGGCGCTCTTCGGCGACATGCGGCGAGCAGGCGTGAGGCCGAACGAGGTGACCTTCCTCGGCGTACTCTCCGCCTATTGCCACGCCGGAAACATCGAAGACGGTCTCCGGCATTTCGACGCCATGGTGGAGCAGCACGGCGTGGCGCCGGGCATCGCGCACTACGGCTGCGTCGTCGACATGCTCGGCCGCGCCGGGAGGCTGGACGAGGCGGAGGAGCTTGTCTCCGCGATGCCGATCCGGCCCGACGCGCTCGTCTGGGGCTCGCTGCTCGCGGCCTGCCGAGCGCACGGCCATGTCAACCGCGCCGAGCGCGTGATGCGCCGCATGGCCGAGGACGAGGCCGACGCCGGGGACTACGTGCTCATGTCGAACATGTACGCGCACGAGGGCCGACACGGCAAGGCGGTGCAGGTGAGGCGGCAGATGAGGAGAGGCAAGGTGGACAAGGTCCCCGGCTGCAGCCTCATCGAGATCGACGGCGTAGTGCACGAATTCCAAGCAGTTCCGGCGAACTCCGTCGAAATCTCTGATGACGCATCAGAATTTTTTAGCTGACGAACGCTGTAAATTCCACTGACTAGTATAACTAGCCTACAAAAACATCTACATTTTGAGACAGGTAGTATCTTCCTGGAGATATATAGGATTTCCTCCGCTTTATATTATAAAGCAACGAAACAAGTATCCAACACATCAATACACAGTAAGAACAAGGTACATAGTCATGCTGGGGCACAGCGGAACAAGCCTCAAAGAAATCTAAAAAAGAGCTAATCCGGCTCGAGGGTGGTGGCGGTGGAGCGAAAGCCGATGCCGCGGAACGAAGACCTGCCACAATGTTGTCGATGATGTCACGGTCACACCGCTTGCTAAGCGATCTCCAGAGTTATAAGAAGCCACACATTTTATAGATTGCATCAGTCACACGGCATGGAATGACACGCTCGATGACTAGTTTATTGCGGGAACACCAAAGGGTCCAAGCAAGGGTGCCCAAAGCCACCCAAATTGGGGGACGGCCAGAACCGAGGAGTCTAAGGGTCTTCCCAAATAGGTTCGGGAGGTTGTCGTGGCATCAATTGCCGCCAACCACCTCCCGGAAGCAGCTCCAAAGAAACTGTGCTACATGGCACCGGAAGAGGATGTGGTTACAGTCTTTCGGGACCAAATAAATGGGACAGAGGCCATCCCCAAGGCCGTTATGTTTCCTGACCTCCGTCCCCGACGGGAGACGGCCTCGGACCCATTGCCAGAGAAAGATGTGTATCTTCAAGGGGAGTTTGATCTCCCAGATCATCGATAGTTCCACCAGGACAGGGGTGGGAACGTTCGCCTGGTAAAGAGACCTAGTCGAGAATCTGCCATTTGGCTCCAGGTGTGATACACGTCTACTGAAGATATCTTACCGATTGCTGAACTTATAGAAGAACTTGCGTGCAGATTTTTATAGTTGTGCACAGGGCCGGCCCTATGTTTTGGGAGGCCCTAGGCGAACTCGACAACATGGACCCCTATGTCCTAAGTCCTAAGACCATATATATGTATGCGTATGCGTTATATACATGACTTATTAAGAGTAACTTTTAGTCACACATCTTTAGTTTAAAATTTGACTATAATAATTCAAATGACTTCATCGAGAACAATAATAACCAAATTCGAACTGATTCCATCAACAACAATAATACTAAAAAATCGCAAAATGAAACTAACATGACATGATTAATTACCTCAAATAAGAACCAAATTAGACTGACTCCATCGACAACAATAATACTTTAGTGCTTTAAAAAAGGTTTCATCGGGAGTAGTTTCTTGCCCCTGTTCTTCAATGACATCAACATTGCTTGAAGATGTAAAGAACTTATTCAAAGAATCCTTCAATGGTAGAATTTTCGGATCACTTTCTTTCTTTTTTCTTCTTGTTTCAGCACCCGACAATTGCTTCTTCTTAGGTAACATGGCAGACTAATGTCCTAAAATCATGAAGAAAAGATCAAAAGAGGATACAAAGAATTAGGAATTTATACATCGGATGATTGGAACCCTAGCCATGTACATAGAATGACAAAAAAAAATAATTGATTGAATTAGAAAATTTAAAACTTCATGCATACTGAAATTGAAGGATGGATCATGGATGTATAGTGGAATACGTAATTAAATACTAAATAAAGTACTAAAATTGTGAAATTAGGGTTTGGGGGATGTCGGAATGGACTGGAACTGAGGAGCATGGATGGAAACATTCAAACGTACTTTAGGGATTGGGGACGGCCGCGTTGCAGACTTCAAGACTTGTAGTCGCCAGTCGGATGTATACTTGTATACGTATTGCCGTGGTGCCGCCTTGTCGGATGCCGGATGGCCGGGCCGCTGGGTTGCTGGACTGTCGTGTGGCGCGCCGCGCGTGCAGCTCCAGCGGGCAGCGGGCCAGCGGCAGGCGAGGCGAGGATGACACAGCAAGGCGCCGAGCGACGGAGCAAGGAGGCCGACGGGCGTCACGGCGCCTGACGAACCTAACCTACGAAGGAAAAGGAAAACGAGCAGTCATCTGTCAGCCAACTGGCGTGAGTCACGGTGTCGCTTCGCGACTTCGCGTTCGTTAATCGATCAACGATGGCTTGCTAGCTATCTGATGGGCCTAGCCCATCTTATTTCTTTTCTCTAGTTTGTTTGTATTATTTTTACCTATTTTTTGCTGGGCTATAATATAGATATATACTCTGTCATGGGCCCCCCTCCTCGCCTGGGCCCTGGGCCGTCGCCCCACTGCCATACCCCCAGGGCCGGCCCTGGTTGTGCACAATTAAGCTGGTCGTTTTGTAGAGAAGAAACATGGGGTGGGTTCTATGGAGTTCCATTGTCACCGTTCTCAGTGTCCTTGCGACCCTCCAGTCTAAAATGTTGTGCAATGTTCAGGCCAAGAATGTAGCTCTCGTGGAACTATCCGGTCAAATTTAGCATTTTCATCAACGTTACTTATATTTTTTTTTGGGAGAGATCAACGTTACTTATATGCTCAGGCACAACACGTTCACGGCACACAGGGACAGAGTGAGTAACACATGCTACATGTGAAGATTGACACATGAATGGGCAGTGTGAAGAAATTACATGTTAGTGACTCAGTGTTGGTATATCCAGGATGTGCTTCTTGACTCTTGTTCACAATTGAGAATAGAATAGACAAAACCAAATTACTATGCACTATTCTTTCGTGCCAAAATAATTGAAGTTCTAAATTTGTTTCAAGTCAAACTTGCTTAAGTTGACCAAACCCTATAGAAAAATGTGTTAAGATTTACAACACCAAGGAATATTTCATAAAGAATCACATGAGACTAATTTGATTTCCTAGATGTCAAGCATAAACAAATTTGACTTGGGGCAAGCCCATAACTTCAATTTATTTTGAACGGGGATAGTACATTTGAACTCAATAAATCAAAGCAATACTAGCACTAAACTACTATTTCTTATTTATTTTTTCCAACTGATAGCCGCAACAATTGTGTGTGCCCGGCTCCGAAGAAGGACCTCAATGGAGACACGACGTACCTCGACGACCCCTGCTCCAGTTCCCATTGCCAGCCATACGGATGGCTCAAATAATGGCAATAGAGTAGGCTATGGCTACCCTTATGAAGCTGAGGTGGCCACGTTGACATGTTCTCCTGGCAAATTGTTGATGTGGAAATTATGACAATTGGGCTCAAAACTTTTAGTTTTGATGGGAAAAGGCATGGTCATGCACAACCATGTGATTTTTTCAAGAAGAAAACACCCGATGGTTACATGTTACAGTTTTGTGTGCAATTAAACAAAAACAAATGTTTTCCTTGAAACACGGAAAAACAACTATCATTCTTTGCACCAACACTATTTTAGCTATTGTCAGCTCTTTCCCACGGCATGCTGCACATGCTGCCATATATCTACGACGAAATGAAAAATTTCATTTGTTCTAGAATAGAAAAACTGTTTCTAAACATTTGTTCATTTGAAAGTTCAAATGTTTTCGGATCAGAGAGAATGAGAGGGGAGGAAGGGGGATAATGAGGCTAACCTCGTTGATGATCAAGAAGATAACAACCATGAACAACTTGAAGGTTAATGAATTGGCTGGGTAATATGGTGCACCCCATATGTCGAGATGAACCTTACTCGAGCAAAAGAGGTCGGTGGCCGTAAAAAAAGGATGAGGAGGAAGAACTGAAGAAGAGGGCAAATGTGGGTTAAGGAAAGAGCTAAATGTGTCGGGTGCAAAGACTAGAAGGGGGCGAATCATTTGTACAACAATAGCTGGCATATTAAAAATGAAAAACAGTCACTTGTGTTTTGGTTTTGCATTTCTTAGACTATTATAGGAGCTAACACTTCCCAAGTGGATGCTAAGAACAGTCCGATCAGATCATTGAAATATGTAAGTATTTAAGAAGATACGAAAAACATCATGAGGCAAGTATGAATGTCAACCCAAAGTAGTTGCACCCTTCGTTCCAAAATAATTGAAGGTCTAGACTTTTGTAAGTAAATTTCACTTTTAAGTTTGACCACATCTATAAAAAAAAGTCCACAAAAATCTATGATATCAAATATATAAAATATGAAAATTCATTTCATAAAGAATCTAGTGAAGTAAATCTAGTTGAGTAGATGCTGATAGTTTTTTACATAGATTTGGTCAAACTTAATGTAGTTTGACTTCAGAAAATCCTAAATCTTCAATTATTTTGAAATGGAGGGAGTACAAGCCGACTAAGAAATAGTCACTCACCGTCATAATTTTCAAAAAGGAAAGCTCACGATGCTACACGGTGCTGTCAAGCTCCATTGGCGGGACCCAGTTGCCAGCAAGCCAGCGTAGAAATCCAGCACTCACACCACCTCCGCCCCCTCCCTCCCTTCCTACTGTAGCACAAGCCCCAGCGAAGAAATCTCCAGCTGTCGTCCCTCGCCTCCTCCGCCAACGCGAGGGCGCGCCCCATAAAAAACCCCAGCACTCACGCCACCCCCGCTCCCCCCCACCCCCCGCCACCGCCACCGCCACAGCCCCAACCCCACACCCCCAAGCACCCTAACCCTCCCCCCATGGCCGCCGCCGCCATGATCGCCGCGGTGGTCATGGCCGCGGCCGCGCTCCCTCGCCCCGCCGCGGCGGCGTCGGGCGTGGGGGTGAACTGGGGCACGATGATGTCGCACCCGATGCACCCGGCGGCGGTGGTCCGCATGCTGGCGGCCAACGGCGTCGACCGGGTCAAGCTGTTCGACGCCGACCCCTGGACCGTCTCCGCGCTCGCCGGCTCCGGCATCCAGGCCATGCTCGCCGTCCCCAACGACCACCTCACCTCCCTCGCCCGCGACCCCCGCCGCGCCCGCGACTGGGTCCGCGACAACGTCACCCGCAACCTCGACGCCGGCGTCGACGTCAGGTACCCACCCTTCCAGCGCCGCCTCCCCCTTCTCTTAGTTACCTCACGCGCGCGCTCTCCGTCCGTGGCGTGCCCTGTTCGGTGGGTGTGTCACGCGCGCATGCTCGTGGAGCGAATTTCGGTCGGTGGAGTTGCGTGTCCGAAATGTGTGTATGTGGTTCGTTTGCGCGCATAGGAAATGTTTGACGGAATGTCGCGCCAGGGCGTGGAGTTGCGTGGAGTGGGGATTGCGAAGTGCTCGATTTGGATATGTGTTGTGTGTTTTGGTTCATGCGGAATTGATGCCATGCTTGTGCTGGTTGTTGCTCGATTCAGGTCCCTTCTGGAGATATGTGTTAAGGCAAGTGCATCATATATATATATGTTCCTGAGTGCACAATCGAGTTAACTATTCTTCATACGGGTCATCATGTACTTATGTACAAAGCCTGATACCGTGTTGACTGTTGAGTCTTGAGCACCAGTGCAGTACTTGATAGTTCAGACAGGCAGCATGACGAAGTTTTAGCGCAGCTTATGCGTTATGGTAGTTCACAGTCACAGAGGGTGTTAATTCGTTGATGATGGCAAAAATGCTGTGCATGTTGGTTCAGTGACATGGGACTGGTGGATGGCAATTCTATCTATATGTTTTTCTACCATGTTTTTATTTAGTTGTCTTAATCATGCAATGCTCTGTATGTTCGTGACTGCACAATCGAGATAACTACTCCTCATACGGGTCATGTACTTATGTACAAAGTCTGACACCATGCCAAAGTACTAGTGCTGAGTTTTATAGTTCAAAGAGGCGGCATGAACAAGTTGTAGTGCAGCTTATGCCTATGCTAATGCACCGTCACAGAGGGTGTTAATTAGTTGATGATGAAAATTCAAAAAAAAAATGATGATGGCGCAAGAAAGCTGTGCATGTTTGGTTCAGTCACATAGGACTGGTAGATGGCAATTCTCATTATATGTTTTGCTACCATGTTTTTATTTGTTTGTTTTGGTTGTGCAATGCTCTCTATGCTGATTTGTCATGTAAGATAGTACGTATATGGTTCGACGTGCAGGATCAAGTATACTATGTGCTTGAAGCAGTGTCTGTCAGCCATAAGACATGGCATTATAAATCTGGACACTGGGACTGGGAGGGTATATCTAGTGCTTCCTGTGCTTACGCTGTTTATGTGCTTCAGTATATGTATATTTAGTTATTTACACTACTAGATCGATTGTTGTGAAAGCTTATTCAAAATGTGGAATGAGTAAACACTGGACTGGTCTGATCAAGTGCCATATCATTCAAACGTTTGTAAGTGTAGATTACCAGCGATAGTCAGAATGGAGTACTACGTGATTTTTACTGTTTATTACATCCTACATACCCATGAGAAATTTTACTAAGATAGCTTGCATGTATTTTATTGGTGATGGCATGGAGTAACAGCTAGGGATTAGCTAGGTTGCACCATAATTTGGTACTGCTGGACTATTTCTAGAATTCAGTGACTTCAGAAGTTTAGATTATAGCTCAGTTAGTTTTGTAGTGAGAAGCATATAGTGCTTTTGGTGTAGCTGCAGCCGTCATGTTAAGCTTGTGAGCTTTGCTTCTCATGTGTGCCACTGGTAGTGTCCTACATCTCTACTGCAGCCTTCTGTATTTTCCTCTAAGGTGATGCTTAAGAGAAAAACTAGACAAATCTTTGTATCTTTTGCACTAGGCCAGATGGGTCGTGACTCGTGAATAGTCACTTTCGTATTCAGTTCCTCAATGACTCATGACTTAACAGTGTATGTCTGAAACATTTATTTGAGTTCGATGAACATGTTGTGCATGTTTGTATTAATTCCACCTATTTATTTGCAACTTTTCATCTTAGTTCTTGTGTGATACTCTGGTTACATCCATTGGTTTTGTTCAGGTATGTGGCTGTTGGCAATGAACCATTTCTGAGGAGCTACAATGGCAGCTTCATCAACATTACCTTTCCTGCGCTCAAGAACATGCAAAGAGCTCTAGATGAGGCTGGCGTAATGGTCAAGGCTGTTGTTCCCCTGAACGCTGACGTCTACAACTCGCCAGAGAAAACACCAGTGCCATCTGCTGGGAGTTTCCGCAAGGATATCAACACCCTCATGGTTTCCATTGTCAATTTCCTCCATAGGAATGAGGCGCCTTTTGTTGTCAACATCTACCCTTATCTCAGCCTCTATCAGAATGCAAACTTCCCTCTGAACTTCTCCTTCTTTGATGGTGGTAGCAAGCCAGTCTTTGACAAAGGGCTGGTATACACCAACGTGTTCGACGCCAACTTCGACACCCTTGTTTGGTCGCTAAGGAAGGCCGGCGTGCCCGACATGAAGATCATAGTCGGCGAGATCGGCTGGCCAACAGACGGCGACAAGCGCGCCAACGTCAAGTATGCACAGAAGTTCTACGATGGTTTTCTGAAGAAGATGGCCAAAAATGTCGGGACACCTCTGAGGCCTGGTCACATGGACGCCTACCTGTTCGCGCTGATTGACGAGAACCAGAAGAGCGTGCTGCCGGGGCGCTTCGAGCGCCACTGGGGACTCTTCACCTACGACGGGAAGCCAAAGTTCCCCATGGACGTCAGTGGGAATGGCCAGGACAGGTACCTGCTCGGGGTCCAAGGGGTGCAGTACCTGCCATCGCAGTGGTGCGTGTTCGACAAGGACTTGAAGGATAGGTACAGAGAGCTGCCAGCCTCCGTGAACTACGCGTG
The DNA here is from genome assembly GCA_034509565.1 of Triticum monococcum. Classification (NCBI taxonomy): domain Eukaryota; kingdom Viridiplantae; phylum Streptophyta; class Magnoliopsida; order Poales; family Poaceae; genus Triticum; species Triticum monococcum. Next base: position 588,405,847 of record CM067841.1, read on the forward strand.
CTCGAACGCAGACTGCACGGCGCTGGGGTACGGGTGCTCGTGCAACGGCCTCAGCCATGACGGCAACATATCGTACGCGTTCAACATGTATTTCCAGACCATGGATCAGGACGTCAGGGCGTGCTCTTTCGGAGGCCTCGCGAAGATCGTGACGACGAATGCGTCTCAGGGAGGATGCGTGTTCCCGGTGCAGATTCTGAGCGCTTCGGAAAGGGTGGTGCCGCTGAGAGTTTTGGCCGCGTCCTTGGTCCTTTCGGTAGCTGTGTTCATCTTCATCCTCATGTAGGCGAGGCAGGGGAGTGAGCACTGGTACATCAAGCTGCTGTCAGAAGCTGTTACTACATGACACGGTGGGGAGCACCGGATTGGGAGAGTGGATTTTTTGTTCGTGCTACAAGAGTCTGTCAAGGCAAAGCTGGTGGGTGATTGAAGACAGAGTCTAGTTTCAGAGGACAGTCTCACAGGGCGACAGGTGTGAAATTCTGAATTCTCAGCACGTCAATTGCCATGCTGACCGCTGATATTCTACAGCGGCATGGCTTCCAGGTTTCTGTTTGACAGCTACCTACAACCTGTTTACTGGCTAATAGTCAGCCTGAGCGGTATGCGAAATGAGCAGTTTGTCAGTTCTAACTATCCTGCATTTGCAGATTCGATCTTTTCTGGATGTATGAACTGCGAATGAAACATGTGTTTCGGGATGACAGGCATACGGAAGGAGCGGAATGCGTGATGTCTCTGTCTGTTCCTTGAGTTACTGATGGAGCGAAATGCGTGATATTTTTATGTGTTGGCTTCAGTTCCTGTTCTTTTGTTGATGTCAGTTCCTGTTTTAATTGCGTGCGCTCTTTGCCCCAGTTTCAGTTCCCTTTCTCTGTTGTACAAAGTTGGCTCAGGGAATAGTTAGCTTGTGGTTTATTCCAAAGTAGAAACAGTTCTTGCTTTCATCTAAAAAAAATACAGTTCTTGCTTTTTTTTAGGGCTACCAGTTCTTGCTTTTCTATATCCTTCCTGATGAAACGCGAGCCCGAAGGCAGGAATGGGTCTACCTACGTTTTTTTTTGGAGACAAAAAATAGGTCTACCTACACAGAGAGTACTCCTAGTTATCTCCTGGGCCAAAACGGGCCTCAGGTTCGTCGATGATCTCACCAGAGCCCACATGGGGTCCCTGCCTAGGTGGCAGTACCTTGTGGCACCATGTGCTCGGCAGGCTGTCAGCCTGTAGGCACCACCAAGTGGGACCAGATGACAGCAAGGACCGGTGTTTTTGCGTGGACACCCTCTGGTTATGAGAAAAATTGCTGCAGAAGGGTCAATGTTAAGTAGTCGCATCATGGCACAGTTGGTACATGCATGGAGACGGGAATCTTACTTGGTTGGGGACCTGTCAATTGCGAATCTTAGACAGGATATACATTCAAATGAATGAATGATGCGACACATGTGAGACCTCTTAACTGTTTTCCTTTACGCTAAACAAGCTTCTCCATGCCGAGAAGTGTTTGATCGATGTAATCCTCCGTCTAGGTGCTCTTCGATCTTTGGCCAGACGATAATTGTTAGCGCCCTAGGAAAAAAACAAATTTACCAAACGCTCGTACATGCATGTCCGCCTTGATCGGTCGGCGCCTCGGCGGGGCTGATAATAAAGTTTTTCCGCTCTTACAAATGGATTATGAACTTATGGTCTTGGTAAATGTTTTTCTCTATCGGAGAAACTTCTATTCTATTCTTAATCATTCATGGCAGTACATAAAACACTAGAAACAACAAAAAATACAGTCAGATTCATGGATCATCTAGAGATGACTACAAGCATTGGATGTTGTAGTTCTCTTTCGACCAATCTTGTTATGTTGATGGAAGGACGGGGCAAGAGTGAGATCGACGGTGATGTCTTCGCACCAATTTCAACGCGAATCAAGTGTGGTGGATGCAAATTTGACCATGTATATACATTTCGCGAATGAGATTCCATCGTGTCACGTCGCTTTCTTGTAAATGAAAAACATAACCATTTTCCTTTTTTCCATATAGGAAAGAAAACGGGATCTGAGTTTGACTAGTGGTTCACTTGTGGACAAAGAGAAGAGGGGACCTCTTCAAAACGGCGCCCACCTGTGGAGGGCGAATCTGCAAAAGCACCGCGGGCAAAACGAACCGTCTACTTATACGCGGGGCCCTTCCTGGATCCGCGTGGAAGCCGATCGAGAACCACACGCGCGCGCGCGGAGCACGCAGATCCCTCCCTCCCATTTCTGGACGGAAGATTCCTTGCGGCCGAGGTGGATATGGTGGCGATCGAGGGCCAGAGCCTGGCGGAGACGGCCGCGGCATCGGCGGTGGCGGCGGCGGCGGCGGCGGCGGGGCTCCCGAAGGAGGCGCGTGGGCTGCTGCACGAGCTGGCGGCGGAGTGGGCGGACGTGGCCGACTGCCGCGCGCTGGAGGTGGTGCCGCTCAAGGGCGCCATGACCAACGAGGTGTACCAGGTGCGCTGGCTCACCGGCGGCGGCGGCGAGGCGGGGGAGGCCGGGGAGGGCGAGTACCGGAAGGTGCTGATGCGGGTGTACGGGGAGGGCGTGGAGGTCTTCTTCGACCGGGAGGACGAGGTGCGCACGTTCGAGTGCATGTCCCGCCACGGCCACGGCCCGCGCCTCCTCGGCCGCTTCCCCACCGGCCGCGTCGAGGAGTTCATCCACGCCAGGGTGCGCCTCCCCTCCCTCCATGGATTTATTGTTTTTTTCCTGTTCGTCTCGTTCCGTTTCTTGTCCCGTTCGATCGATCCTGCCGTCCTCGCTCTCGTTTCTCACGCCCTCCGTTCTTTTCAGAGGAAACGTCCTCCGTTATTTGCCAGGCTAACAACCTTTCCTGATTCCTTTCCCAAAGGAAACTTTACTTACGTATTTGGAGGGATTTACTTACGTATTTGGAGGGATAAGGATGAAGAAATTTGTTCTGTTATTACACATTTAGCCCCCCCCTGATATAATGTCGTCATGCATAGTACAGATAGCGACGAATTGTTTACTGTATTCACTATTGAGGTGCCATAATTCTTCTTCATCCACCGACGGTGTGGATTGCATTATTACCTGCAGTTTCAACGTTTGACCCTTAGAAACTTATCCAAGATGTTCTTCAAGTCGTCGGTGAATGGCCAATTCAATACGGGTTAACATTGTTTATGTTATCTCGTTGCTGACTAAATTGCATATCACTGTACATGCGTGCTGTACTTTTTAATTGCCTTTTTCTAGCTTATGAGAGACTTGTGGCAGAAATCGTATGACTTGTAAATATGTACTTGCTCTTAACTTATCAGGCTACTTTGGTTGTTGTCATCGTTTGACATTTCTGCTCCTTCAAGATTTTTATGCTGTATTATTTCCATGCTGTTGTCATTATTGGATACTTATGCTGCTTCAAGGTATCTAATTCAACGCTTCAAATTTCTCATTATTGGACACTTCTGATCCTTGACGATATTATCTACTAGTTGTATTATTTCCGTGCTGTTGCCATTATTGGACACTTCTGCTTCTTGAAGATAATATCGAGCTGTTGTATTATTTCCGTGCTATTGCCATTATTGGACATTTCTGATTCTTGAAGATATTATCTACTACCTCCATTCCTAGATATACGACGTTTTGGCAGTACGAATTGAACTGCCAAAACATCATATATTTAGGAACGGAGGTAGTAGTAGATGTATTATTTCTGTGGTGTTGTCATTATCGGAAATTTCTGCTTCTTGAAGATATCTAATAGCTGTACTGTAATTTGTTTTCTAATTCAACACTTCAAATTTATCATATTCCGATGTACTGTGTATTGTAGAGGGTCATTTTAGTTTATATAATTAGCTATGTACCAGCTGAATTACTTGACATGACTAAGTCAAAATGTTCAACTGAAAATATCTTCTGAATAAATGAGGGACAAGAAGATGATTGACTTGGACTAAGCAGGATACACGAGTACTGTGACATGACATGGAGGGAATCATCTTCAAAATTAAGTACCTTAGAAGGAGGAGATTAGTTTAGAAGGAATACTTAGGGTGGGAATATCACTCTTTATTCACCATTAGTTCCCATCATTTTTCAACGGAATCATATTCCGCTTCCTTTATTTTTTTTAAATGAAACAGAAACGTGCAGGATATATGTTGCATTAAGACACCAGATTTGCTTTGACAGGAGATATGTTAGCAGAATGAAGAAATATACAGAAAAAACTGATGAAAATATTCCTGTCAGACACTTTCAGCTGTTGACCTGCGTGATCCAGAGATTTCAGCTATTATAGCATCCAAATTGAGGGAGTTCCACCACCTTGACATGCCAGGTCCAAAACGTGTCCTCATGTGGGATAGATTGAGGTATTGCGGAAGCTTCAGTTACACAATTATCTTTCTTTAATCTCATTTCGTCAGTTATCGTTGTATTTACACAGTTTCTAGAACTAAACATATAATGAAAGTTAAGTACTAACTGAAAATACGTATCTTCATCTTTCATAGGAACTGGCTCAAAACTGCCAAGGGCGTCTGCCCCTCTGATGAAGCCAAAGAGTTCCGTTTGGATAGCCTGGAGAAGGAGATCAATGCATTGGAGAGTGAATTTTCGGGGGAAGACCAGTGCATAGGATTTTGCCACAATGATCTCCAGTATGGCAATATCATGATTGATGAAGAGACCAAAGCACTGACCATCATTGTAAGTTATTGCAACCAAGCGTATGTTTGAGTCATTTAGTTCTGTTCATTCGTCAGGTTGCGGTGTCATTATGCTGCCCTTGCTGGTACAGTCAAAGAGTAGTAAATTTCTGTTTCTCAGACAACACACTATATCAAGGAAGGATTGATTCTTTATTTCCATAGTAACCTCCATGTTATCCTGACTGCCATGCCTATCTCTGGACTTGAAACTTTGGTTTGTGTTACAATTAACCATCTCATTTGCATACTAAAACTATCCATTTGTAGCATAGCAAAGGTTGAAATATATTGTCCCCGTCTTACTGCCTCTCTTCACACCTTTACAGGACTACGAGTATGCAAGCTTTAACCCAATTGCTTTTGATATTGCAAACCATTTCTGCGAGATGGCTGCGGACTACCATTCAGAAGAGCCTCACATACTGGACTACACAAAATATCCCGGTATTTTGCATGGCGGTTATTTGTCGAAGCTACTGCTTTTTGCGCACTGTTAATTTCCATCTTTAGATACTTTGATCAACTTACACTGTCTATTTACTGTCGCTTACTACTCCTGCTGCAACAGATGTCGATGAGCGGAAGAGGTTTGTGCAGACCTACCTGAGCTCTTCAGGTAAGCAGAAACCTTGTCATTAACCTCTTGTTCCGCAGATGCAGATTTTCTAGAGCTATTTGTTTCACACCATTGCCTGATTGTGCCATCTGTTGAAGGTGAGGAGCCTGACGCAGAAAAGATCAAGGATCTGATGAATAACATTGAGAAGTACACACTCGCCAGCCATCTCGTCTGGGGCCTCTGGGGAATAATTTCGGTGGGCTCATTTGCATGATCTCTGTCACTGATCCTCTCCACTGACCATGAACACCATTTCCATTCGATCTAATCGAAACCTACATCATGTGTGCAGGAACACGTCAACGATATCGACTTCGACTACATGGAGTATGCGCGGCAGAGGCTTGCGCAATACTGGCTGAAGAAACCCGAGATTCTATCCTGCCGTGTTGATGATGAATGAACCCCCAGCAATGATCAGGTGGTGTCTTTTCTGATGGCCACTGGCTTCTGCACATAGTACAGCTTGCGATGCTCCTGGCACGTCGATGAGCTTGCCTAGGGTACAGAGTTTAGGTGAAGGTGGGGTGTGCTGGCTTTTTAGTAGTTCCCTTGCTCATAATCAGTCAGAAGGTGCTTGTAGTAAGGTGATGTGATCACTTCTGTGTTGTGTGTTTTCAGTAACAGTGGCTAGTTACTTGCGTGTGTTCAGGTGTACATATTTTGCAGTTTGGGAGTGTGGCTGATGCTATCAGGAGTAATAAAAGAATGTAAATATTTGCGTCGAATAAAACAGGGATACAGAAGGAAAATCATTAACAAATCCTGCTTTGAACATTTAACTGACAGATCTCCACCTGTGTTGATCTATTCGGCCTGTTCCTCTATGAACTATTGGTGGGTTTAGAATGTGAGGGTGAAGGCGAAAAGTGGAAATGTAATCCGGGCTACGTTGAACTCCTTCTAGAGAAATAATTTGTAGGCGATGTACATTTCACCTGTCTTTTACAAAAAAAAGACAAATATGTTCGCCAGCGATCTCTAGGCACTTGGAAACTGTAGCCGCTGCCAAGTGAGAAGCTTCCAATATGGATGAGTTGTGGCCTCAACTAGCTCAAGATCGTTCATCAATGTGCTTGAACCATTACCAGTAATCTCTGTTTTCCTTACCCGAGAAAATAAAAGGGAGGGCTCTTAAAAGAGCAATGCTACATCTATGAACAAAATTAACGTAATCTTACGTGATTAGACAGCTGGCGATTTATGATTGGGGGAAGGGGCCCACGCCACTTAAAATCAGGCGGGGGGGGGGGGGGGGGGGGGGGGGCGATAGAATTATGGAGGAAGGTTACGTAAAACTTTACGTAAGCCTTCGTAAGTCTAGAATTATCGCTCTTAAAACACGATGGTAAAGTTGTACGTGACGATCTACTATTTTGGAGATTCAATGAGGTTGGTTCCTCTACAAGTCTTTGCAGGGGGTACAGTATAATGACGACGAGTTTGGTTGCGGCTTCAGTAAGAATTCTAAGGCATGTGGTCTTGGTTGTAATCTATCATTTTTCCTAGTATCATTTCTGTTTGGGAGTTCAGTTACCCAATTATTTGGCTATATCTGATAACGCAAGCCAGAATTGTTTTTTCTCAAAAAGAGCAACACGATAAAAGCAACGAAAGTGAAAGTGAAGAAGGTCATATGGGGTGGACAGGGATAGTTGGCTGACACGCAAAGCAGACATGTGTGACATTCTAGCACACTTCTGAATCACTTCCATCGCCCGAGTCATCTTTGTCCTCTTCAAGTTCATCGACCGTATTAGAGTCATCCTTGGAGTTATCTCCATCCTGTCAACTTCCTCCATTGAGTCATGATGCTACATACCAATGTCACACAATTCAGAGCTGAATCCTTTGAAACAAGAAAAGACTAGTATAATGCAACAAAGAGAGACTAGTATAATGCAACAAGTTGATGTCTTACTACAACATATTCTACAGCAAACTATCGCCACACATAGGTGAAAAACAGTCTTGCCTACTCATGAAAGCTAGAGCTCTGTCATGGAAATCATCCACCGAGTAGTATCGAGTGAGGAAATAGTACCCCGTGAGCCAATCTACGTCGTCAGACTCTTCAAATTAAGCAAAGTTAGAATTAATGATGGTGAAATTTAAGATCCAGGCAACCTGATCTCTGATCAATTGAGAATAGAAGCATTAGGAAGAATAGTTATGTTGCTTGTCAAATTGCTGGGGTACTAGATGTCTGAATCATTGATCATGTTGCTGGATAAATCATTGATCATTGATGTCTGAATCATTGATCATTGTCCACATGGCATCCCATTGAGTAAACTACAACTCATTCGGGGTCGCTTGACTATACACTACTCCCTCCGATCCATATTAACTAAAGTTGCAAAAATTAATTTGGATTGGAGGGAGCATTAAGTTTTTCCCATCTCCGTGTATGATTATACACTTTGTGTGTAGAAGTGCCTGAAAAAAATGCCTAGACTTTTGTTGATGAAACCTTTTTCCCATTTGTTTTTTCTCTCCTAATGTTTTGGGGCATTGGCCTTGGCCATCCATTTGAGGACATTTATATGAAGTTTTCGTAGCATGGGGAACATGACCATGACTCTTCTAAACCATTACATGATGGAGAAGTCCATTCTCATGCTCGAACTGATCAACATAATGTGCGAGTCTGCTTCTGATTATTATCATCAGTTGATGGGTGGAGACAATGTCTTTTGTAAAGTATGAACTAACGCAGGCTTGCTCTGTATGATTCATGTTGTCCAACGTACTCTCTATTCCTTAACTTTGCTCCATCAGAGGTATTGTTTACTTTCTGATATGCTTTAGGAACTATCTATTCCACTCCCTCATCGATCAATCTCTGATGTGTATATTTGATCATCCTATACACTTCTGCAAGAGTAAGAATACCAACTGGCATTTTATGTATTAAACAATCTGGGGTTGATCTCAATATAGGATTGTGCAGCTCATGTGCGTAGATGTAATAATATTATTCACTTGATTAAGATTGTGAGTTTTTGTTATTATGTGTGAGTATTATGGGTTGGGGACTCCAAATGATTTGATAGATCAGTGCCTAATGACACCTCTTGATAAGACATATTTTGCTTTTAAGCTGCATAAATATAGTTGCTATGGATTTTTTTAGCTCCGTTCAGTGACCAACCTCACCGCAGAACTTGAATATATTCACTACATGAGTATGAATCTACAATTTCAACAGTAATGCCTTTCATTATTTCATAAGTGTAGCACATTCACTGGAAAGTAAAACATCAGTAGGATCAACACATCAGCTAAAGTGCATGAATGGATATCATGTTTTCCATAATAGTTCCGTGCTATTTTCCATGTATGCTAACATATGTAGGGGAAGGAAACAACAAGGAGCTATGGTGGAATTCTGCAATTTAAATGTCATGGTAAAATATTAGTTTTCCTTCATCCCAACAGGATGCAGTATCAACCATTGTACACGTTTTGACATTTGATGAAGCAATAACGGTTGGAGCAGATAATCCAGTCACGGGGCAAGCCGTATGTACTACACTGACCTTGCTGTTGCAGAAACTTAAACAGTTAAGACAATAACTGGATATTGGACAACGCACATGCTTAATTTAGTTAGTTTCATTGATATCGGTGTCCTCTAGATGTCAACGATCATGGTACTGGAGCAGAGCAAGCGGAAGCGCGCGAGGCCAAGGATTTGACTCGTGGGCCGGCTACCCGGCCCACTCGTGACCGGCAACTTCCCCAGTGGCTTGCAGGCCCGAACTGGGCCCGATAAGGGTGTACGCTACTATTATTACCGTTGGGTGTGTTGCGTGTGGATTTGGGAAGGAACTGGTGGCTTCGGCCGGCACCGTGTGCGTGAGCTTGTACCGTCTCTCATGGCGAATTCCTCCTCCAATTCGATCTAAACAAGTTGGTAGCTCACATCTGGTATCAGAGCCGTTCCATCCTGGAGCTTCCCCGCCGCCCCCACCGCACCAGATTCCGTGAATTTCATCAGCGAGAGGCCATGGAGAAGCTGTCGGCGGAGGGCCGCAACATCCACGAGTTCGTCAAGGCGGCCGTCACCGACGATCTCGAGCAGCGCCTTAAGGTACACAACGACGACCTCCTCAAGTCCATGACCAAGCTGCTCCAGGAATCGACCAAGACCCTGGACGGGCTCATCACGGTCCGCATCGACGGCGTCCGTTCCAAGCTCCATCTCGACATCGAGCAGATCCGCTCCGATCTGGAGCGAGTCGACAAGGTTGACTACGAGGCCAAGCCTGGAAGCTCGTCTACGGGCAGAGAAGCGCGTACCCAGAACATCTACGTACCACCCCCGGCTCGCGGAGCACGTGATCTGCAGTCTCCCCGGGAAATTCAGTCGCCCCGCGAACTTGTTGCTCTGGATCAAGGTGAGCAGTACAACTCAGGTCCCCGAGTCGAATTGCCGCGGTTTGATGGGACTAATCCACGCTTGTGGCAAGCTAGATGTGAGGATTACTTCAAGTTATGGGGCACTCACCACAGCAGGTGGATATCTTATGCCACTGCCCAGTTTGAAGGTGCAGCTGCTCGATGGTTGGAGTCAGTGCAAAGGAGAACTATGGAACTACATTGGACTGAATTTTGCAACCTATTGCAGACGAGGTTTGGCCGAAACCAACACCAGAATCTCTTGAGGAAGATGTTCAGAATTAACCAGACTGGGTCAGTGGAGGAGTATGTGGAACAATTTGCAGAATTGTATGACCAACTGACTGCATATGAGTCCAGCACTGATCCTCTGCATTACACCACCCATTTTATTGATGATCTGAAACCAGGTGTTCGGATGGCCATTGCCATGCAAAAACCACGCGATCTGGATACTGCTTATGAGTTGGCCCTGCTCCATGAGGAATTGGGAGAAATGCAATACACTACCATAACAAAAAGAAGATCCAATCCTTCCGGGATTTATCCGTACAAGGCAAAGATGATGGAGGATAAGAAACCAACTGAAGGCCACAGATCCCTGCCTGCTGAAGATAAATGGACCTCTTTGAGGAATTTTAGGAGGGCCAAAGGATTTTGTCTCATTTGCGGTGAGAAGTGGTCCAAGGACCACCAATGCAAATCTACAGTCCAGTTACATGTGGTTCAAGAACTTATTGATCAGCTGCAAGGCTCCACTCCTTCCCAGGATGAGTCAGACAGTGACTCTGACAATCTGATGCTGTTGTCAGCAGCTGCTACAAGCAACAGTGTGTCCACATTGTCCTTGTCCTTGCTAGTAAACATACAAAATGCAGAGTTGAAGTTCTTGGTAGATTCTGGCAGCACTCACTCGTTTCTGGACAGCTCTTTGCATTCCATGCTTCCAGAAATTACTGACATTAAAGCAGTTACAGTGAAGGTAGCAGGTGGAGGAAAATTGACTTGCTCACAACAAGTGAAACAATGTCAGTGGAAATGTCAAGGCCAGGAATTTTCCCATGATTTCAGATTATTGTCCTTAGGGGGTTATGATGGCATTTTGGGTCTGGATTGGTTGGCCAAACACAGCCCCATGTACATTGATTGGGAACAGAAGTGGCTTTCATTCCAGTACAAGGGTGTTACAGTCACATTGCAAGGAGACCTGCCTGAGGAATGTGCTTTTACAGTTATGGCTATTTTTCAGAATGTTGTCTCTGAACATAAGGAACAGTTACCTGAAATTCAGGCTTTGTTGGACAAGTATGCAGTTGTCTTCTCTCCTCCTACAGGTCTGCCTCCCAGAAGATAGTATGATCACAGTATACCATTAATATCTGGTGCTCAACCAGTGTCCATCAGACCCTACAGGATTCCTCCCCTTCTGAAAGTTGAAATGGAAAAGCAGGTGCAGGAAATGCTAAAAAGGGGGATAATTCAGGTGAGCAACAGTCCCTTCTCATCTCCTGCTTTGATGGTTAAGAAAAAGGAAGAAGGAGATTGGAGGTTGGTCATTGATTTTAGACATGTTAATGCTCTCACAATTAAGAGCAAGTATCCAATTCCTGTTATAGATGAATTACTAGATCAACTTGCTGGAGCATGTTGGTTTTCCAAACTAGACCTAAGAGCTGGCTACCATCATATCAGGCTAGCACCTGGAGAAGAATTCAAGACTGCTTTCCAAACGCATACTGGCCACTATGAGTTTACTGTGGTAGCTATGGGCTTGACAGGTGCACCCAATACCTTCCAAGGGGCAATGAACACAGATCTAACTCCAGTTCTGAGAGGAGAAGATCCTTGTGCAGTATGTTTCTTCGATGATATCCTCATCTTCAGTAAAACCTTGAAAGAACACTTTACACATTTGGAAAAAGTGTTGAGTATTCTGTTGGAAAAGCAATGGAGAGTGAAGCTGAGCAAGTGTGACTTTGCTAAACAGGAAATTGCTTATCTGGGCCATGTCATCAGCAGTGAAGGGGTTTCAACAGATGCTAGCAAAATTGCAACTGTTAAAAGCTGGCCAGTCCCTACTGATGTGAAGCAAGTCAGAGGATTTCTGGGCTTAACTGGGTACTACAGGAAGTTTATCAGGAATTATGGGATGATAAGTAGACCATTAACTGATCTCTTAAAAAAGGGGGCTATCTTTGTGTGGACACCAGCTACAGAGATGTCCTGCCAAACACTGAAGCAAGCTCTTATTCATGCTCCTGTCTTGGCATTACCGGATTTTTCTAAACAATTTGTGGTTGAAACTGATGCTTGTGATGTTGGGATTGGGGCTGTTCTGATGCAACAGGACCACCCCATTGCTTTTATCAGTAGAGCTCTGGGCCCTAGGAACAGAGGATTATCTGTTTATGAGAAGGAGTATCTAGCTATATTGTTAGCTATTGAGCAATGGAGACCATACTTGCAGTTCCAAGAATTCACTATCAGGACAGATCAAAAAAGTTTGGTGAACCTTTCTGATCAGAGATTACATACACCCTGGCAGCAAAAAGCTCTCACAAAAATGATGGGATTGAATTATAAGATTGTTTACAAGAAGGGTATTGACAATTCTGCAGCTGATGCCCTTTCTAGGAGACCTCAGCCAGATAATTCTCAAGTGCTAGCAATCTCTGGGATTCAGCCTAGTTGGTTGGAAGAAGTGGTGGGGAGCTATAAGCATGACATAAAAGCACAAGAAATATTGCAACAGTTGTCAGTGCAGCCCAAGTCCAAAAACAATTTCCAACTGTTACAAGGTGTGTTGAGGTATCAAGGTTGCATTTGGGTGGGCAATGACCGTGGTTTGCACACAAAAATTTGCCAAGCTTTCCATGACACTCCCTTGGGTGGTCATTCTGGATTTCCTGTTACATACAAAAGAATCAGGTCACTGTTTAAATGGGTGGGTATGAAGAAACAGATACAACAGTTTGTGCAATCTTGTCTCATTTGTCAGCAGGCCAAACCTGAGAGAGTGGCTTATCCTGGGTTGCTATCACCACTGCCTGTTCCTGCAAAAGCCTGGGAAACAGTGACAATGGACTTCATCTCAGGATTGCCATCGTCTGATCAGTATGATTGCATCATGGTGGTCATTGACAAATTTACAAAGTATGGTCATTTCATACCTGTCAAACATCCCTATACAGCCCAGAAAATTGCGGAACTCTTTATGGACAATATTTACAAGCTCCATGGCATGCCTCTCTTTATAATATCAGATAGAGATCCAGTTTTCACCAGTAAATTCTGGCAAGTTCTGGTGAAGAGGACAGGAGCTGTGCTTAATATGAGCACAGCATATCATCCTGAAACTGATGGACAAACAGAACGTGTCAATCAGCAAGTGGAGTGTTTTTTGAGGTGTTTCATCAGTGCTCATCCGAACAAGTGGGCGAAGTGGCTTTCACTTTGTGAGTTTTGGTACAATACCAATTGGCATTCAGCACTTGACAAATCTCCATTTGAGGTTCTTTATGGTTATGGGCCTCGGCATTTTGGAATTTCAGCTTCAGACTCGGTTGACCCTGTTGTTTTGCAGCAGTGGTTGGATGCTCGAGCAGTGGTTCAGCAGTCAGTGCGGCAGCATTTGTTGCGTGTTCAACAAAGAATGAAACATCAAGCTGATAAGAAGCGCACGGAAAGGACGTTTGCTGTGGGAGATTGAGTATTCCTTAAGCTCCAGCCGTATGTACAATCATCAGTGGTTCACAGAGCAAATCACAAACTTGCGTTCAAGTATTTTAGTCCGTTTCTGATTCTGGAGAAGATAGGTGAAGTGGCTTATCGTTTGCAATTACCAGCAGCTAGCCGTATTCACCCTATATTCCATGTTTCACAGTTGAAGCGCTGTGTGCATCCACAACATGAGGTACTCAAGTCGCTTCCTCCTGTTGATGCTCACCTTCAGTTTCCTGTTAAGATACTGCAGGAGCGCATTCGCCGCGCGGACAACCGATTGGTGGCACAAGTCCTAGTTCAGTGGAGTGGAGGGGATGCTACTTCGGCAACCTGGGAGGATAAGGATTCGCTGCGACAGTTGTTTCCTCGTGCCCCGGCTTGGGGACAAGCCGGTTCTGAAGAAGGGGGGAATGTCAGCGATCATGGTACTGGAGCAGAGCAAGTGGAAGCGCGCGAGGCCAAGGATTCAACTCGTGGGCCAGCTACCCGGCCCACTCGCGACCAGCAACTTCCCCAGTGGCTTGTAGGCCCGAACTGGGCCCGATAAGGGTGTATGCTACTATATTACCGTTGGGTGTGTTGCGTGTGGATCTGGGAAGGAACTGGTGGCTTCGGCCGGCACCGTGTGCGTGAGCTTGTACCGCCTCTCATGGCGAATTCCTCTTCCAATTCGATCTAAACAAGTTGGTAGCTCACACTGGACTTGGATAACATTTTAGCCATATGGTCTGTATCAATTTCTTGAAATGTGTGAAAAAATCCAAATGATGTGCTCTATTCATATTTTACTATTACTTCATAAACCTATAAATGTGCACACGTGCGTTGAAGTTTCCGTCCATATGTTCTCACGTATGTTAATGCAAATCGTGATGCCATGTATTTGTATTGCTTCTTAAATGTTGATTGAAAAGAGACTCTAGCCCTCGCGTCGCTCCCTCCCCGGGGCGACACCGGCGGCGGTGCAGTCCCCTTCCACCGCTCCGCCTCCTCACTCCCCTCTCCTCGCTGTTGCCGGGGGGCTCCGCCGGGCGAAGCCCGCGCGTACCCGGCGGCGGCGGGACCTCTTCTTCACGTGCCGTCTCTCGTGAGGGAGAGCTCGCAGCGGAGGGCGACGGATGGTGGGCGGCGTGCGATGCAGGCGTCGGCTGCGGGTGGCAGATGGGACTCTGGGGCGGCGGCCTCGGTCCGGGCTCCGGCGTGGCTTGGCGTGGACGGCATGCGTGCACGTGGCGGCACTCGGGGCGGGCGCGGCGACCGGCTGGGCGCTGTGGTTGTGCTGCTCTGGAGCGCGAGGTGCGCGGCAGGTGGAGGAGCTGCTCGTCTACGCTGCTGCTCTGTTGGTGTGGCTCCGATCTGGATTTGGTGTGAACTAGCTCTTCGATCTGGGTGCTGCACTTTGTGTTGCGGCTTTCGTGGCTGCTGTGGTGGTGGTGGTCGGGGTGGTGCTGCGGTGCTTGACGGCGGCTTCGGCCAGGGAGGTGGTGAGTGTATCTGGTCATGGTGGATTGTGGGATTCCGTGGCCAGAGTGAGGTCGACCTCGGCAGGTGGTGGTCGATGGGCGACGGTCAGTGGCTGCAGGTGGTCATCTCCGGGAGAAATCCTTGCTCCGCTCCTCTTCGGAGCCGGCGACGGCGGCGCCCGCGGGTGCCGTGATCTTTGTTGGAAAGCGTCACCGTGGAGGTCTGCTCCTCCTCCGCACGGCTTTGCCTCTGGAGGGAAACCTCAGATCCATTGGATCGGGCGATGGAGGTATCTTCGCGTCTTTCTCCTCCTTGGGGGCATCGTCTCGGAGCCGGCCACGACTGGGAGACCGGTGGAAGGCGGCATATTTTCCGTGGATGGGCGGCATCTTCGCTGCGTGATTTGCTAAGGCAGGGCGTTGATTTCTGTTTGGCAACGATGATGGCATCGCGATGAGCTTGGGTCGCGGCGTGGACTTCGGTAGTCGGCTCTTCCCGGCGTGTCCGAGGTGCTCTTCCGTGGTTTGCGGAGGCACGTTCGGCGCAAGTCCTGCATATTTTCCTTGCGATGCTCATCGTCAAAGTCGGAGCTGTCGGTCGCTTGCGCGTGTGGCCATCTGTTGGCATGTGCCGCCATGGTTTCTGCAGCTATTTGTGGGTGGCTTCGATGATGGAGCTGTTGGGGAACGTAGCAGAAATTTAAAATTTTCTACGCATCACCAAGATCAATCTATGGAGTCATCTAGCAACGAGGGGAGAGGAGTGCATCTACATACCCTTGTAGATCATGAGTGGAAGCGTTCAAGAGAACGGGTTTGATGGAGTCGTACTCGACGTGATCCAAATCACCGAACATCCTAGCGCCGAACGGACGGCACCTCCGTGTTCAACACACGTACGGTTGGGAGAGACGTCTCCTCCTTCTTGATCCAGCAAGGGAAGGAGAGGTTGATGGAGATCCAACAGCACGACGGCGTGGTGGTGGAAGTAGCGGGATCCTGGCAGGGCTTCGCCAAGCGCAAGCGGGGAGGAGGAGGTGTCACGGGAGGGAGGGAGGCGCCAGGGACTTGGTTGCGGCTGCCCTCCCTCCCCTCCACTATATATAGGGGGCCTGGGGGTGCCGGCCCCTACAGATCCCATCTAATGGGAGGGAGCAGCGGCCTAGGGGTGGCTTGGTCCCCAAGGCAGGTGGAGGCGCCCCCACCCCCTTAGGGTTTCCAACCCTAGGCGCAAGGGAGGCCCAGGGGGGGCGCACCAGCCCACCAGGGGCTGGTTCCCTTCCCACTGCAGCCCATGAGGCCCTCCGGGATAGGTGGCCCCACCCGGTGGATCCTCGGGACCCTTCCGGTGGTCCCGGTACAATACCGGTGACCCCCGAAACTTTCCCGGTGGCCAAAACTGGACTTCATATATATAAATCTTTACCTCCGGACCATTCCGGAACTCCTCGTGACGTCCGGGATCTCATCCGGGACTCCGAACAACCTTCAGGTTACCGCATACTAATATCTCGACAACCCTAGCGTCATCGAACCTTAAGTGTGTAAGCCCTACGGGTTCGGGAACCATGCAGACATGACTGAGACAACTCTCCGGCCAATAACCAACAGCGGGATCTGGATACCCATGTTGGCTCCCACATGTTCCACGATGATCTCATCGAATGAACCACGCTATCGAGGATTCAATCAATCCTGTATTCAATTCCCTTTGTTAATCGGTACGTTACTTGCCCGAGATTCGATCGTCGGTATCCCAATACCTCATTCAATCTCGTTACCGGCAAGTCACTTTACTCGTTCTGCAACACATCATCCCGTGACCAACCCTTAGTCACATTGAGCTCATTACGATGATGTCTTACCGAGTGGGCCCAGAGATATCTCTCCGTCATGCGGAGTGACAAATCCCAGTCTCGATCGTGCCAACCCAATAGACACTTTTGGAGATACCCGTAGTGCACCTTTATAGTCACCCAGTTACGTTGTGACGTTTGGCACACCCAAAGCATTCCTACAGTATCCGGGAGTTACACAATCTCATGGTCTAAGGAAAGGATACTTGACATTAGAAAAAGCTCTAGCAGACGAACTACACGATCTTGTGCTATGCTTAAGATTGGGTCTTGTCCATCACATCATTCTTCTAATGATGTGATCCCGTTATCAATGACATCTAATGTCCATAGTCAGGAAACCATGACTATCTGTTGATCAATGAGCTAGTCAACTAGAGGCTCACTAGGGACATGTTGTGTTCTATATATTCACACATGTATTATGATTTCCGGATAACACAATTATAGCATGAACAATAGACAATTATCATGAACAAGGGAATATAATAATAACCATTTTATTATTGCCTCTAGGGCATATTTCCAACAGGAGCTCTACGGTGAAGTCGGAGTCGCCCGTTCGAGGCAACCGGTGATGACGATGACGCTTGCGACTCCTCGGCAGATGTATTTCTTCTTTGCAGCTTTGTGTTCCATGTCGGTGGCCAGGTTGGGTTGGGTTGTATCGGTTTTAGCCGATTTTCCGTTAATTAACCGGGCGATTCTCTTCTTCTTAATCAATGAAAATGACAAGTTTTTTGCCTCGTTTCAAAAAAAAATTGTTGATTGATATCAGGCAAGCACTAAAGTAGTTAAGAAAAACATTTGTGTCATAATAATAATAAAATCTCTAACAATGGTGTATTGAAAAAACTCTATTTATTTAGGTACATTTTTTTAACTACAGGGGATGTCATAAATGAATTTGCTCTTTATGCTGGTTCGAAGAAGTGTTGTGAATTTGCTATTCACGTTAGTTCAAAGAAATGCTAGCCTGCAGTACTAGGCACTGCGGCGGCTTGTGCATGGATTCGGAAGCACACATGCTGCCAGGATTATTATTGTTTGCATTCCTCTTTCTCGGACTCTGCCTAAATTCTTCTCACCGTTAGGCCTTGTTTGATGGAGGAGGTTTGGGGAGGTTTGGAAAGGAATATCCTCGCAGGGTTCAAAATCCCCAGAAATCCTTGTCAGCCCATTTGACACGTAGGGATTGAGTAGGTCAATTCTCTCCGATCCCCACGAATCTCCCTCAATCCATGTGGTACAGAAAACCCCCCAAGGCACCCATATGACTGGACGCTTGCTTTGCTGCTGCTGTTGTAGGAGGTTTAACCAAATAAAGGGGTTTATGAGGGAGGAGGGATTAGTGGGGAATTGAGGGGATTGGGTGGAAGAGAGGGATTAACCAAATCCTCTCAGACCCCCCTCCACTCCGGGGCCGCAAAACCTCCCCTGTCAAACGATGCCTTACTGTACTTCACAATCTTCATGATTCCCCTTTCTTTGATAAGCTAAGTGATGCTGTTGTAGTGATGTAGTAGTGTGCAAGAGTGAATAGCATAAAACTACCATAATTCGCGTAAGGATCTCAAAAAATTACCAGAAATTTGTTTGTGACTAATACCTACCACTTTTGGTGTCCGTTATCTCAGAAAACCCAAATGGTCGAGTAGTTAACACTTGACCAGGTTTATGACGGTTAGGATCCGCATGTAAGATAACAGTTTGTTTGACCGTTTGTTTGATTGTTAACTTACATGTGAGGCCTACATGTCAGTGTCTCTTCCACATATTCAAATAAAAAAAATCTTCACTCCCTCAATTAGTAATCAGGTCCCTGAAAATAAAATAAAAAGCAATCAGGTCCCTGGAAATAAAATAAAAAACAATTAGGTCCCCGTCGGCGAGCTCGTCGCCGGAGTCGATGCGGGCGTCGGCTGGCCTTCAGCGGCGCTATCCATGCTGCTCTGTTGCACACGGCGGAGCTCGAGGCCGCCGCTGCTGCCCTACTGCACGCGGTAGAGCTCGAGGGCTCCGTGCTGCCAGCTGGGGGCGAGGCGGCCATGGCGAGCTCGCCTCGAGGCGTTGCAGATGGGGCCGGGCATGGCGGCCGTCGGACGTGAACAAGGCGAGCTCAGACAGAGTTGAAGGAGGCCAGCAGGAGGCGAGGGAGTTGGCTGAGCTCCGCCGGAGATGGGGCCGGTGATGCACACGCTATAGGAGGCGAGCTATGGGGAGGAGGGATTAGGCGTGGGTTGTGGAGCTGCTCGCCGGTTGCCTCCGCGCCTGGAGACGGCGGCCATGGCCGCACGAAAGGGGGCAGCGTGGGCAGCACCGAGGGCCGGCGGCCTTGGCCGCGCGAAGGAGGAGGAGCTGGCCTTTGTTTTTTCACTGGTGGATGAGATCAACTGCACCAGGAGCCGGCCTTTGTTTTTTCTGGTCGCCGTGGAGGAGGTCAAGGAGCGGCGGCGTGGGCAGCAGGGTGGCCGACGGCCATGACTTGTGTTGGCGCAGGCGCGGCTTCGGGGAGGGAGGAGAAGAAAAGGAAGTCGGGAAGGAGAAGAGTAGGAGGAAGAGACACTGACGTGTGGGGCCCACATGTCAGGTAATGGTCAAACTAAACGGTCAAACAGACGGTTTGTTAGATGTGGGGCCAATCTGTCATAATCATAATCAATTGCAAAGCACTCGGTGATTTGGGTTTTTTGAGACAGCCGACGCCGATTCTGGTAGTTATCAGTCACAAACAAATTTGTGGTAGTCTTTTAAAACTCTAAAACGAATTGTGGTAGTTTTATGCTATTCACTCTAGTGTGCAAGGATGTAGTAGCTCACTTGAGTATTCATCTTGGAACATAAATCAGCAATCTGATTGGTTGTGATCGATGCGTTGATATCTTGACTTTGTTTACCGCGCGCACATGTTTGGTTTATCCGAGTTCATTATCCAAACATGAGTTTATGCCATGAGAAAAAGAAACTTTGCATCACTTGTGCTTAGTAAAATACCCATGTAATCTACTTAGTACTTACTAGAGTATATATTTATATTTTTGCTAAACGAAGCCTAAATACGAAACGGTATATCTCTGAGACTGTGCTCATTTTATGGGTAAGGAGATGTTTGTTTGAGTTGTGTGTATATCTAGATGATCCATATTGTAAATTGCTACATGTAAAATATTTGCAAAACATCTTAGCACAACAAACATGTGCAATTCATGTCAACCGTGCGCATGTCGCTTCTAGTTTAAAACCAAGTGGCAAGTTCAGGGTTTTTAAGTGTACTGTACTTCTCTCAAAAAAAATGTAGCGATGCTGAAGAAACAAGATTTACCTTGCTTAATAAAAAAAGATCAAAGTATTACGATGATTGGATCGGTATAAGTTGTCAAGTTGCTGGCTACGGGCTACGGCATGTCCAGCTTTTTTTGCTTGCTATTGCTAATGGCTTAGACAAGTGCGAACGGCTGGAGGTGGACGACGGCGGGAATGCTGCGAGTGGGCGATGTCGCACATGAACATGAGGCCAGAGTTTTGGAGAAAGCATCCTTGTTTTTTTTGCGGGAAATCCTCGTGTTCTTGTACCAGGAACAGGTGATAACTTGTCTCATCATTGCCTCATACTAGAAAATGTCACGATTTATAATGGCTGGATAATACATGGTCGGCTACGATTTAGTTACTAATGAAGAGAACGATCTTCTTCAAAAGAATTTTTCTGAAGAAGAAATTAAGGAAGCTATTTTTGGGTCCTATGCACATGGGGCTCTTGGTCCGGATGGTTTGTCCTTTCTCTTCTACCAAACCTTTTGGGATGTGATCAAAAATGATTTTATGGCGTTAGTCAGGGACTTTGAAGATGGGAAACTAGACATGCGGAGATTAAACTTTGCTTTGATTGTTCTTATTCCTAAAGTGGCTGATGCCAGGGAAATGAAGAAATTTAGGCCAATTAGTCTTAGTAATTGCGGTGTGAAGATTTTCTCCAAAGCTATGACTAACAGGTCTCTCCTGTGGGTCGTAGATTAATTTCCTCCAACCAAACAACGTTTATTAAGGGGTGATATATTTTGGAGAGCGTGGTTATGGCTCATGAAGTGATCCATGAGGTTAAGAAATCTGGATATCAAGGTTTAGTCCTTAAACTGGATTATGAAAAGGCTTACGATCGAGTCAACTGGGATTTTTTATTTGAAATGCTGCAATCTAGGGGTTTCTGCCCCAAGTGGATTTCATGGATAAAAAGTACTTTAATTGATAGTACGTTTGCGGTACGGATTAATGACACTAATGGGAACTATTTCGTTGGAGGGAAAGGGCTTAAACAGGGGGACCCACACTCCCCATTATTGTTTAACTTGGTAGCCGACATTTTTACTAAAATGCTTAAAAAAGCTGCTTCACAAGATTTGATTGCTGGGCTTCTGCCCAATATAATTCCAGGGGGGGGGGGTGGTGAGTCTGCAATATGCAGACGACACTATCCTCTTCTTGGAAAACTCTGTCCATAAAGCCAGAAATTTTAAATGGTATTTGTCCTGCTTTGAAGCTTTATGAGGAATGAAAATTAATTTTCATAAAAGTGAGCTGATGACTATTAATATGGAAGATTCAGCTGCTAATGAATTTGCCCAGATTTTCTGTTGTAAGAAAGGATCTTTTCCAATTAAGTATTTAGGAGTTCCTCTGCACTATGATAATTTGAGAAGAGAAGATATCCAACCCATTATTGACAGGATTATTAAAGGCATCTCTGGGTGGCTTGGGAGATATCTTACATATAGAGGGAAGATTCTCTTATTGTGTGCATGTTTGATTAGCATTCCTGCTTATCTTATGTCTGTTATCAAGTTTCCTAAGTGGGCTATCAATGCCATCAACTCTCAGATGGCACCTTTCTTTTGGGGGGATGAGGGAGACCATCACAAGTATCATTTAGCTAATTGGGGACTTGTTACTAGGAAAAAAGAGTTTGGGGGATTGGGGATACCCAATATCAAAGGATTTAACATGGCCCTACTTGCTTCCTAGGGTAAGAGGTTCTTTGATGACACAGATTCAGATTGGAAAAAAATTGTTGCATAAATATAGGGTGAACTCTCCTAATCTTCTCTGGGCAAAAGGTGATGGGGGCTCTACCTTCTGGAAGAGCATCACCTGGGCCTTGTCTGCTACCAAAAACTTTTACAAATGGAGACTGGGCAATGGTGAATTAATTAACTTTTGGCATGATATCTGGGTAGGGGAATGTTCCTTGAAGACACAATTCTGGGACCTTTTCTGCATATGTAATCAAACTGAATGCACTGTTGCTCAGGTGTGGGATGGTGTGAACCTTAAACTAACATTCAGGAGGTGTGTTGATCAAGAGGGTTTAGCCCGCTGGAACCTATTGCTGGGTACTGTAAGACATTTTACTTTGTCAACTGAATCTGATATGCCAATCTGGACATTAGAACCAAATGGCATTTATTCAGTTAAATCCTTTTACCATCATATTAACTTTGGGGGGGGGGGTAGCTTCTGCTATCAGAGATGATTTATGGAAGGTCCTCTGTCCTCAAAAGATTCATGTGTTCCTATGGTTGTGTGTGCACAACAAAATTCTGACTAGAGACAATCTTGTCAAACAAAGAAATGTGGAAGATCCTTCCTGTCTCTTCTGTACCGAACCTGAATCTGTGCAACACTTGCTTTTTGATTGTGTGGTTGCTCGCCATGTTTGGAATTTTGTATGTGAATTTTTTGAGATAGAAAGAATAGTCAATTTTGAAAATATCTTTGCCTTCTGGCACATGCATAAGAAAAAACCTATTCTGAATATGGTAATTGCTGCTTCCTTGTGGAGTCTATGGAGACTGAGAAACAATTTCTGTTTTCAGGGACAAAGGTGTAAAAATATGAACTGCATTCTTGCAAAACTAAGCTGTTATTTGCACCAATGAAAAGTTCTCTACGACGATGCCCAAGCTACTCTACTCCAAAGATGTATCCTGTTGCTGGACAAGCGGCGTGGGGAGCTGATGCGAATTGCCTGGAACTGAAGCAGGGGAGGGACGCGTGATAAAACAGGAGGAAGGAGAGAGAGGAAGGAGCTGATGGCTGGCCTCGATTTCACTCTTTCTGTTGTTTTTCATGGGTCCTATAATAAAGAGTAGTTGCTGAATAGAGTTTCTTATGGTACTGCTTCTATGAGCTGTGAGAGAACTTCTGCTCTCAGTCGAGTTGGGTAGCGTAGTTCCCCCATTGGTAGTAACTTTTAGTTTCGGTCCAAAACTGGATGTTGTTTGTTCTGGTTCGATATATAATATTGGGGCAGGGGGGCAACCCCTTTCTTTCAAAAAAATACATGGTCGGCCGTGCGTTCGATTTTTTTAAGGGAAAACATGGTCTCTTTATTGCATGATAATATATGGTACAATTGTAGTGTCATTCTTTTTTTGCGGGGAGAATTGTAGTGTCATTCGGCTGCAACAACCAATTATATCGACCATGAGCTAATGATACAATGCTTTTTACAAAATTGTAAGCCTTCATATTGGACATTGTGCATTCATGGATAATCCGGACCTCTTCGAACTCCTGACAACGGATGTTGATCTCATGTAGAATCTGGCTGTAGATAGCTTTACTTTCCCCATTAATCTGTTTAACTATTGCTTCCGCGTCGCAAGCAATAATAAGCCTTCGAAGGTTTAGATCGGCTGCGAGGGAAAGAGCCTCCAAACATGCCATTGCTTCAAGCGTTCCGGGGTCATCACAATTGTAAATGATGCATGTGGACGAGCCAAGGTAAACTCCTTGGGCGTCTCGGCACACGGCGGCCGCCGCACCCTTGCAACTGTTCTTGGCTATTCCTCCATCTACATTAATTTTGACAAAACCTTCCATTGGTGGGATCCACTTTGGCACCTGCACTGACCGTGGCATAGTTGTACCTTGCTTCTGTGAAGCGTCTGCGATGATGTCTAGGTCTGCTAGATATCTCATGATGAAACCATGAATTGCCTCTGGGCTCTGGAAGATCGATTCGTGGATTGCTTTCTGCCTTGCGCTCCATATTGCCCACAAAGTAATGACGAGCTTTGTAAATTCTGCATGTGGTAGCGTTTCAAGCATGTGAAATAGCCATTCCTTCGCTTTCGGGCACGTTGTCATGCTCATATGCTCTGTAAATGAGTCATCGACGAGTGCCCACACGCATCTTGCCATGGTGCAGTCGAGTAATGAGTGTCGCCATGTGTCGTTCTCTGCACCACATAGTTCACACCTTGCTGAAGTAGCCATCTTCCGGTGGTGTAGCACTGCTCCTGACGGCATGGATCACTGAGCTAGCCGCCACACAAACGTATTTTTGACGGAACTTTGATTTTCCATAAAGTTGTCCACGCCTTCTCTGAGCGGCTCGAGCTTGAGCTTGGCCTACCTTCTAACCAATCCTCTCGCACTTTTTTTGTTGTAACCAACATACAGTAACATGATCTTACCGAAAATACTCATGTTTTCTCATGATGCCATGCTCAAAAATCCTCCTATTGAACCGAACTGATGGGAATGCGTAGTATCGCTTCAATGTCCATGGGAAGGAAGTGCCTCGCGAGCTCCGTCCTGTCCCACCATCCCGATGTTGCATCAATTAACTCAGACACGAGCTCAGGTGGGAAAGTCGAAATTGCCGCAACTGGAGTCAAGCGTTCTTTACGCGGGATCCAATTATGTCGCCATACATATGTGGAGTTCCCGTTTCCAATCCTCCTGATAAGGCCCAACTTGAGAATGTCTCGACCCTCCACCAGTGCCCTCCAGATTTGGGAGGGCGAAGATCCAAGGTTGGCTTGCAAAATGTCTGTTTCTGGGAAGTACACAGACTTAAGAATTCTTGCACTTAATGATTCCAGTGTAATTAAGATTCTCCAGACTTGCCGAGCCAACAAAGCCAAATTGTACAACTCAAAATCTCGAAACCCTAAGCCGCCCATATATTTCGGCATGGTGAGAGTATCCCATGACACCCTGTGAGCTTTCCGTTTGCCCTACTTGCTGCCCCACCAGAAGGTCCTGATCATACCGTTTAGTTTTTCGCACAAACTTCTCGGTAATTTAAAAACAGCCAGGGTTCGTGTGTGCCGAGCCGGCCAATGCGGAGTCAAGCGTTCGATTTCTGGACCGAGCATTAGCAAACATCATTTATTTTGTTCGATGATGAAACCTGTGGGCTGGATTATGAGTCAGGGTTTTTGGTGCCGGATTATGATGAAACCTGTGTATCGATTTTTTTAGTTTTGAACTCGGTCTTGGTCTTTTTTAGTTTTGAACTGGACCGTGCACATGTTTTTTTTAGTTTTGAACTCGGTCTCGGTCTCTTTTTTTTTTTAATCTGTACTTTCCTTTTTTATGACTTGATGTAATATATAGTATGGAAAAGTTAACTGGCGACTAGTATGTTTTTAGCCACAATACCGAAAGACTCGGGCGTCCTTCGATCCGAATCGCGAGGCCCAATTCCGCCGCACGTTCTCCATGCATGGCATCTTCCTCTCTCCTAATTTTCTTTGGCCTCCGCTAGTTTCTCTCCCCATGTTGTCTCGTGGGTGGTCGCTTTTTTGGAGAACTCTCTGTTTCAACCGACTGATTATTCAGTCACATAAACCGCCTTCATAACTTGCCACGTGCCCCGCCGGCCCACCCACGAATGTGTGTTCAACCTCCCGTTTCCACCCACGAACGCGTCTTCAACCTCTCATTTCGATTTTGCCATGCTCTGCTCTCCCCCACATCTCTCTTGTCTCTCTCACCTCTCTCAAACCCCATCGAATCCTCTCTGGCTCTGATCTGACATCGGCTGGCCATGGATCTCGCCGGAGCGGCGGAGCTCGTGCCATTGCAAACCGGCATCGAGGCGTGACGCGCTCGTGGTTCTGCGAGCCCCCGCATCTCACCGGCGTCCGAGGGGATGTTGCTATGTAACACTACAATAGAGGGGGTCATCATGGTGCGAGCCGCATGAGCTGCTCCATGGGGCGGGCGACAAAGCACCATTCTCGCACTGTGCTCCGCTGAGCTTGGAATGGAGCATTGCCGGTGGTCACCGGATGCTGCAATGGAGCTGCACCGGAACACTGTCATGTCGCATCGTACTGCGAAGAGGTTGGAATGGAGCACCGTCGGGGTTCATCGGTGTTGCAATGGAGCTTCGACAGAGCACCATCACGCCACACCGTTCTACGATGAAGTTGAATGGAGCATCGCCGGTGATCGTCGGTTGCTGCAACGGAGTTGCGTACGATGGAAGGGGCATGACGCAGCAGGGTCAGCAGTGCTACTATGCAACAACCGGTGGTGGAGCGATGCAACCGACGATGACAGGAGCTGTAGTCCTTAGGGTTGCAGCATTGCCATTGCTGAGCGGTCACTGCATTGTTGCTGCTACGAGGTCAGCGACGCCGGAGCAACGATACGAGCATCGGTGCTGCAGTTGTTGGTTCGTATCATTGTGGTGGCGCATTGCTGTGTGTAGGTGGATATGACGCAAGGAGGAAGATGACGCTCTCTGTTGCTGTGCGATCAGACGACCACATGCATTTTGATCGAAGGGTTGGCCAGGCGGCTGATCTTTTCGTAAGATCAGCCCACTAATTTGTAGCAATTGGCTCGCTTTTTAGTTTTGAACTCTGTTTCGGTATCTTTTTACTTGTATTATTTTTACATGACTTGATATATATAATAGAGAAAAGTTAACCGACGAATAGTATGTTTTTAGCCACAATACCGAACGACTTTGACGTCCTTCGATCCAAATCGTGCGGCCCAATTCCGCCGCACGTCCTCCCTGGCATCTCGCTCTCTCTTCATTTTTTTCAACCTCCGCTGGTTTCTCTCCCCCTGTCGTTAACGTTGGTGATCTCTCCTGTTTTTTTTTCTTCGATAGCTAGAAGTGATGTGTCATCTCGTGGGCTCGCATCGCTGGAGCCATCCCCACATCACCCTTTTGTCACCGTGTGAGGGGAGGGGGAGGGAGGCTTTGGAATGCAGGTACTTATTCTTGAGTAAATCTTGCCAAACCTGGTACTCCATTAGTAACTTGTAAGCCATTTGCTAAAAAAACACGCATTTTCATTCCAAGATCCCCACTTCAAGTGGTATTTACGCGCTTGTGTTCATCATACCATCAAAATCTAGATTTGTGGTAGTACAATATTTTATGTACCTCTTTGGGTGTTTGAGAGAAGAGGACTTTTATGGTAGGAACAAACAAACATGATCCATCTATTAAATAAATCCAGAGGTCCAGATTCATCAATGCTACGAGGCAAGAAGGACACATTCTTTCATCAAAGGGCAAAATAAGCAGAGGTGGAAAATAAATCCGGAAGGCAAAAGGCATAGTTTTGGAAATAAAAAAGTTTCAAGCGAGGGGCGTCCGTCTATTTCGGGCCGTGTGTTTCCACTTCGTCTCCCTAAGAATCGACTACTCCCTCTTTCCATCTATATAGGGCCTAATGCGTTTTTCGAGGCTAACTTTGACCAAATGTTAGAGTAACAATATATGACATGCAAGTTACACAACGCATACCGTCAAATTCGTATGTGAAAGGAGATTTCAACGATATACTTTTCACATTATGCATGTCATGTACTATTAATCTTGTTAATAGTCAAAAGCCGTCTTGGAAAATGTATTAGGCCCTATATAGATGGAAGGAGGGAGTAGAAAGAACTGGCCCTATGTTGTGTGAGCAAGTGTGACAATGTAGTCACTCTATGAGGGCACCCTATCGTGCCGGAGTTCCTTTTCTGCTATGAGCCCGTGCGTGATAGGGGGTGGAGCGGAGCAGGGCCATGCACACGCTGGATGAGTACGGCTAGTGGCGGCAAGCGACACCGAGCTAGAAAGAGCTGTGACGCTTGTGAAGGTGAGGAAACAAGATGCGGCCGCCTATTTTCTCATGTCGTATCAGTGGAGGGCCGAGGGCGGCTCTTATGCAAGGAAAACCAATGTATGCACGTCAGGCTGTTACATCAAATGGTTTTTTCTTGGTTAAATTAACATTCGCTCTTCCTATCAATGATCATAGTTGGATTTGCAGTGGACAAGGAGTCCATTGATGGCG
This sequence comes from Triticum monococcum, assembly GCA_034509565.1. NCBI lineage: Eukaryota > Viridiplantae > Streptophyta > Magnoliopsida > Poales > Poaceae > Triticum > Triticum monococcum. Next base: position 588,433,736 of record CM067841.1, read on the forward strand.
GTGATTTTAATCTCACCACAACTTCCCGATGGTGCTGATGTACCAGCCGTACGGCGCACCGACACAGGACTACAAGCAGTATGACGTCGTGCTACTAGTGAGACTCGACATCGGCGTCGCGTCCATGGTCTTGATCATCAAGGACATCATCGACAACATGAAGCGGCTCGATGGGGATGGCCAGTCCAGCATTCGTCGGACCCAACACACCTACTTTTACTGGGTCAACCAGGAGCAAGACTCCTTCGAGTGGTTTAATAGAGGAGATAAATACACTCATGGTCATTATAGTTGCGATCGACAGAAGCACGATACAGTCACTGAAGCGGTTAGGTGTACATGGTGAAAAGCACAAAACTCTGTTATGTGCACTAATAGAACAATTTGTTAGGCATAACTGAGAACTGAACCAAATTAGCCGGTTAGCTCTTTTTGGTTGCTATTTTTGGTTTTCACTTCTGTCAACGGAATTTTCTGAAAAACCGAATCGTATAAACCAAATTTTCGGCTACTACCGAACGCCCATCCCTGCCTGTTGGGCTGGCCCATGATTTCATGGATTTGCAAAAGGTTCATCGATTAAAAAAATGTTCATGGATCTGATTTTTTTTACATATTTTTAAAAAAGGCTCACTAAAAAATGTTGCAAACCTTTTCAAGAAAACAAAAAAGATTCACAAATTGAGAAAAATATTTTTTTAATTAAATAGTTCACACATTCGAAGAAAATGAAAAATGAATAAAACTAAAAATAAACAGAACAAAACCCGGCTTAAATCCATGAAAAAACCTGGCCTTAGAGTTCATGAAGTTACATTTGCCACGTAAGAAAAAAAAAAGGGCACAACAAGTAACTTGTCCCGATTGGTTATTGCAATTTGAAGTGGTTGGAGTTCAAATCTCTCGTAGTGCTTTTTGTTGAAAATTAAATAGAAAGGAAAAAAAGAGTGTGACTGGCGTGTATGGGTGGTTTTGGCGCGGGCGATGTATTTAAAAAAACATCCTACATTGATGTGTTTATGGAATTGTACCGAAGCAGCAATGTTTCTTTTTTCATACATTAGCATATATCATTACATTTAGGAATCCACCATAACTTCCTATTTGTTAGATCTCGCAGGAGTATTTTATTGTGGCACGCCGACGCTGACAAAAGAGCTTAGTTGCCCAGAATTTCTGGAGAAAGACAAGGACATAATTCGAGCTTCATGATGCGAACTGCTAGTTTTACAGACAACCCAGTCACACGAAGCTTCATTTTTCGTTTGGAAAAGTGAAACCATGTTGTCTTTATACTTCCCCATCCAATAATGTATGATGTATTTCAATTGGATTAACACAAGGTCTTTCTGACGTCTTGAAAAATGTAGATTTGGAATGTTACATAGACTTATTTGTTTAACTAAATATGATAGATTTTTCTTCATTTGACTAGTTTTTTCCACTGATATAGAAAAATCAAGAAGAAAAGACCCTCCACCCGGGTCCCTTCTCGAGGAAACCAGTAAAACCCACAACGCTGGGAAAACAACAAAAATGACAGACGCACAAAATCGCGCACCGAGATTCACGTCATCAATCGAATGCCCAAAAACTCATTTTGAAGGGAAAATAAAAAATAGCCTACTGAAAATAAGCAATAATATTTCTTTTTCTTCGATTACATCATCCGAGCTTTTTTATATTGTTATGAAATTCTTTTCTCAAGATGAAATATTGCGGCAACATGGTCTTTAGGTTTTAGTATATATATACTTCCTCCTTTTGGGGCTATTATATTAAGGAATAAGTATATTTTTCGTCCTCGAACTCTTTGGAAAGTTGAGAAATCGTCCCTCAACTTTAAAACCACTAAAGGTCGGTCCCTCAACTATTTATATCGGATACTTTTCGTTCTTCAACTATTTAAACCAAATATTTTTGGTCCCTCATAATGCTTAAGGTGGTTTTACTATGATGTGGACCCTGTTTTGACTGAAATGGGCCACATGGACTGGTTTTGACTGCCACATCAATTAAGTATTTGTGCATGCGTATGTGTGCGTGTGTGTGTGCGCGCGCGCGTGTGTACAAGTGAGAACAAGAGAAAATGAAAGTGTTTGCACTGAATATAGCTTAACAAAATCTGAATATAACTGAAAATAATTTGGACATTTCAGAGCATTGTACTGAATTTAGTTGAACATAGTCTGAACCCAATTTAGTTGAAAATAGTCTTTACATAGTCTCGACCCAATTTAATTGAACATAGTCTGCCAAAGTACTAAATGGCAAAAGGAAATAGTACTGAATATAGCTTACAGTCAACGACAAACATGAATTCTCACATGACCTGACATAAGAACAAGAGCAAACAAGCACTAGTATAGTCGTTTTGCTGGCACTTTCTTTGTTGTTTTATTTCCGCCAACTTGAGAACTTAACGGGCCGGAGATAATATTGGTAGTAAAGGATGAACTGGAGTTCAGAGCGTAGCTGCCACCATGCTGGACTAGCAATCGCGGGCCTCAATCGCCGCCGCCGAATCGTCGCCACAACCGCTGCCTAAATCGCCACTGTCGCCCAGAACTGGTTGCGCTCAAGGTCGTCGCCGCCGTGCCCTAGCAGCCACCACCATAGCCACCGTGCTCAGCCAGCAACCACCACGCCTCAATCATCGGCAGGCCACGCCGCCACTGCCGCCGTAGCCACGCCTCACTGCCCACCACCGCCGCCCATGGGGGAATCGCCGCCGCTGCCGCTCAATCACCGGGATCGAGAGAATGCGGAAATGAGAGAGAGAGGGCCGGTAGGTGCCCTTAGTCACTTGATTGACGTGGCGGTCGAAACCAGCCCACGTGGTCTATTTTAGTCAAAACAGGGTTTGTGTCACAGTAAAACCACCTTAAACGTTATAAGGGATGAAAAGAATTTGGTTTAAATAATTGAGGGACTGATTTTTGGTGGTTTTGAAGTTGAGGGACGTTTTCTCAATTTTTGGAAGAGTTAAGGACGAAAAATATACCTCTCCCTTCAAAGGGTATAAGAAGAGATGTCAACGACGTGAACGCAATCACAGTTCACTGCAAGCTACTTGTTTGAACTTGTATAAACTGTCATCTCCCACCCGCCCCTTCCGCTCTCATCGCCACTCACGTGGTAATAATTACTAGTAGCTGTGTTCCAGGGAGGCTGGGTGCGTGCTTCCGCTGGCTGGCTGACTTCTTCTTGGGGACGAGCTAGAGGCGAGGCGACCCGATCTCCGGCCATGCGCAACGGTGAGGGGACCGGCGGCGGAACAGCGGGGGACATCGTGGAGGCCGGCGATGAGAGAGTCCATGGGCCGCGGTTCGTGGAGCCCGTGTCCGCGTCGCACGGGTTGCAGGCGCCGCGCGATGGCAGCGACGACGACGATGACTCCTTGGTCGAGATCACCCTCGACCTTAGGGACGATGACTCGATTGTGGTGGTGAAACAGGAGACGCTGGCCAAGCGCCCGCCCTCGTACGGCCACGGCGTGCTCCGGGACGCCTCGGCGCGGGTCGAGCAGGCGCCGCAGGAGCTCCGGCGGCTCACGGCCTCAAGCAAGCAGGGACAGGGAGGCGCCCCGAGCTGCGTCGGTAGGTCCATGACCGCCACCGTGCACTTGCTCAAGTTCCTCAGCCGGGTTGACGCCTCCGCCGGTTGGGCCGCCGTTGAGAGGCGCTTCGACGAAGAAGCCAAGGATGGCCTCCTCCACCGATCCAAGTTCGCCAAGTGCATCGGTACACACCCTCCCCTCATCGCTTCATCCTGACGTCTTAGTAAGAAGAAGCTATTCGATCGCTCATGACGTCTCATGCAGGGACGAAGGAGCTCGCGTTCGCCGGCGAGCTGTTCGACGCACTGGCAAGGCGTCGGCACATCTCCGGAGAGAGCATCAGCAAGCCGGAGCTGCTCGAGTTTTGGGACCAAATTTCCGACCGCAGCTTCGATGGCCGCCTGCAAATCTTCATGGATATGTAAGCTAATTAGCACACCCCCACCCCATTCTGTTAGCTATCCTAAATTGACCAACAAGGAGTAAGCACGATTAGTACACATAAGGTTTCGTGAATGTTCGAGGCTATCTATATTGCAGTTGCCTGAAATTATAGAAAGTTTCAGTCACTTTTTCTGTTGGCACTTTATATTTACATCAACTGCACATACTAAACCACCATATACTGTGTTCTCTCGGCCTGGTATACTAAGCAATTATAGACCTTTCATCACAGATCAGCACATGGTGATCAGCATATATATAGCTAGCCCCACTACCCTATTCTCTTAAGATGCAAGCATGTCACTTCATCATGCAACATGTATAAGAAAAGATTCACCTTATGCAGCCATGTATAGGAAAAAGCTCACCTCAACATGTCAACATGCATGAGAATTTCCAACATGTTATGCTATTTGTATTTAATATTTTTCTAGAAACATATTTAATATACATTTTACAATATTTAATATACATTTTACAACAATACAATAATCAAACATCATACATCATATGTATTATTTCTCCAAGTCTTCATGTTCCATAAAACCAAATATCAATGAAATTTATTGCAAAACATTCTGGCAACAATGTGTGCGGTATCATCTAGTCCATAGAACTATCACACCCATATGAGATGCAATAATATAGAGCATAATGATTGAAATCCTCCCAAAAAAACATAATGATTGAAATAAAACTATCATCTAATAGATAAAAAATAATTTTTATAATAGGTGAAATTCATGTAGTAGTTTTACCCTCAAGGAAACAGAAGTAAATACAGGAAACTCCAATAGAGACAAAACAAAAATACAATGAGTGGAAACTTGCATAAAAAAATGCACATAACTTGCACCATATAGAGCATGCAAATATAGCTGCAATACAATGTAAATTTTTCTAAATATGAGTATGATTACAGTAGAACATTGAACATATAACTTAGAGCATCTACAACCGGAGCCCAATACCCTTCCAAACGCCCAGACGGGCTGCCCAGTCAGTGCCCGGATGCAAAAACGCCACCCAACAGGCCTCCCCATAGCCAGCCCAAACGCTCGGACTGACCGACACTCCCCATATCCGACCAATATCTGGGATGGATATGGGGAGGCCCGGACGCACCCGAGGACTGAGGGATAGGGCCCACGTGGGGACGCGGAGAGACCGCTGGTCAGACGGGTGCCTCCTCCTCTCCGCGCCATGTGGCGCCACTCCGGCATGCCGCCTGATGGAGGAGGCTGGTTATTTAAGCCGAACGGCAGCCAAACCTTATCCACCCCATTTCCTCTTTCTCCTCTCATCTGCCGCCGAACACTTCAAATACGTCAGCCTCTACTAATGCCGAGGCGCCGAATCACCACATATGCCATGCTCACTCCGAAGCGGAGGGTGTAGCTACTGGAGTAGATCCAGGCTAGGCGGGCTACTCATTTCTCCATCGGCCTTCCTCTGAATTCGTCGGAGCTGCAAGAGGATGAGGAGGAGGAGGAGGGGGGGAGCAACCACCAGAAGATGAGCCCATGGAGTTGGAGGCGGCGGGCTTCGCCATGGCGGACGCGGAGGCGGCGTACGAGGCTGCCCAAGTGATGGAGATGGCGGAGCAAACTGCCATCCTCAAGTCCATCCAGGACGAGGACTACGTCCAGGCCAACCAGCGGTTCATCCAGCGAGAACATGCAACGACGAAGGTGTTGTTCGCTGAACTGGATGCAGAGGCGGAGGGGGGGGGGGGGGGGGTGAGGTGCCGGAGCCTCCACAGACGCAAGAGCTTTAGCACTTGCCTGTGTACCCGGCGCCGGGCACAGAGATCGTCTAGATCTCCGACGATGAGTACTTTAGCATATCTACATAGTACGTAGGATTTTATTTGCATAGGTAATATGTATTTGAGGTATGACGTTTGGGTTTCATGGTTGTGGCAGACCTTTTTGGTGTGGTGTCTAGTCATTGTCCGCAGACAGCCTAGGCGCGTCCGCGGGCGTTTGGGGGCCGGTTTTTTGGGTATTGCGGTTGTAGGTGCTCTTAGTCATTTGAGTCATGTGCAGGGGCAGATCCACATGGGGTCAAGGGTGTACATCTGTACACCCAAATGTTTTGGCAGGAAATTTTTATATATGATTTAAACTAGATGCATGTATAAAAAGTTGTGTGGTTTGTGCAATAAACATCATGTCGATTCATATAAACTGGTCTAAAATCTTCGGTCCAATAATCACAAACATCTTGATTCCCTTAAGACCAATTACCATCGATGCTTTTTCACCGTCTCGTATGTTGCATTAACACCCTATTACTATCACCAACCCTGCATGAACTATGGTTTTAACGTCGCCTTGCTTTTGTCCATGACATATTTTATGATTGTGTAGAAAATAATCTTCATCTTTTACTATTTATGGTAGGATACTGTCATTATTCTTTGGAAAAAAGTTCTTACTAGCTACATGAATCTTTTAGATATTGCAGCACAAAAACAATATTTAACACCCAATTTTCAAATCCTGGATCTGCCACTGGTCATGTGGCTACTATCTCCACTCATTTGTCTTTCTCTTTCCTTTCACAACCATATGTGGACCTTCAGTTGGTCAATGAAGAAAATGTGGGTGTTAGTCATGGTTTGTTTTCTTCTAAATAAACAACACATACAATAAAAACAATAAAAAAACATAAGTTATTCTAAGAAAAAATGAATTAATAGCATTGGTATTAGCTAAAATACGAAGAAAAATTCCTAGTGCATGAAAAACATAAGTTATTCCCGTCATTTGAGTTTTTTTTCATATTTGACTGAACGAAAAAATAGATTTGAGTTACCTGATGAATAGCAAACACGTGAATGTTCGGTTTATAATACATCTAAGTTAGAAGTCAACCAGTTTGGTCCATAATCTTGCGTAAGTGACGCTGATGCACAAAGAAAAAGATACTAGCCAAGCTGAGTGTGTGATGCCAACATGTCCGCAAGGGGTTATTTGAAAAAAAAATCTTGTTACAAGTTTGCACTTTAGTCGTTGTAGGTGGAGGGTGCACATTCGATCTCCCAGCACTACCCATTGTATAACTGCATCGTGATTTCGTCAAATAGCCCATTGCAAATCCCTCCTAAATGGTTTGAGAACACACCGGCATGCACGTTGGTATCACATACTCTGCTCAGCTGGTTTGTATTGTTTGTGCATCAGGAACCCGATATTCTGGACTAAACTAGTAGTTATCTTACTACTATACAAGAGTAAACATCTACAATAGATTTATGTACTAACTATGTATTTTGTTGGTAATTAACCAATAGGACTGAGAAGGACGGTGACGGGAGAGTCCTCGAGGAGGACATCAAAGAGGTAAATTCATCGTACTCTCACCCATTCATTTAGGTCTCTCCGAGAAACAGACCAAAAACCTCAGATGACAACTCTGTTTATGCGAGAAACCAGATCGAATGACAAATTTCCCTTCCCACGTGACAATAAAGCCACATGCACAACATACACACATGCCAATATTAGGGAGTGTTGCCTGACACCCTCCGCTCGAGCCAGAATGGCGCACAACACAAAACCATCACAATCCTTGTAATACAACACAGTCGCTCGCGTGCAAACCATATCCGCCACGCCAACCCTCACTATTGTTGCCCTAACATACCATTCTAACAGAACCCATCATGTCGCCCTACGAGTAATGATTACATGCAACACCCACAAACATTGTCGGCTCTCCAATGTGTAGCACTCCAAGGCGGTCTCCCCAAGAAGGTGACAACATAAATGTCATTGCCACCCGCTCCAACTGAGTCTGGTTTTTCACCTAGAGTCAATAGGACCCTGCGACAAGGGAGGAATGGAGCTTCACAACAATGCCATCGAGAAGAAGAAAAACAATGCCCAAGCATGCCATCATTTGTCGTCACCGACCAAAGTCAATGAAAGGCTTTCAACCATAGCACAAAGTCCCTCTCCGAGCTTCATAGGGATGCCCAGACCATGAGAACACAACCCCGTTGCACACTGTGCACCCCCGCCAACACTTAACACCACCTCATGGCAGCACCTCACGCCTCAACAATCACCACCACATGTGCACGAAGCCATAACATAACCATACGCCTGTCCTAACAACCATTACCAATGGCTACCACCCCAACATCCATGCCACCAAAGCCATATACAAATTTATCTATGTGCATTCGAAGGGGATGAAACCAACCACACAGTCATGGACAATGGAGCCAAGCCTCAAGGGCATCCGCCCCGTATACCGTCACCGTATGACCAGCTCATGTGTCACTGTTTCTCATGGCTACATATACCACGGTTTGTTGACCACCACACCACCCAACTGAGACCACGTCAGATGCACAAATGTGATTTCATCCCAGGTACACCGCCCCGGTATCTCGCTTCGCTGAGCTGAGAAACCGATGTCCCCATGCCTGAGCCGTGACCATTGCCAGCCCTGTTACCTTTGGAGTATGGCATGCTATCACTACAATATACTCCCTCCATAAAAATATATAAGAGTGTTTAGATCACTACTTTAGTGATCAAACACTCTTATATTTATTTACAGAGGGAGTACTCCATAAGTCGGTGGCAGCGGCCATTACGGCTCAAAATGGGTTGACCGGAGCAGGAGTGCTAGGATTCCCCCGGGTGTCGCTGGAAGGCGGCATCAAGGGTGGACGTTCTCGTGACTTTGACATGTCATTTTCCTACAAGTCCACATGTACTAACAAACCAGTAATCATTAATTCGTTCTTGTTTCCCGAATATACTTACATTGTATATTTATTTCATGGTTTAAGATTTTGCATTAATAGAAGTGCCAAAAATATTAATATTATTTTGTTGTTGTGCTCTGGTGTGCAGATGATCATGCTGAGCGCGAATGCAAACAACCTAACGATGGACACACAACAGTCCCAAAAGTACGCTCGGCTCATGATGGAGGAACTGGACCCTGACGACCTCGGCTACATCCAGGTAGTAACTGAGACGTAGTTGATCCCGGTTGCCTTAATTTCCATCCAAACAACAATGGCGCAATTCCCTTGCCACATGAGATTAATCATCCGTGCTGCATCGGCGTGTCACTGACCATGTCGTGGGATGAATGGATTTACAGTTGTTCGAGGTGGAGAGTCTCCTGCTGCAGACGGCGAGCCGTACGAAGCCGACCGGGACAACCCTCAGCAGCAAACTGAGCATGCGCCTCCACCCGACGGCGGCGGAGCCCAGCCCGCTCCGGCGGTGGTACAGGCGTGCTAGCTACTCCCTGGCGGGCAACTGGCGCCGGCGAGCCCTGTACGCGTGCGAGAGAATGGCGCGGCCACTGCGGTGCAGCGCGCGGTCAGTGACCATACTGGAGGTGGCCGTGTACCCTGATCCTGCGAGCGCGCTGTCGCTGCGCTTCTCCAAGCCGCTGGGGTTCAGTTACAAGAGCGGGCAGTACATCTTCCTCAAATGTCCTGCCGTCTCACGATCCCAGTGGTGAGCAGCCAACGCCATCCCCGGCCGATGACTTACTTAATTAACAGAAGCAAAATTTAATGGATGAATGAACGAACGTGTAGGCACCCGTTCTACATCACGTCGGCGCCACGGGGCGAGCACGTCAGCGTCCACATCAGGGCGGTCGGTGACTGGGCCAAGGAACTCCACAACGTCTTCCTAAAGGTTAGATCATCTCCAAGAGACCGCACAAATTTGGTCACCTAAAAACAGCTCTAATGTAGTAGAGACAATATCAGAAGAATCTAGAACTTGATTGTTACCTTTATCGAACCCTAGAAGTTCAGAACATGCTCCTCTTGCTTTTTTCCTTTCTTTCTGGGTGCTCATCATCATGATTTCCGACGAACTCTTTATATATGAATTATGTCAAGGTCCTTGTTCCCATAGTCATCATCCGACGAATGCATTGTTTACCTACAAATAAGCAAAATAATAAGAAAATAGCTTGAACATTTCATTCGAGCACATAGAGGGCGATGTATATGTCCGAAGTAGTAGGACGTACAAGGCGGCGCCGGTGATGGCAAAGACAATGGCTCTTTGGTTGGGGCCTCTAGTTGCAGCATTGTGGGTTGAGGAAAACAGCGAAGCTAGGAGCTAGGGTGGCACCGGAGGTAGGAAGGCGGTGCAAACGAGGAAGAGGGCTGGTCGGACTAGGTTGGGGACGATTTGAAGAGATTTGATATGAGGTCGGCTTGTCGGATCTGAGGTGATGGATGCATCCGAGTCTCTCCATATCTGTCCCATGTATGAGCTGGGTTTGAGGGGTGTCAGACAGTCCAAATATTTGAGCTGGTTTTGCTGGGTCCGATTGGGTGACTTTTTCTATTCGGACGGTGACCAGGTTGTCTGCCCGAAAATTTGGGGAAGATTTGATGGGTCCGATTATAGATGCTCTAGTCTTTTTTTTTTGAGGAAAGATGAAAAGAGAAATTTAGACTATTACCTAACATTTGCATGGATAGCAAATCGCTTAGGACCTGTACCATGGAAGCATCACTTTGGTGTTGCCCCAGCCTTTCTCAATCGATAAATGTGTTAGAGCAGCACCAGGAAGTGGTAACCACCCAAAGCATAGGGGCCTCACTAGGCCCACACTCAATCTCTCCCTCCATCTTTTAATCAATTCCAAGCGTGGCTGAAGGTCACACACCATACAGAGCCCTTGCACGCCTATACTTTTCTTGTTGTCTCTCTGCTTTTTCCTCTTTTGTAAGGCCCGACTCTTCTGCAAGAACCAGCTTGGCTCTGCAAGCAGCAAAATACTTCATGTTGGACCACCCGAGCCGACATGGATAGCTGGGGCAGCTGTCCACGGTGGATCGTTGGCCATGCCCTTATTAGGTCATCTAGTGGAGCATTTGAAAATATATATCAGTTTTTATGATAGCAAATGAGTTTATGTAATCTACTAGAGATGCACTTAATCGCATCGACCTCATTCATTCATTCCCTAAAAGCTCCAAAACCATGTACATTCTCAACCTGGTCTTATGCTAATCATGTGCACGATTGCTTGGCGACGTATGAATAGCAGGTTTGCCCGATGCCAACAGAGGAGAAGAGCGAGATGATCCGGGTGGAGTATGACCTTGACAGCTCGTCCAATCCGAGGTACATATTTGATAACATGCATCATAGAAACCCATCCCATGTTTTTCCTTTAAGTAGCCACACCAATTATCACCTAGCAAATCTTTTCGACTTTGGCTGTATGGGATCTAGAAGCCATCTCAAGAGGTTATAGGAACTGGCTGGTTGTTAACTAAGACCCTAATGATCGATGGGGTGTTTATTCCACAGAAACTTTATAGGTCGCAAAATAGTGTTGCAAATTGCTTGGCAAGGTATAGTCGCTCTGAGCGGGCTACAACTGTGTGGCTCGGCAAAGGACCCCCATGTATTGAAGATCTTTTGCCTAAGGATTGTAGCTCTACCATGATGGAATAAAACCCTTTTGATCTCACAAAAAGAAAAACTACTCAAACTATTTTAAGTTTGCTTTTGCTATTATTCAGGCCATGTGTTTTTTTCGGGTTCAGTCACACCCACCTTACTTTTGTGTATTTTCTTTCATTTCCTTATATGGTATATTTTAGTCTTTTATCTTTGCGTCTGTGTGCATGTGTGTGTTGCACGTGCGTGTTTGCATGCGTGTGTGCGTGCATGCGATGTACGTGTGTGATCGTGCTTGTGTGCGCCTACCTGCCGTGCGTGCGCGCTCGTGTGAGTGTGTCACGCGCAATACCAATAAGAGATGTAATTCGTCTTCGGCGTGCTTGGGTGTGTGTGCGTGAGCGTACTATGGGCATAAGATAAAAACAATCAATCTTGAAGGATACACGCAAGTTGAATGAAATGTGTGTCCTAATTGTATGGTCTGTCCAGAAGTTGCACTAATATATGCTTGTTATTATTTATAGTGAAAAAGGTGTAATTTTTGTGCAATCTGTATGCAAGTTTTTATTCTCATCTGTTTTTATTTTCATTCTTTTTAGGGCAATATCCATTCCCTTAATTCATTCTTCCTTAGGGTTCTTTAGTTTTTGGTTTTAATATTAGGATAATTTGTGCAATTACCATTGTTGGATGATAACTTCTGGTCACCTAGCACATAGTCGCCCCATTTTAAGTTTCACAGTGTTTAAGAAAAAATATTACCAAGTACAGTGCTGAATCAGTATCACTAGAACTACGAACACATGTGTTTTTACTATGTGATGTATTTATTATGAATTATATAAATTTTAATATATTCCATTGTAAGTTGAGCAAATTTAAAACAACCTAAAAGGCTAAAACAGTTTGACTTAAGGCAAGATTCAGTGGGAATCTATTATAGATGAAGTGAGGGAATATGTTTTCCCTCAACGAATCTTTGGGAAAATAGATGTCATTAATGTTCTACCCTAAACGAATCTTCTAAATTAATGACTAGCTTAATTGTTGAAAGTAAACATGATGTGGAAAATTATGTTTCGGTTGCAGCTTTCCGAAGGTGGTGATCGACGGGCCATATAGTGCGCCGACGCAGGACTACAAGCAGTATGACACCGTGCTACTAGTGGGGACCGGCGTCGGTGCCGCACCCATGATCTCCCTCGTCAAGGACATCGTCAACAACATGAAGCAACCCAACTGCAGGGATGGCGAATCTGGGACCCCTCAAACTTGTCGTGCCTACTTCTACTGGATCACCCGGGAGCAAGGCTCCTTTGAGTGGTTTCGTGGATTCATGGATGAGATGGTGGAGACAGGGGATGAGGGTGTCATCGAGCTTCATAACTACTGTAGCAGCGTCTACGAGGAGGGCGACGCCCGGTCGGCGCTCATCTCCTTGCTTCAGTCCCTTAACCACGCCAAGCACGACGTCGACGTGGTCTCCGGTGGTCGCGTCAAGACCCACTTCGGCCGACCAAACTGGCGGGATGTCTATGAGCGCATCGCCCTCAGGCACCGTGAACAACGCATTGGTCAGTATCAAAACTAAATACATACTTTGTGCGCATTGAACACCAAGAGTATTCAATAAACATCATTTTTTTCCCCGCACATTAGCACATATCGTTACATTTAGGAGTTAGCGCTAACTCCGGTTCTTGGATCTCACAGGAGTATTCTACTGTGGCACGCCGGTGCTGACAAAAGAGCTGAGCGAGCTTGCCCATAATTTCTCGAGAAAGACAAGCACAAAGTTTGAGTTTTATAATGCCAACTTCTAGTTATGCAGATAACTCAGCCACAAGAAATTTCTCTTTTTTGTGTGGGAAAGTGGAAGCGTGTTATTTTTATACTTCGCCATCCAATAATGTATGATGTATATTTCAATTCAATTAAGACAAGATTTTTGTGATGTATTAAAAATATTGAAATGTTAAACAAAGTTATTTGTTTAAATAAATATGATTGATTTTCCGGCTTTTGGCTAGATTTTTCAAAGTAATGAAAATTTTATGAGTTTCTAGATTTCTCCTAACCTTATTTAGAATTTATATTTACGAGTTGGTTGACATAACTATCCAAAAACTTCAGTTGTGATTTTTTTTTGGCGTACTTGTAATTTTGGTGTCTTGTTCGATTTTTTTCAAGGTTGGGAATTTTGCACTAGAAAACCATCATTAGCCAAATAAATACTCTGCTAATGATTTTTAACATGGATTTTTTTTCATATAGAACTTTATTGCATTTTTAGCTACTTATTAAATTTTTATTTTTTTAGAGGAACGCACGGCCACATTATTGGTATGCAATTGGTCTGCTGTGACATTCGAATGTAATCGGATCAGCCTGAAGTGTATCTCTTTTCTCTCTTTGGCATTATGACAAACTAGTAAAACGCCCGTGTGTTGCTACGGGCTTTTAATTTATTTATTTTGGATTACACCTAGTTAAATGGCCATGCGTTGCTACGGGCAACAAAACCTCTTATCGAAACTAAAGCTTGGCATGAGATACTTGTCACAGTATGTTTTGTGTGTACATGTACAATTCATACATATATCTATGCATCATTGGCGTATTCACCTTTTTGACCTCATCTCCAGTGAGCATCCCATCATCGTTCTTGTCGCGCCTGCTAATGTCACACTCTCAAAGGATTTCTTTTCAGTAGGTTCAATTGATTTAATCTAAAACGGAGATGCAAACATAACTTAGCCCAACAATGTGGAGTCAAAGACTTTCCCACAAAAAAAGCTACAAGTAAGATTTGGCCAATCGTCTCCATCAAGAACTCCTTGAGCTGATACTTGTTATTGCCTTCCTCCAGCATTATGTTCCTCTTCCTCGACATGTACCGAGTTCTCCATGCCTTGGATTAAAAGACATGTCCATTAGTCCACATGCCATGAGTCGTTTAGTCTATCAATGGAAGTATTGCTTCTTTTGGTCTAACAAGGTATGGGCATTAATTATTAAGATCCAGATTAGCAGCTAGGAATAGGGGTGCTCATAATGCACTTGATTTTGGGCCGGTACCTTGCCAACTCTTTAGCAAATTGAAACATATCATGGTATATGAAAAGACAGTCGCAAAGAATATGTGTCCTTTATATGGGAATAAAGAGGTATTCTGCACTGTCCAGTAGTCTCGTCCTTCAATTTTTTTTGAACATCAGTACAAACACAAGCGCTCATATACACGCGCACACACTTACCCCTATGAACGCACACACGCACACCCTACCCCTATGAGCACCTTCGAAAGACTGAGCCGGCATATCATTTTGAAATTTACGAAGTCCGTAGGCACCTCGTCATCGACAGGAACGTCTCCTCCCACTGAATGCGCATAACCGGAAATCTTGAAATAAATCCAGGAATAAATGCGAGCACCAGGATTTGAACCCTGATGGGCTGGAGATACCACAGTACCTCTAACCATCCACCCACAGGTTGGTTCGTAGTCTCATCCTTGAATTGTTTTGCTATAATTACTCAAGTTTTGTGCTCCTGAGGTAACATAGAACCGGCAAATCCAAAAGGAAGTGTGTGTGTCATGTCTCATGTGTGTGTTTCTAGGTGGATGTCTGTTTGCGATAAACTTTACATTAAGACAAAAAATAGCTTTGAATATCACTATAATTATATATAACAGTGGTAGTCTCGTCCACTGTCCACTTCTCCAATGTTCAGATTCAAGTTCCATAATTTGTATAGATATGTTGCCATCTAGGAAAATTTGCTCATCTACCCACCCTTACTACTTGTGACGGATTATATGATCAGATAACCCTGTTATGTTAAAAAAAGATACTTCACGGTCTAGATTAATTAGAAATTGAAATGTACTGAATGTGTGATCTATTGCAGGTTTAATGAGATTATGATATTGTTGCAAGGCACACAAAATGAATAGTTGCTTATTGTATACAACAAAAGTGGCACCATATAAAACCAGATGGGTGTTGATCATCATGCTGGGCCATACAAAAGAAGTTTGCTTACTCGAGGAAATATCACATGTCCAAATTGCCCTAGTTCCCTAGATGTATAAACTGTCACCCTACAAACAAACATGACCTATCAGAGTAGACCACAAGATGCAATAATAACAAGATTGAACACGCAAGCACAACGGGAGAAAAAACAATGGCGAAACCATATGAAGGTCATTATGCAGTTGGCTTAAGTTACTACGGGCTATGATTGATAGAAATGATAGCCCGTAAAAGTAATTGAAAATCCACTTCACTTGTAATGTAAGTTGATAAAAAAAACCTTAATAGAACGACGTGTACACGCAGAGCAGTGATCCAACTAATTATCTTTTACGAACTAAGATCTACTTGATGTGTTTAAAATATTTACGTATGTTAGGAATATTGTTTTTAGCTTCATTCGTGTGGAGTGATCTTTAAATTGTAGGCTACCTATAGATCATTCGGTTGATGTTTTCCTAAAAATTAACTTGCTAGACTACGTGACATTGATGTCACCGCATAGAAACTGCTCCTTTCTTCTTTTCTTGACAGAGAAAAAAGTAGTCCTCTGCTCACTCACCGCATAGCTGCCTCCTACTATTCCCGCATAGCCAGCCAACCATCGGTTATCGCTGCATCTCATCTCCTCGCCACAGCATCGTCGATCCCATCTCTCCTAGGAACCACCCCTCCATGCCATGGTGAAGCCCATCCACTCCTCTCTCCATCCCGTAGCAACGCACAGGCTGAGTCTTTCTTCCATTTGCCAACGCAAGCAATCTAAAAAAATTAAAAAGAAAAAATGCAAATAGAAAAAGGAGGGGACCTTCTGTGTGAAAATTTGAAGGCTTATTAATGGATTGTGTGCCCAGCCACAACCATCCACGCAGATGAGCCGCCCCAAAGTCTTCTAGACTCATACGATCTATGGTCATGCCATCATGGTTAGAACATCGATGCATCCGAAGAAACGCCAGCCTGTAAGCCTACTAACCCCCGCCGATCCGGCTGAATCAGCGTCGCAATCGTACCAAGGAGGCGCCGCTCCTTGCAGGGAGGGCCACGCTGATGCCATGGTGGGTACGGCCGCGCCTGACGCCACCGAGATGAGCAGCGGGCGGCTGCCTCAAAGAGGGGGGCGAGGGCGACAAGCTTGGAGGGAAGTGAGGGGCAAGGCATGACCACCAATATCTGTAGATGGACAACTAAGCTACAAAAATGAGTATATGAAAGGAGATTAGCAATTGTTTTCTCGCTCCACTCGTAAACATAACAAGCAATTTTTCTTCAAAGTAGGTCTTACCCTATTTTTGTAAAAGAAAGGCCAGGCACCTTCATGTCTAATAAAACGTTCTATAGCAAATCAATGGAACCAATCAGGCTTCTCTTAATATGCTGATATGCATGGTACTAAATTCCAAACTGGAACTACAACTGACTTCAATATATGCAAGTTCGACAGTGAAAATAGTACTAAGCTTAGCAACGGCCTGCACAATACCTACTTTCTACCTAGATGCGCAATTGCAAGGTTCAGCTGATTAAGATGCTTGAGTTTATCTGCAATGGTAGAGCATTATCTTTCTAATTCAAATTCAAAGCTAACAATCACAACAGAATATAACTATCACTATGGCAACTGTTACGAAGATGAATCCCTCCTTTCTCAAAGTCGATACGCAAGTTATTTGCTGCCTTCCCATATTCTTCTGGTAGGTAGGGCACCTTCACTCTCAGCGTTTAGTACCGCGTTTTATAAAGTAGTATATGTGTTCAGGTACTGCAGAAAATCACAGAAAATGAATGTTACCGTTCTGGTTTGGTCATTTCACTCTGCTCTCTCCCTTTTCACAGATGCCATTTATGTTATAGACCTTACTTGAAGATGCTCATAATTCGTCATTGATGCCTTATCTGCTTCCTCCGTAAACTCCCTAGTTCACATACATATTTATATTCAGTAAAAGAAAACTGAAAACACTTTGCTGCAGAGCTTCCAAATTATTACACAAGAAGCAAGCATACGTCATCCAATCACCTATCTGAGTGCGTGTCCCTGCACAGCTCCGCCGAATCAATGACCGAGCAAACCTAGCCAATCATCAGCCAACCCACATCAAACTACACAGATTAAATAAAACGTAACCAAAGAAGAGTAACTTATAGTGTTGGAGATCTCATCCATGGTGTGAACAATCTCAGCAGAGGGCGGCAGCTACCCAATGTGGCCAACGAGCTTGTCCGACCTGCAAATTTAACCAAACAGTCATAGAAAATTTAGTAATGGATTGTTGTGGTGGGGTGGTGTTAGGGATCGAAGGGGGTTTTCCCCTTACCACTGGATGACCTCGTCGAGTGACGGAAGCCCTTTGAAGTGCGCAGCACATCGAAGCCATACAGCCGCCGACCCGGTCGGGTCGAGCAGACCGTCGAGAGGCACGCGCACCTACTCGGCCACGCACCTGACGCTGGCCACCGCCCACACGAACGTGGTCTCCGGCGGTAACGATGCCATCGACACAACTAGTTTCAGCGCGCCCGCCCACGCCGCCGGGCCCCAGCACGGCCACCAACATCGCTCCTCGCCCCCCACCAGCAATGCCCCCACGAGCGGATGCATCAATCAGAGGAAGAACCAACACCTCCCCTTGTGGTCTCCCCCGCTGGTGGCTGCTCTCCTTCCCGACTCCGGCTTCCAGCGGACGGCGCTCCGATGAAGAGTGCGCCGACGAGGGCGTCTTGGGGGACGGCAGGGAGGGGAGAGAGGATGTCGCTTGGGGAGTTGGGGAGAGGCAGGGAGGGGTTGCGTGATTGATGGGTCTTTTTTTTCTAGGTGGAGCGGTGAAAAAGGAAAGAGAAAGAGGGCTTATTAGGATTTGAGAAAAATCGACGTATTAGGAAAATTAGGATTTGGAATTGATTGTCATGAAACTAAATTTTATTGATTGGTAACGTGCTATCAGTTCCTGCTCGTTTATAACGTGTCTAGTTAGGAAACTTTGGAAAGGTTAGGAAAGTTTTTATTGTGAGGGTAAAAAAATTAACGTGAGTAGATATGGTGGTGGGATGTGAGACGAAAATAAACCGGACTATTCAACCAACTCGTTCATTAGGAGTAGAGATAGAGATTATTATTATTATTAGAGATTAGAGATTAGAGACTAGAGATTGGGGATTAGAGATTAGAGATAGAGATTAGAGATTATTTGTTTCCTGAAAATCTATTATTTGTTTCCTAAAGCAAATTGCATTAATGAGAGAGATCCGTTGATTTGGCTAAGGTAGGAAAGAATCTATTATTTGTTTGCTAAAGCAAATTGCATTAATGGGAGAGATCCGTTGATTTGGCTAAGGTAGGAAAGAATCTATTATTTGTTTCCTAAAGAAAATTGCATTAATGAGAGAGATTTGTTGATTTGGCTAAGGTAGGCGGTTTTTGCGGTTCGTGGCGGCTCAGTGTGAGGTGGGACGAGGTACCAAAAAAAACCATGGGTGGTGGGACGAAAAAAAACCTAAGAAGTGGGAGTTGTCCCTGGTTAACCTACAAAATTTCGTAGATTTTTTTAGGACGAAAATAAATCGTGGAAGGTGGGACTAAAAAAAACCTGAAAACGAGACTACCAACTGCTCCCTTAGGAGTAGTAATACCTCGTGTGTGACGACTTCGGTTCCTGCTCGCTCGGTGCTCGGCCGTCTCCACCTAAATGTCCACCCACCAGCTCTTCTCCTGCTGCTTGATCTTAGAATTGTTCGGATGACGCTAGCTAGAACGTTGAGCACAATATCACTGTGTTAGGATAATAAAGATGTAGATGATGAACTATGGAGGCTTGCTATTTCTTGAAAAAACAAAAAAGAATCACAGGAGAGAGGCTCCAAAGCTGCTCGCCGCAGCCCCGGATCTAGGATCCTGGCACATAGCAGCGCCAGCAGATACTTTGAACACGACAGCTGCCTTCCCTGCCCGTCGTCGCAATTCCCGCTGCTGGCCTACAGCTGCAGGCTCTTCATTAGGGTACAAATCTCTACTCTTAATAGACCAATCTCTATTTTTAATGGACCAATTGGTTGAATAGTTCCCTCACTTTCAACCGGTTTATTTTCAACCGGTTTTTCTTCGTCCCCTCTCCACCCCACCCCATCCCACGCAGCCACCGAAAAAACCCCACACCAAAAAAAAAAAACTCCATCTACCCCATCCTTCGTTGCCCTCCTCTCATCCCATCGTTCGTTGCCGCCGCGGTCCGTGGGGAGACGCCACCGCCGCGTCTCTCGATCCCTACTGGAAGATAGTGCGAGTGGCAACGCCGGCGCGGCACTATGACGAGGCGGGGATGGCGGGGACGCCAGGTCCGGGCGGGAGGCGGTGGATCCGGCCAGCCGACGCCGGATCTGGCGACGGCGGCGGCGGACGGGGTTCAGGGCGGCGTGGAGCTTCTTGGGCGGCGGCGAGGTCTTGCGGAGGGAGAGTCAGGGAGATGAGAAAGAGAGAGAGAGAGAGAGAGAGAGAGAGAGAGAGAGAGAGAGAAAGGAGAGGGAAGGAGGAGAAGGAGAGGGACGGTGCGGTCCTCCGGTGACGACCATCTAAGATCTGTTCATGCGTTGCCATGATGGAGGCGGATTGGTGAGACGGCCTCCATAGCAAGGTTAGGATTGGATCAGTTCGTTTGAGTTCCTCTTGTTTTCTTCTCTAAAGGCAATCCAGTTATTATACTTTATACTTCGATCAGTCCAGAATTAGATAAGCATGAACATGTATATGCATTAGAAAAATGTTTCTGCTCGGAACTACTACACCGTACCATTAAAGAAAAAAGATTTGTATTCCATAAGAACAAGAGAAGAACAGATTAGATAAGCATGTTCACGTACGTGCATTAGATTTTTTGTGATTCTATTGGTAAATTTTTTGTTGCAGCCGGAAGGGAAACCAACTTCAACTTTAGATTTGTGCAGGCTGGATGTCTTAACTATAGATTTGTGCTCAGAAGTCACACGGAAAAAAATATCGAGAAATTGGAATTATTATGCTGGAATTTGATCTCACAAATATACATCCATCCTTCCCCTAAAAAAACATACATACATCCTCACAGAAACACACACATGACGCACCCACTTCCTTTTGGATTTACCAGTATCACGATGTTACATCTGGAGTACAAAACTTCAAATAATTCCTTTTTAGGTCAGCAACACAGTTCCTGGACAAGACTACCAGATAATGCACAAGGTATGTACTTCTTTCTTCCCACAACGGACGCATATTCAGCCGCTCTTTTTAGGGGGTTTCTGACTCTTTTGAGTGGTTTGTCCAGTTCCCTTTTTTGTATAGAACAAACTGAGCTGCCTTTATATACTATGAGCAGAGAGCAAATCATGTATAAAGAAACCAAAAAAAATTGGTCTGCTATCAGATCATTCATGCTAAACCGGAAACTATGCATTGCTTACTATAAACAATGTTGATGGACAACGTATGCGATGTTGGTTATAAATGTTATCTATTTGCAAAAATTAAAAAAGAATAACACCCTAAACTTCTCCATTTGTTGCAATTCATTATATGTTATGTTTCTGTTTTAATTTTAGGGCCAGATGTGCATATATCTGTTGCAGATTGGTGAAGATAAAGTTGCAGATCTGGTGGTCAACCTCAGATGCAATTAAACAATTATGTTGATTTTTGTTCCTCTGCATTACACTTTATTATGGTTTTTTGGAAATATAACATTAGTTTTCTTGATTACTAATATTTTTTTAGTAACGACAGTGACTATTCTTTTTTTGATTGAGATAGAGTGTAGTAGATGCAGATGACATGTCTTCATTTTCCGGACCAATCAGTATTATGTGATATTGTACTAGCAAGTAACGAGGTGATTTCTCATGGGTGATTATAGATTCTTGAGTGAATACTGCGCTGTTAACCTAAGGCTGCTTGTTACTTATAAATAGAAGCTCAAGAATGTAGTTAGTCTACCATCAAATTCCAATTATTGAAAGATCAACCCTAACATTAATTTGCCTCAAATTTAGACTGATGCATTTTCGTTAACATGACCCAGCATTTTGCAGTTCCAATGCGATCAACTGTGAACATGGGTTCAAAGCTAAACAAAGGAGACAAACATCTCTTGGTGGTATCCCTAATATGTGCCATGAACTATGCGTGATCCAGGTTACGTGACCAAACACTATATTTTATCCCCATAAAATTATTAGTAAGCAATGCATAATTTTCTTTGCTCATCCTCCTACTAACCATAACTTGTTTTGTCTAAGTGGTTATCCCTTGTAGCATCACCTACACCTACCACCCCGAATGAACTTTGACGATGCAACCTTGTTGTTATCGCAGAGGAAAAAAAATTACTGTAATGTCTGCAAATGCAAGTGAGCTTTCCTCTTAGCAACCCCCTTTTCTGTTTTCATGTTTGTTTCCTTCTGAAATATATTATATAATAAAGAGGCTTATCATTCTTCTGTCATCTTCAGCTCCTGTATATTTAATAATAGTAATAAAACTTGAAATGCCGATTGATTTAACAGTAATAAATGCCAGAAATACCGGCTGATTTGCTAAGAGAATCCTGAAGGTATATTTAGATATGATTAGTAACAAGCCATTAGAATATATATGCGCCCGTAGCAACGCACGGGCCTTCTACTAGATGAAGTACATGAACACACTATTTCAGTATGTACTTGCACGTGTATGTTCTTTCTTTATGTGCTATACAAAATGTCTTGATTCTCCCTAAATGATAGATGAAGTACATGGTTAATCCTGATTTGCCCCGTTCAGAGCGACTTCTTGCTGATTGTTCTTAAGCGTATTGTTGAAAAATGCTATAATCAACAATGAATAAAGCTGAAAGTGGTTCTAATGTAGTGTCCATTCCCTTATACCTTTTTATTATTTCTTTTCATATTTGCAGTTTCTTGTTGCACCGATTATTATGAGATCTGTTTATTTATTTCTTGTTGCTTTAACTTCAAGTCCAGAACTGTTGATTCAAGCCTATCTGCACGATATTTTGGAAATTGCCTTGTGGTTAGTGTTGAAGGAAGAACACACCCAGTTTCAACTCACTTCTTTGAAGATACTTATGAGAAAATGGAGTATTGCCTTGCTTTGGACTCTCCTGCATCAGGAGCATACTTCCCACAACATGAATAAAAGGTTCCCTTTGCTCAATTTTTATTCTCAGTGAGTACACATCGATCATCCGTTGGCGGCCCTTTTTCTGAACCTTACTGTTGGAGCAACTACTGTTGTTTTGTCTCGTTTACTATATCTTGTAGATATCCCCTATTTCAAACTGTATACTATATCTTGTAAATATACCATGTTTTCAAATCATATAGTACTAACCTTGTAAATTCCCCAATTTTCCATCATATGATATTATTACAACAAAACACATCTTTAGTTTTGTGAGTGCTAGATATGTTTTCCTTGATCCCCTTTGTTTGATCACAGTTGTTTATTTGTTGGTTGTCAAAGGAGGTATATTGCATTGTCGAACACAAGGGAGGAGTCGCTAAGGAAAATGAAGGGTAAAAACACATGAAAACCATACACTTATTGCATATGTTATAGAATAAAATGATTCTTTTGTCAATGATTAGTATTTATTAATTTATTATGTAGCAACAGATCCACTGTGGTAGTAGTAGTGGAGGCAGATATAGTGCTGTAAAATTCTTCGTGTATGAGCTCGCAAGGACATGATGCATGTTTTTTTTATTGAAACAAGGATGGACACATAAGCTTGGGACATGGTTGTGTCCGCCGAACTCGGAGAAGGTGCGGTGTTGCGGTGAACAGGTTGTGCCGCCGTGGTGGTCGCCCTCCGCTATGATTGGCACCGGGAATTGCCCTGGGATGCAGCGGAGGGGAGAAGAGGGGAAGGCGGCGCCGTGGAGATGAGGGGGCATGACGGTGAGATCAAGATGCAGGCTAAATGACGTGTCGCTGAGAGAAAGAGACAGTGAGAAGCCGTTCTGGGCAGAGCAGGCCGGGAGGTATGAGATGTGAGTGTGAGGGATATGTGGTGCTATGAGAAAATGAGAGGGTGAATTAATTTTTTAAGAAAAAAAATAAAAATGAGTGATTGCTTGTTTTTATAGCGAAAAGCGATTGCTTGCTACAAGCGGCATGCATGTCACATACTTTTTTATATAGTGAAAAATATCACAAACCCTAACAAGTCATTTCTAAAGAATAATTATCAACAAATGATTTGTAGTTGAGCATACATGTTATTAAAATTGAGATGTAACTTACTCTACTAAAAAGTGTAATGTGACTCACCGTGACTAAAAGTGGTAACCTGCTTATATCTAGCAACAGACCAATGAATATATATTGTATATGAGTTTTTTTTCTTATTTTAATATATGTTATATGTTCGCCTTTGTATAGCTTCTGATGATGTTTTGAAAATGCCGATTGACAAAGTCATTGAAGTAACCATGATGGGCCGGCACTTGCGGACGAGAGGGATCCGTTTTTAGGTGTTTTTTTCAGTTTTGTTAGGGTTTGTGCCATGCTCAAGAAGATTAGGAGGGGACGACTTCTTGAAGATGGAATAAGGTTCTCTTCGCCTAGCCCCTGTCCTGGTGGTGCTTCCAGCATCTTCAGAGGGCGTGTGGAGGTGTGTCTTCGACAGATCTCGCGGGATCCGGTTGGCGTTTGTCTTAGATGGATCCGCTTTGATTCGATCTTTGTTCGTCTATGTCATGTGTCTGCATGTTAGATCCTTCCAATCTACACTTCTCTTCATCGGCGACGGTTGCTATTCTGGTGCACTGGTCCTATTGGGCCTTAGTACGACGACTTCTCGACTGTTTACTACGACAAGGTTTGCCTGGCTTCGATGAGGGAGGGGCGATGACGGCGGCGCGCCTTCGGCTCGCTCCAGTGATTGTAGTCGTCGCTAGGTGGTCTACAGACCTAGATGTAATTTTTACTTCTGGTGTTCTTTGTACTACCTTGACAGTTGATGAATAGATTGGAAGTTTTCTTGCAAAAAAAACCCTAGATGGGCCGGACTGAAAACTTCAAAATTAGAAGAGGTGTATACGAATAATTGGTCTTTGTAGAGATGTTCCACATGATAATATAAAAGGTGTATTTCTATATACGTTTAAATTTGGAAATTAAGAGAGAAGATTATGAGAAACATGGAGACGGGTTATGTCGACGTTCAAAAAGAGTCCACCAACAAGGCTCCCAAGACATTATTGTTGGAAGGGGCACAAAATTCACTAAGTTTTAAGTATGCAATCAAAAGAAAAAAGAATTAAAAAGCCCGTAGCAACGCACGGGCATTCTACTAGTTACTATAAAACACTCTCATCTAGCTAAAATAGTTTTTTTTTTTCTCATTTTGAATTGGAAGCGGGGCGGATCGGGCGCCGCCCTACATCCCTACTCTTCATCCCCACAGGCCACAGACCACACCTCGAGCTCTCCTTGCTCATAGTATAAGCTCCAGGGCGGGCGATGAAATCATCTAGGCTGCGAAGGAGGCAGGCTCGGTGGAGGCGAGACGGGTGTCGGCTGTTACAGACGTGATGGAACAGCAACAAGAGTTTTTATTTATTTTTTAAGTTAGAAACAAGAGTTTTGAGGGGAACGTAGTAATTAGTTTTTCGGACGTGTTTGGTTCAATCTGGTAACGTAAACGTAATTGGTATTGGATGACAGGAGGTATCTGGAATGGGAAAATCTCAGTTTTGTTTGGTTCGGCTGTGTAGTAGAAAGAAACCCCTTAACAATGTTAGTGGTATCAGCTTATAAATGTCCACAAAAAATGCTTAAAATGACAGTTTTGATACACAAGCAAATCAGCTCAAAATTTCACAGAACCACTGGAAAATGCGTTAAAATGCCAAATTTGATGCATAAGTAAAATCACAATTATTTTCACATGCACACGTACTAACTCATCAAACTAGCACATGATTTAAAAATATTTTTTAGGGAAGTCCTGATCCAAGGATAGGAAGAGGTCCTGGTCGTCAGGCTCCGGTCCTAGATGAGCTCCCGGACGGGTCATTGGGTGGACTGGAGTAGTAGGCCATCGGGCGGACCTTCCCAAGCTCGAGGTTGTCGGCTGGCACATGATCTTGGATGAGCGGCACAGGATCTTGGACGAGCGGCACAGGATCTTGGGGCGGGTGTTGGATGGATGCGGCTGGCGTCGGCAATGGATGCTGTCGGCGGCAAAGGGTTTGGTCGAGGGAATCAAGGGAGGTGGAGGGGGTCGGGAGAAGATAGGGTTCAAGCGAGTGACACCGGTAATGTAATATGATAGGGTGCTCTATTTTTTACCTACACCGCGTTTGTTCGCTCGCTGCAGTGCTTCGAATGGGCCGGCCCACTCGGTGGCGCCCCTGTGCGATATGGCGGCAATTTGCCGCAAAATGCGGCACATAGGAACTCCCCCCACCCCCTTCATCAAGCCTCCTCCTCGCCTCTCTCTGGTTGCAAGTATCCCGCATATCCAAGATCTCCACCTCGGCCCAAAGCCCATCTGATGCAAAACCTCAATAAGAAAAGGCCACTGAAGCAGAGTCAAACGCTTTTAATATGCCAAGCTTGAGCAGCACGGTTGAACTCCTCAGTGCATGCAATCGTCGTGCCATGCTCTGTACAAGCATGAAGTTATCATGCAGTGATCTGCCCTTAACAAACGCACTCTGGTATAAAAAATGATTTTATATTATGGGACGGAGAGGGTGGTATTTCTCGCTAACACCGCAAATTGCATTTCATATCGCACTTCTATTTTACTAGCAATTGAAATTTTTATTTCAGTTCAGTCGATTCCCGCATGACAAGAAAACATGGCCAAGCCGAGACGGGCTTGGCCGCGTGTCGACGACTTCATCAACATCGACCACCAAGATCATGGTGAATGGTGATCCGGGAGACATGATCTACAACTGTAAAGGGCCGCGGCAGGGCGACCCGAACTCCCCAATGCTTTTCATCCTAACTATGGAGCCCCTGCAAAGGATGTTTGAGGTGGCCATGAGTAGAGGAGTGTTGTCACCCCTGACGCTTGTTGGCATGAGGAAGCGCCTATCTATCTTCGCTGACGACGTGGTACTGTTTGTCAAGCCAAAACCATTGGATCTTGAGGTCGGCAAGTGCCTTTTTGAGCTGTTTGGGGAGGCAGCAGGGCTGAGAATTAACATGCGTAAATCTGCAGCCCTACCTATCAGGTGCTTCGGGGAAGAGATAGCTATGGCATACAATGAGCTGCAATGCCCCTTGGGATCGTTTCTAATAAAATACCTTGGACTACCACTATTGTTAAGAAAGCAATCAGCGACGCAACTACAGTATTTGGTGGATCACATGGCAAACCGACTACCAAAGTGGAAGGCAGCTCTTATGCAAAGAGTGGACGACTAACTCTTGTGCAGTCCTTTCTGTGCGCCATGCCTATCCATGCTATGATGGCATTGGATCTCCCTGTAAAAACTATTGCGGTAATGAACAAGATTTGCCGAGGCTTCTTGTGGTGCCGAAGAGCTGAAGCAAACGGCAGCAACTGTGTTGTTGCATGAGACATGGTGTGTACGCCGAAGTGGGCAGGTGGATTGGGGCTGCCTAATCTAAGATGGATGAATATCGCCATGCAAGCTCGTTGGCCGTGGCTCAAGAGGACCGACGAATCAAGGCCCTGGAATGAGTTTAGAATCAAAGTTATGGACGAAGCACAAATGTTGTGCCAGGCAGCCATGAGGAGTAATGTGAGGTCGGGAAGGACAATGCTCTTTTGGGAGGACTGATGGTTACATGGACAAAGAATTCAAGAGATCGCACCACGAGTATATGATCTTGTGCCACCCCGAACTCGCAAGCTGAGATTGGTCAATTCAGCCATGGAGGACGGGTCTTGGGCGACGGACTTCAGCCCCAATCTTGGACCAGAGACCTTGCATGAGTTTCTAACACTCTGACAGGCGGTCAATGTTTGAGAGCCTTCTGATGAGGCGTTGGATGAGATAACATGGTTGTGGAAGACGAATGGGCAGTTCTCTGTGAGATCGGCGTATGCGGCTAGATTTTGGGGCTGGGAAGTGGTCCCAATGGCGGACCTGACATGGAAATCACGTGCTCCTATGCAATGCAGGCTTTTCACCAGGCTGGCCATGAAGGACAGATGCTGGACCTCGGATCATCTTGCATGCAAAGGCCTACCTCACCAGGCCGGATGTCCTTTTTGTGATCAAGAGGAAGAAATGATCGATCATATACTACCCATGTGTGTCTTTGCTCGGACTGCTTGGGCGGCGATTTGTGTTGCCTTCGGGACGCCGAGTTGGATCCCTTCTGCCCAAGACTCACTGGTGGAGTGGGCCATCGACAAGCAAGGATCGAACAGTGTCAGCACGAAGGATCTTCGCACCATCTTCACGCTCACTTGGTGGGAGTTGTGGAAACATAGGAATGCCATTGTGTTTGAGGGAGCGCGGCCTTCGATCGAGCAGTTGCTGAGAAAGGTGTGTTCTGAGGGCTTCATTTGGTCCTCCGCTGGGCTATTGAAGGGAATATCACGCCCTTCTTTAGTAGGGTAGAAAGGTGGGTGAGTGATGAGGATTAGCATGTATTAAGAACCCTGTAAACTATGGTGGAGGCACTCTTTGCCTTTCTTTTTTAATATATGATATACACACTCGTGCATATTCAAGAAAAATACTAGTGTAGTGTCAAAAATGCTTTTATATTAGGAAAAAGAGGGAGTAGTCCCTTAGGTCAAGCCTAAAAGAGGGTGCACCCAGGAAAATGTTATAATAACTAGAAATTCCAACTTATTTCATTTGGCTGTCTTCCTCGTGAAAAGTAAACAATGGCATTCTTATCTCAATACAAAGAAATACTAGTACGTTTTAACAAATGAGGTCTCAGCATTGGCACAAATATTTCTAAAAAAGGGAAAATATAAAAACATTAGCGGCATCTTTACCTCGAAGTTCAAAACATAGGGGGAAACCTTCGTATTGGGGCAGTCCCTAGCCACATGAATGATGAATCCAGTGTTCCTCCTCTGCTGTCACCTTCCTCCATCAAAAGGTCATTGGATTTCTCCTCCTCCACTGACTCCGTCGGTAACGGTGTGTAGGGAAACCCCGATCTATCGGTGGGATATAGAGTTTCTCTGTATTATGGTATTAGGTAGGTCTCTGCTTGTCCGTCACTTTGGGCCTTTCAGCAGTGGTGGCGATGGTGTTCAATATGGTTCCTCCAACCTTTTTCTCCATTTCGACGATGCACATGCCATCGACCCAGTAACAAGATCAGTTGGACATGTAGGTTTCTGCCATCCGCAGTTTTCAGCCCTTCTAGTGGTGGTGGTAGCGGGTGTTCAGTAGATCTCCGGTGGCTTCTTTTCGGACTTCAGCGGGTGTGCACAATGCGATCTAACATCAAGATCAGGTAGACAAGTTTGCATTTCTCTTTGTGAAAACATGGGGAGTTGGTTGCATCTTCGTCGGATTGGTGCTGCTTCGGCAACGATGACGCCAATCTTATTATTTCTTTCAGTCGGAGATACATATAGGTATAGTCGACCTATCACCATCTTATTCCAGGCCATGGATCCTTTGGGGTCAGCGTCACCAACACTTGCTGGCATAGATCAATGACTTTCTTGGTTGTTTGTGTGGATTCTAGCTTTTTGATAATCCTCAAGTGCAGGGAATCATCGTAGCAATTTCCAAAGGTGGAAGTGATAAGTATGGAGTGTCGAACCCACAAGGAGCTAAAGGTAAGATCAATATTCTCTCAAGCCCTATCTGCCACTGATACGACTCTACGTACATCGAACGTTTGCTTCCAACTAGGAACGAGAAATAAAACTACGTTGTGGGTATGAAGTGGATAACTTTGCATGATATCGGAGAGCAAAATATAAAAATAGGAGTTGTTATCATAAAGTTAGAATATATTACTAAATATTATAAATAGCGAGTGTGGAATAATGGTGGATCAGTGTGCGGAATTGTCCTAGGCAATTGTTAACAAGACAGGTAATCACTATTGCAGTTTCATATGAAGGAGAGGCATAAGCTAACATACTTTATCTACTTGGATCATATGCACTTATGATTGGAACTCTAGCAAGCATCCACAACTACTAAAGATCATTAAGGTAAAACCCAACCATAGCATTAAAGCATCAAGTCCTCTTTATCCCATACGCAACAACCCCCTTACTCGGGTTTGTGTTTCAGTCACTCACGCAACCCACTATAAGCGAATCATAAACGTATTGCAACACCCCACAACGGGAATCCCTGACGCTTGCGCGACACGAAGGGCACCATAGGACAGCACCAAAGTAAAAACATACAACTCATACCAATCTAGATCATCAATCAACCCAAAGAGAAAAGATATCTACTCAAAACATCATAGGATGGCAACACATCATTGGATCATAATATGTGGCATAAAGCACCATGTTCAAGTAGGGATTGCAGCGGGGTGCGGGAGAGTGGACCGCGTAAAAGAGATGAGGATGGTGATGATCGTGGTGATGTTGATGAAGACGATCACCGCGGAGATGATTCCCCTCTCAAATGACACTTCGGTGCCACCAAGAGAGAGGAGGAGAGGTTCTCCCCCTTGTTATTCCTCCTCCATGGCCTCCCCCCCCGGATGGGGAGAGGTTCCCCCTCTAGTCCTTGGCCTTCATGGTGATGATGGCCCCTCTGGGATCCTCCTCCATGCCCTCCGGTGATAATGACCCCCTCCGGCAGGGTGCCGGAGAGGGCCTATATTGGTTTTCGGTGGCTACGTAGGCTTCTGGCGGCGGAACTCCCGATCTAGGTTTCTTTCTGGAAGTTTCAGTACATATAAGAGGTTTTGGCGTCGAGAACAAGTCAGGGGGTCTCCGGGCTGTCCACGAGGCAGGGGGGCACGCCCAAGGGGTGGGCGTGCCCCCACCCTCGTGGGTAGCCCGGGACTCTTCTGGTCCATCTCCGATGCTCCGTGGGCTTCTTCTGGTCCAAAAATAAGTTCCATGAAGTTTCAGGTCAATTGGACTCCATTTGATTTTCTTTTTCTGTGATACTCTAAAACAAGGAAAAAACAGAAACTGGCACTGGGCTCTAGGTTAATAGGTTAGTCCCAAAAATCATATAAAATATCATATAAAACATCCAAGGGTTATAATATAATAGCATGAATACTTCATAAATTATAGGTACGTTGGAGACGTATCAGCATCCCCAAGCTTAATTCCTGCTCGTCCTCAAGTAGGTAAATGATAAAAGAAATAATTTATGAAGAATGCTAGCAAGTGCATAAGTTTCATCAATGATAGTTCCAATCACTTTTTCTAGCATCATTATATGTCATATCGGTAGCTCATCTTCATAAAACTTTTCATGATCAAGTAACAAGCTATTCACATGTTAAAGTATAGGTCATAAACTTTCTTGAAACTAACAAAGTATATTCTCAGTCATCAAACAATTACAATTCATCTTATTTTCAGGAAGGGTCTATGTCAGAGCTTTGATTTAGCAAACTCCACATACTCAACTATCTTTTAACCTTTCACAATTTGCTAACACTCACGTGATATTTATGGCTTCAAAGTTTTAATCGGACACAGAGAAAGATAGGGGCTTATAGATTCACCTCCCAACCTTTTACCTCAAGGGTAATGTCAACAAGAATAGTTCATGATAACTTACATCCAATTGGATATATATATCAGGATCTTTCCAACACAATGTGCTTGCCAAAGGATAAAATATAAAAAGGAAAGGTGAAGTTCACCATGACTCTTGCATAAGGGTAGAAGATAAAAGTAAAGATAGGCCCTCCGCAGAGGGAAGCAGAGGTTGTCATGCGCTTTTATGGTTGGATGCACAAAATCTTAATGCAAAAGAATGTCACTTTATATTGCCACTTGTGATATGGACCTTTATTATGCAGTTCGTCGCTTTTATTTCTTCCACATCACAAGGTCGTATAAAGCTTATTTTCTCCACATTAATAGATCATACATATTTAGAGGGCAATTTTTATTGCATGCACCGATGACAACTTACTTGAAGGATCGTACTCAATCCATAGGTAGGTATGGTGGACTCTTATGGCAAAACTGGTTTAAGGAATGTTTGGAAGCACAAGTAGTATCTCTACTTGGTGCAAAGAATTTGGCTAGCATGAGGGGGAAGCAAGCTCAACATGTTGGATGATCCAAGACAATATACTTTATTTCGGATATAAGAAAACATAACCCATTACGTTGTCTTCCTTGTCCGACATCAACCTTTTAGCATGTCATATTTTAATGAGTGCTCACAATTACAAAAGATGTCCAAGATAGTATATTTATATGTGAAATCTCTCTTCCTTCAATATTCTTTCATGAATTGTTCAAGTGACCAATTCTATGTTTGCTAACCTTCAATAAATTTACTACCTATACTTATTTTATGTGAAGTCGTTACTCCCCATGGTGTAAGCATATGAAACATATATAAATTCAGATTTATGATATTTCAATTATTCAACCATTTACTCATAGGGTATACGTGAAGCACGTGAGTAAATGACAAACTACTCCAAAAGATATAAGGGAAGAACACTGAGTAGTCAAATAATTAACTAGCCATGGGAGGATTCTTTTTCATTTAATAATTCAGATCCAATGATTTTATTCAAACAGCAAGTAAAATTGAAAATATGCTTCAAGTAAAACACATATCATGTGACGAATAAAAATATAGCTCCGATTAAGGTATACCGATAGTTTTGAAGACGAAAGAGGGGATGCCTTCCGGGGCATCCCCAAGCTTAAGTGCTTGAGTCTTCCTTGAATATTACCTTGGGGTGCCTTGGGCATCCCCAAGCTTAGGGTCTTTCCACTCCTTATTCTCCTCATATCGATATCTCACCCAAAGCTTGAAAACTTCAATCACACAAAACTTAACGGAACTTCGTGAGATAGGTTAGTATGATAAAGAGTAAACCATTCGCTTTGGTACTGTCAAAGACAAGGTTCATAATTGTTCTCATACAATGCCTACTGTACCATATCATTTCTACAATTTATATTGAGAAATATAAGCCACGGAAACTAGAAAACAAGCAAATTATGCAATGAAAACAGAATCTGTCAGAAACAGAATAGTCTGTAATGATCTGAACATCAACCATACTTATGCTACTCCAAAAAAATATGAAATAAATTGGTGGACGTGAGGAGTTTGTATATTAATCTTCTGCAAAAAAAATCAGCACCAAAGCACTCTTCTATAAAAAATGGCAGCTAATCTCGTGAGCGCAAAGTTTCTGTTTTTTACAGCAAGATCACATTAACTTTCACCCAAGTCTTCCCAAAGGTCTTACTTGGCACTTTATTGAAACAAAAGCTATAAAACATGATTACTACAGTATCTTAGTCATGAGAACACACAAAAATAGTAAGGGTAAATATTGAGTTGTCTCCCAACAAGCGCTTTTCTTTAATGCCTTTTAGCTAGGCATGACGATTCCAATGATGCTCACATAAAAGATAAGAATTGAAACATAAAGGGAGCTGAAGGAAATATGCCCTAGAGGCAATAATAAAGTTATTATTTATTTCCTTATATCATGATAAATGTTTATTATTCATGCAGAATTGTATTAACCAGAAACATAATACATGTGTGAATACATAGACAAACTTAGTGTCACTAGTATGCCTCTACTTGACTAGCTCGTTAATCAAAGATGGTTATGTTTCCTAACCATAAACAAAGTGTTGTTATTTGATTAATGAGGTCACATCATTAGTTGAATGATCTGATTGACATGACCCATTCCATTAGCTTAGCACCCGATCATTTAGTATGTTGCTATTGCTTTCTTCATGACTTATACATGTTCCTATGACTATGAGATTATGCAACTCCCGTTTACCAGAGGAATACTTTGTGTGCTACCAAACGTCACAACGTAACTGGGTGATTATAAAGGAGCTCTACAGGTGTCTCCAAAGGTAGATGTTGGGTTGGCGTATTTCGAGATTAGGATTTGTCACTCCGATTGTCGGAGAGGTATCTCTGGGCCCTCTCGGTAATGCACATCACATAAGCCTTGCAAGCATTGCAACTAATGAGTTAGTTGTGGGATGATGTATTACAGAACGAGTAAAGAGACTTGCCGGTAACGAGATTGAACTAGGTATTCGATACCAACGATTGAATCTCGGGCAAGTAACATACCGATGACAAAGGGAACAACGTATGTTGTTATGCGGTCTGACCGATAAAGATCTTCGTAGAATATGTAGGAGCCAATATGGGCATCCAGGTCCCGCTATTGGTTATGACCGGAGACGTGTCTCGGTCATGTCTACATTGTTCTCGAACCGTAGGGTCCGCACGCTTAACGTTACGATGACAGTTATTATGAGTTTATGCATTTTGATGTACCGAAGTTAGTTCGGAGTCCCGGATGTGATCACAGACATGACGAGGAGTCTCGAAATGGTCAAGACATAAAGATTGATATATTAGACGGCTAGATTCGGACACCAGGAGTGTTCCGGGTGATTTCGAAGAAAAACCAGAGTACCGGAAGGGTTACCGGAACCCTCCGGGGAAGTAATGGGCCTTATTGGGCCTTAGGGGAGAGAGAGGGCTGCGGCCTAGGAGGTGGCGCACCCCCCCCCACATGGGGAGTCCGAATTGGACTAGGGAAGGGGGCGCGACCCCTCTTTCCCTCTCCCTCTCCCCCTCTTTCCTTCCCCCTTAGGGTTTCCTAATTGGATTAGGAAAGGGGAGTCCTACTCCCACTAGGAGGAGGACTCCCCCTCCCCTTGGCGCGCCCCATAGGGCCGGCCGGCCTCCCCCTTGCTCCTTTATATACGGGGGCAGGGGGCACCCTAGGACACACAAGTTGATCTTTGAGATCGTTCCTTAGCCATGTGCGGTGCCCCCTGCCACCATATTCCACCTCGATCATATCGTTGTAGTGCTTAGGCGAAGCACTGCGTCGGTAGAACATCAAGATCGTCACCACGCCGTCGTGCTGACGGAACTCCTCCCCGAAGCTTTGCTGGATCGGAGCCCGGGGATCGTCATCGAGCTGTACGTGTGCTAAGAACTCGGAGGTGCCGGAGTAACGGTGCTTGGATCGGTTGGATCGGGAAGAAGACGAACAACTACTTCCTCTATGTTGTGTCAACGCTTCCGTTGCGATCTACAAGGGTACGTAGATCATGCTCTCCCCCTCATTGCTATGCATCACCATGATCTTGCGTGTGCGTAGGAAAATTTTTGAAATTACTACGTTCCCAACAGTGGCATCCGAGCCTAGGTTTTATGGTTTGATGTTATTTGCACGAGTAGAACACAAGTGAGTTGTGGGCGATATAAGTCATACTGCCTACCAGCATGTCATACTTTGGTTCGGTGGTATTGTTGGATGAAGCGGCCCGGACCGACATTACACGTACGCTTACGCGAGACTGGTTCTACCGCCGTGCTTTGCACACAGGTGGCTGGTGGGTGTCAGTTTCTCCAACTTTAGTTGAACCGAGTGTGGCTACGCTCGGTCCTTGCGAAGGTTAAAACGGAGTCTATTTGACGAACTATCGTTGTGGTTTTGATGCGTAGGTGAGATTGGTTCTTACTTAAGCCCGTAGCAGCCACGTAAAACTTGCAACAACAAAGTAGAGGACGTCTAACTTGTTTTTGCAGGGCATGTTGTGATGTGATATGGCCAAGACATGATGCTAAATTTTATTGTATGAGATGATCATGTTTTGTAACCGAGTTATCGGCAACTGGCAGGAGCCATATGGTTGTCGCTTTATTGTATGCAATGCAATCGCGATGTAATGCTTTACTTTATCACTAAGCGGTAGCGATAGTCGTGGAAGCATAAGATTGGCGAGACGACAACGATGCTACGATGGAGATCAAGGTGTCGCGCCGGTGACGATGGTGATCATGACCGTGCTTCGGAGATGGAGATCACAAGCACAAGATGATGATGGCCATATCATATCACTTATATTGATTGCATGTGATGTTTATCTTTTTATGCATCTTATCTTGCTTTGATTGACGGTAGCATTATAAGATGATCTCTCACTAAATTATCAAGAAGTGTTCTCCCTGAGTATACACCGTTGCCAAAGTTCGTTGTGCCCAGACACCACGTGATGATCGGGTGTGATAAGCTCTACGTGCATCTACAACGGGTGCAAGCCAGTTTTTGCACACGCAGAATACTCAGGTTAAACTTGACGAGCCTAGCATATGCAGATATGGCCTCGGAAAACGGAGACCGAAAGGTCGAGCGTGAATCATATAGTAGATATGATCAACATAGCGATGTTCACCATTGAAAACTACTCCATCTCACGTGATGATCGGTTATGGTTTAGTTGATTTGGATCACGTGATCACTTAGAGGATTAGAGGGATGTCTATCTAAGTGGGAGTTCTTAAGTAATTTGATTAATTGAACTTAAACTTATCGTGAACTTAGTACCTGATAGTATCTTGCTTGTTTATGTTGATTGTAGATAGATGGCTCGTGCTGTTGTTCCGTTGAATTTTAATGCGTTCCTTGAGAAAGCAAAGTTGAAAGATGATGGTAGCAATTACACGGACTGGGTCCGTAACTTGAGGATTATCCTCATTGCTGCTCAGAAGAATTATGTCCTGGAAACACCGCTGGGTGCCAGGCCTGCTGCTGGAGCAACACCAGATGTTATGAACGTTTGGCAGAGCAAAGCTGATGACTACTCGATAGTTCAGTGTGCCATGCTTTACGCCTTAGAATCGGGACTTCAACGACGTTTTGAACGTCATGGAGCATATGAGATGTTCCAGGAGTTGAAGTTAATATTTCAAGCAAATGCCCGGATTGAGAGATATGAAGTCTCCAATAAATTCTATAGCTGCAAGATGGAGGAGAACAATTCTGTCAGTAAGCATATACTCAAAATGTCTGGGTATAATAATCACTTGATTCAGATGGGAGTTAATCTTCCAGATGATTGCGTCATTGACAGAATTCTCCAATCACTGCCACCAAGCTACAAGAGCTTCGTGATGAACTATAATATGCAAGGGATGAACAAGACTATTCCTGAGCTCTTTGCAATGCTGAAAGCTGCGGAGGTAGAAATCAAAAAGGAGCATCAAGTGTTGATGGTCAGCAAGACCACTAGTTTCAAGAAAAGGGGCAAAGGGAAGAAGAAGGGGAACTTCAAGAAGAACGGCAAGCAAGTTGCTGCTCAAGAGAAGAAACCCAAGTTTGGACCTAAGCCTGAAACTGAGTGCTTCTACTGCAAGCAGACTGGTCACTGGAAGCGGAACTGCCCCAAGTATTTGGCGGATAAGAAGGATGGTAAGGTGAACAAAGGTATATGTGATATACATGTTATTGATGTGTACCTTACTAGAGCTCGCAGTAGCACCTGGGTATTTGATACTGGTTCTGTTGCTAATATTTGCAACTCGAAACAGGGACTACGGATTAAGCGAACACTGGCAAAGGACGAGGTGACGATGCGCGTGGGAAACGGTTCCAAAGTCGATGTGATCGCGGTCGGCACGCTACCTCTACATCTACCTTCGGGACTAATATTAGACCTAAATAATTGTTATTTGGTGCCAGCGTTGAGCATGAACATTATATCTGGATCTTGTTTGATGCGAGACGGTTATTCATTTAAATCAGAGAATAATGGTTGTTCTATTTACATGAGTAATATCTTTTATGGTCATGCACCTTTGAGAAGTGGTCTATTTTTGATGAATCTCGATAGTAGTAACACACATATTCATAATGTTGAAGCCAAAAGATGCAGAGTTGATAATGACAGTGCAACTTATTTGTGGCACTGCCGTTTAGGTCATATCGGTATAAAGCGCATGAAGAAACTCCATACTGATGGACTTTTGGAACCACTTGATTATGAATCACTTGGTACTTTGGAACCGTGCCTCATGGGCAAGATGGCTAAAACACCATTCTCCGGTACTATGGAGAGAGCAACAGATTTGTTGGAAATCATACATACCGATGTATGTGGTCCGATGAATATTGAGGCTCATGGCGGATATCGTTATTTTCTCACCTTCACAGATGACTTAAGCAGATATGGGTATATCTACTTAATGAAACATAAGTCTGAAACATTTGAAAAGTTCAAAGAATTTCAGAGTGAAGTTGAAAATCATCGTAACAAGAAAATAAAGTTTCTATGATCTGATCATGGAGGAGAATATTTGAGTTACGAGTTTGGTGTACATTTGAAAAATTATGGAATAGTTTCGCAACTCACGCCACCCGAAACACCACAGCGTAATGGTGTGTCCGATCGTCGTAATCATACTTTACTAGATATGGTGCGATCTATGATGTCTCTTATTGATTTACCGCTATCGTTTTGGGGTTATGCTTTAGAGACGGCCGCATTCACGTTAAATAGGGCACCATCAAAATCCGTTGAGACGACGCCTTATGAACTATGGTTTGGCAAGAAACCAAAGTTGTCGTTTCTTAAAGTTTGGGGCTGTGATGCTTATGTGAAAAAGCTTCAACCTGATAAGCTCGAACCCAAATCGGAGAAATGTGTCTTCATAGGATACCCAAAGGAGACTGTTGGGTACACCTTCTATCACAGATCCGAAGGCAAGACATTCGTTGCTAAGAATGGATCCTTTCTAGAGAAGGAGTTTCTCTCGAAAGAAGTGAGTGGGAGGAAAGTAGAAATTGACGAGGTAACTGTACCTGCTCCCTTATTGGAAAGTAGTACATCACAGAAAACTGTTTCTGTGACACCTATACCAATTAGTGAGGAAGCTAATGATGATGATCATGAAACTTCAGGACAAGATACTACTGAACCTCGTAGATCAACCAGAATGAGATCCGCACCAGAGTGGTACGGTAATCCAGTTCTGGAAATCATGCTACTAGATCATGATGAACCTACGAACTATGAAGAAGCGATGGTGAGCCCAGATTCCGCAAAGTGGCTTGAAGCCATGAAATCTGAGATGGGATCCATGTATGAGAACAAAGTATGGACTTTGGTTGACTTGCCTGATGATCGGCAAGCAATTGAGAATAAATGGATCTTCAAGAAGAAGACTGACGCTGACGGTAATATTACTGTCTACAAAGCTCGACTTGTCGCAAAAGGTTTTCGACAAGTTCAAGGGGTTGACTATGATGGGACCTTCTCACCCGTAGCGATGCTTAAGTTGTTGGGCAACGCAGTAATTTCGAAAATTTTCCTATGCATACGCAAGATCATGGTGATGCACAGCAACGAGAGGGGAGAGTGTTGTCTACGTACCAACGCAGACCGACTGCGGAAGCGATCACACAACGTAGAGGAAGTAGTCGTACGTCTTCTTCCGATCCGACCGATCCAAGCACCGTTACTCCGGCACCTCCGAGTTCTTAGCACACGTTCAGCTCGATGACGTTCCTCGGGCTCCGATCCAGCAAAGCGTCGAGGAAGAGTTCCGTCAGCACGACGGCGTGATGACGATCTTGATGTACTACCGACGCAGGGCTTCGCCTAAGCACTGTAACGGTATGATCGAGGTGGAATTTGGTGGCAGGGGGCACCGCACACGGCTAAGGAACGATCTCAAGGATCAACTTGTGTGTCTATGGGGTGCCCCCTGCCCCCGTATATAAAGGACCAGGGGAAGGGGGTCGGCCGGCTAGGAGGGAGGCGCAGGGGGGAGTCCCACTCCTACCGGGAGTAGGACTCCTCCCCCCAAATCCTATTCCTAATAGGACTCTTCGAGAGAGAGAGAAGAGAGGGGGGCCGGCCCCTTCTCCTAGTCCTAATAGGACTAGGGAAGGGGGGGCGCCGGCCAGCTTGTGGGCTGCCCCTTTTCTCTTTTCCACTAAGGCCCAATAGGCCCATTTGCCTCCCGGGGGGTTCCGGTAACCCTCCCGGTAATCCGGTAAAATCCCGATTTCACCCGGAACATTTCCGGTGTCCAAACATAGGCTTCCAATATATCAATCTTTACATCTCGACCATTTCGAGACTCCTCGTCATGTCCGTGATCTCATCCGAGACTCCGAACAACCTTCGGTACATCAAAATGCATAAACTCATAATAACTGTCATCGTAACGTTAAGCGTGCGGACCCTACGGTTCGAGAACAATGTAGACATGACCGAGACACGTCTCCGGTCAATAACCAATAGCGGGACCTGGATGCCCATATTGGCTCCTACATATTCTACGAAGATCTTTATCGGTCAGACCGCATAACAACATACGTTGTTCCCTTTGTCATCGGTATGTTACTTGCCCGAGATTCGATCGTCGGTATCCAATACCTAGTTCAATCTCGTTACCGGCAAGTCTCTTTACTTGTTCCGTAATACATCATCTCGCAACTAACTCATTAGTTGTAATGCTTGCAAGGCTTAAGTGATGTGCATTACCGAGAGGGCCCAGAGATACCTCTCCGACAATCGGAGTGACAAATCCTAATCTCGAAATACGCCAACCCAACATCTACCTTTGGAGACACCTGTAATGCTCCTTTATAATCACCCAGTTACGTTGTGACGTTTGGTAGCACCCAAAGTGTTCCTCCGGCAAACGGGAGTTGCATAATCTCATAGTCATAGGAACATGTATAAGTCATGAAGAAAGCAATAGCAACATACTAAACGATCGGGTGCTAAGCTAATGGAATGGGTCATGTCAATCAGATCATTCAACTAATGATGTGACCTCGTTAATCAAATAACAATTCTTTTGTCCATGGTTAGGAAACATAACCATCTTTGATTAACGAGCTAGTCAAGTAGAGGCATACTAGTGACACTCTGTTTGTCTATGTATTCACACATGTATTATGTTTCCGGTTAATACAATTCTAGCATGAATAATAAACATTTATCATGATATAAGGAAATAAATAATAACTTTATTATTGCCTCTAGGGCATATTTCCTTCAGTCTCCCACTTGCACTAGAGTCAATAATCTAGTTCACATCGCCATGTGATTTAGCAGCAATGGTTCACATCACCATGTGATTAACACC
Source organism: Triticum monococcum (assembly GCA_034509565.1). Lineage (NCBI taxonomy): Eukaryota > Viridiplantae > Streptophyta > Magnoliopsida > Poales > Poaceae > Triticum > Triticum monococcum. Next base: position 588,474,265 of record CM067841.1, read on the forward strand.
CATAGTTCACATCGTCATGTGACCAACACTCAAAGGGTTTACTAGAGTCAGTAATCTAGTTCACATATCTATGTGATTAACACTCAAAGAGTACTAAGGTGTGATCATGTTTTGCTTGTGAGATAATTTTAGTCACCGGGTCTGTCACATTCAGATCCGTAAGTATTTTGCAAGTTCTATGTCTACAATGCTCTACTCGGAGCTACTCTAGCTAATTGCTCCCACTTTCAATATGTATCCAGATTGAGACTTAGAATCATCTGGATCAGTGTCAAAAACTTGCATCGACGTAACCCTTTACGACGAACCTTTTTGTCACGTCCATAATCGAGAAACACATCCTTATTTCACTAAGGATAATTCTGACCGCTGTCCAGTGATCTACTCCTAGATCACTATTGTACTCCCTTGCCAAATCAGTGCAGGGTATACAATAGATCTGGTACACAGCATGGCATACTTTATATAACCTATGAATGAGGCATAGGGAATGACTTTCATTCTCTTTCTATCTTCTGCCGTGGTCGGGCTTTGAGTCTTTACTCAACTTCACACCTTGTAACACAGGCAAAAAATATTTTTCTTTGACTGTTCCGTTTTGAACTACTTCAAAATCTTGTCAAGGTATGTACTTATTGAAAAACTTATCAAGCGTCTTGATATATCTCTATAGATCTTGAAGCTCAATATGTAAGCAGCTTTACCGAAGTCTTTCTTTGAAAAAACTCCTTTGAAACACTCCTTTTATGCTTTATAGAATAATTCTACATTATTTCCGATCAACAATATGTCATTCACATATACTTATCAGAAATGCTGTAGTGCTCCCACTCACTTTCTCGTAAATACAGGCTTCACCGCAAGTCTGTATAAAACCATATGCTTTGATCAATTCATCAAAGCGTATATTCCAACTCCGAGATGCTTGCACCAGTCCACAGATGGATCGCTGGAGCTTGCACATTTTTGTTAGCACCTTTCGGATTGACAAAACCTTCTGTTGCATCATATACAACTCTTCTTTAATAAATCCATCAAGGAATGCAGTTTTGTTTATCCATTTGCCAGATTTCATAAAATGCGGCAATTACTAACATGATTCGGACAGACTCAAGCATAGATACGAGTGAGAAGCTCTCATCGTAGTCAACACCTTGAACTTGTCGAAAAACCTTTTTCGACAATTCTAGCTTTGTAGATAGTAACACTACTATCAGCGTCCGTCTTCCTCTTGAAGATCCATTTATTCTCAATTGCTTGCCGATCATCGGGTAAGTCAACCAAAGTCCAAACTTTGTTCTCATACATGGATCATATCTCAGATTTCATGGTCTCAAACCATTTCATGGAATCTGGGCTCATCATCGCTTCCTCATAGTTCGTAGGTTCGTCATGGTCTAGTAACATGACCTCCAGAACAGGATTACCGTACCACTCTGGTGCGGATCTCACTCTGGTTTACCTACAAGATTCGGTAGTAACTTGATCTGAAGTTTCATGATCATCATCATTAGCTTCCTCACTTATTAGTGTAGGTGTCGCAGAAACAGTTTTCTGTGATGCACTACTTTCCAATAAAGGAGTAGGTACAGTTACCTCGTCAAGTTCTACTTTCCTCCCACTCACTTCTTTCGAGAGAAACTCCTTCTCTAGAAAAACTCTGAATTTAGCAACAAAAGTCTTGCCTTTGGATTTGTGATAGAAGGTGTACCCAATAGTCTCCTTTGGGTATCCTATGAAGATATATTTCTCCGATTTGGGTTTGAGCTTACTAGGATGAAACCTTTTCATATAAGCATCACAACCCCAAACTTTAAGAAACGACAGCTTAGGTTTCTTGCCAAACCATCGTTCACACGGTGTCGTCTCAACGGATTTAGATGGTGCCCTATTTAACGTGAATGCAGCTGTCTCTAATGCATAACCCCAAAACGATAGTGGTAGATCGGTAAGATACATCATAGATTGCACTATATCCAATAAAGTACGATTATGACATTAGGACACACCATTATGCTGTGGTGTTCCATATGGCATGATTTTGTGAAACTATTCCACATTGTTTCAATTGAAGACCAAACTCGTAACTCAAATATTTTACCTCTGCGATCATATCGTAGAAACTTTTATTTTCTTGTCACGATGATTTTCCACTTCACTCTGAAATTCTTTGAACTTTTCAAATGTTTCAGACTTATGTTTCATCAAGTAGATATACTCATATCTGCTCAAATCATCTGTGAAGATCAGAAAATAATGATATCTGTCGCGAGCCTCAATATTCATCGGACCACATACATCAGTATGTATGATTTCCAACAAATCTGTTCCTCGCTCCATTGTTCCGAAGAACGGTGTTTTAGTCATCTTGCCTAAAAGGCACGGTTCGCAAGCATCAAGTGATTCATAATCAAGTGATTCCAAAATCCCATCAGCATGGAGTTTCTTCATGCGCTTTACACCACTATGACCTAAACGGCAGTGCTACAAATAAGTTGCACTATCATTATTAACTTTGCATCTTTTGGTTTCAATATTATGATTATGTGTATCAACATGATCGAGATCCAACAAACTATTTTCATTGGGTGTGTAACCTTATAAGGTTTTATTCATGTAAACAGAACAACAATTTATTCTCTTACTTTAATGAATAACCGTTTTGCAATAAAACATGATCAAATCATATTCATGCTCAACGCAAAAACCAAATAACACTTATTTAAGTTCAACACTAATACCGAAAGTATAGGGGAGTATGCGATGATGATCATATCAATCTTGGAACCACTTCCAACACACATCGTCACTTCACCCTTAACTAGTCTCTGCAACTCCCGTTTCGAGTTACTAATCTTAGCAACTGAACTAGTATCAAATACTGAGGGTTTGCTATAAACACTAGTAAAGTACACATCAATAACATGTATATCAAATATACTTATGTTCACTTTGCCATCCTTCTTCTCCGCCAATCACTTGGGGTAGTTCCGCTTCTAGTGACCAGTCCCTTTGCAGTAGAAGCACTTAGTCTCAGGCTTAGGATCAGACTTGGGCTTCTTCACTTGAGCAGCAACTTGCTTGCCGTTCTTCTTGAAGTTCCCCTTCTTCCCTTTGCCCTTTTCTTGAAACTAGTGGTCTTGTCAACCATCAACACTTGATGTTTTTCTTGATTTCTACCTTCGTTGATTTCAGCATCACGAAGAGCTTGGGAGTTGTTTCCGTTATCCCTCGCATATCATAGTTCATCACGAAGTTCTACTAACTTGGTGATGGTGACTAGAGAATTCTGTCAATCACTATCTTATCTGGAAGATTAACTCCCACTTGATTCAAGCGATTGTAGTACCCAGACAATCTGAGCATATGCTCACTAGTTGAGCGATTCTCCTCCATCTTTTAGCTATAGAACTTGTTGGAGACTTCATATCTCTCAACTCGGGTATTTGCTTGAAATATTAACTTCAACTCCTGGAACATCTCATATGGTCCATGACGTTCAAAACGTCTTTGAAGTCCCGATTCTAAGCCATTAAGCATGGTGCACTAAACTATCAAGTAGTCATCATATTAAGCTAGCCAAACGTTCATAACGTCCGCATCTGCTCCTGCAATAGGTCTGTCACCTAGCGGTGCATCAAGGACATAATTCTTCTGTGCAGCAATGAGGATAAACCTCAGATCACGGATCCAATCCGCATCATTGCTACTAACATCTTTCAACACAATTTTCTCTAGGAACATATCAAAATAAACACAGGGAAGCAACAACGCGAGCTATTGATCTACAACATGATTTGCAAAATACTACCAGGACTAAGTTCATGATAAATTTAAGTTCAATTTAATCATATTACTTAAGAACTCCCACTTAGATAGACATCCCTCTAATCCTCTAAGTGATCACGTGATCCAAATCAACTAAACCATAACCGATCATCACGTGAGATGGAGTAGTTTTCAATGGTGAACATCAATATGTTGATCATATCTACTATATGATTCACGCTCGACCTTTCCGTCTCTGTGTTCCGAGGCCATATCTGTATATGCTTGGCTCGTCAAGTATAACCTGAGTATTCCGCGTGTGCAACTGTTTTGCACCCGTTGTATTTGAACGTAGAGCCTATCACACCCGATCATCACGTGGTGTCTCAGCACGAAGAACTTTTGCAACGGTGCATACTCAGGGAGAACACTTCTTGATAATTTAGTGAGAGATCATCTTATAATGCTACCGTCAATCAAAGCAAGATAAGATGCATAAAGATAAACATCACATGCAATCAATATAAGTGATATGATATGGCCATCATCGTCTTGTGCTTGTGATCTCCATCTCCGAAGCACCGTCATGATCACCATCGTCACCGGCGCGACACCTTGATCTCCATCGTAGCATCGTTGTCGTCTCGCCAATCTTATGCTTCCACGACTATCACTACCGCTTAGTAATAAAGTAAAGCATTACATCGCGATTGCATTGCATACAATAAAGCGACAACCATATGGCTCCTGCCAGTTGCCGATAACTCGGTTACAAAACATGATCATCTCATACAATAAAATCAGCATCATGCCTTGACCATATCACATCACAACATGCCCTGCAAAAACAAGTTAGACGTCCTCTACTTTGTTGTTGCAAGTTTTACGTGGCTGCTACGGGCTTAAGTAAGAACTCATCTCACCTACGCATCAAAACCACAACGATAGTTCGTCAAATAGACTCTGTTTTAACCTTCTCAAGGACCGGGCGTAGTCACACTTGGTTCAACTAAAGTTGGAGAGACAGTCTTCCGCAAGCCATCTATGTGCAAAGCACGTCGAGGGAACCGGTCTCGCATAAGAGTATGCGTAAGGTTGGTCCGGATCGTCTCACCCAACAATACCGCCGAACCAAAGTATGACATGCTGGTAGGCAGTATGACTTGTATCGCCCACAACTCACTTGTGTTCTACTCGTGCAAATAACATCAAACCATAAAACCTAGGCTCGGATGCCACTGTTGGGCAACGCAGTAATTTCGAAAATTTTCCTACGCACACGCAAGATCATGGTGATGCACAGCAACAAGAGGGGAGAGTGTTGTCTACGTACCAACGCAGACCGACTGCGGAAGCGATCACACAACGTAGAGGAAGTAGTCGTACGTCTTCTTCCGATCCGACCGATCCAAGCACCGTTACTCCGGCACCTCCGAGTTCTTAGCACACGTTCAGCTCGATGACGTTCCTCGGGCTCCGATCCAGCAAAGCGTCGAGGAAGAGTTCTGTCAGCACGACGGCGTGATGACGATCTTGATGTACTACCGACGCAGGTCTTCACCTAAGCACTGTAACGGTATGATCGAGGTGGAATTTGGTGGCAGGGGGCACCGCACACGGCTAAGGAACGATCTCAAGGATCAACTTGTGTGTCTATGGGGTGCCCCCTGCCCCCGTATATAAAGGACCAGGGGAAGGGGGTCGGCCGGCTAGGAGGGAGGCGCAGGGGGGAGTCCCACTCCTACCGGGAGTAGGACTCCTCCCCCCAAATCCTATTCCTAATAGGACTCTTCGAGAGAGAGAGAAGAGAGGGGGGCCGGCCCCTTCTCCTAGTCCTAATAGGACTAGGGAAGGGGGGGCGCCAGCCAGCTTGTGGGCTGCCCCTTTTCTCTTTTCCACTAAGGCCCAATAGGCCCATTTGCCTCCCGGGGGGTTCCGGTAACCCTCCCGGTAATCCGGTAAAATCCCGATTTCACCCGGAACATTTCCGGTGTCCAAACATAGGCTTCCAATATATCAATCTTTACGTCTCGACCATTTCGAGACTCCTCGTCATGTCCGTGATCTCATCCGGGACTCCGAACAACCTTCGGTACATCAAAATGCATAAACTCATAATAACTGTCATCGTAACGTTAAGCGTGCGGACCCTACGGTTCGAGAACAATGTAGACATGACCGAGACACGTCTCCGGTCAATAACCAATAGCGGGACCTGGATGCCCATATTGGCTCCTACATATTCTAGGAAGATCTTTATCGGTCAGACCGCATAACAACATACGTTGTTCCCTTTGTCATCGGTATGTTACTTGCCCGAGATTCGATCGTCGGTATCCAATACCTAGTTCAATCTCGTTACCGGCAAGTCTCTTTACTCGTTCCGTAATACATCATCTCGCAACTAACTCATTAGTTGTAATGCTTGCAAGGCTTAAGTGATGTGCATTACCGAGAGGGCCCAGAGATACCTCTCCGACAATCGGAGTGACAAATCCTAATCTCGAAATACGCCAACCCAACATCTACCTTTGGAGACACCTGTAATGCTCCTTTATAATCACCCAGTTACGTTGTGACGTTTGGTACCACCCAAAGTGTTCCTCCGGCAAACGGGAGTTGCATAATCTCATAGTCATAGGAACATGTATAAGTCATGAAGAAAGCAATAGCAACATACTAAACGATCGGGTGCTAAGCTAATGGAATGGGTCATGTCAATCAGATCATTCAACTAATGATGTGACCTCGTTAATCAAATAACAACTCTTTTGTCCATGGTTAGGAAACATAACCATCTTTGATTAACGAGCTAGTCAAGTAGAGGCATACTAGTGACACTCTATTTGTCTATGTATTCACACATGTATTATGTTTCCGGTTAATACAATTCTAGCATGAATAATAAACATTTATCATGATATAAGGAAATAAATAATAACTTTATTATTGCCTCTAGGGCATATTTCCTTCATAAGTCTGTCCGAATCATGTTAGCAATTGCCGCGTTTTATGATTATGAAATTTGGCAAATGGATGTCAAAACTGCATTCCTGAATGGATTTCTGGAAGAAGAGTTGTATATGATGCAACCGGAAGGTTTTGTCGATCCAAAGGGAGCTAACAAAGTGTGCAAGCTCCGGCGATCCATTTATGGACTGGTGCAAGCCTCTCGGAGTTGGAATAAACGCTTTGATAGTGTGATTAAAGCATTTGGTTTTATACAGACTTTCGGAAAAGCCTGTATTTACAAGAAAGTGAGTGGGAGCTCTGTAGCATTTCTGATATTATATGTGGATGACATATTACTGATTGGAAATGACATAGAATTTCTGGATAGCATAAAGGGATACTTGAATAAGAGTTTTTCAATGAAAGACCTCGGTGAAGCTGCTTACATATTAGGCATAAAGATCTATAGAGATAGATCAAGACGCTTAATTGGACTTTCACAAAGCACATACCTTGACAAGATTTTGAAGAAGCTCAAAATGGATCAAGCAAAGAAAGGGTTCTTGCCTGTGTTACAAGGTGTGAAGTTGAGTCAGACTCAATGCCCGACCACTGCAGAAGATAGAGAGAAAATGAAAGATGTTCCCTATGCTTCAGCTATAGGCTCTATCATGTATGCAATGTTGTGTACCAGACCTGATGTGTGCCTTGCTATAAGTTTAGCAGGGAGGTACCAAAGTAATCCAGGAGTGGATCACTGGACAGCGGTCAAGAACATCCTGAAATACCTGGAAAGGACTAAGGATATGTTTCTCGTATATGGAGGTGACAAAGAGCTCACCGTAAGAGGTTACGTTGATGCAAGCTTTGACACTGATCCAGACGATTCTAAATCGCAAACCGGATACGTGTTTATATTAAACAGTGGAGCTGTCAGTTGGTGCAGTTCTAAACAAAGCGTCGTAGCGGGATCTACATGTGAAGCGGAGTACATAGCTGCTTCGGAAGCAGCAAAGGAAGGAGTCTGGATGAAGGAGTTCATATCCGATCTAGGTGTTATACCTAGTGCATCGGGTCCAATGAAAATCTTTTGTGACAATACTGGTGCAATTGCCTTGGCAAAGGAATCCAGATTTCACAAGAGGACCAAGCACATCAAAAGACGCTTCAATTCCATCCGGGATCTAGTCCAGGTGGGAGACATAGAGATTTGCAAGCTACATACGGATCTGAATGTTGCAGACCCTTGACTAAGCCTCTTCCACGAGCAAAACATGATCAGCTCCAAGGCTCCATGGGTGTTAGAATCATTACTGTATAATCTAGATTATTGACTCTAGTGCAAGTGGGAGACTGAAGGAAATATGCCCTAGAGGCAATAATAAAGTTATTATTTATTTCCTTATATCATGATAAATGTTTATTATTCATGCTAGAATTGTATTAACCGGAAACATAATACATGTGTGAATACATAGACAAACTTAGTGTCACTAGTATGCCTCTACTTGACTAGCTCGTTAATCAAAGATGGTTATGTTTCCTAACCATAAACAAAGTGTTGTTATTTGATTAACGAGGTCACATCATTAGTTGAATGATCTGATTGACATGACCCATTCCATTAGCTTAACACCCGATCGTTTAGTATGTTGTTATTGCTTTCTTCATGACTTAACATGTTCCTATGACTATGAGATTATGCAACTCCCGTTTACCAGAGGAACACTTTGTGTGCTACCAAACGTCACAACATAACTGGGTGATTATAAAGGAGCTCTACAGGTGTCTCCAAAGGTAGATGTTGGGTTGGCGTATTTCGAGATTAGGATTTGTCACTCCGATTGTCGGAGAGGTATCTCTGGGCCCTCTCGGTAATGCACATCACATAAGCCTTGCAAGCATTGCAACTAATGAGTTAGTTGCGGGATGATGTATTACAGAACGAGTAAAGAGACTTGCCGGTAACGAGATTGAACTAGGTATTGGATACCGACGATCGAATCTCGGGCAAGTAACATACCGATGACAAAGGGAACAACGTATGTTGTTATGCGGTTTGACCGATAAAGATCTTCGTAGAATATGTAGGAGCCAATATGGGCATCCAGGTCCCGCTATTTGTTATTGACCGGAGACGTGTCTCGGTCATGTCTACATTGTTCTCGAACCGTAGGGTCCGCACGCTTAACGTTACAATGACAGTTATTATGAGTTTATGCATTTTGATGTACCGAAGTTAGTTCGGAGTCCCGGATGTGATCACGGACATGACGAGGAGTCTCGAAATGATCGAGACATAAAGATTGATATATTGGACGGCTATATTCGGACACCGGAAGTGTTCCGGGTGATTTCGGAGAAAAACCGGAGTACCGGAAGGGTTACCGGAACCCTCCGGGGAAGTAATGGGCCTTATTGGGCCTTAGGGGAGAGAGGGGGCTGCGGCCTAGGAGGTGCCCCCCCCCACATGGGGAGTCCGAATTGGACTAGGGAAGGGGGCGCGGCCCCTCTTTCCCTCTCCCTCTCCCCCTCTTTCCTTCCCCCTTAGGGTTTCCTAATTGGATTAGGAAAGGGGAGTCCTAGTCCCACCAGGGGGAGGACTCCCCCTCCCCTTGGCGCGCCCCATAGGGCCGGCCGGCCTCCCCCTTGCTCCTTTATATACGGGGGCAGGGGGGCACCCTAGGACACACAAGTTGATCTTTGAGATTGTTCCTTAGCCGTGTGCGGTGCCCCCTGCCACCATATTCCACCTCGATCATATCGTTGTAGTGCTTAGGCGAAGCCCTGCGTCGGTAGAACATCAAGATCGTCACCACGCCGTCGTGCTGACGGAACTCCTCCCCGAAGCTTTGCTGGATCGGAGCCCGGGGATCGTCATCGAGCTGTACGTGTGCTAAGAACTCGGAGGTGCCGGAGTAACGGTGCTTGGATTGGTTGGATCGGGAAGAAGACGTACGACTACTTCCTCTACGTTGTGTCAACGCTTCCGTTGCGATCTACAAGGGTACGTAGATCATGCTCTCCCCCTCGTTGCTATGCATCACCATGATCTTGCGTGTGCGTAGGAAATTTTTTGAAATTACTACGTTCCCAACAGGAGCATCATGAAGAATATGGCTAGCCTATTTAAATATAACCCACTTCCTATGCCTAGGGATTTTGTGAGCACATAATTTATAGGAACAAGAATCAACTAGCATAGGAAGGCAAAACTAGTATAACTTCAAAACTTTAAGCACATAGAGAGGAAACTTGATATTATTCCTGTTGGGGAACGTTGCAGAAAACAAAAATTTTCCTACTCGTTTCACCAAGATCATCTAGGAGTTCATCTAGCAACGAGTCACGAGATGCATCTACATACCTTTGTAGATCGCGAGCGGAAGCGTTCGTTAGAACGAGGTTGATGTTGTCGAACACGACGTGATCCAAATCACCGATGACCAGCGCCGAACGGACGGCACCTCCGCGTTCAACACACGTACGGGACGGGAGACGTCTCCTCCTTCTTGATCCAGCAAGGGGGAAGGAGAGGTTGACGAAGATCCAGCAGCACGACGGCGTGGTGGTGGATGCAGGGCGTCACGACAGCAGGGCTTCGCTGTGTAATACGAGAGAGAGAGAGAGGTGTAACAGGGAGAGAGGGAAGCACCAATTGCGTGGGGATCAAGTCCCTCCTCTCCCCCACTATATATAGGGGTGCCAGGGGGGCGCCGGCCCTGGTAGATGGGATCTACCAGGGGGGGCGGCGGCCAAGGGGTGGGGGGCTTGCCCCCCAAGCAAGGGGGCGCCCCCTTAGGGTTCCCCCCCAACCCTAGGTGCATGGGCCTTGGGGGGGCTGGCGCCCCAGCCCACTATGGGCTGGGTTCCCTCCTATTTCAGCCCAAGGGGCCCTCCGGGATAGGTGGCCCCACCCGGTGGACCCCCGGGACCCTTCCGGTGGTCCCGGTACAATACCGGGTACCCCGAAACTTGTCCCGATGGCCGAAACTGCACATCCTATATATAATTCTTTACCTCCGGACCATTCCGGAACTCCTCGTGACGTCCGGGATCTCATCCGGGACCCCGAACAACATTCGGGTTACTGCATATACTTATCTTCACAACCCTAGCGTCACCGAACCTTAAGTGTGTAGACCCTACGGGTTCGGGAGACATGCAGACATGACCAAGATCACTCTCCGGTCAATAACCAACAGCGGGATCTGGATACCCATGTTGGCTCCCACATGCTCCATGATGATTTCATCGGATGAACCACGATGTCGAGGATTTAATCAACCCCGTATGCAATTCCCTTTGTCAATCGATATATTACTTGCCCGAGATTCGATCGTCGGTATCCCAATACCTCGTTCAATCTCGTTACCGGCAAGTCACTTTACTCGTACCGTAATGCATGATCCCGTGACCAGACACTTGGTCACTTTGAGCTCATTTATGATGATGCATTACCGAGTGGGCCCAGTGATATCTCTCCGTCATACGGAGTGACAAATCCCAGTCTTGATCCGTGTCAACCCAACAGATACTTTCGGAGATACCCGTAGTCTACCTTTATAGTCACCCAGTTACGTTGTGACGTTTGGTATACCCAAAGCACTCCTACGGTATCCGGGAGTTACACGATCTCATGGTCTAAGGAAAAGATACTTGACATTGCAAAACTCTAGCAAAACGAACTACACGATCTTCAAGCTATGTTTAGGATTGGGTCTTGTCCATCACATCATTCTCCTAATGATGTGATCTCGTTATCAATGACATCCAATGTCCATAGTCAGGAAACCATGACTATCTGTTGATCAACGGGCTAGTCAACTAGAGGCTTACTAGGGACATGTTGGTGTCTGTAATTCACACATGTATTACGATTTCCGGATAACACAATTATAGCATGAATAAAGACAATTACCATGAACAAGGAAATATAATAATAATGCTTTTATTATTGCCTCTAGGGCATATTTCCAACAGTCTCCCACTTGCACTAGAGTCAATAATCTAGTTACATTGTGATGAATCGAACACCCATGGAATTCTGGTGTTGATCATGTTTTGCCCTAGGGAGAGGTTTAGTCAACGGATCTGCTACATTCAGGTCCGTATGTACTTTACAAATTTCTATGTCTCCATCTTGAACATTTTCACGAATGGAGTTGAAGCGACGCTTGATGTGCCTTGTCTTCTTGTGAAACCTGGGCTCCTTGGCAAGTGCAATAGCTCCAGTGTTGTCGCAAAAGAGTTTGATTGGCCCCGACGCATTGGGTATGACTCCTAGGTCGGTGATGAACTCCTTCACCCATATTGCTTCATGCGCTACCTCCGAGGCTGCCATGTACTCCGCTTCACATGTAGATCCCGCCACGACGCTTTGCTTGCAACTGCACCAGTTTACTGCCCCTCCATTCAAAATATACACGTATCCGGTTTGTGACTTAGAGTCATCCATATCTGTGTCGAAGCTAGCGTCGACATAACCCTTTACGACGAGCTCTTCGTCACCTCCATAAACGAGAAACATCTCCTTAGTCCTTTTCAGGTACTTCAGGATATTCTTGACCGCTGTCCAGTGTTCCTTGCCGGGATTACTTTGGTATCTTCCTACCAAACTTACGGCAAGGTTTACATCAGGTCTGGTACACAGCATGGCATACATAATAGAACCTATGGCTGAGGCATAGGGGATGACACTCATCTCTTCTATTTCTTCTGTCGTGGTCGGACTTTGAGCCGAGCTCAATTTCATACCTTGTAACACAGGCAAGAACCCCTTCTTAGATTGATCCATATTGAACTTCTTCAATATTTTATCAAGGTATGTGCTTTGTGAAAGACCTATGAGGCGTCTCGATCTATCCCTATAGATCTTGATGCCTAATATATAAGCAGCTTCTCCAAGGTCCTTCATTGAAAAACTCTTATTCAAGTAGGCCTTGATGCTGTCCAAGAGTTCTATATCATTTCCCATCAAAAGTATGTCATCCACATATAATATGAGAAATGCTACAGAGCTCCCACTCACTTTCTTGTAAACACAGGCTTCTCCATAAGTCTGTGTAAACCCAAACGCTTTGATCATCTCATCAAAGCGAATGTTCCAACTCCGAGATGCTTGCACCAGCCCATAAATCGAGCGTTGGAGCTTGCACACCTTGTCAGCATTCTTAGGATCGACAAAACCTTCCGGCTGCATCATATACAATTCTTCCTTAAGGAAACCATTAAGGAATGCCGTTTTGACGTCCATTTGCCATATTTCATAATCGTAAAACGCGGCAATTGCTAACATGATTCGGACGGACTTTAGCTTCGCTACCGGTGAGAAAGTCTCATCGTAGTCAACCCCTTGAACTTGTCGATAACCCTTAGCGACAAGCCGAGCTTTATAGATGGTCACATTACCATCCGCGTCTGTCTTCTTCTTAAAGATCCATTTATTTTCTATGGCTCGCCGTTCAACGGGCAAGTCAGTCAAAGTCCATACTTCGTTTTCATACATGGATCCTATCTCGGATTTCATGGCTTCTAGCCATTTTTCGGAATCCGGGCCCGCCATCGCTTCTTCATAGTTCGAAGGTTCACCATTGTCTAACAACATGATCTCCAAGACAGGGTTGCCGTACCACTCTGGTGCGGAACGTGTCCTTGTGGACCTTCGAATTTAAGTAGGAGCTTGATCAGAAGTATCTTGATCATTATCATTAACTTCCTCTCTAGTCGGTGCTGGCACCTCAGGAACATTTTCTTGAGTTGCGCCATTTTCCGGTTCAAGAGGTAATACTTCATCAAGTTCTACTTTCCTCCCACTTACTTCTTTCGAGAGAAACTCTTTCTCTAGAAAGGATCCATTCTTGGCAACAAAGATCTTGCCTTCGGATCTGAGGTAGAAGGTATACCCAATAGTTTCTTTTGGGTATCCTATGAAGACGCATTTTTCTGACTTGGGTTCGAGCTTTTCAGGTTGAAGTTTCTTGACATAAGCATCGCATCCCCAAACTTTTAGAAACGACAGCTTAGGTTTCTTTCCAAACCATAATTCATACGGTGTCATCTCAACGGATTTCGACGGAGCCCTATTTAAAGTGAATGTGGCAGTCTCTAAAGCATAGCCCCAAAAGGATAGCGGCAAATCGGTAAGAGACATCATAGACCGCACCATATCTAATAGAGTGCGATTACGACGTTCGGATACACCGTTACGCTGAGGTGTTCCAGGCGGCGTGAGCTGTGAAACTATTCCACATTTTCTTAAGTGTGTGCCAAACTCGTGACTCAAGTATTCTCCTCCACGATCTGATCGTAGAAACTTGATTTTCCTGTCACGTTGATTCTCAACCTCACTCTGGAATTCCTTGAACTTTTCAAAGGTTTCAGATTTGTGTTTCATTAAGTAAATATATCCATATCTACTCAAATCATCAGTGAGAGTGAGAACATAACGATAGCCACCGCGAGCCTCAACACTCATTGGACCGCACACATCAGTATGTATGATTTCCAATAAGTTGGTTGCTCGCTCCATTGTTCCTGAGAACGGAGTCTTGGTCATTTTACCCATAAGGCATGGTTCGCACGTGTCAAATGATTCATAATCAAGAGAGTCTAAAAGTCCATCTGCATGGAGCTTCTTCATGCGTTTGACACCTATGTGACCAAGGCGGCAATGCCACAAGTATGTGGGACTATCGTTATCAACCTTACATCTTTTGGTACTCACACTATGAACATGTGTATCATTACGTTCGAGATTCATAAAGAATAAACCATTCACCATAGGAGCATGACCATAAAACATATCTCTCATATAAATAGAACAACCATTATTCTCGGATTTAAATGAGTAGCCATCTCGAATTAAACGAGATCCTGATACAATGTTCATGCTCAAAGCTGGTACTAAATAACAATTATTGAGGTTTAAAACTAATCCCGTAGGTAAATGAAGAGGTAGCGTGCCGACGGCGATCACATCGACTTTGGAACCATTCCCGACGCGCATCGTCACCTCGTCCTTCGCCAGTCTCCGCCTATTCCGTAGTTCCTGCTGTGAGTTACAAATGTGAGCAACTGCACCGGTATCAAATACCCAAGAGCTACTACGATTACTGGTAAGGTACACATCAATTACATGTATATCACATATACCTTTTGTTTTGCCGGCCTTCTTGTCTGCTAAGTATTTGGGGCAGTTCCGCTTCCAGTGTCCGCTTCCCTTGCAATAAAAGCACTCAGTCTCAGGCTTGGGTCCATTCTTTGGCTTCTTCCCGGCAGCTTGCTTGCCGGGCGCGGCAACTTCCTTGCCGTCCTTCTTGAAGGCTTTCTTACCCTTGCCCTTCTTGAACTTAGTGGTTTTATTGACCATCAACACTTGATGTTCCTTCTTGACTTCTACCTCTGCTGATTTCAGCATTGCAAACACCTCAGGAATGGTCTTTTGCATCCCCTGCATGTTGAAGTTCATCACAAAGCTCTTGTAGTTTGGTGGAAGCGACTGGAGGATTCTGTCAATGACCGCATCGTCCGGGAGATTGACTCCCAGCTGAGACAAGCGGTTATGTAATCCAGACATAGTGAGTATGTGCTCACTGACAGAACTATTTTCCTCCATCTTACAGCTGAAGAACTTATCGGAGACTTCATATCTCTCGATCCGGGCATGAGCTTGGAAAACCATTTTCAGCTCTTCGAACATCTCATATGCTCCATGTCTCTCAAAACGCTTTTGGAGCCCCGGTTCGAAACTGTAAAGCATGCCGCACTTAACGAGGGAGTAGTCGTCAACACGTGTCTGCCAAGCGTTCATAACGTCTAGGTTCTGTGGGACGGGAGCTTCACCTAGCGGTGCTTGTAGGACGTAATCTTTCTTGGCAGCTATGAGGATGATCCTCAGGTTCCGGACCCAGTCCGTATAGTTGCTGCCATCGTCTTTCAGCTTGGTTTTCTCTAGGAACGCGTTGAAGTTGAGGACTACGTGGGCCATTTGATCTACAAGACATATTGTAAAATATTTTAGACTAATGTTCATGATAATAAAGTTCATCTAATCAAATTATATAATGAACTCCCACTTAGATTAGACATCCCTCTAGTCATCTAAGTATTACATGATCCGAGTTAACTAGGCCGTGTCCGATCATCACGTGAGACGGACTAGTCAACGTCGGTGAACATCTTCATGTTGATCGCATCTTCTATACGACTCATGCTCGACCTTTCGGTCTTCTGTGTTCCGAGGCCATGTCTGTACATGCTAGGCTCGTCAAGTTAACCCTAAGTGTTTTGCATGTGTAAAACTGTCTTACACCCGTTGTATGTGAACGTAAGAATCTATCACACCCGATCATCACGTGGTGCTTCGAAACGACGAACTTTAGCAACGGTGCACAGTTAGGGGAGAACACTTCTTGAAATTGTTATGAGGGATCATCTTATTTACTACCGTCGTTCTAAGTAAACAAGATGCAAAAACATGATAAACATCACATGCAATCAAATAATAAGCGTGACATGATATGGCCAATATCACATAGTTCCTTTGATCTCCATCTTGGGGCTCCATGATCATCCTGTCACCGGCTTGACACCATGATCTCCATCATCATGATCTCCATCATCGTGTCTCCATGAAGTTGCTCGCCAACTATTACTTCTACTACTATGGCTAACGCGTTTAGCAATGAAGCAAAGTAATTTACATGGCGTTTCTCAATGACACGCAGGTCATATAAAAGAATAAAGACAACTCCTATGGCTCCTGCCGGTTGTCATACTCATCGACATGCAAGTCGTGATTCCTATTACAATAGCATGAACATCTCATACATCACATATAGATCATTCATCATTCATCACAACTTTGGCCATATCATATCATAAACCACTTGCTGCAAAAACAAGTTAGACGTCCTCTAATTGTTGTTGCAAGTTTTACGTGGCTGAATTAGGGTTCTAGCAAGAACGTTTTCTTACCTACGTGAAAGCCACAACGTGATTTGTCAACTTCTATTTACCCTTCATAAGGACCCTGTTCATCGAATCCGCTCCAACTAAAGTGGGAGAGACAGACACCCGCCAGCCACCTTATGCATCTAGTGCATGTTAGTCGGTGGAACCGGTCTCACGTAAGCGTACGTGTAAGGTTGGTCCGGGCCGCTTCATCCCACAATACCGCTGAAGCAAGAAAAGACTAGTAGCGGCAAGAAAGTTGACAAATCTACGCCCATAACAAATTGTGTTCTACTCGCGTAAGAAGAACTACGCATAGACCTAGCTCTGATACCACTGTTGGGGAACGTTGCAGAAAACAAAAATTTTCCTACTCGTTTCACCAAGATCATCTAGGAGTTCATCTAGCAACGAGTCACGAGATGCATCTACATACCTTTGTAGATCGCGAGCGGAAGCGTTCGTTAGAACGAGGTTGATGTTGTCGAACACGACGTGATCCAAATCACCGATGACCAGCGCCGAACGGACGGCACCTCCGCGTTCAACACACGTACGGGACGGGAGACGTCTCCTCCTTCTTGATCCAGCAAGGGGGAAGGAGAGGTTGACGAAGATCCAGCAGTACGACGGCGTGGTGGTGGATGCAGGGCGTCACGACAGCAGGGCTTCGCTGTGTAATACGAGAGAGAGAGGTGTAACAGGGAGAGAGGGAAGCACCAATTGCGTGGGGATCAAGTCCCTCCTCTCCCCCACTATATATAGGGGTGCCAGGGGGGGCGCCGGCCCTGGTAGATGGGATCTACCAGGGGGGGCGGCGGGCAAGGGGTGGGGGGCTTGCCCCCCAAGCAAGGGGGCGCCCCCCTTAGGGTTCCCCCCCAACCCTAGGTGCATGGGCCTTGGGGGGGCTGGCGCCCCAGCCCACTTTCCCTCCTATTTCAGCCCAAGGGGCCCTCCGGGATAGGTGGCCCCACCCGGTGGACCCCCGGGACCCTTCCGGTGGTCCCGGTACAATACCGGGTACCCCGAAACTTGTCCCGATGGCCGAAACTGCACATCCTATATATAATTCTTTACCTCCGGACCATTCCGGAACTCCTCGTGACGTCCGGGATCTCATCCGGGACCCCGAACAACATTCGGGTTACTGCATATACTTATCTTCACAACCCTAGCGTCACCGAACCTTAAGTGTGTAGACCCTACGGGTTCGGGAGACATGCAGACATGACCGAGATCACTCTCCGGTCAATAACCAACAGCGGGATCTGGATACCCATGTTGGCTCCCACATGCTCCATGATGATTTCATCGGATGAACCACGATGTCGAGGATTTAATCAACCCCGTATGCAATTCCCTTTGTCAATCGATATATTACTTGCCCGAGATTCGATCGTCGGTATCCCAATACCTCGTTCAATCTCGTTACCGGCAAGTCACTTTACTCGTACCGTAATGCATGATCCCGTGACCAGACACTTGGTCACTTTGAGCTCATTTATGATGATGCATTACCGAGTGGGCCCAGTGATATCTCTCCATCATACGGAGTGACAAATCCCAGTCTTGATCCGTGTCAACCCAAAAGATACTTTCGGAGATACCCATAGTCTACCTTTATAGTCACCCAGTTACGTTGTGACGTTTGGTATACCCAAAGCACTCCTACGGTATCCGGGAGTTACACGATCTCATGGTCTAAGGAAAAGATACTTGACATTGCAAAACTCTAGCAAAACGAACTACACGATCTTCAAGCTATGTTTAGGATTGGGTCTTGTCCATCACATCATTCTCCTAATGATGTGATCTCGTTATCAATGACATCCAATGTCCATAGTCAGGAAACCATGACTATCTGTTGATCAACGGGCTAGTCAACTAGAGGCTTACTAGGGACATGTTGGTGTCTGTAATTCACACATGTATTACGATTTCCGGATAACACAATTATAGCATGAATAAAGACAATTACCATGAACAAGGAAATATAATAATAATGCTTTTATTATTGCCTCTAGGGCATATTTCCAACAATTCCAACTCCTACAAGCATATATTCCTCCCTAATAATAATTTTCAGTAGCATCATGAATGAATTTAAGAATATAACCATCACATAAAGCATTATTTTCATGATCTACGAGCATAGAAATTTTACTACTCTCCACATAAGCAAAATTCTTCTCATTCGGAATAGCGGGATCACTAGTTCCTAAAGTTGACACTCTTCCAAACCCGCTTTAGATGATAGTATTATTCATACTCCGAAAGATATAAGTGAAGTTCATGGAGCATTCTACAATTAATATAAACTAACCAATATCCAAGCTCAAAATGTATAAGTGAAGCACACGAAGCATTCTATAAAACCATACTCAAAAGATTTAAGTGAAGCTCAAAGAGCAATTCTATAAGATTATACTTAAAAGATATAAGTGAAGAATATGAAGTATTCTATAAATTAATGAAGGGAAATCTCATACTAGCATGGTTCTTAAAGAATAAGAAAAACACAAAGGACACAAATCATGTGAACAAAACAAAAACCAAGGTATACTGATATTTGTTGAAGAAGGAAGATGGGATGCCAACAGGGGCACCCCCAAGCTTAGATGCTTGTGTATCCTTTGAAATATTTACTTGGGGTGCCTTCGTAATCTCCAATCTTGAACTCTTGTGTGACGCCCGGGTAATTAAGCTACAATGATCCTCTGCTAATGATGCCACGTCACCTCGTTTATAGTTGCTAATCTCCAGTTAGTTCGAAACCGATTCATATTCAAATTCAAAATTAGGCAAACAATAAAAGTTTTCAAATACTAAAACTAAAATGTTCGGAGTGAACCAAATAATGCGTAGGTAATTATGGTGGAGAAACCACATTTTTATAAAAGTTCTAAATGCATTTAAATAATTAAAACTGTAGGAAAAACAAATAAATAGATGTGTTGGTATTTTATAAAATACTAAACTATATTATTTGGGTGTTAAACCTTTTTGTGGCAGAGGTATAATTAGTGTTACTATTTAAGATACAACTTTTATGTTTTATAAAACTAGAATAAAATAAAAACAGTAAAAGAAAAAGAACAAAGAAAAAAAAGGAAAAGAAAACAGTACCCCTCCCCTTTCCGACTGGGCCTTGGCCCAGTTGGTCGTGTGGCCGAGTGGCCTGCCGGCCCACCCCCTGGCCTACTTAGGCCACCCCCACTCCCTCTCCTTATCCCTCCACCCGGTGAGACCCACTCCGCCACCGACACCACTCCCCCGAAAATATCTCCCCCTCCCTCTTCCCCCGATTGGATCGGGATCGAGAGGAGGAGGTCGCCCGACGCCGCCCCGCGCCCGGAGCTCGCCTCGCCGGACCTCCCTCACTGGTCTGCTTCCACGCCATCGCCAGACCCCGCCGCCCTGCCTCGTCCCCGCAGCCCCTTCCTCGACTCCTCGCTCGACTCGATCTGGACGGCGCTCCGCTCCCAGCGCCGCCACGCGCTGCAGCCCGACGACCCCGCCGCCTGGATCGACGCCGCCTCGACCTCATCTCGTCCCCGCCGGCCTGCCTCCCCAACGCCGTCGTCGCCGTCTTCCTCCTCAACCCCCCGCTGCCCAGACCCTACCGGCCCCGTGAGCATCCCCGCGCCGGTCCTCCTCTCTTCCTCCCCGCGCACGCGCTCGAACCCGTGCCGCGCATCGCACCCCCTCGCCGCGGTGAGCGCCTCGTGCCCCTGTTGTCGTCCTACCGCGCGCCCGCCCACGCGGGGCCGCGCTTGCTGCCGCCCGCGGCTCCGGCCGGCCCGTGCTGGCCTCGCCTCCGCTCCTCTGCTTCCGCCGCGCGTGCGTCATCCCGCTCGTTCGTTGCCGCCTACTCCCCTGAGCCGCAGGCGCCCGCGCTTGCTTTCCCGCTTCGCTCCGCCCCACCACTCGCGTCGGCCGCGCCTCGAACCTCCCCAGCTTGCGGCTGCTCCGCGCCACGCGCGCGCCATGTGCGCGCTCGCGCCTCCCCTCCCCCGCATATGCCCGCGCGCCGGCCCCGCAAGCCGCGCTCGGCCCGCCGCACGGCCCCCTCCGTCTCCGCGCCGTTCCGGCCGCCTGCCGGTGCCGTGGCCGCCGGCGCCCCGTGGCGCTGGGCCGCACCCGTTACGGCTGCGTCCAGGTGACCCGACGCCCGCACCCGCAACGCCCACACGCCCGCTAAGGCCCCTTCGGGCCACTGACCAGAGGGGCCCAGCCCACAGAACGTTTTAAAAGAAAATGAAAAATAAAATAAAATAAAATGAATTAATTAATTTAATAATTAATTAAATTAATTAATTAGTGAATTAATTAATTTAATTAATCTAATTAATTAGTTAAGTTTAATTAAACTGTAATTAGATTAACCTAAACCCTAATTAACCTAATTAGAGGATGACAGGTGGGTCCCCACTGGACCCACTGGTCAGGTTGACCAAGTCAACCCTGTTGACTGCTGATGTCAGCATGACATCATGCTGATGTCATTAATCTGTTTTTCGAATTAATTTAAACAATTAATTAAATTTCAGAAATTAATAAAATCTTTAGAAAATCATATCTTTTAATCCGTAACTCAGATTAAAATATTTTCAACATGAAAGTTGCTCAGAACGACGAGACGAACCCGGATACGCAGCCCGTTCGTCCGTCACGCATCCCTAGCATAGCAAACTCGCAACTTTCCCCCTCCGGTCCTCTGCCTGAAAACGCAAAACACCGGGGATACTTTCCCGGATGTCATCCCCCTTCCCCGGTATCACCTATTACCGCGTTAGGGCACCTCTAACGCCGTTACTTGTCAAGTCATGCATCACTATGCATATGCTTGCTTAAATATTTATTGTTTCTCCCCCCTCTTCTCTCGATAGACACCGAGACCGACGCCGCTGCTACCCAGTACGACTACGGAGTTGACGACCCCTCTCTCTTGCCAGAGCAACCAGGCAAGCCCCCCCCTTTGATCACCAGATATCGCCTACTCTCCTCTATACTGCTTGCATTAGAGTAGTGTAGCATGTTACTGTTTTCCGTTCATCCTATCTTGATGCATAGCCTGTCCTTGCTACTACTGTTGTTACCTTTACCTGCAATCCTAATGCTTAGTATAGGATGCTAGCTTATCATCAGTGGCCCTACATTCTTGTCCGTCTGCCATGCTATACTACTGGGCCGTGATCACTTCGGGAGGTGATCACGGGCATATACTATATACTTTACACAGTTACATTACCTGTGATACTGTTCGGAGATGGGGGCTGAAGGGGCAGGTGGCTCCATCCCGGTAGAGGTGGGCCTGGGTTCCCGACGGCCCCCGACTGTTACTTGAGGCGGAGCGACAGGGCAGGTTGAGACCACCTAGGAGAGGGGTGGGCCTGGCCCTGGTCGGCGTTCGCGGATACTTAACACGCTTAACGAGATCTGGGTATTTGATCTGAGTCTGGCCATTTGGTCTATACGCACTAACCATCTACGTGGGAGTAGTTATGGGTATCCCGGCGTCGTGGTATCAGCCGAAGCCTTCTTGACGTCAGCGACGGAGCGGCGCGCGCTGGATTGGACTGGAACGCCACTAGGCTAGGTCTGCTTCCGGCCGCCCTCGCAACGTGCAGGTGTGCTAAGGGCGATGGGCCCAGACCCCTGGGCGCTTAGGTTTAGACCGGCGTGCTGACCTCTCTGTTGGTCTAGGTGGGGCTACGACGTGTTGATCTTCCGAGGCCGGGCATGACCCAGGAAAGTGTGTCCGGCCAAATGGGATCGAGCGTGTTGGGGTATGTGGTGCACCCCTGCAGGGAAGTTTATCTATTCGAATAGCCGTGTCCCTCGGTAAAAGGACGACCCGGAGTTGTACCTTGACCTTATGACAACTAGAACCGGATACTTAATAAAACACACCCTTCCAAGTGCCAGATACAACCGGTGATCGCTCTCTCACAGGGCGACGAGGGGAGGATCATCGGTTAGGATATTGCTATGCGATGCTACTTGGAGGACTTCAGTTTACCCTCTTCTACATGTTGCAAGACGGAGGCTGCCAGAAGCGTAGTCTTCGAAAGGATTAGTTATCACCCTCTTATTCTGGCTTTCTGCAGTTCAGTCCACATATGATAGCCTTATTCCAGTTGATACCAATGCATACATATGTAGTATAGCTCCTTGCTTGCGAGTACTTTGGATGAGTACTCACGGTTGCTTTCTCCTTCTTTTCCCTCTATTCCTTCTACCTGGTTGTCGCAACCAGATGTTGGAGCCCAGGAGCCAGACGCCACCGTTGATGACGACTCCTACTACACCGGAGGTGCCTACTACTACGTGCTGCCCACTGACGACGACCAGGAGTAGTTTAGGAGGATCCCAGGCAGGAGGCCTGCGCCTCTTTCGATCTGTATCCCAGATTGTGCTAGCCTTCTTAAGGCAAACTTGTTTAACTTATGTCTGTACTCAGATATTGTTGCTTCCGCTGACTCGTCTATGATCGAGCTCTTCTATTCGAGCCTTCGAGGCCCCTGGCTTGTAATATGATGCTTGTATGACTATTTTTTTATTTGTAGAGTTGTGTTGTGATATCTTCCCGTGAGTCCCTGATCTTGATCGTACACATTTGCGTGTATGATTAGTGTACGATTAAATCGGGGGCGTCACAAGTTGGTATCAGAGCCGACTGCCTGTAGGAATCCCCTTCCACACTCCTTGGCCGAAGTTGAGTCTAGTCGATGGAAATTGTTTTACTAACTTGGCTGTGCGGCCCTTGGGCCCACGTCGCCATCGGGTGGTATTAGGATCTTTTACTCCTCGATCCTTACTCTGGGACTCTGAGCTCTCTTCTATTCGGGTTAAATGATTTTACTAAAAACAAAACTAACTTTAGGTTCTCGAAAGTACTTTCTCCCGGAGAGCCCCTCACCTCAGATGATCGCCTGCTGCACCTGAAGATTCCGAAGATACTCTTTTCCTCTCGAGACTTTGTGCCCATCACTTTTGCTATTCCCGACCACCGATAAATCCTTAGGGATAACTACTTACACTTGCCATTCATACGATCATCCCCCATTGATCTTGTTATTACAAGATACCCCGAAGTCTTCTCTATTGTTCCGAGAATACTTTGTGCCTACTGCCTAGCAGTTCCTTGCCACATGAATACCCCTTCAATTAAATCCTCGCACTTGTCGAGTATCCACTCATCCCCAGTTGTTCATGTGTTTCACAATGGTTTTTGAAATACTATTCGATCTTTCAAAAATCCCTAGTAGCTTATTGCTCTGCAATACCTGCCTGCTTGCATTATGGATGCTTTCCATATGTCTGGCAATATTCGTTAGTATCCTTAGGCATCGTCCTTTTGATCCTATTGATTCAACATGAGTGCGAATGCACGCAATCATCAGTTGATCCTTTTAAATTATCTTTCCGGCTCAGACGTTATTTTAAAACATGAGCTGGATCTCGACCAATCAAATTGCTGTCGATTGTACCCTTAAGGCTATTCAACTTATCCATCCCTGATCAGAGCATTGCTTCTGATCCCTTGTCTTGGAATTGATAATTCCTTTGCATTTGAGCCCTGAATTAGTCGGTTGTTTCTAAAGTCTGATCTCCTTGCATTGTTTCTCCCTCTGGTTGAGTACTGATGCTCGCACCAGATCCCTTGCAGATCACCAGATCATTTGCTGGATTTTATCCGACAGCGTCCGTCATATTCTATAAGTCTGTGAGCCTTTTCTCGGATACATAATACCTTTGGTAAATTGTATCCTCTGCTTTCTCAAACATGCTCTACTATCGAGCTAGTGTTATTTATTCTTGAAATTTGTGGTATATACTCCTAAGATGCCCTGATGGGTTGAACATATGCCTTCTCTAAACTGTGTGAACTCGAAAGTTTTCACGAGTCATACTCTTCTGGTATTTTGCTAGATAAAATTTCTATACTACAACTTCATCAAAAGCAAGAAGTAAAATGAAAGGTTATGCATGGAAGAATTGGGAGTCGACCTTGAGCCTTTGCGTTCATGCCCATGGACCCGATGTGAAACTTATCATCGAAGCTTCTTGTAAATGATATTAGTTCCCTTGGTATAAGTTCATCTTATATCTGGGATCCGGCCTTTTACAATCGTGGTTCCGACCATGTTCTCTTTTAAATACCATTTTCGATGCAAGTGTAAGCACTTGTCTCCTGTGGATCAGTACCTCGGTCCAACCTCTACTTTGATCCGTCTTCGAGGATTACCCCCCTGGTATCTCGAGATTATCTTGAAACTGCATAACTTCTTATGAGTTCTTCATCAAGTACTACATTCTCACTGATTACAGTTTTCATGGGCTCTGAGTTATTAAACACTCAAAGACACCGATAACTGAACCGAGTCTGCCCTATGGTTCAGCAACTCTTGATAATCTTCTTTAAGTTCGAGTTTGTACTCGATCATGTCATTCCTAGCCTGATCGGCTATATCATTATCGTGCTAAATTTTAACTGTGCTACCTGGTCCTTAATCCCGGAGCACAACTTTCGATGATGAGCTAAGCTTACGTCGATCTTCCTCGTCATACCAATTCACCTTGAACAACAAGCTTGATTTCAAGTTTGTGCCCTACCCATGGTTCCAATAACCTTCCGCTTCATCATTCCTTTGATTTGATGTTGTCACTGATTGATTACATCTTGAAATCTCTCGACCAATGTGCCGTGAAGATCATCAACCTTATGAGGTCTTCCTGGATATCAATTGAATTCATGATGAGAAATACCATCCTTGCCCCGATGAATTGTATTATCATCGGCCACTTTATTGCCTCCCCTCCAACACAAACTTATTCGTGTTTTGAGTTATACCTTGAGGTCCTTGCTATACAACATTTGTTCTTCTTTACCTTGGCATGTTATCACCTTTTATGTCAAGAATGTCGTGGTAATTTTACCACCTCTTGAGAATTCTTGATATAGTAATATCTCTCGCCTTATGCGATCATTTCTTGGTCTCCGTATTGTTTCTAACCGGAATACCGACTAATGGTCTGTGTTGTACAAATTCTAAACTTCTAGCAACCCTATTGCTTGAAGTTATTGTTCTACAGTTTCATTCTAAGCCTTTTGATTATTGAATCATCATTCAAACATTGATCGTGCTACCTAGTCCAGATTCCTGGTTGCACCCTTCTATCATTGTTCAGTTGTGTATGTTTCCCTCGAGCATACATCATTATGACATTTGATCCGACAGATGATATTTCCTTGTTCACATAATTGTGGAAATCAATCCTATGGAAATCGCGATGATTTGTTGCTGAGCCTGTCAGCCACCTCCTCATCCTCTCCTTGGTTTACTGATGACCTCTTGTTTCAGAGCTCACTTACATAGATCACTTCTGAGAATCTCACAATGTCATCTCGTCAAATTGTGTTGCACCTTTTCTGCTCAGGCATCCTAAGTCTGAGGTATCGTGACACCAATCAGATCTGAATCTCGGTCAGATATGATGGTTGGAACTTATTTCCAAGAGTTATAATGTTGGTCTTTATATATGACCCGGTAAGGTTATGTCAGGCCTAGCACACCTGGCCTGAGGACCTATCGTTGTAGTATCTTTTTTTTAGCAAGTTTAGCCATTCTTCCGTGAGGAAATTGTAAGACTTATTTCACAAGCTATTCCTGATGGATCCTTTGTGTTTCCAAAATCTGACCTTTGCTTGAATACCATGTCAATGCTTCTTGAAGCATGTTTGTGGTACTCCGATTTTCAATAAGAGCATTGAAAGCGCAATGCTAAGTTTTCTTTAACCATTATCCAAACACCGTTGTATGGGTACAGTCATGAAATTTCTCTCCCCTTACTTAAAGGGTTTTCTACATGATATCCTGCCACGGATATCATGCTCTGTTTGTCCTTGGGAAGGATATACCCCTGAAATGTGTGTTTAAACACATTTTCCTTTCCATTCTTCTGTTAAATCTGAGAATCACATTTTCCTTTCCATTGTTCTGTTTACCTTCTTGAGGTTTATATGATCTAAGCAGTAATACGTCACTGCTTTTATAAGCACCTCAGCGTACAACTCTCTCAGTAAGACCCTGTTACCATTGTTGATGACATTCCGGTAACCACCGATGAACGAGAACTTTGCCTATTGGTCCGCCTCGTTACAACGAGTAGGAAAATGGTTCTCTTCGTCCCTCGCCCTTGGTACCGACATTGTTGCCAACATAAATGATAGGCTACCCTCTGACATGTCTTGCTATCACGACCGTGCAAGATATCAACGCTTTACCTACTTTTAACCACATGGTGGGCCCATAACCCACAATTACACAGGATCGAAACCTGACCCTCCTATACACCCCCGGTTTCCAAATTTAATTCCTCGCACTTGGCCTCGTTTGTGATTCACGAGCCACCTTCCGAGAAATCATCGATTCTGGTATTAAGCACAATACCTATACCGTTGCCTTGTTTCAGGCAACGAAGATTGTCTATCCGTTTCAAACTTCTTATGGTACCTTCTTACTTTGCTCTCGATGTGTTTTAATTGTTCAACTCGAGAGATACTCTTATGATCATTCGTGGGATACCCCCTAAATGAATTTCCCTTATAACATTCAATTGTTGTAAAGCTGCCCCTTACCTATTCGTAAGTACGATGGAGTTCCTCGAAGAAAGGACGACAACTTCATCATGATGCATTGGAATAAAGAACTGAAGACATCAACGAAGGGAATTAACTTCTTCGAGAAGATCCGTTAGAATTTCGTAACTAAACCTTCCCCCCTTTCACTACCTCTTAAATCTCGGGACGAGATTTCTTGTAGTGGAGGAGAATTGTGACGCCCGGGTAATTAAGCTACAATGATCCTCTGCTAATGATGCCACGTCACCTCGTTTATAGTTGCTAATCTCCAGTTAGTTCGAAACCGATTCATATTCAAATTCAAAATTAGGCAAACAATAAAAGTTTTCAAATACTAAAACTAAAATGTTCGGAGTGAACCAAATAATGCGTAGGTAATTATGGTGGAGAAACCACATTTTTATAAAAGTTCTAAATGCATTTAAATAATTAAAACTGTAGGAAAAACAAATAAATAGATGTGTTGGTATTTTATAAAATACTAAACTATATTATTTGGGTGTTAAACCTTTTTGTGGCAGAGGTATAATTAGTGTTACTATTTAAGATACAACTTTTATGTTTTATAAAACTAGAATAAAATAAAAACAGTAAAAGAAAAAGAACAAAGAAAAAAAAGGAAAAGAAAACAGTACCCCTCCCCTTTCCGACTGGGCCTTGGCCCAGTTGGTCGTGTGGCCGAGTGGCCTGCCGGCCCACCCCCTGGCCTACTTAGGCCACCCCCACTCCCTCTCCTTATCCCTCCACCCGGTGAGACCCACTCCGCCACCGACACCACTCCCCCGAAAATATCTCCCCCTCCCTCTTCCCCCGATTGGATCGGGATCGAGAGGAGGAGGTCGCCCGACGCCGCCCCGCGCCCGGAGCTCGCCTCGCCGGACCTCCCTCACTGGTCTGCTTCCACGCCATCGCCAGACCCCGCCGCCCTGCCTCGTCCCCGCAGCCCCTTCCTCGACTCCTCGCTCGACTCGATCTGGACGGCGCTCCGCTCCCAGCGCCGCCACGCGCTGCAGCCCGACGACCCCGCCGCCTGGATCGACGCCGCCTCGACCTCATCTCGTCCCCGCCGGCCTGCCTCCCCAACGCCGTCGTCGCCGTCTTCCTCCTCAACCCCCCGCTGCCCAGACCCTACCGGCCCCGTGAGCATCCCCGCGCCGGTCCTCCTCTCTTCCTCCCCGCGCACGCGCTCGAACCCGTGCCGCGCATCGCACCCCCTCGCCGCGGTGAGCGCCTCGTGCCCCTGTTGTCGTCCTACCGCGCGCCCGCCCACGCGGGGCCGCGCTTGCTGCCGCTCGCGGCTCCGGCCGGCCCGTGCTGGCCTCGCCTCCGCTCCTCTGCTTCCGCCGCGCGTGCGTCGTCCCGCTCGTTCGTTGCCGCCTACTCCCCTGAGCCGCAGGCGCCCGCGCTTGCTTTCCCGCTTCGCTCCGCCCCACCACTCGCGTCGGCCGCGCCTCGAACCTCCCCAGCTTGCGGCTGCTCCGCGCCACGCGCGCGCCATGTGCGCGCTCGCGCCTCCCCTCCCCCGCATATGCCCGCGCGCCGGCCCCGCAAGCCGCGCTCGGCCCGCCGCACGGCCCCCTCCGTCTCCGCGCCGTTCCGGCCGCCTGCCGGTGCCGTGGCCGCCGGCGCCCCGTGGCGCTGGGCCGCACCCGTTACGGCTGCGTCCAGGTGACCCGACGCCCGCACCCGCAACGCCCACACGCCCGCTAAGGCCCCTTCGGGCCACTGACCAGAGGGGCCCAGCCCACAGAACGTTTTAAAAGAAAATGAAAAATAAAATAAAATAAAATGAATTAATTAATTTAATAATTAATTAAATTAATTAATTAGTGAATTAATTAATTTAATTAATCTAATTAATTAGTTAAGTTTAATTAAACTGTAATTAGATTAACCTAAACCCTAATTAACCTAATTAGAGGATGACAGGTGGGTCCCCACTGGACCCACTGGTCAGGTTGACCAAGTCAACCCTGTTGACTGCTGATGTCAGCATGACATCATGCTGATGTCATTAATCTGTTTTTCGAATTAATTTAAACAATTAATTAAATTTCAGAAATTAATAAAATCTTTAGAAAATCATATCTTTTAATCCGTAACTCAGATTAAAATATTTTCAACATGAAAGTTGCTCAGAACGACGAGACGAACCCGGATACGCAGCCCGTTCGTCCGTCACGCATCCCTAGCATAGCAAACTCGCAACTTTCCCCCTCCGGTCCTCTGCCTGAAAACGCAAAACACCGGGGATACTTTCCCGGATGTCATCCCCCTTCCCCGGTATCACCTATTACCGCGTTAGGGCACCTCTAACGCCGTTACTTGTCAAGTCATGCATCACTATGCATATGCTTGCTTAAATATTTATTGTTTCTCCCCCCTCTTCTCTCGATAGACACCGAGACCGACGCCGCTGCTACCCAGTACGACTACGGAGTTGACGACCCCTCTCTCTTGCCAGAGCAACCAGGCAAGCCCCCCCCTTTGATCACCAGATATCGCCTACTCTCCTCTATACTGCTTGCATTAGAGTAGTGTAGCATGTTACTGTTTTCCGTTCATCCTATCTTGATGCATAGCCTGTCCTTGCTACTACTGTTGTTACCTTTACCTGCAATCCTAATGCTTAGTATAGGATGCTAGCTTATCATCAGTGGCCCTACATTCTTGTCCGTCTGCCATGCTATACTACTGGGCCGTGATCACTTCGGGAGGTGATCACGGGCATATACTATATACTTTACACAGTTACATTACCTGTGATACTGTTCGGAGATGGGGGCTGAAGGGGCAGGTGGCTCCATCCCGGTAGAGGTGGGCCTGGGTTCCCGACGGCCCCCGACTGTTACTTGAGGCGGAGCGACAGGGCAGGTTGAGACCACCTAGGAGAGGGGTGGGCCTGGCCCTGGTCGGCGTTCGCGGATACTTAACACGCTTAACGAGATCTGGGTATTTGATCTGAGTCTGGCCATTTGGTCTATACGCACTAACCATCTACGTGGGAGTAGTTATGGGTATCCCGGCGTCGTGGTATCAGCCGAAGCCTTCTTGACGTCAGCGACGGAGCGGCGCGCGCTGGATTGGACTGGAACGCCACTAGGCTAGGTCTGCTTCCGGCCGCCCTCGCAACGTGCAGGTGTGCTAAGGGCGATGGGCCCAGACCCCTGGGCGCTTAGGTTTAGACCGGCGTGCTGACCTCTCTGTTGGTCTAGGTGGGGCTACGACGTGTTGATCTTCCGAGGCCGGGCATGACCCAGGAAAGTGTGTCCGGCCAAATGGGATCGAGCGTGTTGGGGTATGTGGTGCACCCCTGCAGGGAAGTTTATCTATTCGAATAGCCGTGTCCCTCGGTAAAAGGACGACCCGGAGTTGTACCTTGACCTTATGACAACTAGAACCGGATACTTAATAAAACACACCCTTCCAAGTGCCAGATACAACCGGTGATCGCTCTCTCACAGGGCGACGAGGGGAGGATCATCGGTTAGGATATTGCTATGCGATGCTACTTGGAGGACTTCAGTTTACCCTCTTCTACATGTTGCAAGACGGAGGCTGCCAGAAGCGTAGTCTTCGAAAGGATTAGTTATCACCCTCTTATTCTGGCTTTCTGCAGTTCAGTCCACATATGATAGCCTTATTCCAGTTGATACCAATGCATACATATGTAGTATAGCTCCTTGCTTGCGAGTACTTTGGATGAGTACTCACGGTTGCTTTCTCCTTCTTTTCCCTCTATTCCTTCTACCTGGTTGTCGCAACCAGATGTTGGAGCCCAGGAGCCAGACGCCACCGTTGATGACGACTCCTACTACACCGGAGGTGCCTACTACTACGTGCTGCCCACTGACGACGACCAGGAGTAGTTTAGGAGGATCCCAGGCAGGAGGCCTGCGCCTCTTTCGATCTGTATCCCAGATTGTGCTAGCCTTCTTAAGGCAAACTTGTTTAACTTATGTCTGTACTCAGATATTGTTGCTTCCGCTGACTCGTCTATGATCGAGCTCTTCTATTCGAGCCTTCGAGGCCCCTGGCTTGTAATATGATGCTTGTATGACTATTTTTTTATTTGTAGAGTTGTGTTGTGATATCTTCCCGTGAGTCCCTGATCTTGATCGTACACATTTGCGTGTATGATTAGTGTACGATTAAATCGGGGGCGTCACATCTTGCCTCTCTTTATTCTTCTCATATTGATAGCTCCTCGATCTTCGAACACTTCATCCACACAAAACTTTAACAAAAACTTTGTGAGATCCATTAGTATAATAAAGCAAATCACTACCTTTAGGTACTGTTTCAAACTCATTCAAATTTCATATTAGAACTATATCTACTGTATTCCAACTTCTCTA
Source organism: Triticum monococcum (assembly GCA_034509565.1). NCBI lineage: Eukaryota > Viridiplantae > Streptophyta > Magnoliopsida > Poales > Poaceae > Triticum > Triticum monococcum. The sequence goes on from CM067841.1 coordinate 588,505,945, forward strand.
TTGTTCATACCCTCCGATACTAGCCATAGATGCATCAAAATAAGCAAACAACACACGAAAAACAGAATCTGTCTAAAACAGGACAGTCTGTAGTAATCAGGAAGTTTAGCAAACTTCTGTAACTCCAATAATTATGAAATAAATTTTAAAATTTGAAAAATTTATACAGAAGTAATGTCCAAAAAGTTTCAGACCCATTTGACTTTCCAGTAAAAAATGTAAAATCACTCGCTACAGTTAAAGTTTCTGTTTTTATTCTGCACATAGTAAACAAGCAATCTAATCATCCTAGAACCAAGGCTTGGCACATTATCTTTATAATACAAATGATATACACAAGGGGATAATTATTTACAGAGAAACTTCCATGAAATATCTACATTGTTTCCGTGAGCATGAACACAAGTGCTCAAGGTCGACCCTCACTTCTTCAATGCATAACTTTCCAATCACTTCTTTTTTTTGAAAAACTTTTTTAGGCATGAGAGACAAGTAATTTTTTCTTTAATATTTTTTGTATGTTTCACCCACAACTAAACAGAAACAAAGAAGGAAAAACAAAATCTACTTAGTGAAGAAAGAAAACAAGCACACACGAGAATATCAACCCCACGCTATTGCTCCCCGGCAACGGCGTCAGAAAAGAGCTTGATAATCCCTAAGTGCAGGGAATCATCGTAGCAATTTCCAAAGGTGGACGTGATAAGTATGGAGTGTCGAACCCACAAGGAGCTAAAGGTAAGATCAATATTCTCTCAAGCCCTATCTGCCACTGATACGACTCTACGTACACCGAACATTTGCTTCCAACTAGGAACGAGAAATAAAACTATGTTGTGGGTATGAAGTGGATAACTTTGCATGATATCGGAGAGCAAAAATATAAAAGTAGGAGATGTTATCATAAAGTTAGAATATATTACTAAATATTATAAATAGCGAGTGTGGAATAATGGTGGATCGGTGTGCGGAATTGTCCTAGGCAATTGTTAACAAGACTGGTAATCACTATTGCAGTTTCATATGAGGGAGAGGCATAAGCTAACATACTTTCTCTACTTGGACCATATGCACTTATGATTGGAATTCTAGCAAGCATCCACAACTACTAAAGATCATTAAGGTAAAACCCAACCATAGCATTAAAGCATCAAGTCCTCTTTATCCCATACGCAACAACCCCCTTACTCGGGTTTGTGTTTCAGTCACTCACACAACCCACTATAAGCGAATCATAAACGTATTGCAACACCCTGCAGCGGGAATCCCTCACGCTTGCGCGACACGGAGGGCACCATAGGACAGCACCAAAGTAAAACATACAACTCATACCAATTTAGATCATCAATCAACCCAAAGACAAAAGATATCTACTCAAACATCATAGGATGGCAACACATCATTGGATCATAATATGTGGCATAAAGCACCATGTTCAAGTAGGGATTACAGCGGGGTGCGGGAGAGTGGACCGCGTAAAAGAGATGAGGATGGTGATGATGATGGTGATGTTGATGAAGACGATCACCGCGGCGATGATTCCCCTCTCAATGACACTCCGGTGCCACCAAGAGAGAGGAGGAGATGTTCCCCCCTTGTGCTTCCTCCTCCATGGCCTCCCCCCGATGGGGAGAGGTTCCCCCTATGGTCCTTGGCCTTCATGGTGATGATGGCCCCTCTGGGATCCTCCTCCATGCCCTCCGGTGATGATGACCCCCTCCGGCGGGGTGACGGAGAGGGCCTAGATTGGTTTTCGGTGGCTACGTAGGCTTCTGGCGGCGCAACTCCCGATCTAGGTTTCTTTCTGGAAGTTACAATATATATAAGAGGTTTTGGCGTCGAGAGCAAGTCAGGGGGGTCTCCGGGCTGTCCACGAGGCAGGGGGCGCGCCCAGGGGGATGGACGCCCCCCCCCCACCCTCGTGGGCAGCTCGGGACTCTTCTGGTCCATCTCCGATGCTCCGTGGGCTTCTTCTGGTCCAAAAATAAGTTCCGTGAAGTTTCAGGTCAATTGGACTCCGTTTGATTTTCCTTTTCTGCGATACTCTAAAACAAGGAAAAAATAGAAACTGGCACTGGGCTCTAGGTTAATAGGTTAGTCCCAAAAATCATATAAAATAGCATATAAAACATCCAAGGTTGATATTATAATAGCATGAATACTTCATAAATTATTGATACGTTAGAGACGTATCACTTTTGTTCCAGCAGCGGTATGAATCTCTAGCCGTAGTAACATCTCCGTGATATCACCATTTGCTAGATGGAGAGGATGGAGGATTCCCCAAGGACTGGATTGTGTTTCCTCTTCACCTAGAATTTTCATGTAATGTTGGTGTTTGATTAACTCAGAGCTTCGGCTCCTTAGGGGGGACCCTCATTTTATTGATATGTGTTGAAGGATAGAGAGAGAAGGATTGGCGGAATATGATTTTTGTTGTATTGAGCATCTCGCGAGGTTTATATAGAGTACATGGCTTGAAGGGCAAGAAGGTTGTCCTAGAGACAAGGCAGTAGATGATTACAAATCATATGCTACCAAATACAAGAGATATGGCTATATACTCTAACATTATGTAAAGAAAACATTTCTTTAGAATAAATACCTGCTAGATCATGGTATATTTTTCTTGGAAATTGATCGTATCACTACTAGGAGAAAGCTTGTAGATGGAATTTTAGTAGTAGCGTGTTACAACTGTCCAGCGCTACTGTTAGTTAGTGGTAGCGTTGTGCATACACCAACGCTAGAGGTAGTGAAGTAACAGTAGCGCTGGGCCGAGGGGCAGCGCTACTGCAAAGTGTGTGCACGGGCTAGCAGGTGGCCCCCGTTAGCAGTAGCGCTTGTCATCGGACCATGCTACTGCTATTGGGCTTAGCAGTAGCACCCTCATGGGACCAGCGCTACTGCTATGGGTGCCTTATCGAATTTTCTCCCCGTGCCTGACCTTCTTCCTCCCCTCACTCCCCATTGTGTCACTACGCCTCCGCCGCCGCAACATTGCTGCCGTTGTCCTCCCTCCTCCTTCCTCAGTATGCGGTGACCCTCCTCCCTCCTTCTCCCACCGTCGTCCTCCCTCCTCCTCCGGCCGCGCCCTCCTCCTCTGGCCAAGTCCTCCTCCCTCCTCCTCCGTTCGCGACCCTCCTCCCTCCTCCCCCGGCCAAGCCCTCCTCCCAGCGCCATCCTCCCCCTCCTCCTCCTCCCTCCTCCCACCCCATCCTCCCTCCCGCCTCCCTCCATCTCTCCTCATTGATCTGTTCTTGTATAATGTAGTTTTTTTACTGTTTTTTCAATACAATAGAATGTAGATTATTTGCATGGAATAGAAATTTTTTAGTGTAGTCTTTTGAATAGAAAATTTTCAACGTAGGTATTTGAATAGAGTAGATTTTTTTGTAAATGTAGGTATTTTGAATAGAATAGAAATGTGGCACAGGGTACATGACCGACGTTATGTTAGTAGTTGTTATAGAAATGGTAGTAGTTTCGTTATAAAAAATTTAGGTATATAAAGTTTCAAAGGTTTACTAATTTTGTTCATAGGCTCGGGATGTGGCGTGGGTGAGAGGCTCGGGATAAAAGCACTACTCTCCGATGCTAGCGGTGGCGATGCCAGTGGGTGACGTTGTGGCCCCTCTCCACGCGCCAAGGCTCCAGGTGAAAACTCTTAACCACTTCTTCGGTCTTGGCGGCGGCAATGGGTTGTATTATCACCCTCTTGCGGGCGTCGTCGTGGAGTCTAGGTCTCTTCCGGTTGCGCCATGTCGTCATCAACGGACAAGTTTGGATCCTATCTTGAAGCGTCTTCTACTCTGGCATGAGACGGCCTCGCTTGTCTCCTTATCTTTTTCAGGGGTCCTCGTTGTCCACGGGCAGGATCAATGCTACATGCTCCGGAGCGGGAGGGCAGGGCAACGACAATTTTTTTTTTTGAGGCTTAGCGATAGCTTGGTGCGAGCGGTGCATCAATGTCCGACGTTTTTTCAAGAAGGCCTGGTTCCATTTCTTGTCAGTAGTCGAGGTCGTTTTGTGGTGGGGTGTAGCTACACATGTAATCTTGTTTTTTTAACCTTTGATCTGATTTGTTAACAAGATCTCAGTTGCCCTCCTAACCGACTCTGGACGCAATAGGCCGGCCCACCAGGCAACCCTCTTATAAGCGGCGTATAGGATTGCGCCAACATCGTCGATTGAAGAAAAAAAAAACGTTTCAGAAAAAGAAAATAAGTCATCTCTTATTGCCTACGCTGGTCCGCATAGAGGCGCTCAATTCCCCCAAATCCCCCAACCCCCTTCTCGCCGGCGGTGCCTACTCCGATCTCGGGCTGAGTTTCTCCGGCCACTGCCGCCCTCATCCCCGTACCCAAGGAGGTTCCGGCGTCGATGCGGACTCGCGTATCCAGTCGCAGCCGCGGGCCACCACCACGCGCCTGGACCGCATCTACTCGTCGCCCGGCCGAAGCGAGCTTCACCGCGGCCAGGAGGCGTCGCGTGGACCGTCTCCTGCGCCGGCAGCCGCGGAAGCAGGCAGATCCCGGCGAGGACCGTGTCAGCGCCCTCCCCGACGACCTCCTCCTCCTCGTCCTGCGTCGCCTCGACACCCGCGCGGCGCTCGGCGCCGGGCTGCTCTCCAAGCGCTGGGCTGGCCTCCCCCGCGAGCTCCCCGCCCTCGACCTCAGGGTCAGCGACGTACTCCCGCCGCGCTACCGGCGGTGGCTCCTCCGCTACCGTGACATCTTCAGCAGCGGAACCTTTGTGCTGTACAGGCATCGCCTCGCGCATCACGAGTTCGTGCCCAGCATGACGAGGTACGAGCGCCGCGCCATGCGCGCCTTCACCAGCTCCGTCGAGGGCCTCCTGGGCGCCCGAGCTCGCCGGAGGGTCAGCAGCCTCAGGCTCGAGTTCTTCATCACGCGCAACACCGACTGCGTCAACCGGCTGATTTCCCAGGCCATGGATGCTTGGGGTGTCAACGACCTCGAGGTCATCGCCCGGCCGACATTCCGGCAGCAGACCGTGCACGCCTTCCCTGGCCATGGCCTCTGCTCCTCGCCCCGGTTGTCACGCCTGCAAAACCTCAAGCTTGGGGGCTGTGTCATCCCGCATCTGCTGCATGAGTACCACGCGCTCACTAGGCTCGTCCTGCAAGACGTTGCCGAGTCACCCCTGGCCGCCTACGAGGGCGTCTTCGCCTCGTGCCCGCAGCTGCAGGTGGTGCACCTCAACTCCTGTCTCTGCGGCAGCAAGGACATGGTCATGGTTGTGGATGCCCCCAGCTCGCAGATCAGGGAGTTCGTCGTGGACAAGTGTGAAATAGGATCAATATGGTTGAGGGATCTTCCCAATCTGGAGCGTCTGGCCTCCCTGGGCACACACCTGTACTTCGTGTCCACTGCATTCCCATGCCTAAGGCAATGGAGCCTCGCCCGCCGCCACGGTGTCGACTTGGATGGGTTTCGACAACACTTTCGGCAGCACCTGGAGCTTGACTTGTTTCTTGGACACACCCCGGACATTACCGATCTGATCATCCGGTTCACGGGGCCCGACAGATGGATCGTGCCATCTAGCTCACCATCCGTTTTATTACCTAATTTGAGGCGGCTGTTGGTCGCCGATGTGCCTTCGTCCTGGGACGTTTCTTGGCCCCGTCTTCTCTTTGAGACGGCGCCTAACCTCGAGAGTTTTCACATCCACATTGCCTCTTGCATGGAGGAGCCCAGTCCCAGTGAAGAAATATCCTGGTGTCTGACAAAGTTTCGGCAGCATCGCTTGAAGGAGTTTGTGATGGCTGGTTTTGAGGCAACAGAAAGGCAGATTTACCTTGTCAAGTTTGTCATGGCCGTATGCACGGCGTTGCGTCATGTCAGCATGTTCAAGAATGGGCATGCTCGGGACAAGGGGCACTGGGAATGGGAGATGGTGACACAGCAACACTCATGGACTGAGGAGGAAAAGGATGACACGCTCAAGCAGATTATGGGCACGACATCTTCAACAGCAGCTCCAGTTCAACTGGTTTTAGGCTGATCATCGTGTGTTTGTGCCTGTCTTATGATCAACTCATAATGTATTCCACATCTCTGTTTTACTCAATGTGATTTATAATATGTTACTCAAATAATGTTTTTGTTTGTTATTCCTCTTCTGTGCTAAGCAGTGCGTGTGCATTTTTCAATGGAACTCAATCCAATTTGTCTGCTGAATTTTCCATATGTGCAGGCTTCTATAGTAATTTTTTCTTGAAAAGATTCATTATACAAGCTGTGGCAAGGGAAAACGTCATGGCATAATGCCTGCCGCTATTTCCACGTCATCCCCCAAATTTAAAGTACCTTCACAAAATCCTGCTTACTTGAAACTAAACTATCCGTTTACTGTGAAAAATGAAGAAGAAACTAGCCAGTGGCAAAAACATCAGGAGGCCAAACACAGCTATGCTGTTTGGATATATAATCTGCTGCTGCCTTTATCTGTATATACTAGGTGGTTAGGCAGCTGTTACATATATGTTTGTTTACTTTGTTTTGAATAAATATTGTGTGTGTGTTTTTCTACTTTTCCAACTTATGATGCATATGGAGTTACTTTTGTGATCACCTCGTGTTTTTACTTTCTACATAAATGTACCTATGGGATATGAAGGATCTTTGTTACTACATTGTAGCAAATCTATGGGAAGCTTTGTGTGTTACTATTGTAGTAGCAAGTCCACATGTAGCTGAGCTGGTTACATGCCACTCTATGGTCTCACTGAGGCTGAAGCCTCTAGCAGTATAGGAAGTAGAGAAACCATTGTGGGCAGCTTTTATCCAGTGGATGAGGCTCTCAGCTTTAATCTAACCAATTTTGTAGAGGGATTAAGTTCTTAATCAGTTTACATGATTTCTTACCAATTTAAATGAAATTAATGTTGACTAGGTTCTCTGAAACTCTTGATTTCGTATCTGAAGTAAGGCATTTACACTAATTTTACTTGAAGTTGCACATCACTGAAGTAGCTAATGGAAGAATTAAAGCTCTTGTGTGGCCGCATGGGATTTCACTTGATATGTACTCTTTCCAGTGTCATTTCTTTATCAAATTAGCTACAGAAGTAGTCCATAGAGTTTTTGCTTATCCCCATTCCACCACTTGTGGGTTGAACAACTCCAAGCAAAAGCAATTGAGAAAGGGGGAACGCCCTGTCTCAGTCCCCAGCGATGGAAGAAGGGAGTACCAGGAGCACAGTTTGAGGAGAATCCGAGATGATGTGGAGGCGAGGGAGGTGTCGATGAGATCACTGCAGCACTGACTGAAGCCAACGTGGGCGAGGACTTGAAGAAGGTAATCCCAATTGACAGAGTCAAAATGCTTTTGCATTATGTAGCTTTAGGAAGACGGATTGCTTCTTTGCACGGTGATGTGCTGATGGCTCTGAATAATATTCTGCACATACAGGAAGTTATCTTAAATACACCCGTAAAAAAAAACTGATGGAGATGTTGTTCTGCATTTCAGGGGCAATATGGTTAGCAAGGAATTTTCCGAGGATCTTGTCAACACCGTGAGTAAGGCTAATGGGCATTGTCTTTCTTTGGCACAACACAAGCGCAGTGATGGCGGTGTTGAGCAGGTTCCAGGTTGTAGCGTTGAGAGCAGATAGCTGACTGAGGGCATTCTGTAAATCCATCCTAGTTGTGTGCCAACAACGTTTGAAGGAAAGGCCAATGAAACTGTCAGGCCCAGAGGCGGGCCTTGTCAGCAGCAATATCTGTGATGGTGGCACGGGTGATCAAGATGACCAAGGTGAGCACGAGGAAGATTCAGATAAATCCCAGTTTATGCTCCCTGCAGAGTTAGTTGTCCCTTGTGCCCAGCGGAGAGTCGAAATGTTCCAAGAGAGCAGCGGATTTGTCGTTGCGACCGGATACAAGAATGTTCTTGTTATCAAGGAAAGTTATGTGAAAATATCTGGTGTTAGCATCATCGGCTTTGATTCAGGCCTGCAAAGAGCCCGTGCCGTTGTGGTGAGCTTGATGTGCAGGCCTGCAGCTGCAGGCAGGGGGTAACTTTGGCTTGCTCCACGCTTGAGTCGGTTCCTCACAAGTGCAGGTTGCACACACCACCCAAGTAGCCATGCATAATTTTTGATTGGTTTCTCTCATTTGGGGAAGCATTATTCATTTAACATTTCATTTTATTTAACATTATACTACTAAGTTGTAAGCCTGTTCGTCATTTATTATATGCAGTGTTCTCAACTCCGTTACGTAAATGCCTTCCTTGAGAGAGAGAGCCGCGTCGGGAGGGCGGGCAGCGCCGCCTTCCCCAGCAACGGCGTCCGCATAAATACACCAGCAAGCCAACCAGAGAATTGGTTCGTCGTCCCCAGCAACGGCGACCCCTCCACCTCCACCCCAGCCTCCTCCCTATCCAGGTGCTCTCCTCTCCCTTCTCCCTCTCTCCTCTCACTCTCCCTTCTGGCCTTCTCCCTCTCTCTCTCCCTCTCCCCCAACCTGACGTGCGATGCTCCTTGATCGCCAGGCCGGCGATGGATCGATTGAAGAGGCTGTGCAAGGTGCTCGGGTCCAACTACCAGGAGCGGCTGGATAAGCTGGGGATAGCGGCGGGGCAGAAGGAGATGGATGAGAAAACCAGCAAGGCCCTCGAGCAAACAATCCGAGTACTCGAGAAAGCCAAGGAAGCCAGGTTCTCCAAGGTTCGTCCTGTTCCGCCGCGCGTGCATCCCTCCTTCTCTTCTCCTCTGCGTTCCTGCACTTGTTGCCCGCCCGTAGCTGCCTAGCTCTAGCTGCGATTTGGGAGTCTGGTTTGGAAGTTGGGGCTGGATGCCACCGCCACGGGTTTGGAAATTGGGGCTGGATGCCATGGGTTTGGAATTTGGGGCTGGATGCCGTGGGTTTCCAAGTTGGGGCTGGATGCCACGGGTTTCGAATTTGAAGTTTGGATGCCGTGGGTTTCCAATTTGGGGCTGGATATGCCGTGGGTTTCGAAGTTGGGGCTAAATGCGACGGGTTTCGAATTTGGAGTTTGGATGCCATGGGTTTCCAGTTTGGGGCTGGATGCCACGGGTTTCAAATTTGGATTCGGGTGCCATGGGTTTCGAATTTGGAGTTTAGATGCCGTGGGTTTCGAATTTGGGGCTGGATGGGCGCCCGCCATCCATGGTTCCGTGTTCCACCTGCGATCGTCTCTTCTCTTGGATGGAGATGCGAGGGTGCCATGGGGGTTAAGCTGGGTTTAGAGCAACAGAGTGTATATTCAGCGAACGTTCACTCCAGCATCTCCACGCGCGCCCCGTTCCTTCCTGGCCGTTAGATCAGATCCATCGCGTACGGGTCCGGGGATCAACACTGCCACGGCAATAGCTCTAGCGGAGGCCTTGGCTGGCGGCGGCAGGAGGGAGTAATGCTGCAGCGGATGGGGGCGGCGGCGAAGGCGGTAGCAGATTGGGGCGGCGGCGGCGGTAGTGGACAGCGGCACGGCGACCAGCACAAGAGCACGTGAGGGGCCACGGGCGAGCTGCTGCTCCTCACGCCCTCTTCTGCTGGTCGTCTGCGTGAGGGGCAGCTGCAGAGGCCGGCGTCTGCGTGAGGGGCAGCTGCGTCGGGAAGAGGGTCAGCAGAGGGTCCGCTGCTCCTTGCCTCCTTGCAGCATCTTCGTGGAATGGAAGGGGATGAGGTTACTTACTATCTTATGGCTTTGTTAACCAAACTACTCCCTTCGTCCCAAAAATTTTGTCTTAGATTTGTCTAGATATGGATGTATCAAGTCACATTTTAGTATTAGATACATCCGTATCTAGACAAATCTAAGACAAGAAATTTGGGACAGAGGGAGTACTTTGCGGACGATAGATCTTGGTCCAACTTTGGACGATGGAGAATCTAACGGCGCTACCCAGTTTTGCTCTATGCATTGACGGCTTCATGTGCCGCATCGTGCGTATACAACAACAACAACAACAACAACAACAACAAAGCCTTTAGTCCCAAACAAGTTGGGGTAGGCTAGAGGTGAAACCCATAAGATCTCGCAACCAACTCATGGCTTTGACACATGGATAGCAAGCTTCCACGCACCCCTGTCCATAGCTAGCTCTTTGGTGATACTCCAATCCTTCAGGTCTCTCTTAACGGACTCCTCCCATGTCAAATTCGGTCTACCCCGCCCTCTCTTGACATTCTCCGCATGCTTTAGCCGTCCACTATGTACTGGAGCTTCTGGAGGCCTGCGCTGAATATGCCCAAACCATCTCAGACGATGTTGGACAAGCTTCTCTTCAATTGGTGCTACCCCAACTCTATCTCGTATATCATCATTCCGGACTCGATCCTTCCTCGTGTGGCCACACATCCATCTCAACATACGCATCTCCGCCACACCTAACTGTTGAACATGTCGCCTTTTAGTCGGCCAACACTCAGCGCCATACAACATTGCGGGTCGAACCGCCGTCCTGTAGAACTTGCCTTTTAGCTTTTGTGGCACTCTCTTGTCACAGAGAATGCCAGAAGCTTGGCGCCACTTCATCCATCCTGCTTTGATTCGATGGTTCACATCTTCATCAATACCCCCATCCTCCTGCAGCATTGACCCCAAATACCGAAAGGTGCCCTTCTGAGGTACCACCTGGCCATCAAGGCTAACCTCCTCCTCTTCACACCTAGTAGTACTGAAACCGCACATCATGTACTCGGTTTTAGTTCTACTAAGCCTAAACCCTTTCGATTTCAAGGTTTGTCTCTATAACTCTAACTTCCTATTTACCCCCGTCCGACTATCGTCAACTAGCACCACATCATCCGCAAAGAGCATACACCATGGGATATCTCCTTGTATATCCCTAGTGACCTCATCCATCGCCAATGCAAAAAGATAAGGGCTCAAAGCTGACCCCTGATGCAGTCCTATCTTAATCGGGAAGTCATCAGTGTCGACATCACTTGTTCGAACACTTGTCACAACATTATCGTACATGTCCTTGATGAGGGTAATGTACTTTGCTGGGACTTTGTGTTTCTCCAAGGCCCACCACATGACATTCCACGGTATCTTATCATAGGCCTTCTCCAAGTCAATGAACACCATATGCAAGTCCTTCTTTTGCTCCCTATATCTCTCCATAAGTTGTCGTACCAAGAAAATGGCTTTCATGGTCGACCTCCCAGGCATGAAACCAAACTGATTTTTGGTCACGCTTGTCATTCTTCTTAAGCGGTGCTCAATGACTCCCTCCCATAGCTTCATTGTATGGCTCATCAGCTTAATTCCACGGTAATTAGTACAACTCTGAACATCCCCCTTGTTCTTGAAGATTGGTACTAATATACTCCGTCTCCATTCTTCTGACATCTTGTTTGCCCGAAAAATGAGGTTGAAAAGCTTGGTTAGCCATACTATCGCTATGTCCCCGAGACCTTTCCACACCTCAATGGGGATACAATCAGGGCCCATCGCGTTGCCTCCTTTCATCCTTTTTAAAGCCCCCTTGACCTCAGACTCCTGGATTCGCCGCACAAAACGCATGCTGGTCTCATCAAAGGAGTCGTCCAGTTCAATGGTAGAACTCTCATTCTCCCCATTGAACAGCTTGTCGAAGTACTCCCGCCATCTATGCTTAATCTCCTCGTCCTTCACCAAGAGTTGGCCTGCTCCGTCCTTGATGCATTTGACTTGGCCAATATCCCTCGTCTTCCTCTCTCGGATCTTGGCCATCTTATAGATGTCCCTTTCGCCTTCCTTCGTGCCTAACCGTTGGTAGAGGTCCTCATATGCCCGACCCCTTGCTTCACCAACAGCTCGCTTTGCGGCCTTCTTCGCCATCTTGTACTTCTCTATGTTGTCTGCACTCCTATCCAGGTATAGGCGTCTGAAGCAATCTTTCTTCTCTTTAATCGCCTTCTGGACATCATCATTCCACCACCAGGTATCCTTATCTTCGCTTCTCCTTCCCCTGGACACTCCAAACTCCTTCGAGGCCACCTTACGAATGCAAGTCGTCATTTTCGTCCACACATTGTCAGCATCCCCTCCTTCCTCCCAAGGGCCCTCCTTAATGACCCTCTCCTTGAACACTTGAGCTACCTCCCCCTTGAGCTTCCACCACTTCGTTCTAGCGACTTTGGCACGCTTATCCCGCTGGACACGAATCCGAAAGCGGAAGTCAGCAACCACCAGCTTATGCTGGGGTACAACACTCTCTCCAGGTATCACCTTACAGTCTAGGCACGCACGCCTATCTTCTCTTCTCGAGAGGATGAAATCAATCTGGCTAGAGTGTTGGCCACTACTAAAAGTCACCAGATGTGATTCTCTCTTTCTAAAGAGGGTGTTAGCTACAATCATGTTGTAGGCTAGAGCAAAGCTTAAGACATCTTCTCCTTCTTGATTCATGATGCCATAGCCAAAGCCCCCGTGCGCCCCTTCAAAACCTGTGTTAGATGTACCCACGTGGCCATTGAGGTCTCCTCTTATGAAGAGCTTCTCACCAATCGGTACACTCCTAACCATGTCTTCCAGGCCTTCCTAGAACTCCCTCTTGGTGTTCTCATTGTGGCCTACTTGCGGGGCATACGCACTGATAACATTGAGAACCAAGTCCTCAACTACCAGCTTGACCAAGATAATCCGGTCCCCACGTCTCTTGACGTCTACCACTCCATACTTGAGGCCCTTGTTGATCAAGATGCCTACGCCATTTCTGTTTGCAGCCGTCCCCGTGTACCACAGCTTGAAGCCGGTATCCTCCACCTCCTTCGCCTTTTGTCCTCTCCATTTGGTTTCTTGGACGCAAAGGATATCAACACCTCTCCTCACTGCTGCATCAACTAGCTCCCGAAGCTTCCCTGTCAGAGACCCTACGTTCCAGCTACCTAAGCGAATCCTCCTAGGCTCGGCTAGCTTCCTTACCCTTCGCATCCGTCGAGTCAAATGCGAAGACCCTTGTCCGTTTTCCACTACATCCGGGCGCCGATGTAGCGCGCCACTAAGGATGCAACGACCCGATCCTCTCTCACTTGCCACCGTATCCGGATCAAGATACGGCGCGCCACCTTGGGGGTGACGGCCCGGCCCTTGCCCATTTTCCACCACACCCGGGTTCCGATGTAGCGCGTCGCTGAGAGGATTACGCCCCAACGAAAATCTTTTGGGTTTCATCTCCATAAGAGTGGCTGAGTTTTTACGTTGGCTCGCCAAGCCTATCACAACCCTCCTCCTTTACCCGGGCTTGGGACCGGCTATGTTGAGACAACATAGGCGGAGTTCCGCATCGTGCGTATATCGTCCAGAAATTATCTGTGTGTGTGTGTGTGTGTGTGTGTGTGTGTGTGTAGCAGCGTTCCCTTGTGAATTGGTGCGAACCTGCAATGTGTTATATTTGTAACAGGGTTGTGGCACAGCTTGCATACTAATTGAGGCTTGGGTTGCAAATTTGTGATATAAAATAGGAGAAATGGTGAGGGAGTAAGCGATAATTGCTACGGTCAAGAAGACCAATTGAGTATCAACTAAACAAGCATAAATTTCTGTTTACACTCATGCTCTTAACTCATGGTTTTGTTAATTTTATGAATGGCAGCTTCAAGCCTTGGGGTTAAAGCTTCGAGACCTGTGGAAGTTCCACAATACTGCTCCAGAAAATATCTTGGAGTTTGCCGAAACTTTTGCTTGCATAGATGCTGAATCCGCAAATGAATTGACCGAGGAGAAGTCACTTTCCATGGAACTTATCAGTAAAGTAAGATCTTGGTAGCTTTTTTATGTTTATTCATGCCCAGTTTTATTTTTGGTCATATAAACTTGCTTCTACACCTTCTTCTAAGCTGTTTGAATGTGTTTCATAGGCGCTGTGCCTAGTTTTATTTTTGGTCATATAAACCTGCATTGTACACCTTCTTCTAAGGTGTATGAATGTGTTTCATAGGTGCTGTGCCCAGTTTTATTTTTTGTCATATAAACCTGCATTGTACACCTTCTAAGGTGTATGAATTTGTTCCATAGGCGCTGTGGCCAGTTTTATTTTTTGTGGTATAAACTTGCATTGTAGACCTTCTTCTAAGGTGTATAAATGTGTTTCATAGGCGCTATGCTGTTGCAAGGCCTGATCTGTAGCAAATACTGTTTATTTCTTGCTTTGTTATTTTTCTGCAATAACTGAATCTTGTGGACCCATGGTTTCATTTATATGGGTCCAGCTGATGATCTGAAAAAAACTTGCGTTGTATACAGGCAACTGAAGAGATTAACACCTTGGAGGCTTCTATGGTTGCCAAACAGAAGAAGATGTACTTGGGTAAAAAACAGAAATTGCTGAAATTGCTTGAAGAAACGCACATGGTACCTGCTGACATTAAATTTGATCCCAAGAAAAAAGGTACTTGAACATGTTGATGCAATTACTTCTATGGCATATAGATTATGCCCATCATTAATGCATGTTTCACAATCCCGGTTCCCTTTTTCGCTAAAACAAACCATGATCAGCAAATCTGTTTGGTGCTCCCACTCTGGTTTCGCTATTGCATTGAGCAAGCCGGCCTCAGGCCCAATCCTAAAGCCCAGTTGGCTTAGCTAGGGTTAGAAGACTAGGTTGGGCTGAGCCAAGCTAGGCGTGACGAGATTCGTCCTGGCTGTGAATTGCCTCATTTTTCTTTGTTTTTTCAAACAGAAGTTTCTGCCTGTTTGCAATGAATGCTGAAATCAACACTGGTCTGCATAGATAATGAATGAGCTGATTTCATTAGTCAAATCAGACTATTCTATCAGAAGGCTAAAATAAAATGGTCTGTCAAACACCTTGTCTTTAGGATTATAGTTTGATGTGATCTCTGTCTCTGTCCTGTTGTTGGTTTGCTGCAAGTTAACTGCTGGTCCAGTTCACCAAGCCTGCATTGGGCTAGTAATTTATTACCCTGTTAACCTGCATACTAGTTTTTTTTGTTAACCTGGCCCTTAGTTCATTGCTATCCATTAAAAAAATTAATCAGGTTATTCTTCAAGTGCCTAATTTTGTATTTTGGCGAGATTCTATTGAGTATTTTATCTTATATCCAGAAATTTTTAAAGTTCCGATATGTGTTCCAACTGACATATAAACTTGTTAGAACTGCTAATCATTTCAAATTTCACGCATATTCAGAGTGTTTAACATGCAGATCATTGCACATAATGTTGCAGCCTGCGTTTGCTAGGGAGGTTGTAGTATGGGGCAATCGTTGGACGCAAGGGTCGTCGCCATGTAGGTGTTGTGATACAGTAGAAGGGTAGTGGGGAAAGGATGGGAGAATTGGGGAGGTAAAAGAGAAGCAGGGGTAGGGAATACGGTATTTCATTAATTGCCCTCCTTACGAGGATACATCCTTATATAGACCCTTTAGGTCAGTTACTGTTCACTGAAAAGTAATTCCACACACCCTGGATACTTCTGGACTAAGATGGGTCCATGTAAGAGACAACTGGACTCTTAAGATGACACAACATTACTCCCCTTCTCAGAGAAGCAGCTTGTCCTCAAGCTTCATGTTTGCTAGAGCTGACTATTCCTACATGTCAGCTGGTCCCCTGTTCTTTCTTGTATAAGCCGGACTAGATGGTAACTGGAACGAAGGTCGAGCTTGGTGTATTTTCTTCTTCATTTGTTTATAGGGTAGTTTCTTCATCTGTTCATAGATATTTTGTGCCTGATCCACTCTGTTTTTATTTTCAGTAGAATCTGATTTCCCCAAAGCAATATCAGATTTGAAGATTTTGATTGAACAAGTTAAAGAACAAATTCTTCAAAGAAAAGATATTGTCATGCGAATTGAACTACTCCAGCACGCAGTGAATAATTCACTCTCTGTGAAAACATCTGAAAGTAAGAAATATGTTCTAGTTTATTCAAATTGAAAATAAACCAACCAATCATATGTAATTTTTCTCATATTTTATTTGCTAAACAGGGCTACTTCGCTCTTTGAAGAATTTGGTCCTCCTCGAAGACACATTTCTATTTGATGGCAAGGATGTGAAGGTTGTTATAAATGTAATCGAAGGTGAAATGAGACCAGCTTCAACAAAGCCTGCGCTTCCAGTAAAGAAGAGGATGAGTGCTCGGCTGACTGAGTTGAGGAACAAGGAGCAGTCCAGTCCTGACCTGCCTCCCCCTCCTTATCCTTCACGAGTTCGCGATGGGAATAGGGAACGCAGGAAGGGGGTATGGGGCAAGGAATCCAAGAGGTGAGCATTTGAAATATAGATTGTCTTTTCAGCATAGCACCCTCTGAAAAAGAAACTTGGCATGCTCATATTTCTTGAGTAAAATATTCCTCTTGTTCCTTTTTGTGGCTGATGCATCTTGCATGAATAAATTAAAATACGTCTAGATACATTCATTTCTCCGACAAGTATTTCCGGACAGAGGGAGTATGTGTTTCCAACAGCCTAAAGAGAGTCCATCCAAGACTAAAATGAAAAACGTCCCATACCGATGTATAATTTCTACCTCTTCTCCTACAGTCAGATCTGGAACATTTGGATGAAGATGCTTAGGTACAAAGGGCTGCATGAACTGTGGTAACTTGATCAGAATGATGAAAAACAATAGGTATCCCAACACTGGAACTAGGATAGTTTCATCATGTCTAATTTTCCATGGGCATTCAGTATGCCCTGATGGGATTGTTGAGTAGTTCTGCCTACATGGCCACATGGGCAGAATACAGAGGAAAGCCTGGAAACTGTTGAGGTAGATGCAACAAAGACATGCTAAGTTATTTGAAGTACGGGGATGGGTTTCTTATGCTGTCTGTTTTGAGGTGTTGAAACTAAGCCTAGTGGTTGATGCTATTTTTCCCAAGTGAAGTTGTCATTCACATTTGATGGGCCTCTCTCTCAAAGCAGGGCAATCCTTGTCTGAGCTGTATGATTGAGGTTTCTATACACGTGGTGCTGCACTCCCACTCCACATCACTGCATGCTTGCAGTTGGCTTCCCGATAAGCATCTGACCTTTTAAGTTGCATATGTTGTCAGGTGAAAAGGCTTCATGGACGCCCCGCGCAAGGCCCTTGTCAACAAGTCAAGTTACTCGAGTACCGTCCCGACTCCTCCCTCCCAGGATCACTCGTCTGCCCACGAAGATTGAGCACTTGTAAAGTTGTGTGCTTCAACACGAACTGTCTTCTCATTTGAAGGCAAGGCAAGACGCCCGTGACCGACAGCAAAATGATAATGTGGCGAATAGTTTTTGTTGTGCGGACGTACTTTGGTTTGTTGCTTCTGAGGATAGATAGATGCCATAGAAGATCTCCGCAGACCATTCCGTGCGTGCTGTCGCTTTACCTAGGAAAACAGTGGCCTCGGCAGGAACCTTGTAGCCATGTAATCGTGTCAAGTTCCCGACTGTTGGCTGTTCGTACAAATGTAGATGGATCTAGGATGCCTGTGTTTTGCTGATAGTCCTCGCTAACGAGTTGTTGGAACGTGCATATTAGAACTGTGTTGCGAGTATCCGTGGCCAGATGATTTGTTTGTCGTGGGAGTAGAGCATCGCCCGGCTGCATTTCGCCCTGTCACCATGTTGAAAGGATGAGCATGCATGCTCTCACCCAAGGACGTCACGCATTGTTCACTCCAGATCTACAACCTCCAATCAGTACCCATTGTTCACTCTTGCATAATACTTCGAAAAAGTTTGTTCCTCAAATAGATGTATCTAGCACTAACTTGATGATGTTAGATACATCCATTACATCATTTGAGGGACACCAAGTGATCTGACGTTGTCGTGTCGAGTAGGAAGGACGAACGGGGTCCAGTACCGCTATTATTTGTGTACTCATAAATGACCTTGGGCATTTCTAACCGATCCCTAAAAGGCCATAAGGGAGTAAAAAATCCGGTTATACTTTCTTATGGCGCACCTAGCCGATCCCCTAACGGCATAGTGGAGTAAAAAATTTACTCCAACTCTCAATATTCCCCAAATCTCCCTAAATATACTCACGCCCGCCGCGGCCGATTAAACTGGTGCCTCTCCTTCTCCCACCCTCGCGCCGCCTGTCTCCCGTCGCCGCAGCCGCCACGCCCCGTCGCCGCCATCGATGACCGTCCGTCCTGCCGGAATGGATAGCCTGGCCCCTTCCGATCACCTTGCCGGCCACCACCGCCAGAAATCTTGCTGGGGCTACCTTGGCTAAATGTTGGTGGACTGGCCGACTGGGTTGTAGGGCGCCGTTCGGTGGTGCGTAGGTTAGGGATGAAAACGGAGCGGAAACGGACGGAACTGAGTGCTATCATATTTGTTTTCACATTTTTTTACAGAAGCGGAAACGAATACAGAAACCCCGGAAATGAATACGAAAACAGATACTACCGGAAACGGACACAGAGCAAATACAAAGCGGATACAGAAACAGAAATAGGCATTGATCGGAACTTAAAAGCCCCTTGAATCATAGAGAAATACGCATAAAACAAACAAATTTAACGAGTTGTTAACATGGCTATAAAATAATATCATTATATTAGCAACTAAGCGTAGTATTATAGTAATACTTGACAATTGCGTATAGGGTCAAGCTGAGTACATGTGTGGTAGTAGAAGTTGGGCCTCAGATCCATTCTATTAATTGTGTCATTGTGTTCTCTTTGATGCTTGGGCTACAAAGCAGCTATAGGTCTATAGTAAAAACAGAAATTTCATATCTACATAAACGAAAAGTTCCGTTTTCATGCATGTTTCACCGGAAAACACCGTTTCGTTTTTGTTTCTGTTTCCGCATAAAAAATTCCATTTCCACTTTCGTTTTGCAAATTTTCGTTTCCGTTTTCATATTTCCTCTCCGTTTCCATTTTTCCTCCAGAAAAACAGAAAGTTTCCACTCCATTTTCACCCCTAGCGTAGGTGGAGTTGCCTACTCTGCAAGGATACATACGGAAAAGTAATATAGATATGAAGAGATGGACCGATGGGTTTCTTTTATCAGTTCTTACACCGGTTCATCGATTGTGGAAGACGGAACATGCCCACTTCAATTAATTACCGGAGTTTAATCACATTATTCGTGGAAAAAAAATACTGAGGTGGCATGCTGCTGTTGTAGCGAGGTTGCAAACTAAGTGATGAGATGGTATGATGATGATGTGGACAGTGCATATGTTGAAAGAATTGATAGTAGTGAGGATCAACTTGTTAAGAATGTAAGATTTATTAGCTAGCGGGTCACGGCCTAATTTCCAAGCGGGAATTCTCACTGTTTTGCGGCACCGAACATAATCCATACTTCCTCCGTCCTTTAAAGAGTTGGAAAGTCAAATCTTTTTATGTTTGACCGTATTTATACAATAATAATATGCCAATATTTATATCATTAAATTAGTAGCATTAGATTCATGATAAAACATATTTTCATCGTATAACTATTTGGTTACACAAATATTGATATATTTTTCCTTTAAAAAAACATCGATATATTTTTGCACAAACTTGAGTAAACTTTGAGATAGTTTGATCCTCCAATAAACTTGAAAGTACACTGGACGGAGGGAGTACAAGATTTAAGGCTTCGAGCGTGAGCCATCCCGCCGAGTGCTTGTAGCTCCCACACCCACAATACACATCTGTCCTACCAGAGCCGCGCTTCTCATTGAGAAACTTTTACAATTAATTAGGTGCCATGTAGCAAAATCCACCCCTATCCGGTATGGGAGCTTGATTACGTCAATAGAAAGAAAATGCTTTCACAAATACCACAAACAAATTTTATAGACAAGACTATCAATATTATATATCAAGAGTAAAAAAGGGCATGTTAAATTGGGAAAATATTATTATACATCAAATGTTAAAGTACTGCTTTTTTGGGCTTTGTCCTCTATATTTTTTGTGGGCTCTTGGGCCTCTTTTTTTCCTCTCATTGCCGGCCGGCTGTGTCCACCACCCCCCACCCCCCCCCCCCCCCCCCCGTGGAGGCAATGCTATGTAGGCAGGAAAAACCTATTTGACGCTCTCTGCGGAATTTCCTATTTGACGCTCTCTGCGTCAAACTGCCGGCGCTTCGCATAGGCGAGCAACCGAGCACCGACGAGATGGGCCGGCCCACTTTAACGTAGACAGTGCACCTACTTCAGCCGGTTTTGGGAACCTTCCAGAAGGTTCCTTGAACCGGTTTTTATCGGCTTTTCTTTTTCTTTTTTTAATTTTCGGTTTCTGTTTCTGTTTCTTTTTCTTCTTTCTTTTTTCTTTTCATTTTTTCGTTTACTGTTTCTTTTTTTCTTTTTGAAGGTTATTTTATCTTTTAAAAAAATCATGTTCGAAAATTGTTCTTGCTTTTAAAATACATTTGAAATTTCAACAAATGGTCCTTTTAAAAATTATTCATAAAAATGTTTGGGATTTTCAAAAAATGTTCTCATTTTCCAAAATTGTTGCTAATTCTTTTCTTCAAAATTTTCACCATTTCTAAAAAAATGTGGGGCTTTTAATTGTTTTTCCCATTTACAAAATTTGTTCGCCAATAGCAAAAGATGTTCATGTTTTTTAAAAAATATCTCAATTTCATAAATTGTTCACAAGTTTTAAGAAATGTTCATGTTTTCAAATTTTGTTCAATAGTTTCAAAATATGTTCGCATGTCCAAATTTTGTTTCTCAAATTTAGAAAAATGTTCCCGTTTCAAGAAATCTTCATGTTTTCAAATTTTTTTCTTTTTTTCCAAAAATATTCACTTATTAAAAAAATTGTTCAGAAATTTGGAATGTGTTACGTCTCCAAATTTTGTTTTGGAACTTTTCATGTTTTTTATCATTTTCGGAGTTTCAAAATTTTTCTAATGTTTCATAAATTGTTCACAAGTTTTAAAAATGTTCATGTTTTCAAATATTGTTCAGGAGTTTCAAAATATGTTCGCATCTCCAAAATTTGTTTTCGAATTTGGAAAAATGTTCCTGTTTCAAGAAATCTTCATGTTTTCTAATTTTTCCATAAATATTCACTTTTTAAAAAAATTGTTCGGAAATTTGGAATGTGTTACGTCTCCAAATTTTGTTTTGGAACTTTTCATGTTTTTATCATTTTCGGAGTTTCAAAATTTTTCTAATGTTTCATAAATTGTTCACAAGTTTTAAAAATGTTCATGTTTTCAAATATTGTTCAGGAGTTTCAAAATATGTTCGCATCTCCAAACTTTGTTTCCGAATTTGGAAAAATGTTCCTGTTTCAAGAAATCTTGATGGTTTTCTAAGAAAATGTGTTTTTCGGAAATGTATTTTTAGAAATATGTTCAAAAATTTGTTCACAATGTATTTTTAATTTGTCTCTTTTTCCTTTTCAAGTTTATTTTTCTTGTCGATCTTTTTTGCAAATTTCAAATATCGTTCAGAATTTCAAAAAATGTTCTCACTTTGAAATTTGTTCACAAATTCCAAAAATGTTTTAGAATTTCAAAAAATGTTTGCGGTTTCAAAATTTTGTGCATGATTTCAAAAAATGTTCTCGTTTTCAAAATTTGTTCACAAATGAAAAAATTGTTCGGGGAGCTACAAATAATGTTCAGGCTTTCAAAGTTGTTCGGAATTTAAAAAATGTTTGCTTTTTCAAAAAAAAGTTCACAAATTCAAAATACTTTTGTAGTTTCTAATTTTTGTTTATCCTTTTCGAAAAATGTTTGAAATTCGAAATTTTATTTGTGTTTTTAAAAATGTTCACGTTTTTAAAAGAAAGATTTGGAGCTTCGAAAAGAAACTCTACCTTGGCGTGTTCGTGTCATTACAGTACACCCGGTCGCTGCAGTACATCTTTGAGCTGCCCTTTCCGTTGTGATTTTAGAATTCCGCGGTGTGAAGCAATCACTAACGCGCTCTCAGCTCGTGTGGCTAGCGAGATGCATTCAGGAGCCGCCGAGTTCGATTCCCCACGGGGGCGCTGTATTTTTAGCTACCGCATTTGTTCGCTCGCTGCAGTGCTGCGAATGGGCCGGCCCACTCGGTGGCGCCCCCTGTGCGATACGACGGCAATTTGCCGCAAAATGCGACACATAGGACCTCCTGCTCTCTGCCTCAAAGTGTCGACCACACGCACAGGGGGCGCGATTGATTGGGCCGGCCCATCTACATAACTGGCAGTTCCAGTTTTGGGAACGTTCCAGAAGATTCCTAGCCGGTTTTCTCGGTTTTGGGATTCTTCTAGAAGGATCCTGAAGCGGTTTCTTTTCCTTTTTTTCTGTTTCTTTTTCTTATTTTCCTATTTCTTATTCTTTTTTGTTTTCCTGTTTCATTGTTCTTTTCTACCTTTTTGTTTCTTTTAGTTGTATAATTTCAAAATTGTTCCAAATATTCTTTTTTTGTTTTCGTTTCCAATTTTCTTTCAGTGTTTTCAAAATTGTTCGTGTTATAAAATTGTTTTTTTATTTTAGAAAAATGTTTCCCTTTTCAAAAAAATCACGTAAACAAAAAAATCTTCAGATTTCGAATTGTATCATATTCAAAATTTTGTTCTGCATTTGAAAAGATGTACCCATTTTCAAGTTTAGTCACCAACTTAAAAAATGTTTGCATTTTAAAAAAATGTTCTGGATTTTTTTTGTTCTCGTTTTCCAAAAACTGTTTCCATTTTCAATATTTTGTTCACATATACAGAAAAGCTTCAGGATTTTCAAATTGTTCTCTGGTTCAAAAATTTGTTCTTCTTTCAGAAGTTGTACCTGTTTTCAAAATATGTTCACCAATTTAAAAAATGTTTGTGTTTTCCAAAAATCTTCCTGCATTTGAAAATTTGTTCACGTTTCACAAAAAATGTTTCAATTTTCAATTTTTTGTTCACGTATACAAAAAATCTTCAGGATTTTTAAATTGTTCTCAAATTCAAATTTTGTTCTGCATTTCAAAAGTAGTACCTGTTTTCAAGTTTTGTTCACTAATTTAAAAAATATTTGCATTTTCAAATTATATTCTCGAGTTTGGAAAATTATTCGCGTTATACAAATAAGATGTTCGGTAAATATATAAAATGTTCGCGGCCTAGAAAATTGTTTAGATTTTCGAAAGATCTACAATTTTTCATGTTTTTTTACACATTAAAAAATCTTCAGGTATTTAATATTTATTCACAGTTTCAAAAGATGCTCGGAAATTTTAAATTTGGTTCACGTTTATCAAAAGTATTCGTAATTTTAAAAAATTGTTTGCAGTTTGTTAGAAATCCTCAATTTACGCCCCTATTTTTAGGTCATTACCTTTGGGCCAAATATTTACCACGAAGGCTTAGTGGGTGTGGTGGCTAGCAAGATGACTGCACACGCGGGAGGTCTGCTGATCGAATTGCATGTCTGGCTCAGTTTTTTTTTTACGAAATTTTGCTGCCGCGAGTTTAATATTAATGGGCCAGCCCTGTCGCGCGCATCCTGTGCGAAGATACGTCTGTTTGACGCAGAATGCGTCAAATAGGTGCAACCCTCTCGTGGCATCAGGTAGGGGGACCCTATCTCCCCCTACCTGTTTCTTATTGCAGCAGAGGGTCTATCATGCTTGTTGAGGGCTCGAAGCATTGATGAGAATGTTAAGGGTGTGGTTGTGGCTCCAACAGCCCCACCGGTAAATCATCTTTTGTTTGTTGACGATTGCTTGCTTATGTTTAAGGCTAATATTGATGCTGCCAATGTGGTGAAAGACACCATTCAGAAATATTGTAATGCATCGGGACAGCGTGTCAATTTGGCCAAGTCTATCATATATTTTGGGAAGGGATGCCCCAATAACAGAAGGAGCGAGATGAAAGTGCTTTTGGACATCCCAAACGAATCACTCTCAGAGAGGTACCTTGGACTCCCAACGGATGTGGGCATGTCAAAGAATCAATCTTTCAAGTACATAAAAGATAGGTTATGGTCAAAGGTGAAGGGGTGGATTGAGCGCTGTATGACTGGAGCAGGAAAGGAAGTTTTAATTAAGTCAGTAGCACAAGCGGTGCCAACGTATGCGATGAATTGCTTCCTACTCCCAAGAGGATTATGCCAAGAAATAGACAAAATGCTTCGGAAATTCTTTTGGGGGAGCAAAGAGGGACAGAGGAAGGTGGCATGGGTGTCTTGGGAAGTACTAACCATGCCTAAATATATGGGGGGGCTGGGGTTTAGGGACACCCAGCTCTTTAACCTAGCCATGCTAGCGAAGCAGGCTTGGAGATTGGTCCAGGATGAATCAACTTTGAGCGCCAGAATTCTGAAAGAAGTTTACTTTCCATCAACTAATATTATGTCGGCTGAACTGGGAACACATCCTTCACAAGTATGGCGAGGTCTATGTGAGGGGATTGCGGTACTCAAACAGGGTCTCATCAAACGTATAGGAGATGGGCAAGGTACAAGCATATGGGATTATAACTGGCTCCCTCGGGATCATATGATGAGAGCTCTGCACCCACTGACGGCCGCCCCACCTTTGAGGGTGGCAGACCTGATTGTGGCTAGTACGAAAACCTGGAACCAAGAGCTTATACGAGAGCACATGCAGGAACCGGATGTGGATGTAGTCCTTAACATCCCTCTGAGCATGAGGAATTGGGTTGATCAGTGGGCATGGCATTATGAAAAGAAATGGAGTTTGTACAGTCCGATCAGTTTATAGGATGCTAATGGAGACAAAAATGAGAAGGGAGGACTGGTTGGAACATAGACCGGCACCCTCAAACACAGCAGCTGTAAGAAAAGAATGGACTGATATTTGGAAAATCAATGTTCCTGGTAAAATCAAGAATTTTGTGTGGAGGCTGGCGAGAAACTCGATCCCAACGGAGGACGTTCGAAGCCATAGGAGCATATGCCCAATATGCAAGTCAGCAGAGGATAACTGGAGGCATGCTTTAATTGACTGTAATATGGCTAAGTGTATATGATCGCTGCTTGATGAGGATCTAGTTGAAGTCATGATCTCATGCAGGACTATGGATGCAAGGATCTGGATCATGCAAATGAAAGACTTGATGAAGGACGAAGAGTTTATCACTCTAGTTGTGTCACTTTGGTCAGTTTGGTGGGTCAGAAGGAAGGCTATTCATGAGAATATTTTCCAATCACCTATGGCCACACTGAGCTTTGTTCAGAATTTTTTGAAGGATCTTGCTCTTATTCCAAACAAAAAGGCAAGTGTTCTGGCACCTGTAAAAGGGATATGGGGGCGGAGGAAATTGATACCTCTGGCACTGAATTTTTACAAGACCAATGTAGACGCAGCAGTTCATCGGGCCAACGTAAAGGGATCCATTGCTACGATTTGCCGTGACCATCAGGGAAAATATGTTGGTGCCTCGGCGGTGTTAATGCAGGGTATGGTTGATGCAGAAATCCTTGAAGCCATGGCGGTAAGAGAGGCATGTGCCCTTGCTGCTGATCTGCGGCTCAGGAAGATTCTTGTAGTCACAGATTGCAAAGCGACTGTTATTCATCTGCAGTCAGATTATATGGGGCCAAGCTCAGTAATCATTAAAGACATCAAGTCCGATCTTTGTCCTTTTGAAGAGGCCAAAGTGGAGCATGAAGCGAGAGATTTAAAATTTGAAGCTCATTGCCTAGCAAAAGCTGCACTTTCTTTAGATTCAGGGCGCCATGTGTGGCTGTTGAATCCCCCCGGACATTGCTTGTATCCCTGTTTCTATCCCACTTTAATATATAACAGGTGGTGCACCTCAAAAAAAAAATGTAGGCAGGCCAGTAATGGCCTGCCTACATTATCCTTCTTTTCTTTTCTTTTCTTTTTGAAATCTCGCATTTATCCATCGTTGTACGAGAGAGCTGCTTATCACTCCTTACTCTTACAAAAAAAATACGAGGGCGCTTTCTCCAAAAGCCATGTCTACGTATCCCGCCACTCTCCCACGACATCCCCGCCGTCCGCCTGCAACCATTTGCACCGTAAACCATTAGCATACGGTGAGAAGCATCCTCTGCTCATTCTTGGACCAATTCATTACTGCCCAAGACACTTCTTGGACGATGGCCGGTAACTTTTGCCGGTAAGCTTTCGGAACATGTCCGGTTTGCCGTTCTAGTTCATCTGAAACCGCTGAAAGAGCAACTCGTACTTGCCCTTTGACAATGCTCCCTCCCTTCAGAGAACACTAGAGAGTCAAGAGACTGTAGTAGGTGGCAGAAGAACTAATACTAATAAATAGGATAATGCAAGCAAATATTTAGACCATGTAGACGATGAAAATAAGACCTTCAGCATCTCCTGAGCTTCTTCGCCTTTTTCCGGATTTCACTGGCATCCAAATGCATCTGTTGTACCGGTTCCCGTTGTGACCTGCGAATTCGTGTGTACAAAGGCGCGACTCAGCTCATTATTCCTGTTATGGCGTGTTCTAACTACTGGAACAGCCAAGCCCTTGCAACAGGATACCATTACAAAAAAGAAGGGACATGGGCATTCATTCTAGTATTCGCCACAGCATACAGATAAACAAGCACTAAAGTTAATGTATACATACTGCTGCAGATGAACAAATAAATTCAGATATTGCATAGCTGTACAAGTTCATAAATATTTCCAATCAGCTCAACATGTACTCTTTGAGGAGGAATAACTCACATTCTGCTTGTCTCCATGACAAATAAACACAAACAATCTTTGGAATTGGATAAAAGAGAACTTCTGCGTCCAAGTATGGTGTCTGCACTAACTCTTTGTTGGGAAATATTCTTTCCACTTCATCATGTAAAAAGAAGTGAAACATGATCAACATGAAGAAAGGATTAATCTGGAAAAGAAGTTGCATATCTTATCAAAGGTTTGAGTTTGACCAGTTGAAAAACGTACTGCATAAATTCCTAAAACTAAACAAGTACCTCTGACCCCTCTGATATAATTCAGTGTTCTCCTGGAACACAAAGCTGAAACAATAACAAGAAAAATGATCATTTGCAACAAATGTCCAGGTTTGCTATCCGACAAACATGAAAACATTTCACTGAGAATGAGCAGGCACATTAATTACAATTTCCTTTTGTATCCACATTCTACAATTAAACAGATCTTCCATCTTTAATATATTTTCAAATACATGTCGTATGGCATGGCCACGCCCATAACAAGATGATACTCACCCCAGGACCAGAGCTATCTCCCACAGTAGGATGACAGCACAGCAGGTGAAATGAAACATCTTACAACACTAGACAACCTCAAATAGATTCATACCACTCTTACCACCATATTGACATATTCGAAATCACACTTCCAAGGGAACATTGGGATTTGAGGCATTAAAACCATGAGTTCCGAATTTATGAGTGGATAAAACTGGGTGTATCTAAACCATAGAAAACCTGAAGCTACACAAATGTTCTTCAGGTGCATACAGCACAAGACACTACATTATTCAAGGTACACAATTCAGATCTCGTATTGCAAAAACAGCAATAGATAAATTAAAGAGAACCACGAAGAGACATCACCCTGAGTCACCAAGACCACATATGGTACCACCGAATTCCTCAGGTGGCTGCAAAGTCATTCACTTGCCCTCCCTCGCCAGCTTAGTCCACTCGGTGTGGAAAGAACCTGGGCGGTCAATGCGCTCATAGGTGTGTGCCCCAAACAAGTCCCTCTGTGCTTGGATCAGATTCGCTGGCAACCGGTTGCACCTGTAGGTATCAAAGTATGAAAGGCTCGCAGACATCCCTGGGGTGCTAATCCCAGCCTCTACTGCCCGGGCCACAACCCACCGCCATGCGCCCTGCCTCTGCACCATCTCCCTGGCGAACTCCCTGTCGACAATCAAATTGGCCAGCTCAGGGTTCCTGTCATAAGCCTTCTTAATCCTATCAAGAAACCTTGCCCGAATAATGCATCCACCCTTCCAAATCCTTGAAAGCTCTGCAAGGTTAAGATTCCAGCCCTGCTCCACACTCTTGGCTCTTAGCAGATTCATCCCCTGTGCGTAGCTGCAAACCTTGGACGAATAAAGTGCCTGCCTCACCCTGTCCACCAGCACCTTCTTATCGACATTAATCTTCTCCAGAAGCCCAACTGGCATCCCCTCTTCCTCTAGCACACTTGCGGCTGCAACTCGCTCATCCTTGAGCCCCGACAAGTACCTCCCATCCAGCGATGCTGCAATCGTGGGCGCAGCGACTGCAAGCTCCGCCGCCTGCTGCACCGTCCACTTCCCGGTCCCCTTCATCCCGGTCTTGTCAAGAATCTTGTCAACCAGCGCCCCGCCGGTGCTCCCCTCCAGTGGATCAGTCACAGTGAATATGTCTGCAGTAATCTCCACCAAGAAGCTCTCCAGCTCTCCCTTGTTCCACTCAGCAAACACATCGGCTATCTCCGAGTTTGAGAGGCCACCAACACGGTGGAGCACGTCATAGGCCTCGGCGATGAGCTGCATATCACCATACTCGATCCCGTTGTGCACCATCTTGACAAAGTTGCCGGCGCCACCGGGACCAACAAACGTGACGCACGGGCCGTCCTCCGTCTGAGCCGCAGCCTTCTCAAGGATGTCCTTGATGTTGCTGTAGGCCTGGAAGTCGCCGCCGGGCATGAGCGAGGGGCCATTCCGCGCGCCCTCCTCGCCCCCGGAGACGCCCATGCCGAGGTAGAGTATCCCGCGGGAGGCGGCCTGCTCGATGCGGCGCTCCGTGTTCTGGTACCACTCGTTGCCGCCGTCGACGATGGCGTCGCCGGCGTCGAGGTAGGGCGAGAGGGCGTCGATGGTGGCGTCGACGGCGGGGCCGGCCTGGACGAGGAGCACGACGGTGCGGGGGCGCGCGAGGGAGAGCACGAAGTCGCGCGGGTCGCGGTGGCCGAGCACCGGGAGCGCGCCCTCGGCGGCGGCGCGGGAGAGCGTGGAGTCGACCTTGGCGGCGGTGCGGTTGTAGACGGAGATCGGGAAGCCCTTCTCGGCGATGTTGAGCGCGAGGTTCTGGCCCATGGTGGCGAGGCCGGCGAGGCCGATGCGGGGAGGCGGGGACTGCGCCGCGGCGGCCGCTGGCGGCGCTGGCGCCGGGGACGTCATCGGGCAGGGGTTGGGGAGAGGGGCTGGGGGCCGGCGGCGAGGGTGAGGGTGGCGAGGCGGCGGAGGGGGCGGAGAGATTTAGGGGGGAAGGGGCGGAGGGTTCCGGGGGGATAGAAATAGATCCCCGCCGTGCTGGCGTTGGAGGACACTCCGATGGAGCCAAAAGGCAGCTAGCCCTTGGACGGATCGAACGGTCACAAGGAGCCGGGCTGCCTTCCAAGAGGTGTGTCGTTTTCGACCCGACCCTCACCCACCCCTTGCCTCCTCGACGAGTCCGCCAGCCTCGTGACGACGCAGGTTGCGGCAGAGACACACACCTTATTAAAAAAGAAATGGAGGAGGCTGCATTTAGCCTTGCCTCTATTTTTCCCTCTATAGGTTTTCTTTGGTTTGGAGGAATTTTGTAGGATTTTCATATGATAGAATTTCTATAGAAAAAATTCTTTCAGAGCTCTTTGGTTTGTAGGAATGAAATCCTATTTCTATAGAGGAATTCTTCCTATCCTCCACATTTCATAAAAAAATAAACATTAGCCTAGACTCAATGGAAAAAATCCTATGGTGTGAATTAAAGGGCATCTCTTTTTCTATTCCTATGCATAGAATTTGAGATGCATGTCATCTCATTTCCTATGACTTTCCTATTCCTATGATTTTTCAATCCTATGAACCAAAGGAGGCCTAAAACTTAACTTCATGTTTCACCCTTATTTTTAATAGCTTCATGTATTAAAAATAGTTTTTCGCCCCAATTACCTTACTCATCTCGATCTTCACCGACGAGCGGGGAGGGGATTTTTGGTGCCTCGGATCCGACTAGTAGATAGGTAGGGTTTTAATCCTCGTAGGAGCGGTGTTTGGATAGATGTTGGTGCTTCTTCTTCAAGTCAGCATGCTTCCAAATATCCTTAAATCGAGTTTTGCCATGAGAGTCCACCATATCTATCTATGGATTGAGTAAGATCCTTCAGGTAAGTTGTCATCGTTGCAAGCAATAAAAATTGCTCTCTAAATGTATGATTTATTAGTGCGGAGAAAATAAGTTTCATACGATCTTGTGGTGTGGAAGAAATAAAAGCGATGGACTGCATAATAAAGGTCCATATCATAAGTGGTAATATAAAGTGACGTTCTTTTGCATTAAGATTTTGTTCATCCAACCATAAAAGCACATGACAACCTCTGCTTCCCTCTGCGAAGAGCCTATCTTTCATTCTTGTCTTATACTTCATGCAAGAGTCATGGTGATATTCTCATTTCTTTTTTTACATTTTATCCTTTGGCAAGCACAATATGTTGGAAAGATCCTGATATATATAACTAATTGGATATGAGTTTTCATGAACTGTTATTGTTGACATTACCCTTGAGGTAAAAGGCTGGGAGTCAAAACTATAAGCCCTTATCTTTCTCTATGTCCGACTAAAACTTTGTAACCATAAATATCGCGTGAGTGTTAGCAATTGTAAAAGACTAAATGATGGTTGAGTATGTGGACTTGCTGAAAAGCTCTTATTGACTCTTTTATATGTTATGATAAATTGCAATTGTCTCAATGACTAAGATTATAGTTTGTTGGTTCTCAATGAAGTTTCTGATTCATACTTAAAATTGTGATTGAATTGTTACTTTAGCATAAGAGATCATATGACAATATATGTATATATTGTTGTTCTAAGAATGATCATGATGCCCTCATGTCCGTATTTTATTTTATCGACGCCTCTATCTCTAAACATGTGGTCATATTTTTCGATCTCGGCTTTCGCTTGAGGACAAGCGAGGTCTAAGCTTGGGGGAGTTGATACGTCCATTTTGCATCATGCTTTTATATCGATATTTATTGCATTATGGGTTGTTATTACACATTATGTCACAATACTTATACCTATTCTCTCTTATTTTACAAGGTTTACATGAAGAGGGAGAATGCCGGCAGCTGGAATTTTGGACTGGAAAAGGAGCAAATATTAGAGACCTATTCTACACAACTCCCAAAGTCCTGAAACTTCACGGGAGCAAGTTTCAAAATATATAAAAAATATTGGGCGAAAGAAGTACCAGAGGGGGGCCACCCACCATCCACGAGGGTGGGGGCGCGCCCCCTGCCTCGTGGGCCCCCTGGAAGCCCTCTGATGCCCATCTTCTGCTATATCAGGTATTTCGTGGAGAAAAAAAATGATAAGCTAGCTCACGAGACGAAACTCCGCCGCCACGAGGCGAAACCTTGGCGGAACCAATCTAGGGCTCCGGCAGAGCTGTTCTGCCGGGGAAACTTCCCTCCGGGAGGGGGAAATCATCACCATCGTCATCACCAACGATCCTCTCATCGGGAGGGGGTCAATCTCCATCAACATCTTCACCAGCACCATCTCATCTCAAACCCTAGTTTATCTCTTGTATCCAATCTTTGTCCCAAAGCCTCAGATTGGTACCTGTGGGTTGCTAGTAGTGTTGATTACTCTTTGTAGTTGATGCTAGTTGGTTTATTCGGTGGAAGATCATATGTTCAGATCCTTTATGCATATTAACACCCCTCTGATTAGGAACATGAATATGATTTGTGAGTAGTTACGTTTGTTCCAGAGGACACGGGAGAAGTCTTGCTATAAGTAGTCATGTGAATTTGGTATTCGTTTGATATTTTGATGAGATGTATGTTGTCTTTCCTCTAGTGGTGTCATGTGAACGTCGACTACATGACACTTCACCATTGTTTGGGACTAGAGGAGGGCATTGGGAAGTAATAAGTAGATGATGGGTTGCTAGAGTGACAGATGCTTAAACCCTAGTTTATGCGTTGCTTCGTAAGGGGCTGATTTGGATCCATATGTTTCATGCTATGGTTAGGTTTACCTTAATACTTCTGTTGTAGTTGCGGATGCTTGCAATAGGGGTTAATCATAAGTGGGATGCTTGTCCAAGGAAGGACAGTACCCAAGCACCGTTCCACCCACATATCAAATTATTAAAGTACCGAACACGAATCATATGAACGTGATGAAAACTATCTTGACGATAATTCCATGTGTCCTCGGGAGCGCTTTCCTTTATATAAGAATTTGTCCAGGCTTGTCCTTTGCTACAAAAAGGATTGGGCCATCTTGCTGCACCTTATTTACTTTTATTACTTGCTACTCATTACAAATTACCTTATCATAAAACTATCTGTTACCGATAATTTCAGTGCTTGTAGAGAATACCTTACTGAAAACTGCTTATCATTTCCTTCTGCTCCTCGTTGGGTTCGACACTCTTACTTATCGAAAGGACTACGATAGATCCCCCATACTTGTGGGTCATCAGCCCCCTTCCTAAGGGATGATCCCGATGCGGTGTGGCGATACGAGCGCCGCCCCTTTGAAGCATGAGAAAAGTGCAGTAGGTAAGGCATAATGGGAAAGATCTGTTGGAGGAGATGCTCCCTGGGCACTTACATGGGAAGACGGAAGAAGGCCGGGGTAATCGGCTTCGATATCCACTTCTGTGTAATCGTAGCTTGCCTGATAGAAGACCCCCTCCTTGAGCTCCACGGATACATCCGGATCCTCCTCGAATCCAGGATCCAGGTCTCTAATATGGTCCTCCAGCCGCGGAGTGGGGCTGTAAATCCCCGCAATGGCCTTCCTCCATTCCTGGTGAAAATGGTCGTGTTAAGATTGATTAATTGCGACTTAGGAAGAGGATTGAGTGAGGTGCTTGATTGAAAGCTTACCCAGCTAGGAGGATTGTACATGGAAAAGCCATCTTGGCACTTGAGGCGAGTGAATTCTTCTTTCTCCCCTTTATAAAGATCAGCCAACATGGCAGCCAGGGCGGCGAAGTTATCCGGACCCTTGCGCCCGTAGCGGGATGTATCATCCTCCCCGTTGTAGTTCCACATAGGGAGTCCTCTGGATTGGAGCGGTTGGACACCACGCGTTACGGAGATCGCCATGACTTCAATTATGGACAATCTAGACTGGGCGAGTACTTTTATATTGTCCAGTAACTTCTTAACTTCCGCACTGTCTTCCTCCTCGAGGCTCCGAGGGCGCCAGGTAGGCCACACCGGATTGGGTCCGAGAGGACAATGTCTTCAATATAAAACCACTCCGAGGGCCACTCCTCGGATGCCTTCTTCGGGGTGTCAGACAGATATCTTGTCCCGGCTATGCGCCATACTTCGGCACTTCCCACCTCGAATATGGATCCCTTTTGGGAGCGAGGAACGAGGCAGAAGAGCTTCCTCCATAGCTCGAAATGGGCCTCACAGCCTAGGAACAGCTCGCAAAGAGCGACGAAGCCCGCAATGTGCAAAACGGAGCCCTGCGTAAGATTGTGCAGTTGGAGGCCATAGTACTCTAGGAAACCTCAGAGGAAGGGATGGATTGGAAATCCAACACCTCTTAGGAGAAAGGAAACGAAGCACACCCGCTCCCCTGCTGAAGGGTTTGGGAAATTTTCTGCCGGGGCTTCCCCGGTAAAGGAGGTTAATCCTGCCCAAACGGGGACTAGATCCGCAGGAGGGAGGTATCCCTGCACCTGGAGCTTGGTCAGCTGGGCATGGGATACAGAGCAACTCTCCTAGTCGCCTTTTAGAGGGTCATGGGGGCGGTAAGAAGAACTGGGAGCGCTGGCCATGATTGTGTGGTTTCTTGAGGCAAAGTTCGAATGATTTTTGCCTGGTATGGAATGGCATCTGAGATCTAATCTCTTTAAATAGGCACATTCCGTACGTTGTCAAGGGTTTATCTGTAGAAGTGTTTGGACCCTTCATATTCGTTGGCCACGTGGAAGCCGAGGCGACGGAAGCACAGAAGCCGAGGGATGCGACGTTTAATGTAAAACTGAGATGTTCGAAGAATTCACCTTGCCAAGACCAAAGCTATAAGGGCCGAATATAGCTTTTTAGTTCAGATGCTTTGAAAGTATTTGGTGGAGGAACCCGCCTTGCAATGCCGAAGACGATTTACACACCGGATACGTCGTCATTGAAGACTGGTTCGGGGGCTACTGAGGGAGTCCTAGATTATGGGGTCCTCGGGCGTCCGGGCTATGTGATGTGGGCCAGACTGATGGGCCATGAAGATACAAGATGGAAGACTTTCCCCCGTGTCCGGATGGGACTCTCCTTGGCGTGGAAGGCAAACTTGGCGTGCGGATATGAAGATTCCTTTCTCTGTAAACCGACTCTGTACACCCCTAGCCCCCTCTGGTGTCTATATAAACCGGAGGGTTTAGTCCGTGGAGGCAATCATAATCATATGGGCTAGACATCTAGGGTTTAGCCATTACAATCTCATGGTAGATCAACTCTTGTAACCCTTGTACTCATCAAAGTCAATCAAGCAGGAAGTAGGGTATTACCTCCATCAAGAGGGCCCGAGCCTGGGTAAACATCGTGTCCCATGCCTCTTGTTATCCTCGATTCTTAGACGCATAGTTCGGGACCCCCTACCCGATATTTGCTGGTTTTGACACCAACAGGGGGTTCCGGTAACTCCCCCGGTACTCCGATATGTACCCGGTACACCCTGAAACACTTTCGATGTCTGAATATCATCGTCCTATATATGAATCTTTACCTCTCTGATACGTTTCCAACGTATCTATAATTTTTGATTGTTCCATGCTATTATATTATCTGTTTTGGATGTTTAATGGGCTTTATTATACACTTTTATATTATTTTTGTGACTAACCTACTAACCCAAGGCCCAGTGCAAATTGCTGTTTATTTTGCCTATTTCAGTGTTTCGCAGAAAAGGAATATCAAATGGAATGAAACCTTTGGGAGAGTTATTTTCGGAACAAACGTGATCCATGGGACTTGGAGTAGACGTCAAGAAAGGAGCGAGGAGGCCACGAGGCAGGGAGGCGCGCCTGCCCCCATGGGCGCGCCCCCACCCTCGTGGGCCCCTCGCAGCTCCACCGACCTACTTCTTCCTCCTATATATATCCATATTGTTGGGGAACGCAGTAATTTCAAAAAAAAAATCCTATGCACACGCAAGATCATGGTGATGCATAGCAACGAGAGGGGAGAGTATCGTCTACGTATCCTCGTAGACCGTAAGCGGAAGCGTTATGACAACGCATTTGATGTAGTCGTATGTCTTCACGATCGACCGATCTAGCACCGAAGGTACGACACCTCCGCGATCTGCACATGTTCAGCTTGGTGAAGTCCCGTGAACTCACGATCCAGCAGAGCTTCGAGGGAGAGTTTCGTCAGCACGACGGCGTGATGACGGTGATTATGATGCTACCGGAACAGGGCTTCGCCTAAGCACTGCTATGATATAACCGAGGTGGATTATGGTGGAGGGGGGCACCGCACACGGCTAAAAGATCAATGATAAACTTGTGTGTCTATGGGGTGCCCCCCTCCCCCGTATATAAAGGAGTGGGGGAGGGGGAGGGCCGGCCCTCTCTATGGCGTGCCCTAGGGGAGTCCTACTCCCTCCGGGAGTAGGATTCCCCCCTTCCAAGTAGAAGTAGGAGAGGAAGGAAGGAGGAGAGAGGGAGGAAGGAAAGGGGGGCCCCCATCCCAATTCGAATTGGGCTTGGGGGGCGCGCCTCCCTCTTTTTTCCCTTCCCTCTCCTCTATTCCACTAAGGCCCAATAAGGCCCATATACTCCCCGGGGGGTTCCGGTAACCTCCCGGTACTCCGGAAAAATGCCCGACCCACTCGGAACCATTCTAATGTCCAAATATAGGCTTCCAATATATCGATATTTACGTCTCGACCATTCCGAGACTCCTCGTCATGTCCGTGATCAAATCCGGGACTCCGAACTACCTTTGGTACATCAAAACACATAAACTCATAATATCGATCGTCACCGAACGTTAAGCGTGCGGACCCTACGGGTTCGAGAACTATGTAGACATGACCGAGACATGTCTCCAGTCAGTAACCAATAGCGGAACCTGGATGATCATATTGGCTCCTACATATTCTAAGAATATCTTTATCGGTCAAACCGCATAACGGTATACGTTGTTCCCTTTGTCATCGGTATGTTACTTGCCCGAGATTCGACCGTCGGTATCTCAATACCTAGTTCAATCTCATTACCGGCAAGTCTCTTTACTCGTTCTGTAATGCTACATCCCATAACTAACTCATTAGCTACATTGCTTGCAAGGCTTATTGTGACATACATTACCGAGAGGGCCCAGAGATACCTCTCCGACAATCGGAGTGACAAATCCTAATCTTAATCCATGCCAACTCAACAAACACCATAGGAGACACCTGTAGAGCACCTTTATAATCACCCAGTTACATTGTGACGTTTGGTAGCACACAAAGTGTTCCTCCGGTATTCGGGAGTTGCATGGTCTCATAGTCATAGGCATGTATAGTTATGGAGAAAGCAATAGCAACAAACTAAACGATCATCGTGCTAAGCTAATGGATGGGTGAAGTCAATCACATCATTCTCTAATAATGTGATCCCATTAATCAAATGACAACTCATGTCTATGGTTAGGAAACATAACCATCATTGATTCAATGAGCTAGTCAAGTAGAGGCAAACTAGTGACACTCTGTTTGTCTATGTATTCACACATGTACTAAGTTTCCGGTTAATACAATTCTAGCATGAATAATAAACATTTATCATGATATAAGGAAATATAAATAACAACTTTATTATTGCCTCTAGGGCATATTTCCTTCAGTCTCCCACTTGCACTAGAGTCAATAATCTAGATTACATTGTAATGATTCTAACACCCATGGAGTCTTGGTGCTGATCATGTTTTGCTCGTGAGAGAGGTTTAGTCAACGGGTCTGCAACATTCAGATCCGTATGTATCTTGCAAATCTCTATGTCTCCCTCCTTGGCTTGATCGCGGATGGAATTGAAGCGTCTCTTGATGTGCTTGGTTCTCTTGTGAAATCTGGATTCCTTTGCCAAGGCAATTGCTCCAGTATTGTCACAAAAGATTTTCATTGGACCCGATGCACTAGGTATGACACCTAGATAGGATATGAACTCCTTCATCCAGACTCCTTCATTTGCTGCTTCTGAAGTAGCTATGTATTTCGCTTCACACGTAGATCCCGCCACGACGCTTTGCTTGGAACTGCACCAACTAACAGCTCCTCCATTTAATAAAAACATGTATCCGGTCTGTGACTTAGAGTCATCCGGATCTGTGTCAAATCTTGCATCGACGTAACCATTTACGACAAGCTCTTTGTCACCTCCATATACGAGAAACATATCCTTAGTCCTTTTCAGGTATTTCAAGATGTTCTTGACCACTGTCCAGTGATCCACTCCTGGATTACTTTGGTACCTCCCTGCTAAACTTATAGCAAGGCACACATCAGGCCTGGTACACAACATTGCATACATGATAGATCCTATGGCTGAAGCATAGGGAACACCTTTCATTTTATCTCTATCTTCTGCAGTGGTCGGGCATTGAGTCTGACTCAACTTCACACCTTGTAATACAGGCAAGAACCCTTTCTTTGCCTGATCCATTTTGAACTTCAAAACTTTATCAAGGTATGTGCTTTGTGAAAGTCCAATTAAGCGTCTTGATCTATCTCTATAGATCTTGATGCCCAATATATAAGCAGGTTCACTAAGGTCTTTCATTGAAAAATTCTTATTCAAGTATCCTTTTATGCTATTCAGAAATTTAGTATCATTTCCGATTAACAATATGGCATCTACATATAATATCAGAAATGCTACGGAGCTCCCACTCACTTCCTTGCAAATACAGGCTTCTCCAAAAGTCTGTATAAAACCATATGCTTTGATCACACTATCAAAGCGTATATTCCAACTCTGAGAGGCTTGCACCAGTCCATAAATGGATCGCTGGAGCTTGTACACTTTGTTAACACCTTTTGGATCGACAAAACCTTCTGGTTGCATCTTATACAACTCTTCTTTAAGGAATGCAGTTTTGACATCCATTTGCCAAATTTCATAATCATAAAATGCGGCAATTGCTAACATGATTCGGACGGACTTCAGCATCGCTACGGGTGAGAAGGTCTCATTGTAGTCAACTCCTTGAACTTGTCGAAAACCTTTCGCAACAAGTCGAGCTTTGTAGACAGTAATATTACCATCAGCGTCAGCCTTCTTCTTGAAGATCCATTTATTCTCTATGGCCTAGCGATCATCGGGCAAGTCAACCAAAGTCCATACTTTGTTCTCATACATGGATCCCATCTCAAATTTTGCTACCTCTTGAGCACTGCGTTGGTTTTCCCTTGAAGAGGAAAGGGTGATGCAGCAAAGTAGCGTAAGTATTTCCCTCAATTTTTGAGAACCAAGGTATCAATCCAATAGGAGGCTACGCGCGAGTCCCTCGCACCTACACAAAACAAATAAATCCTCGCAACCAACGCGATAAGGGGTTGTCAATCCCTACACGGTCACTTATGAGAGTGAGATCTGATAGATATGATAAGATAATATTTTTGGTATTTTATGATAAAGATGCAAAGTAAAATAAAAGCAAAGTAAAAAAGCAAAGGAAATAACTAAGTGTTGGAAGATTAATATGATGAAGATAGACCCGGGGCCATAGGTTTCACTAGTGGATTCTCTCAAGAGCATAAGTGTTTTACGGTGGGTGAACAAATTACTGTTGAGCAATTAACAGAATTGAGCATAGTTATGAGAATATCTAGGTATGATCATGTATATAGGCATCACGTCCGACACAAGTAGACCGACTACTGCCTGCATCTACTACTATTACTCCACACATCGACCGCTATCCAGTATGCATCTAGAGTATTAAGTTCATAAGAACAGAGTAACGCCTTAAGCAAGATGAGATGATGTAGAGGGATAAATTCATGCAATGTGATAAAAACCACATCTTGTTATCCTCGATGGCAACAATACAATACGTGCCTTGCTTCCCCTACTGTCATTGGGAAAGGACACCGCAAGATTGAACCCAAAGCTAAGCACTTCTCCCATTGCAAGAAAGATCAATCTAGTGCGCCAAACCAAACTGATAATTCGAAGAGACTTGCAAAGATAACCAATCATACATAAAAGAATTCAGAGAAGATTCAAATATTGTTCATAGATAAACTTGATCATAAACCCACAATTCATCGGTCTCAACAAACACACCACAAAAGAAGATTACATCGAATAGATCTCCACAAGAGAGGGGAGAACTTTGTATTGAGATCCAAAAAGAGAGAAGAAGCCATCTAGCTAATAACTATGGATCCGAAGGTCTGAGGTAAACTACTCACACTTCATCGGAAGGGCTATGGTGTTGATGTAGAAGCCCTCCGTGATCGATGCCCCCTTCGGCGGAGCTCCGGAACAGGCCCCAAGATGGGATCTCGTGGATGCAGAAAGTCATGGCGGTGGAATTAGGGTTTTGGCTCTGTATCTGATCGTTTGGGAGTACGTAGGTATATATAGGAGGAAGGAGTACGTCAATGGAGCAACAGGGGGCCCACGAGGGTGGAGGGCACGCCGGGGGGGGGGGGGGGGGGGGCGGTAGGCGCGCCCCCTACCTTGTGGCTTCCCTGTTGGTTGCTTGATGTAGGGTCCAAGTCTCCTGAATCTTGTTCGTTCCAAAAATCACGTTCCCGAAGGTTTCATTCTGTTTGGACTCTGTTTGATATTCCTTTTCTTCGAAACCCTAAAATAGGCAAAAAAAACAGCAATTCTGGGCTGGGCCTTCGTTAGTAGGTTAGTCCCAAAAATAATATAAAAGTGTATAATAAAGCCCAGTAATGTCCAAAACAGAATATAATATAGCATGGAGCAATAAAAAAGTATAGATACGTTGGAGACGTATCAAGCATCCCCAAGCTTAATTCCTGCTCGTCCTCGAGTAGGTAAATGATAAAAACATAATTTTTGATGTGGAATGCTACTAAGCATAATTTCAATGTAATTCTTCTTAATTGGGGCATGAATATTCAGATCCAAAAGATTCAGGACAAAAGTTTAATATTGACATAGAAATATTAATACTTCAAGCATACTAACTAAGCAATTATGTCTTCTCAAAATAACACGGTCAAAGAAAGTTATCCCTACAAAATCATATAATCTGGCTATGCTCTATCTTCACCACACAAAGTATTTATCATGCACAACCCCGATGGCAAGCCAAACAATTGTTTCATACTTTTGACATTCTCAAACTTTTTCAATCTTCACGCAATACATGAGCGTGAGCCATGGGCATAGCACTATATGTGGAATAGAATGGTGGTTGTGGAGAAGACAAAAAGGGAGAAGATAGTCTCACATCAATTAGGCGTATCAACGGGCTATGGAGATGCCCATTAATGGATATCAATGTGAGTGAGTAGGGATTGCCATGCAACGGATGCACTAGGGATATAAGTGTATGAAAGCTCAAAAAGAAACTAAGTGGGTGTGCATCCAACTCGCTTGCTCACGAAGACCTAGGGCATTTTGAGGAAGCCCATCATTGGAATATGCAAGCCAAGTTCTATAATGAAAAATTCCCACTAGTATATGAAAGTGATATCATAGGAGACTCTCTATCATGAAGATCATGGTGCTACTTTGAAGCACAAGTGTGGTAAAAGGATAGTAGCATTGTCCCTTCTCTCTTTTTCTCTCATTTTTTTATTTGGGCCTTTTCTCTTTTTTATGGCCTTTTTTTTCTTTTTTCTTTTTTATTTTCGTCCGGAGTCTCATCCCGACTTGTGGGGGAATCATAGTCTCCATCATCCTTTCCTCACTTGGGACAATGCTCTAATAATGATGATCATCACACTTTTATTTGCTCACAACTCAATACTTAGAACAGAATATGACTCTATGTGAATGCTTCCGGCGGTGTACCGGGATATGCAATGAATCAAGAGTGACATGTATGAAAGAATTATGGACGGTGGCTTTGCCACAAATACGATGTCAACTACATGATCATGCAAAGCAATATGACAATGATGGAGCGTGTCATAATAATCGGAACGGTGATAAGTTGCATGGAAATATATCTCAGAATGGCTATGGAAATGCCATGATAGGTAGGTATGGTGGCCGTTTTGAGGAAGGTATATGGTGGGTGTATGATACTGGCGAAAAGTGCATGGTATTAGAGAGGCTAGCACTGGTGCAAGGGTGAGAGTGCGTATGATCCATGGACTCAACATTAGTCATAAAAAACTCATATACTTATTGCAAAAATCTACAAGTTATCAAAGCAAAGTATTACGCGCATGCTCCTAGGGGGATAGATTGGTAGGAAAAGACCATCGCTCATCCCCGACCGCCACTCATAAGGAAGACAATCAATAAATAAATCATGCTCCGACTTCATCACATAACGGTTCACCATACGTGCATGCTACAAGAATCACAAACTTTAACATAAGTATCTCTCAAATTGACAACCACTCAACTAGCATGACTCTAATATCACCATCTTTATATCTCAAAACAATTATCAAGCATCAAACTTCTCATAGTATTTAACACACTCATAAGAGAATTTTATTATTAATCTTGTATACCTAGCATATTAGGATTATTTAAGCAAATTACCATGCTATTTAAGACTCTCAAAATAATCTAAGTGAAGCATGAGAGATCAATAGTTTCTATAAAACAAATCCACCACCGTGCTCTAAAAGATATAAGTGAAGTACTAGAGCAAAACTATATAACTCAAAAGATATAAGTGAAGCGCATAGAGTATTCTAATAATTTCCGAATCATGTGTGTCTTTCTCAAAAGGTGTGTACAGCAAATATGATTGTGGTAAACTAAAAATCAAATACTCAACTCATACAAGATGCTCCAAGCAAAACACATATCATGTGGTGAATAAAAATATAGCTCCAAGTAAAGTTACCGATAGAAGTAGACGAAAGAGGGGATCCTTCCGGGGCATCCCCAAGCTTTGGCTTTTAGGTGTCCTTAGGTTATCTTGGGGGTGCCATGGGCATCCGCAAGATTAGGCTCTTGCCACTCCTTGTTCCATAATCCATCAAATCTTTACCGAAAACTTGAAAAACTTCACAACACAAAACTTAAAGTAGAAAATCTCGTGAGCTCCATTAGCGAAAGAAAAGAAAACACCACTTCAAGGTACTGTAATGAACTCATTATTTATTTATATTGGTGTTAAACCTACTGTATTCCAACTTCTCTATGGTTTATAAACTATTTTACTAGCCATAGATTCATCAAAATAAGCAAACAACACACGAAAAACAGAATCTGTCAAAAACAGAACAGTCTGTAGTAATCTGTAGCTAGCGCAAGATCTGGACCCCCAAAAGTTCTAAAATAAATTTCTGGACGTGAGTAATTTATCTATTAATTATCTTCAAAAATAATTAACTAAATAGCACTTTCCAAATAAAAATGGCATCAGTTCTCGTGAGCGCTAAAGTTTCTATTTTTTACAACAAGATTAACAAGACTTTCCCCAAGTCTTCCCAACGGTTCTATTTGGCACAAACACTAATTAAACACAAAAAATACAACCAAAACAGAGGCTAGATAAATTATTTATTACTAAACAGGAGCAAAAAGCAAGGAATAAAAATAAAATTAGGTTGCCTCCCAACAAGCGCTATCGTTTAACGCCCCTAGCTAGGCATAAAAATAAGGATAGATCTAGGTATTACCATCTTTGGTAGGTAATTCTTCAATAAGGCATCTACCATCCTTAGGAATTTATTTCTTTTTATTGATTATCGAACTTTTAGGCACAAGATCGAAAAATTCATTTGTAACAAATGCTTCCTTAATGATAGCAAAAAGATTGGGATGAATACTTATAGATTTGAGATCCGCAGTTTCCTTACTAGAGGATTCACCCTTATTTTTAGTAACATACATAAGCTTGGCAATTTTAGTGGGAGGACTTGGAGTGTTCTTTACGGAAGAAAAAGCGGTTCCCAAGTTGGTAATAATACCCTCAAGTTTATCGATTCTAGTGGAATCCTGATTTATTTTCTCATTAACTATAGGTTCCTTTTCTTTAATATTTTCCAAAGTGACTCCTACTTTAGATCCATATTGAGTGATTCGGTTGTGGATATTTTTATCCAAAATTTCAATTAACTATACAGTAGAAACCTTATTCTCAATAATTTCAAGTCTTTGCATTACATGCTCCAAAGTTAACATAGTTTCATTAACCAAAAGAGGTGGTGAGCCAAACAAATCTATCATAGCATTATAAGAATCAAAAGTATGGCTACCCAAGAAGTTCCCTCCAGTAATGGTATCAATGATATATCTGTACCAAAGAGTAGCGCCTACATAAAAATTGCAAAGAAGAACAGAAGTAGATTGCTTCCTGGTAGATCTATTTTGAGCATTGCAAATTCTATACCAAGCGTCTTTTAAATTTTCTCCCTCCCTTTGCTTAAAATTTAGAACTTCATTCTCGGGAGACAACGGAGAAGATAGAGGACTCACCATAACGACAAGCAAACGGAAAAGAGGCTAACGGAAAAGAGAGGGAGGATAGAGAGAGAGAGGGCGAATAAAACGGCAAGGGTGAAGTGGGGGAGAGGAAAACGAGAGGCAAATGGCAAATAATGTAATGCGAGAGATAAGGGTTTGTGATGGGTACTTGGTATGTTGACTTTTGCGTAGACCTCCCCGGCAACGGCGCCAGAAATCCTTCTTGCTACCTCTTGAGCACTGCATTGGTTTTCCCTTGAAGAGGAAACGGTGATGCAACAAAGTAGCGTAAGTATTTCCCTTAGTTTTTGAGAGACCAAGGTATCAATCCAGTAGGAGGCTACGCGCGAGTCCCTCGCACCTACACAAAACAAATATATCCTCACAACCAATGCGATAAGGGGTTGTCAATCCCTACACGGTCACTTACGAGAGTGAGATCTGATAGATATGATAAGATAATATTTTTGGTATTTTTATGATAAAGATGCAAAGTAAAATAAAAGCAAAGTAAAAAAGCAAAGGAAATAACTAAGTCTTGGAAGATTAATATGATGAAGATAGACCCGGGGGCCATAGGTTTCACTAGTGGCTTCTCTCAAGAGCATAAGTATTTTACGGTGGGTGAACAAATTACCGTTGAGCAATTGACAGAATTGAGCATAGTTATGAGAATATCTAGGTATGATCATGTATATAGGCATCACGTCCGAGACAAGTATAGACCGACTCTTGCCTGCATCTACTACTATTACTCCACACATCGACCGCTATCCAGCATGCATCTAGAGTATTAAGTTCATAAGAACAGAGTAACGCCTTAAGCAAGATGACATGATGTAGAGGGATAAATTCATGCAATATGATAAAAAAACCATCTTGTTATCCTCGATGGCAACAATACAATACATGCCTTGCTGCCCCTACTGTCACTGGGAAAGGACACCGCAAGATTGAACCCAAAGCTAAGCACTTCTCCCGTTGCAACAAAGATCAATCTAGTAGGCCAAACCAAACTGATAATTCAAAGAGACTTGCAAAGATAACCAATCATACATAAAAGAATTCAGAGAAGATTCAAATATTGTTCATAGATAAACTTGATCATAAACCCACAATTCATCGGTCTCAACAAACACACCGCAAAAGAAGATTACATCAAAT
Organism: Triticum monococcum; assembly: GCA_034509565.1. Lineage (NCBI taxonomy): Eukaryota > Viridiplantae > Streptophyta > Magnoliopsida > Poales > Poaceae > Triticum > Triticum monococcum. The sequence goes on from CM067841.1 coordinate 588,550,513, forward strand.
AGATCTCCACAAGAGAGGGGGAGAACTATGTATTGAGATCCAAAAAGAGAGAAGAAGCCATCTAGCTAATAACTATGGACCCGAAGGTCTGAGGTAAACTACTCACACTTCATCGGAAGGGCTATGGTGTTGATGTAGAAGCCCTCCGTGATCGATGCCCCCTCCGGCGGAGCTCCGGAACAGGCCCCAATATGGGACCTCGTGGATATAGAAAGTTACGGTGGTGGAATTAGGGTTTTGGCTCCGTCTGATAGTTTGGGGGTACGTAGGTATATATAGGAGGAAAGAGTACGGTGGTGGAGCAACAGGGGGCCCACGAGGGTGGAGGGCGCGTGTGGGGGGTAGGCGTGCCCCCCTACCTCGTGGCTTCCCTGTTGGTTGCTTGACGTAGGGTCCAAGTGTAACACCCCGGATATGATTTACCCAATATGTAATCCAACTCTTGCCGTTTCCGGCTTTAAGTTATTTTATTTTCTCGGGTTCAGGTCTTTGTCTCCGTGTGTTGTTATCGTTGTCATGCATCTCATATCATGTCATCATGTGCATTGCATTTGCATACGTGTTCGTCTCATGCATCCGAGCATTTTCCCCGTTGTCCATTTTGCATTCCGGCGCTTCGTTCTCCTCCGGTGGTCAATTCTACCTTTCTCTCGTGTGTGGGGATTAAACATTTCCGGATTGGACCAAGACTTGCCAAGCGGCCTTGGTTTACTACCGGTAGACCGCCTGTCAAGTTTCGTATCATTTGGACTTCGTTTGATGCTCCAACGGTTAACCAAGGGACCGAAAAGGCCTCGTACGTGTTGCAGCCCAACACCCCTCCAATTTGGCCCAAAACCCACCTAACCTTGCTCCATCATCTAGAGCGTTTGATCACGATCGCGTGGCCGAAAACCGCACCTCAGTTGGACTCTCCTAGCTCCCTCTATGCCTATATAAACACCCCCTCCAAAAATCCCGGATCCCCTCCTCCTCAAACCCTAGATCCGCTCCTCCTCGCGCCGCCGGACAACGTCCACGCCGGATCGGACGTGTCCGACCTGCGCGCCGCCCGCCCGCAGCCACTCCGGGCGTGCCACGTGGCGCCGCCGTTCGCCTCCGCCGCCAGGCCCGGGAGCCCGTAGCCGGCCCCCGAGGCCCGCATCGCCAAGCTCCGCCGCCCGCGTCTCCGTCTTCTCCGGCTGCGGAATCCCGGCGCCGCCTCGCCTCCTTCTCCGGTCGGCACCGCCACCGCCCGGTTTGCCGCAGCCCGGCCGCCGCTTCGCCGACAGCCACCACCGCCGCCAAGTCCGGCAACCGCCGTCGCCGCCCCGCCCTCCTCTCGCCGGGATCCGACCCCGCCGCCCTCCGCCGTCCTCCTCATCGACTTTGGCGAGCTCCGAGCCGGCGAGCACTGTTTCGGCGAGATCCGGCCGCGGCTCGGTTTCCGTGCAAACCCTAGATCTCGGGGTGATTTTTTTCGTCTAAGTCCCGAAATCACAGATCCATATGCTCCTGTTCGTAGCTCCGTAACTTTGCATCCGTACCTCCGATTCATGCATATAGCATATCAAAATGTTCATCTCAGAGAGTACATCATTTCATTCCATTGCATCATTTTCATTTGAGTTCATCTTGATGCCCTAAATGCTGTTAGAAGGAGGCTACTTGAGTTAATTGTCAGATCTGTTACTCCATGTTAGACTTTTGTCATTTTTGCCATGATTATTGTGTGCATGATATGCCCATGAGCTCTACATATGTTTTGTTAAGGGTTTTGTCATCTTTCCAGAGGTGCAACCCATGTATTTTTGTGATGTGTGTGGTGACTAGTGAAAGCTTGCAAAGTGAGGCACTTGGTAATTCTGTTTTCAGGGACTTAGCATTTCCACCAAGTCCTTGAGCTGTTTAGTTCATGATGCCATATGCTCATGTTGTTTCCTAGTGATCCGTGCCTCTTTTGAGGATGATCAGTAAGGATGTTTTGTTAATCTTGTAGTGCTCTATCGATCCATGTCTTTGTTTGCATATATGGAGCACCCTAGCTTGAGTCAATCGAGCTCTACTTTTGCTACTTTGTGAATCTGGGCAGATTGTCAACTTGTTTGCAATTTTGCCGATGTTGTTATAGTTGATCCGTGCATGCTATGCTATTGTTCTTGCCATGTCTGGCTTGCATTTTGTGTGTTCTTAATGGGTGTATGCTTAGCTTATCAAGACTTGCTCCGTAGTGAGTGCATCGAGCTCGTAAACATGCCTACTTGAGTTATGTTTTCAGCATGTCCCAGTTTTTCACTAAGTCTGAAACTGATTATGTTTTTGCTATGTTCACATGCTTGGAAATGTATTTTGTGATCCCTTTTGGCTCAAGGTCACTAAGGGACTTTTGTTAAGCTCTTTAAGCAGCTCCATGCCATGCTTTACTTTGCCATGTTCAGGTCCTGTAGCATGTTGTTTTGTTGCTCTGAAGAGTGCTACTTGGTCTGAAATTCCAGACAAGTGTTAATTTCACTAAGTCTGAGATCTGTTTACCATATGCATTTTTGCCATGCTTGTTTGAACCTGTTAATGGATGAATTGGCCGTAGCTCAGTGCTAGACTTTTGTTAAGCATCTTGAATGCATCCCTGCCATGTATTTTTTTGCCATGTTTGGGTGCTGTAGCATGTTCATCTCATTGCATTTAGATGACTACTCGCTGTATATCGCAGATCGTGGTCATATTTGAATCGCTTGCCATTTCCAAACCGTAACTCCGATTCCGGCGTTCTTTATATCGTTTTCAAGCGATTTCATCTCATCTTTCTAGTGGCACACTTGGTTTTCCAAGTTGAGGCCAGGTTCATGCATTTCCTGTCATATCTTGCAATCGCATCCCGCATAGCATATCATCATTGCACCATCTTGTTTGATCCTTGCACGTGGTTGATTGTGTTCTTGTTGCTTGTTTGTCTTGTTTGGGTAGAGCCGAGAGACGAGTTCGCTAATGAGGAGCCCGTTGAGTTTGCTTTCGAGGATCCAGTCAACTCTGACAACTTTGCAGGCAAGATGATCATACCCTCGAAATCACTACTATCTTTGCTATGCTAGTTTGCTCGCTCTTTTGCTATGCCAATGCTACGATGCCTACCACTTTCTTTCAAGCCTCCCAAATTGCCATGTCAAACCTCTAACCCACCATTGTCCTAGCAAACCGTTGTTTGGCTATGTTACCGCTTTGCTCAGCCCCTCTTATAGCGTTGCTAGTTGCAGGTGAAGATTGGAGACCGTTCCTTGTTGGAACATTATTTACTTGTTGGGATATCATTATATTGCCATGTTATCTTAATGCATCTATATACTTGGTAAAGCGTGGAAGGCTCGGCCTCTCGCCTAGTGTTTTGTTCCACTCTTGCCGCCCTAGTTTCCGTCATATCGGTGTTATGTTCCCGGATTTTGCGTTCCTTACGCGGTTGGGTTATAATGGGAACCCCTTGATAGTTCGTCTTGATTAAAGCTTTTCCAGCAATGCCCAACCTTGGTTTTACCATTTGCCACCTAGTCTCTTTTTCCCTAGGTTTCCGGAGCCCGAGGGTCATCTTATTTTAACCCCCGGGCCAGTGCTCCTCTGAGTGTTGGTCCACCTGTCAGTTGCCGGTGGCCACCAGGGGCAACTCGGCGCTGGCCTACCCATACCTAAGACAATCTGAGTGTGCCCTGAGAAAGAGATATCTTCAGCTCCTATCGGGATTTGTCAGCACATTCGGGTGGTGTTGCTGGATTTGTTTTAACCTGTCGAAATGTCTTGAAGAACCGAGGTACCGAGCCTGATCGGAACGTCTCGGGAGGAGGTCTATTCCTTCGTTGACCGTGGGAGCTTGTCATGGGCTAAGTTGGGACTCCCCTGCAGGGATTTGAACTTTTGAAAGTCGTGCCCGCAGTTATGGGTAGATGGGAATTTGTTAATGTCTGGTTGTAGATAACTTAAACATTAACTTAATTAAAATGAATCAACTGTGTGAGTTACCGTGATGGCCTCTTCTCGGCGGAGTCCGGGAAGTGGACACGGTGTTGGAGTAATGTTTGCCGCAGGATTGCCCTCTTTAGTTGTGTGTTCGTGCTTTGCCTTCTCTTCTCGCTCTCTTTTGCGAATAGGATAGCCACCATATATGCTAGTCGCTTGCTGCAGCTCCACATATTTTACCTTGCCTTACCTATTAAGCTTAAATAGTCTTGATCGCGAGGGTGCGAGATTGCTGAGTCCCTGTGGCTCACAGATTACTATTACACCAGATGCAGGGCCTGATGATACAGCTCCAAATGGCGCGCTTGAGCTCAAGTGGGAGTTCGACGAGGACTCTTAGCGTTACTATGTTTCTTTTCCTGATGATCAGTAGTGGTGCCCAGTTGGGGTGATCGGGACCATGTCGCTTGTTGGGTTGTCTTTTATTTTAGCGCCGTAGTCGGGCCATGAGTGTTTGGATGATGTATATTATTTATGCACTTGATTGACGTGGCGAGTGTAAGCCAACTATGTTATCCCTTTTCATTATCTATATTACATGGGATGTTTGTGATGATTACCTGACTTGCGACATATTCCTTCAATGCGATTATGCCTCTAATTCGTGCCTCGACACGTGGGACATATAATCGCATCGAGGGTGTTACAAGTTGGTAATCAGAGCCTTCCCCGACCTTAGGAGCCCCCACTGATTGATCATTTTTAGCGGCCGAGTTGTGTCTAGAAAAATGTTTTGAGTCATTTAGGAATTATATATCGGAGAGTTTAGGAATTCTTTTTACTTCCCAGTCTCCTCATCGCTCTGGTAAGGTATCCTGACGTAGAGTTTTGACTCTTCTCTTCTCAAAATTCACTAAATTTTTTTTAGGATCACGCGGGTATCTTGGAATCGTTCCGATGGTTTTATGATGAGAACATTGTCTTGGTGCCTCCTGTCAGGGGTTTAGTGGAAGTGTCCCGGGGAGTTGAGCTCTGAGGTGTTGTCATCATAATTTTATCATTGCAGTTCTGGAATACCTGAGTTTAGTACGCCGACATCGAAAATCTCTTTTATGCAGTTCGTTGGTGAGATAACCTCGACGCCACCTAGTACTGGGGCGGGAGTTCGGGAGTATCGCCATAACTTGTATAACAGATGCTTTTCGAAGGTTGAGGTAGATGGTTTCCGAAGTTTTTCTCGGTTATGTGTTGAAGGATGGATACAGCTGGATGTAGGATTTGCTAGATTTGGGTGAGATATTATGCTTCCCTTGTATCCCCAACACCTGATTGCATAACCGGAAAGGTTTGGGAGTTTCATAGGTGGGAATTCTTGTAGCTCTAGTTCTTCTTCCACGGATATTGGTTTGAGATTGGGATTTCTTACCGATTATTCGTTCTTGATCCGTACCTTGTTGATTTACTTCTTCTACCTAATTCTACGTAGCTTCGCAATTTATGGATATGTGACCATTTCAAGAGGAATGCATTCATTCATTTTGTTCGGATGTGAAGACTTTATGTTGCAATTTTCATTCCGTTGGATTCAGCTTCATTTTATTCTGTCTATGTGCTAACGGTGGTCAACTTCTTCAGGATGGCTCCCGCTAAGAGCACCAATCAGAATCAGAACCAGAATCAAGATCCGCCACCACCTCCACCTCCTCTAGAGGCATGGCAAGCTGTGATGGCCGCAACCAATGCTAACACGCAGTTGATCATGCAAATTCTTCAAGAGCGAAATCAAGCGAATCAAGGCAATCAAGGGAATCAAGGCAACAATCAGAATCACTTTGCTACACTCAACCAGTTCCTTGCTAATTGGCCAAAGACTTTCAGCAATTGTGTTGAGGCAACCGATGCTGACGATTGGCTTGTGGATCTGTCCAAGCATTTTGAGTGCAGTAACGTCAAGCCTGAAGATTTCGCCAAGTTCGCTTCCTTCCAGCTCAAAGATCAAGCTGTAGAGTGGTTCCAGTAGTACAAGGATTCCAGAGGTGGACGTGTGATCACTTGGGATGAATTCCGTCAAGATTTCCGAGCTCATCACATCCCTCAGAGTGTGACTGAAAGTAAGTGTGAGGAATTCCGCAACCTGAAGCAAGGATCTTTGTCTATCTATGACTACAACAAGTTGTTCCAGAAGCTCGCCGCTTTGCCAAGCAGGACGTTCCTGATGAGAAGAGCATGATATACCAGTTCAGGGGTGGTCTCAGAGAAGAAATTCAGCTAGCTCTTGTTCTCTTTGAGCCCTTGAGGTACGATGAGTTCTACAACATGGCACTGAAGCAAGAGGCCGCTCAACTGAGGTGTGATGCTTCCAAGAAGCGAGCCAGAGACACTACTCCTTCTTCCTCTACTCAAGTGGCCAAGCAGCAGAAGTATTGGCTTCCTCCTCCTCCGTTCCGTCAGCCGTATCAGCAGAAGAGCAAAGGTGGCAGTGGTTCTTCCCACCCACCCAACCCTGGCTTTCAGAACAAGACTTCGTCTCAAGCTCCAAGATCCAGTGCTCCATACCACCGTCCGCTTTCAGAGGTCACGTGCAACAAGTGCCAACAGAAGGGTCACTATGCCAACAAGTGTTTCAACCAGAGGCGTCTTCCTCCTCCTCCTCCTGTCAGATCGGCAAGTACAGCTGTGGTCAAGCATAACCCCAAGCACGCCAAGGTCAACTTGATGAATGCAGCTCAGGCAGAGGATTCGTCAGATGTGATTATGGGTAACCTTCCTGTTAATGATATTCCTGCAAAAGTTCTTTTTGACACGGGTGCATCGCATTGTTTCATCTCGAGGCCGTTTACATCTAGGCATGAATTGGTTTCGCAAGTTTTGCCTAGTCCGTTAGCAGTTGTCTCTCCCGGTAAGCGCATGCAGGCTAACTCCATCGTTCTGGATGTTACTATCACCTTGGGTGACTACAAGTTTCTGGCTTCTCCAACGGTTCTTGGTGATTTGGATATTGATCTTATTCTCGGAATGGATTGGCTTTCTAAGCACAAGGCGCATCTTGATTGTGCAGCTAGGCAGATTCAATTGACTCATTCGTCTGAGGATGTAATTGTCTTTGCCGCTCGGGATGATACTATCCGTCTGTTTTCTCTCAATGAGAAGGGTGAACTGGATGCTATCTCGCAGATTCTAGTTGTTTGCGAATATCAAGACGCCTTTCCAGAAGTGCTTCCAGGAATGCCTCCGCACCGGCCAGTTGAATTCGTTATTGATCTTGAGCCTGGCACGGAACCTGTATGCAGGCGTCCTTACAAGCTCGGACCTGAAGAGTTGAAGGAGCTGAAGAAGCAACTCAATGTTCAAGAAAGAATGGGTCTCATCCAGCCTAGTTCTTCTCTGTGGGGTTGTGGTGTTCTTTTTGTGAAGAAGAAGGATGGAACGGACCGACTTTGTGTTGATTACCGTCCATTGAACAAGAAGACCATCAAGAACAAATACCCACTTCCCAACATCAATGAGCTGTTCGAACAACTCAAAGGTGCCCAAGTATTCTCCAAGCTTGATCTCCATATGGGTTATCATCAGATTCGAATTCGTGAGCAAGATATTCCCAAGACGGCCTTCAGGACAAGCTATGGTTCATATGAATACACTGTCATGTCTTTTGGCCTCGTCAACGCTCCTCCGATGTTCTCTCGCATGATGAATTTCATCTTCAATGCCTACACCAATGATTTCGTTTTGGTCTATCTCGATGACATTCTGGTTTTCTCGAAGAACAAGGAAGATCATGCCAAGCACTTGCGTTTGGTTCTCGACAAGCTGAGGGAACACCAGTTCTACGCCAAGTTCTCCAAGTGTGAATTTTGGCTCGATGAGGTTCTTTATCTTGGTCATATCATCTCTACCAAGGGCATTGCCGTGAATCCTGAGAAGGTGTCTGCAATTGTGAATTGGGAACCTCCTCAGAACGTGAAGCAACTCCGTAGCTTCCTCGGTCTCACAAGCTACTGTCGAAGATTCATTGAAAACTTTTCTAAGATCGTGAAGCCTCTCTCTAATCTTCTCCAGAAGCACGTCAAGTACGTTTGGTCTCCGGAGTGTGATATTGCTTTCAACACTCTGAAAGAGAAATTGATCACTGCTCCAGTTCTGACTCCGCCTAATGAATCCAAACCGTACGAGGTCTTTTGTGATGCCTCTCTCCAAGGTCTCGGTGCAGTATTGATGCAAGAGAAGAAAGTTGTTGCTTATACCTCTTGCCAGTTGAAGCCTAATGAGAAGAACTACCCCACTCATGATCTCGAGTTGGCGGCAGTTGTGCATGCTCTTTTTACTTGGAGACATCTCTTATTGGGAAGAAAAGTGGACATTTTCACTGATCACAAGAGTCTCAAGTACATCTTCACTCAGCCTAATCTCAACCTCAGGCAAACTCGATGGGTCGAAATGATTCAAGAGTATAATCCGAGTATCGAGTATACTCCAGGCAAGGCCAATGTGATTGCTGACGCATTGAGCAGGAAGGCTTACTGCAATAGTCTGATTCTCAAGCCTTATCAACCCGAGCTTTGTGAAGCTTTCCGCAAACTTAATCTGCAAGTGCTTCCTCAAGGTTTCCTCGCCAACCTTCAAGTCTCTCCTACCTTGGAAGACCAGATTCGCCAAGCCCAGCTTCTTGATGCTATGGTGAAAAAGGTGAAGATTGGGATTGCCAAGAGCCAATCCAAGTACAAGTGCTACCGCCTTGATGACAAGGATACTCTCTTCTTCGAGGATCGTATTGTTGTGCCCAAAGGTGAACTTCGTAAAGTGATCATGAACGAGGCTCACAATTCTCTCCTCTCCATCCACCCTGGGAGCACGAAGATGTATCAGGACCTTAAGCAAGCTTATTGGTGGACTCGAATGAAGCGCGAGATTGCTCAATTCGTGAATGAGTGTGATGTCTGCAGAAGAGTGAAGGCCGAACACCAAAGGCCAGCTGGTCTCCTCCAACCTCTTGCCATTCCAGAATGGAAGTTTGACCACATTGAGATGGACTTCGTGACTGGGTTTCCAAAGTCCAAGCATGGCAATGATGCTATATTCGTTGTCATCGACAAACTCACTAAAGTGGCTCACTTTCTGCCTATCAAAGAGTCGATCACTGTAGCTCAATTGGCGGAACTCTATACCTCTCGAGTTGTCTCTCTGCACGGTATTCCTCAAGTGATCTCTTCAGACCGTGGCAGCATCTTTACCTCCAAGTTTTGGGATTCTTTTCAGAAGGCCATGGGTACCAACATCCGCTTCAGCACAGCTTTCCATCCTCAAACTAGCGGTCAAGTCGAGCGTGTCAACCAGATTCTTGAAGATATGCTCAGGGCTTGTGTGATCTCCTTCGGCATGAAATGGGAGGATTGTCTTCCTTATGCTGAATTCTCCTACAACAACAGTTTTCAAGCAAGTTCGGGCAAGGCCCCATTTGAAATTCTGTATGGCAGGAAGTGCCGTACCCCTCTCAACTGGTCTGAAACCGGTGAGCGTCAGCTTTTGGGAAATGACTTAATCAGAGAGGCAGAAGAAATGTGCAAAGTTATTCGAGATAACCTCAAAGCAGCCCAATCCCGCCAGAAGAGCTACTATGATAGTAAGCACCTTGATTTGGCTTTCGACATCGGAGATCATGTTTACCTCCGCGTCTCTCCTATGAAAGGGACTCGTCGCTTCGGTATCAAAGGGAAGCTTGCCCCTAGATACGTGGGACCTTTCAAGATTGTCAGCAAGAGAGGCGATTTGGCCTATCAACTCGAGCTTCCTTCTAACTTTGCAAATGTTCATGATGTGTTCCATGTCTCTCAGCTCCGAAAGTGCTTCAAGACTCCTGACCGCACCATCAGCTTCGAGGACATTGAGCTCCAAGAAGATCTCTCCTATCGTGAGCACCCCGTTGCTATCCTTGAAGAGACCGAATGCAAGACTCGCAACAAGTCGATCAAGTTCCTCAAAGTCAAGTGGTCACACCATTCCGACCGTGAAGCTACCTGGGAACGTGAGGATCACCTCCGTTCTCAGTACCCGGCGTTCTTTCAGTCCTAGATCTCGGGACGAGATCCTTTCGTAGTGGTGGAGTGTTGTAACACCCCGGATATGATTTACCCAATATGTAATCCAACTCTTGCCGTTTCCGGCTTTAAGTTATTTTATTTTCTCGGGTTCGGGTCTTTGTCTCCGTGTGTTGTTATCGTTGTCATGCATCGCATATCATGTCATCATGTCCATTGCATTTGCATACGTGTTCGTCTCATGCATCCAAGCATTTTCCCCGTTGTCCGTTTTGCATTCCGGCGCTTCGTTCTCCTCCGGTGGTCAATTCTACCTTTCTCTCGTGTGTGGGGATTAAACATTTCTGGATTGGACCGAGACTTGCCAAGTGGCCTTGGTTTACTACCGGTAGACCGTCTGTCAAGTTTCGTATCATTTGGACTTCGTTTGATGCTCTAACGGTTAACCGAGGCACCGAAAAGGCCTCGTGTGTGTTGCAGCCCAACATCCCTCCAATTTGGCCCAAAACCCACCTAACCTTGCTCCATCATCTAGAGCGTTCGATCACGATCGCGTGGCCGAAAACCACACCTCACTTAGACTCTCCTAGCTCCCTCTATGCCTATATAAACACCTCCTCCGAAAATCCCGGATCCCCTCCTCCTCAAACCCTAGATCCGCTCCTCCTCGCGCCGCCGGACAACGTCCACGCCGGATTGGACGTGTCCGACCTGCGCGCCACCCGCCCGCAACCACTCCGGGCGTGCCACGTGGTGCCGCCGTTCTGTTGGGGAACGTAGTAATTTCGAAAATTTTCCTACGCACACGCAAGATCATGGTGATGCATAGCAACGAGGGGGAGAGTATTGTCTACGTTCCAACGCAGACCGACTGCGGAAGCGATCTCACAACGTAGAGGAAGTAGTCGTACGTCTTCTTCCCGATCCGACCGATCCAAGCACCGTTACTCCGGCACCTCCGAGTTCTTAGCACACGTTCAGCTCGATGACGATCCTCGGGCTCCGATCCAGCAAAGCGTCGAGGAAGAGTTCCGTCAGCACAACGGCGTGGTGACGATCTTGATGTACTACCGACGCAGGGCTTCGCCTAAGCACTACAACGGTATGATCGAGGTGGAATTTGGTGGTAGGGGGCACCGCACACGGCTAAGGAACGATCTCAAGGATCAACTTGTGTGTCTTGGGGTGTCCCCTGCCCCCGTATATAAAGGTTGGAGGAGGGGGGCTGGCCGGCCAGAGAGAGGGAGGCGCAGGGGGAGTCCTACTCCTACCGGGAGTAGGACTCCCCCCTCCAATCCTATTCCAACTAGGACTCTCAAGGGGGAAAGGAGAGAGAGGGGGGGGGGCGGCCCCTTCTCCTAGTCCTACTAGGACTTGGGGAGGGGGGGGGGGGCGCCGGCCAGCTGTGGGCTGCCCCTTTTCTCTTTTCCACTAAGGCCCAATAGGCCCATTAGTCTCCCGGGGGGTTCCGGTAACCCTCCCGGTATTCCGGTAAAATCCCGATTTCACCCGGAACACTTCCTATGTCCAAACATAGGCTTCCAATATATCAATCTTTACGTCTCGACCATTTCGAGACTCCTCGTCATGTCCGTGATCTCATCCGGGACTCCGAACAACCTTTGGTACATCAAAATGCATAAACTCATAATAACTGTCATCGTAACGTTAAGCGTGCGGACCCTACGGTTCGAGAACAATGTAGACATGACCGAGACACGTCTCCGGTCAATAACCAATAGCGGGACCTGGATGCCCATATTGGCTCCTACATATTCTACGAAGATCTTTATCGGTCAGACCGCATAACAACATACGTTGTTCCCTTTGTCATCGGTATGTTACTTGCCCGAGATTCGATCGTCGGTATCCATTACCTAGTTCAATCTCGTTACCGGCAAGTCTCTTTACTCGTTCCGTAATACATCATCTCACAACTAACATATTAGTTGCAGTGCTTGCAAGGCTTATGTGATGTGCATTACCGAGAGGGCCCCGACAATCGGAGTGACAAACCCTAATCTCGAAATACGCCAACCCAACATCTATCATTGGAGACACCTGTAGTACTCCTTTATAATCACCCAGTTACGTTGTGACGTTTGGTAGTACCCAAAGTGTTCCTCCGGTAAACGGGAGTTGCATAATCTCATAGTTATAGGAACATGTATAAGTCATGAAGAAAGCAATAGCAACATACTAAACGATCGGGTGCTAAGCTAATGGAATGGGTCATGTCAATCAGATCATTCAACTAATGATGTGACCTCGTTAATCAAATAACAACTCTTTGTTCATGGTTAGGAAACATAACCATCTTTGATCAACGAGCTAGTCAAGTAGAGGCATACTAGTGACACTCTGTTTGTCTATGTATTCACACATGTATTATGTTTCCGGTTAATACAATTCTAGCATGAATAATAAACATTTATCATGATATAAGGAAATAAATAATAACTTTATTATTGCCTCTAGGGCATATTTCCTTTCACGTTCGCCTCCGCCGCCAGGCCCGGGAGCCCATAGCCGGCCCCCGAGGCCCGCATCGCCAAGCCCCGCCGCCCGGATTGCGCCGCCGCCCGCGTCTCCGTCTTCTCCGGCCGCGGCAGCCCGGCGCCGCCTCGCCTCCTTCTCCGGTCGGCGTCGCCACCGCCCGGATTGCCGCAGCCCGGCCGCCACTTCGCCGACAGCCACCACCGCCGCCAAGTCCGGCGACCACCGTCGCCGCCCCGCCCTCCTCTCGCCGGGATCCGACCCCGCCGTCCTCCTCATCGACTCCGGCGAGCTCCGAGCCGGCGAGCACTGTTCCGGCGAGATCCGGCCGCGCCTCGGTTTCTGTGCAAACCCTAGATCTCGGGGTGATTTTTTTCGGCTAAGTCCCGAAATCACAGATCCATATGCTCCTGTTTGTAGCTCCGTAACTTTGCATCCGTAGCTTCGATTCATGCATATAGCATATCAAAATGTTCATCTCAGAGAGTACATCATTTCATTCCATTGCATCATTTTCATTTGAGTTCATATTGATGCCCTAAATGCTGTTAGAAGGAGGCTACTTGAGTTAATTGTCAGATCTGTTACTCCATGTTAGACTTTTGTCATTTTTGCCATGATTATTGTGTGCATGATATGCCCATGAGCTCTACATATGTTTTGTTAAGGGTTTTGTCATCTTTCCAGAGGTGCAACCCATGTATTTTTGTGATGTGTGTGGTGACTAGTGCAAGCTTGCAAAGTGAGGCACTTGGTAATTCTGTTTTCAAGGACTTAGCATTTCCACTAAGTCCTTGAGCTGTTTAGTTCATGATGCCATATGTTCATGTTGTTTCCTAGTGATCCGTGCCTCTTTTGAGGATGATCAGTAAGGATGTTTTGTTAATCTTGTAGTGCTCTATCGATCCATGTCTTTGTTTGCATATATGGAGCACCCTAGCTTGAGTCAATCGAGCTCTACTTTTGCTACTTTGTGAATCTGGGCAGATTGTCAACTTGTTTGCAATTTTGCCGATGTTGTTATAGTTGATCCGTGCATGCTATGCTATTGTTCTTGCCATGTCTGGCTTGCATTTTGTGTGTTCTTAATGGGTGTATGCTTAGCTTATCAAGACTTGATCCATAGTGAGTGCATCGAGCTCGTAAACATGCCTACTTGAGTTATGTTTTCAGCATGTCCCAGTTTTTCACTAAGTCTGAAACTGATTATGTTTTTGCTATGTTCACATGCTTGCAAATGTATTTTGTGATCCCTTTTGGCTCAAGGTCACTAAGGGACTTTTGTTAAGCTCTTTGAGTAGCTCCATGCCATGCTTTACTTTGCCATGTTCAGGTCCTGTAGCATGTTGTTTTGTTGCTCCGAAGAGTGCTACTTGGTCTGAAATTCCAGACAAGTGTTAATTTCACTAAGTCTGAGATCTGTTTACCATATGCATTTTTGCCATGCTTGTTTGAACCTGTTAATGGATGAATTGGCCGTAGCTCAGTGCTAGACTTTTGTTAAGCATCTTGAATGCATCCCTGCCATGTATTTTGTTGCCATGTTTGGGTGCTGTAGCATGTTCATCTCATTGCATTTAGATGACTAGCTGTAAATCGCAGATCGTGGTCATATTTGAATCGCTTGCCATTTCCAAACCGTAACTCCGATTCCGGTGATCTTTATATTGTTTTCAAGCGATTTCATCTCATCTTTCCAGTGGCACACTTGGTTTTCCAAGTTGAGGCCAGGTTCATGCATTTCCTGTCATATCTTGCATATGCATCCCGCATCGCATCCCGCATAGCATATCATCATTGCACCATCTTGTTTGATCCTTGCACGTGGTTGATTGTGTTCTTGTTGCTTGTTTGTCTTGTTTGGGTAGAGCTGGGAGACGAGTTCGCTAACGAGGAGCCCGTTGAGTTTGCTTTCGAGGATCCAGTCAACTCTGACAACTTTGCAGGCAAGATGATCATACCCTCGAAATCACTACTATCTTTGCTATGCTAGTTTGCTCACTCTTTTGCTATGCCAATGCTACGATGCCTACCACTTGCTTTCAAGCCTCCCAAATTGCCATGTCAAACCTCTAACCCACCATTGTCCTAGCAAACCGTTGTTTGGCTATGTTACCGCTTTGCTCAGCCCCTCTTATAGCATTGCTAGTTGCAGGTGAAGATTGGAGACCGTTCCTTGTTGGAACATTATTTACTTGTTGGGATATCATTATATTGCCATGTTATATTAATGTATCTATATACTTGGTAAAGGGTGGAAGGCTCGGCCTCTCGCCTAGTGTTTTTTTCCAGTCTTGCCGCCCTAGTTTCCGTCATATCGGTGTTATGTTCCCGGATTTTGCGTTCCTTACGCGGTTGGGTTATAATGGGAACCCCTTGATAGTTCGTCTTGATTAAAGCTTTTTCAGCAATGCCTAACCTTGATTTTACCATTTGCCACCTAGCCTCTTTTTCCCTTGGGTTTCCGGAGCCCGAGGGTCATCTTATTTTAACCCCCCCGGGCCAGTGCTCCTTTGAGTGTTGGTCCACCTGTCAGCTGCCGGTGGCCACCAGGGGCAACTCTGGGCTGGCCTACCCGTACCTAGGACAATCTGAGTGTGCCCTGAGAAAGAGATATGTGCAGCTCCTATTGGGATTTGTCGGCACATTCGGGCGGTGTTGCTGGATTTGTTTTAACCTGTCGAAATGTATTGAAGAACCGAGGTACCGAGCCTGATCAGAACGTCTCGGGAGGAGGTCTATTCCTTCGTTGACCGTGAGAGCTTGTCATGGGCTAAGTTGGGACTCCCCTGCAGGGATTTGAACTTTCGAAAGCCATGCCCGCGGTTATGGGCAGATGGGAATTTGTTAATGTCCGGTTGTAGATAACTTAAACATTAACTTAATTAAAATGAATCAACTATGTGAGTTACCGTGATGGCCTCTTCTCGGTGGAGTCCAGGAAGTGGACACGGTGTTGGAGTAATGTTTGCCGCAGGATTGCCCTCTTTAGTTGTGTGTTCGCGCTTTGCCTTCTCTTCTCGCTCTCTTTTGCGAATAGGATAGCCACCATATATGCTAGTCGCTTGCTGCAGCTCCACATATTTTACCTTGCCTTACCTATTAAGCTTAAATAGTCTTGATCACGAGGGTGCGAGATTGCTGAGTCCCCGTGGCTCACAGATTACTATTACACCAGATGCAGGGCCTGATGATACAGCTCCAGATGGCGCGCTTGAGCTCAAGTGGGAGTTCGACGAGGACTCTCAGCGTTACTATGTTTCTTTTCCTGATGATCAGTAGTGGTGCCCAGTTGGGGTGATCGGGACCATGTTGCTTGTTGGGTTGTCTTTTATTTTGGTGCCGTAGTTGGGCCATGAGTGTTTGGATGATGTATGTTATTTATGCACTTGATTGACGTGGTGAGTGTAAGCCAACTATGTTATCCCTTTTCATTATCTATATTGCATGGGATGTTTGTGATGATTACCTGACTTGCGACATATGCCTTCAATGCGATTATGCCTCTAAGTCATGCCTCGACACGTGGGAGATATAGTCACATCGAGGGTGTTACACCAAGTCTCCTGGATCTTGTTCGTTCCAAAAATCACATTCCCGAAGGTTTCATTCCGTTTGGACTCCGTTTGATTTTCCTCTTCTTCGAAACCCTAAAATAGGCACAAAAAAGCAATTCTGGGCTGGGCCTCCGGTTAGTAGGTTAGTCCCAAAAATAATATAAAAGTGTATAATAAAGCCCAATAATGTCCGAAACAGAATATAATATAGCATGGAGCACTCCAAAATTATAGATACGTTGGAGACGTATCAGATTTCATGGCTTCAAGCCATTTTGCGGAATCTGGGCTCATCATTGCTTCCTCGTAGCTCGTAGGTTCGTCATGGTCAAGTAATATGACTTCCAGAATAGGATTACCGTACCACTCTGGTGCGGATCTTACTCTGGTTAACCTACGAGGTTTGATAGTAACTTGATCAGAAGTTTCATGATCATCATCATTAGCTTCCTCACTTACTGGTGTGGGAATCACTGGAACTGATTTCAGTGATGAACTACTTTCCAATAAGGGAGAAGGTACAATTACCTCGTCAGGTTCTACTTTCCTCCTAATCACTTCTTTCGAAAGAAACTCCTTCTCTAGAAAGGAATCATTCTTAGCAACGAATAGCTTGCCTTCGGATCTGTGATAGATGAACGAAATATGCCCTAGAGGCAATAATAAAGTTATTATTTATTTCCTTATATCATGATAAATGTTTATTATTCATGCTAGAATTGTATTAACCAGAAACTTAGTACATGTGTGAATACATAGACAAAACAAAGTGTCCCTAGTATGCCTCTACTTGACTAGTTCGTTTATCAAAGATGGTTATGTTTCCTAACCATAGACATGTGTTGTCATTTGATGAAGGGGATCACATTATTAGGAGAATGATGTGATGGAAAAAAAACCATTCATTAGCTTACCATTATGATCGTTACAGATTCATTGCTACTTCTTTCTTCATGACTTATACATGTTCCTCAAACTATGAGATTATGCAACTCCCGAATACCGGAGGAACACCTAGTGTGCTATAAAACATCACAACGTAACTGGGTGATTATAAAGATGCTCTACAGGTGTCTCCGATGGTGTTTGTTGAGTTGGCATAGATCGATATTAGGATTTGTCACTCCGATTGTCGGAGAGGTATCTCTGGGCCCTCTCGGTAATGCACATCACTATAAGTCTTGCAAGCAATGCAACTAATGAGCTAGTTGAGGGATAGTGCATTATGGAACGAGTAAAGAGACTTTCCGGTAACGAGATTGAACTAGGTATTGAGATACCGACGATCGAATCTCGGGCAAGTAACATACCGACAACAAAGGGAACAACGTATGTTGTTATGTGGTTTGACCGATAAAGATCTTCGTAGAATATGTAGGAGCCAATATGAACATCCAGGTTCCACTATTGATTATTGATCGGAGATGTGTCTCGGTCATGTGTACATAGTTCTCGAACCCATAGGGTCCGCACGCTTAACGTTCGGTGACGATCGATATTATGAGTTTATGTGATTTGATGTACCGAAGGTAGTTTGGAGTCCCGGATGAGATCAGGGACATGATGAGGAGTCTCGAAATGGTCGATACATAAAGATTGATATATTGGACGACTCTATTCGGACATCGGAAAGGTTCAGAGTGATTCAGGTATTTTTCGGAATACCGGGGAGTTACGGGAATACACGGAAGAAGTATTGGGCCTTATGGGCCAAGTGGTGGAAGAGAGGAAGCAGGGCGCGCGGGCCCCCTAGCCCAAACCGAATTGGACTAGGGGGCTAGCCCCCCTTTCCTCCTTTCCTCCCTCTCCTTCCTTCTCCCCTTCCCCTTCCTTTCTTCCTCCTAGTAGGAGTAGAAAAGGGGAGTCCTACTCCTACTAGGAGGAGGACTCCTCCTGGCGCGCCCTAGGAGGGCCGGCCGGCCTCCCCCCTTGCTCCTTTATATACGGGGCAGGGGGCACCCTAGAACACACAATTTGATCATTGATCCCTTAGCCATGTGCGGTGCCCCCCTCCACCATAATCCACCTCGATCATATTGTAGCCGTGCTTAGGCGAAGCCATGCGTCGGTAGCAACATCAACACCGTCATCACACCGTCGTGCTGACGGAACTCTTCGGTGAAGCTCTACTGGATCGAAGTTCGTGGGACGTCATCGAGTTGAACGTGTGCTGAACTTGGATGTGCCGTGCGTTCGGTACTTGGATCGGTCGGGTCGTGAAGACGTTCGACTACATCAACCGCGTTCTCATAAAGCTTCCGCTTACAGTCTATGAGGGTACATGGACGATACTCTTCCCTCTCGTTGTTATGCATCACCATGATCTTGCGTGTGCATAGGAAATTTTTGAAATTACTACGTTCCCCAACAATGGTATCAGTGCCAGGTTTATGCATAGATGTTATATGCATGAGTAGAACACAAAGGAGTTGTGGGCGTGGGTATATATATATTGATTGCCGTCACTAGTTGATTCTTGATTCAGCGGTATTGTTGGATGAAGCGGCCCAGACCGACATTACGCGTACGCTTACACGAGACTGGTTCTACCGACGTGCTTCGCACACAGGTGGCTAGTGGGTGTCTGTTGCTCCAGCTTTAGGTGAATCGGATTCAATGAATAGGGTTCTTTCTAAAGATAAAAAAGCAATCACTATACCGCGTTGTGGTTTTTGATGCGCAGGTAAGAACGGTTCTTGCTCAGCCCATAGCAGCCACGTAAAACTTGCAACAACAAAATAGAGGACGTCTAACTTGTTTTTGCAGGGCTTGTTGTGATGTGATATGGTCAAGATGTGATGAGATATAAGTTGTTGTATGAGATGATCATGTTTTGTTGAAGTTATCGGCAACTGGCAGAAGCCTTATGGTTGTCTCTTTATTGCATAAGATGCAAGCGCCATGTAATTGCTTTACTTTATCGCTATGCGATAGCAATAGTTGCAAAAGCAATAGTTGGCGAGACAACCATGTGACGACACATTGATAGAGATCAAGATGATGGAGATCATGGTGTCATGCCGGTGATGATAGATATCATGACGGTACTTTGGAGATGGAGATCAAAGGCGCAAGATGATCATGGCCATATCATGTCACATATTTTTATTGCATGTGATATTTATCCTTTATGTATCTTATTTTGCTTAGTTCGGCGGTAGCATTATAAGATGATCTCTCACTAAATTTCAAGGTACAAGTGTTCTCCTTGAGTATGCACCGTTGCCAAAGTTCGTCGTGGCGAGACACCACGTGATGATCGGGTGTGATAAGCTCTACGTTCACATACAATGGGTGCAAGCCAGTTTTGCACACACAGAAATACTCAGGTTAAACTTGACGAGCCTAGCATATGCAGATATGGCCTCGGAACACTGAGACCGAAAGGTCGAGCGTGAATCATATAGTAGATATGATCAACATAGTGATGTTCATCATTGAAAACTACTCCATTTCACGTGATGATCGGTCATGGTTTAGTTGATTTGGATCACGTGATCATTTAGATTACTAGAGGGATGTCTATCTAAGTGGGAGTTCTTAAGTAATATGATTAATTGAACTTTAATTTATCATGAACTTAGTCCTGATAGTATTTGCATAACTATGTTGTAGATCACTAGCTCGCGGTGTAGCTCCCCGTTTATTTTTGATATGTTCCTAGAGAAAAATAAGTTGAAAGATGTTAGTAGCAATGATGCAGACTAGCTCCGTGATATGAGGATTATCCTCAATGCTACACATAAGAATTATGTCTTTGATGCATAGGTAGGTGACGGACCTATTGTAGGAGTAGATGCAGACGTTATGAACGTTTGACAAGCTCGATATGATGACTACTTGATAGTTTAGTGCACCATGCTTTATGGCTTAGAATCGGGGCTTCAAAGATGTTTGGAACGCCACGGAGCATATGAGATGTTCCAAGAGTTGAAATTAGTATTTCAGACTCATGCCCATGTCAAAAGGTATGAGACCTTTGACAAGCACTTTGCCTACAAGATGGAGGAGAATAGCTCAGCTAGTGAGCATGTGCTCAGAATGTCTGAGTACTACAATCACTTGAATCAAGTGGGAGTTAATCTTCCAGATAAGATAGTGATTGACAGAGTTCTCTAGTCACTATCACCAAGTTACTAGAACTTCGTGATGAACTATAATATGCAAGGGATAACGGAAATGATTCCCAAGCTCTTCGTGAGGCTGAAATCAACGAAGGTAGAAATCAAGAAAACCATCAAGTGTTGATGGTTGACAAGACCACTAGTTTCAAGAAAAGGGCAAAGGGAAGAAGGGGAACTTCAAGAATAACGGCAAGCAAGTTGCTGCTCAAGTGAAGAAGTCCATGTCTAGACCTAAGCCTGAGACTAAGTGCTTCTACTGCAAAGGGACTGGTCACTGGAAGCAGAACTTCCCCAAGTATTTGGCGGATAAGAAGGATGGCAAAGTGAACAAAGGTATATTTGATATACATGTTATTGATGTGTACTTTACTAGTGTTTATAGCAAACCCTCAGTATTTGCTACTAGTTCAGTTGCTACATATTAGTAACTCAAAACAGGAGTTGCAGAATGAACAGAGACTAGTTAAGGGTGAAGTGACGATGTGTGTTGGAAGCGGTTCCAAGATTGATATGATCATCATCGCACACTCCCTATACTTTCGGGATTTGTATTGAACCTAAATAAATGTTATTTGGTGTTTGCATTAAGCATGAGTATGATTTGATCATGTTTACTGCAATACAGTTATTCATTTAAAGTCAGAGAATAATTGTTGTTCTGTTTACATGAATAAAACCTTAAATGGTCATACACCCAAGGTGAATGGTTTATTGAATATCGATCGTAGTGATACATATATTCATAATATTGAAGCCAAAAGATGCAAAGTTAATAATGATAGTGCAACTTATTTGTGGCACTGCCGTTTAGGTCATATTGGTGTAAAGCGCATGAAGAAACTCCATGCTGATGGGTTTTTGGAATCACTTGGTTATGAATCACTTGATGCTTGCGAACCATGCCTCATGGGCAAGATGACTAAGACTCCGTTCTTCGAAACAATGGAGCGAGCAACAGACTTGTTGGAAATAATACATATTGATGCATGCAGTCCGATGAGTGTTGAGGCTCGCCGCAGGTACCATTATTTTCTAACCTTCATAGATGATTTGAGCAGATATGGGTATATCTTCTTAATGAAACATAAGTCTGAAACATTTGAAAAGTTCAAAGAATTTCAGAGTGAAGTGGAAAATCATCATAAAAAAATAAAGTTTCTACGATCTGATAATGGAGACGAATATATGAGTTACGAGTTTGGTCTTCAACTAAAACAATGTGGAATAGTTCCACAAATTCATGACACCTGGAACACCAAAGCATAATGGTGTGTCCAAACGTCATAACCGTACTTTATTGGATATAGTGCAATCTATGATGTCTCTTACCGATTTACCACTATCATTTTGGGGTTATGCATTAGAGACAACTGCATTCATGTTAAATAGGGCATCGTCTAATCCGTTGAGACGACACCGTATGAACTATGGTTTGGCTAGAAACCTAAGCTGTTGTTTCTTAAAGTTTGGGGTTATGATGCTTATGTGACAAAAGTTTCAGCGTGATAAGCTCAAACCCAAATCTGAAAAGTGTGTCTTCATAGCATACCCAAAAGAAACTGTTGGGTACACCTTCTATCACAAATCCGAAAGGCAAGATCTTTGTTGCTAAGAGTGGATCCTTTCTAGAGAAAATTTTCTCTCGAAAGAAGTGAGTGGGGGGAATGTAGAACTTGATGAGGTAATTGTACCTTCTCCCAAATTGGATAGTAGTTCATCACAGAAATCAGTTCTAGTGATTTCTACGCCAATTATTGAGGAAGCTAATGATGATGATCATGAAACTTCGGATCAAGTTACTACCGAACCTCGTAGGACAACCAGAGTATGGTCCGCACCAGAGTGGTACGGTAATCCTTTCTAGAAGTCATGTTACTAGACCATGACGAACCTAGGAACTATGAGGAAGCGATGATGAGCCCTGATGACCCACAAGTATAGGGGATCTATCGTAGTCCTTTTGATAAGTAAGAGTGTCGAACCCAACGAGGAGGAGAAGGAAATGATAAGCGGTTTCCAGCAAGGTATTCTCTGCAAGTACTGAAATAAATGATAACAGATAGTTTTGTGACAGGATAATTTGTAACGAGCAACAAGTAACAAAAGTAAATAAAGTGCAGCAAGGTGTCCCAATCCTTTTTGTAGCAAAGGAAAAGCCTGGACAAACTCTTATATAGAGAAAAGCGCTCCCGAGGACACATGGGAATATCGTCAAGCTAGTTTTCATCACATTTATATGATTCACGTTCGGTACTTTGATAATTTGGTATGTGGGTGGACCGGTGCTTGGGTACTGCCCTAACTTGGACAAGCATCCCACTTATGATTAACCTCTATTGCAAGCATCCGCAACTACAACAAAAGTATTAAGGTAAACCTAACCATAGCATGAAACATATGGATCCAAATTAGCCCCTTACGAAGCAACGCATAAACTAGGGTTTAAGCTTCTGTCACTCTAGCAACCCATCATCTACTTATTACTTCCCAATGCCTTCCTCTAGGCCCAAATATGGTGAAATGTCATGTAGTCGACGTTCACATAACACCACTAGAGGAGAGACAACATACATCTCATCAAAATATCGAACGGATACCAAATTCACATGACTACTAATAGCAAGACTTCTCCCATGTCCTCAGGAACAAACGTAACTACTCACAAAGCATAAACATGTTCATAATCAGAGGGGTACTAATATGCATATAGGATCTGAACATATGATCTTCCACCAATTAAACCAACTAGCATCAACTACAAGGAGTAATTAACACTACTAGCAACCTACTAGCACCAATCCCGGACTTGGAGACAAGAATTGGATACAAGAGATGAACTAGGGTTTTGACAGGAGATGGTGCTGATGAAGATGTTGATGGAGATTGCCCTCTCCCGATGAGAGGAGCGTTGGTGATGAAGATGGCGATGATTTCCCCCTCCGAGAGGGAAGTTTCCCCGGCAGAACAGCTCCGCCAGAGCCCTAGATTGGTTCCGCCAAGGTTCCGCCTCGTGGCGGCGGAGTTTCATCTGAGAAGATGGCTTGTTATTTTTTTCCCATCGAAAGACTTCATATAGTAGAAGATGGCCATCGGAGGGCCACCAGGGGGCCCACGAGGTAGGGGGGCGCCAAGGGGGTAGGGCGTGCCCCCCACCCTCGTGGGCAGGGTGTGGCCCCCTGGTGAACTTCTTGCTCTCAGTATTTTTTATATATTTGGAAAACGTCTTCCGTGAAGTTTCAGGACTTTTGGAGCTGTGCAGAATAGGTCTCTAATATTTGCTCCTTTTCCAGCCCAGAATCCCAGCTGCCGGCATTCTCCACCTTTATAGAAACCTTGTAAAATAAGAGAGAATAGGCATAAGTATTGTGACATAATGTGTAATAACAGCCCATAATGCACTAAATATTGATATAAAAGCATGATGCAAAATGGACGTATCAACTCCCCCAAGCTTAGACCTCGCTTGTCCTCAAGCGAAAAGCCGAAATCGAAAAATATGTCCACATGTTTAGAGATAGAGGTGTCGATAAAAATAAAATACAGACATGAGGGCATCATGATCATTCTTAGAACAACAACTTATATAATTCTTGCCATATGATTTCTTATGCTAGAGTAAAAATTCAATCACAATCTCAAGTATGAATAGTAAACTTCATTGAAAACTAACAAACTATAATCTCAGTCATTGGAGCAATTGCAATTTATCATAACATAGGAAAGAGTCAATGTATAAGAGCTTTTCAGCAAGTCCACATACTCAACTATCATATAGTCTTTCACAATTGCTGACACTCATGCAATACTTATGGGTATGGAGTTTTAATCGGACACGGAGAAAGATAGGGGCTTATAGTTTTGCCTCCCAACATTTTACTCCGAGGGTAATGTCAACAATAATAGTTCATGAAAACTCACATCCAATTAGCCATATATACCAGGATCTTTCCAACATACTGTGCTTGCCAAAGGATAAAATGTAAAAAGGAAGGGTGAAGATCACCATGACTCTTATGCAAGGTAGGAAGTAAAAGTAAAAGACAGGCCCTTCGCAGAGGGAAGCAGAGGTTCTCATGCGCTTTTATGGTTGGATGCACAAAATCTTAGTGCGAAAGAACGTCACTTTATATTGCCACTTGTGATATGGACCTTTATTATGCAGTTTGTCGCTTTTATTTCTTCCATATAACACGATCGTATAAAGCTTATTTCTCCCACACTAATAATTCATACATATTTAGAGAGCATTTTTTATTACTTGCACCGATGACAACTTACTTGGAGGATCTTACTCAATCCATAGGTAGGTATGGTGGACTCTCATGGCAAAACTGGTTTAACGGTATTTGGAAGCACAAGTAGTATCTCTACTTGGTGCGATGAATTTGGCTAGCATGAGGGGAAAAGGCAAGCTCAACCGTGTTGGATGATCCATGACAATATAATTTATCTCAGATGTAAGAAAACATAACCCATTACGTTGTCTTCCTTGTCCAACGTCAACTCTTTCGCATGTCATATTTTAATGAGTGCTCACAATCATAAAAGATGTCCAAGATAGTATATTTATATGTGAAGACCTATCTTTCTTTATTACTTCCTATTAATTGCAATGATGACCAAAACTATGTTTGTCAACTCTCAACAACTTTTATTCATCATACTTTTTCTATGTGAGCTCATTACTCTCCATAAGATCCATATGATCTCTTTGTTTCTTTTTATTTCTTTCTCTTTCTTTTATTCCCTTAGGATCATGGAAAAATAATCAAGCGCTTGACTCAACACTAATCTTTATTATATAGCTCACGGACTCGATTACATAGAAGGATTATAAAGCAAAACTTAAAACTAGATCATGCCATAAACTTTATTCTACTAGATCAAGATAATACCAAAAGGATCGAACTAAGGAAAACGGTAAAGATAAAAGTGATGGTGATATGATACCGGGGCACTCCCCCAAGCTTGGCAGTTTGCCAAGGGGAGTGCCCATACCCATGTGATTATGTCTCCTTTGTTGGTGACGAAGGTGGAGTTGTTGATGATGGATAGTCGCACATCGAGCGTAGGAGGTCTTCTAACTTACGGAGAATGCCCTTGAGTGCGATGATATGCTCCTTCAACAAAATATTTTCACGTGTGAGATACTTATTTTGTATACGAGCTAACTCAATCATCTTGAAAGCTTCAATCTCTGTTGGGGTAAGAAGATTGTGATCAAGTTGAAGGGTGTCTTCTATTGCCGGAACATGGTCCTCCATGGCCTTCTTGATCCCTTCATCCTTGTTGATCTCCATGGGTTCTTCTCTCTTCAGCTCTATCTTCATTAGCCAAGCATCGTTGCCCTCATGGTTGGAGGAGGAGGGAGACGACATAGTGCCTGGCCTTGACAACCTTGAAAGAAAACAGCTCGACACAAAGATAGGGGATTTTTGCGTGATACAGGAGTCAAAACCTCCGGGAGATTATATAATGAATTTTTACCGACCAAAATATGTAACGTGTAAGAAAACGGAGTCCGGAGAGCACACGAGGTAGGGGGCGCGCCCTCCACCCTCGTGGAGGCCTCGTGTCCTTCCCGGACTACTACTTATTTTTCTATTTTTCTAAATATTCCAAACAGAGAAATATTGCCTTAAAAACTGTTTTGGAGTCGGTTTACTTACCGTACCACATACCTATTCTTTTTCGGAGTCTGAAACATTCCGGAAAGTGTCCCTTATGTAATCCTCTGGGTTACGGTTTCAATAACATTGGTTTCAACATTTATGGGATTACCTAAGATATAATGTTTGATTCTTTGACCGTTCACCACCTTCGGATTTGTGCCTTCGAAGTTGCTGATTTTTATGGCACTAGAACGATAGACCTCCTCGATAACGTAAGGACCTTCCCATTTAGAGAGAAGTTTTCCTGGAAAAAATCTTAAACGAGAGTTGTATAGCAATACATAATCACCTACATTAAACTCACGCTTTTGTATCCTTTTATCATGCCATCTTTTAACTTTTTCTTTAAACAACTTGGCATTTTCGTAGGCTTGGGTTCTCCATTCATCGAGTGAGCTAATATCAAATAACCTCTTCTCACCGGCAAGTTTAAAATCATAATTGAGCTATTTAATAGCCCAATATGCCTTGTGTTCTAGTTCGAGAGGTAAGTGACACGCTTTTCCATAAACCATTTTATACGGAGACATACCCATCGGATTTTTATATGCAGTTCTATAGGCCCATAATGCATCATCAAGTTTCTTGGACCAATTTTTTCTAGATCTATTAACAGTCTTTTGCAAAATTAATTTGAGTTCTCTATTACTCAATTCTACTTTACCACTAGACTGAGGATGATAAGGAGATGCAATTCTATGGTTAACATCATATTTAGCAAGCATTTTATAGAAAGCACCATGAATAAAATGTGAACCACCATCAGTCATTAAATATCTAGGGACTCCAAATCTTGTAAAAATAACTTCTTTAAGCATTTTAATACAAGTGTTATGATCAGCACTACTAGTTGGAATAGCTTCTACCCACTTAGTAACGTAATCAATGGCAACTAAAATATGTGTATATCCATTAGAGGAAGGAAAGGGTCCCATATAGTCAAAGCCCCAAACATCAAATGGTTCAATTACGAGTGAATAATTCAAAGGCATTTCTTGATGTCTACTAATATTACCAATTCTTTTACATTCATCACAAGATAGGACAAACTTACGGGCATCCTTGAAGAGAGTAGGCCAATAAAAACCAGATTGCAATACCTTATGTGCAGTTCTATCTCCAGCATGATGTCCTCCATAAGCTTTAGAGTGACACTTGTGTAGGATCTGTTCCTGTTCATGCTCAGGTACACAACGTCTAATAAAACCATCTACTCCTTCTTTATAAATATGTGGGTCATCCCAAAAGTAATGCCTCAAATCATAGAAGAACTTTTTCTTTTGCTGGTATGTGAAACTAGGTGGTATAAACTTAGCAACAATGTAATTAGCATAATCAGCATACCATGGAGCAGTATGAGAAGCATTTATGACATTTAATTGCTCATCAGGAAAGCTATCATCAATAGGAAGTGGGTCATCAAGCACATTTTCTAACCTAGACAAGTTGTCTGCAACGGGGTTCTCAACTCCCTTTCTATCAACAATATGCAAATCAAATTCTTGTAGCAAGAGAACCCATCTAATAAGTCTAGGTTTAGCATCTTTCTTTTCCATAAGATATTTAATAGCAGCATGATCAGTGTGAATAGTTACTTTAGAATCAACAATATAAGGTCTGAACTTATCACAAGCAAATACAACCGCTAAGAATTCTTTTTTAGTAGTAGCATAATTTCTTTGAGCGTTGTCTAGGGTTTTACTAGCATATTGAATAACATTTAATTTCTTATCAACTCTTTGTCCTAGAACATCACCTACAGCATAATCACTAGCATCACACATAATTTCAAACGGTAAATTCCAATCAGGCGGCTGAACAATAGGTGCAGAAATCAATGCTTTCTTAAGTATTTCAAAAATGCTTCTACATAATCATCATCAAAGACAAATGGTATATCTTTTTGTAATAAATTAGTCAGAGGCCGAGAAATTTTTGAGAAGTCCTTAATAAACCTCCTATAAAATCCGGCATGACCAAGGAAACTTCTTATACCTTTGATGTCCTTGGGACATGGCATCTTCTCAATAGCATCAACTTTGGCTTTATCAACTTCAATACCTCTTTCAGAAACTTTATGCCCCAAGACAATACCTTCATTAACCATAAAGTGGCACTTTTCCCAATTCAAGACAAGATTAGTTTCTTTTCACATCTCTGCAAAACTCGATCAAGGTTGCTCAAGCAATCATCAAAAGAAGATCCATAGATGGAAAAATCGTCCATGAAAACCTCACAAATCTTTTCACAAAAGTCAGAGAATATAGCCATCATGCATCTTTGAAAGGTAGCAGGTGCATTACATAAACCAAAAGGCATACGTCTATAAGCAAAAGTACCAAAAGGGCAAGTAAAAGTAGTATTTGATTGATCTTTGGCTGACACAGGTATTTGAGAGAAACCAGAATAACCATCTAGAAAGCAAAAATGTGTATGTTTAGATAATCTTTCTAGCATTTGATCGATAAAAGGTAAGGGGTAATGATCCTTTTTAGTAGCCTTATTTAATTTGCGGAAATCAATTACCATCCTATAACCTGTAATAATTCTTTGAGGGATCAATTCATCTTTATTATTAGGAACAACAGTAATACCTCCCTTCTTAGGGACACAATGGAAAGGGCTTACCCACTGACTATCAGCAACGTGATAGATTATACCTGCCTCAAGGAGCTTTAGTATTTCCTTTCTTACCACTTCTTTCATTTTAGGATTCAGCCGGCGTTGATGATCACGAACTGGTTTAGCATCTTCTTCCAAATTAATTTTATGTTGACATAGAGTGGGACTAATGCCCTTAAGATCATCAAAGTATACCCAATAGCAGCACGGTGCTTCTTCAGAGTTTTCAATAATCTCCCTTCCTCATGCTCTGAAAGGTTAGCACTAATAATAACAGGATATATGTTTTTCTCATCAAGATAAGCATATTTAAGAGTATCAGGAAACGGTTTAAGCTCAAACACGGGATCACCCTTGGGTGGAGGAGGATCCCCTAGGATTTCAACAGGCAAATTGTTTTTCAGAATAGGTTCCTGTTTAAAGAATACTTCAACTAATTCCCTTCTTTCATTCATAAACATGTCATTTTCATGGTCTAGCAAGTATTGTTCTAAAGGATCACTAGGAGGTACGGCAATAGAAGCAAGACCAATAATTTCATTCTTACTAGGTAATTTTTCTTCACGGTATTGTCTACTAAATTTAGAGAAATTAAATTCATGAGTCATATCATCTAAACCGATAGTAACAACATCCCTTTTGCAATCTATGGTAGCATTTATAGTGTTTAGGAAGGATCTACCAAATATAATGGGACAAAAGCTATCTTGTGGGGAACCAAGAACAAGAAAATTAGCAGGATATTTAGTCTTCCCACACAAGAC
Organism: Triticum monococcum; assembly: GCA_034509565.1. Classification (NCBI taxonomy): domain Eukaryota; kingdom Viridiplantae; phylum Streptophyta; class Magnoliopsida; order Poales; family Poaceae; genus Triticum; species Triticum monococcum. The sequence goes on from CM067841.1 coordinate 588,579,704, forward strand.
TTCAACATCTCTAACAATTCCCATTGGTGAAATAGTATCTCTATTGGCAAGTTTAATTGTGACATCAATATCTTCTATCTCAGCAGGTGCAATATCATGCATAATTTCTTTGTATAAGGAATGAGGTATTGCGCTAGCACTAGCACCCATATCACATAAGCCATGATAACAATGATCTCCTATTTTAACAGAAATAACAGGCATGCCTACCACAGGTCTAGGTTTATATTTAGCACAGGGTTTAGCAATTCTAGCAGTTTCATCACAGAAATAAATAACATGCCCATCAATATTATCAGACAAGAGATCTTTAACAATAGCAATATTAGGTTTAACTTTAACTTGCTCAGGAGGTGTATGTGTTTTAATATTGCTTTTATGAACTACAGTTGAAGCTTTAGCATGCTCCTTTATCCTAATAGGGAAAGGTGGTTTCTCAACATAAGCGGTAGGAACAATAGGATCATTATAAGTGACAATCTTTTCTTCAACTTTAATAGGTGCAGCTACTTTTACTTCTATGGGAGGATGATATTTAAACCACTTCTCCTTGGGGAGATCAACATAAGTAGCAAAAGATTCACAGAAAGAAGCTACTATCTCAGAGTCAAGTCCATATTTAGTGCTAAATTTACGAAAAATATTGGTATCCATAAAAGATTTAACACAATCAAAACTAGGTGTCATACCTGACTCCTTACCCTTGTCGAGGTCCCAATCTTCAGAGTTGCATTTAATTCTTTCCAATAAATCCCATTTGAATTCAACAGCCTTCATCATAAAAGAGCCAACACAAGAAGTATCAAGCATGGTGCGATTGCTATCAGAAAGCCGAGCATAAAAAATTTGAATAATCATTTCTCTTGAGAGCTCATGATTGTTGCATGAATATAACATTGATTTAAGCCTCTCCCAAGCTTGAGCGATGCTTTCTCCTTCGCGAGGCCAAAAATTATATATGTAATTGCGATCACGATGAACAAGATGCATAGGATAAAACTTTTGATGAAATTCCAATTTCAATCATTTGTAATTCCAAGACCCCATATCATCACATAGCCTATACCATGTCGATGTGTATCCCTTCAAAGATAAAGGGAAGACCTTCTTCTTAACAACATCTCCGGGTACACCTGCAAGCTTAAATAATCCACAAACTTCATCCACATATATTAGATGCTCATCAGGATGTTTTGTTCCATCTCCTAAAAAAGGATTAGCTAGCAGTTTTTCTATCATACCCGAAGGAATTTCAAAGCATACATTTTCATTATCAGTAGGTTCAGTAGGTTGAGGAGCAACTCTTTTCTCTACTGGTTGGGGTGAAGATACCCTGAACAAGCCCCTCAGAGGATTACTTTCCATAGTAACAAGTGACAGTAAATTTCAGCACACTATATAAATTTTTCCTTACCAAATTCCACCTACCAAAGGCGCTTCACTCCCCGGCAACGGCACCAGAAAAGAGTCTTGATGACCCACAAGTATAGGGGATCTATCGTAGTCCTTTCGATAAGTAAGAGTGTCGAACCCAACGAGGAGCAGAAGGAAATGATAAGCGGTTTCCAGCAAGGTATTCTCTGCAAGTACTGAAATATGTGGTAACAGATAGTTTTGTGATAGGATAATTTGTAACGAGCAACAAGTAAAAAAAGTAAATAAAGTGCAGCAAGGTGGCCCAATCCTTTTTGTAGCAAAGGACAAACCTGGACAAACTCTTATATAGAGAAAAGCGCTCCCGAGGACACATGGGAATATCGTCAAGCTAGTTTTCATCACATTTATATGATTCGCGTTCGGTACTTTGATAATTTGGTATGTGGGTGGACCGGTGCTTGGGTACTGCCCTTACTTGGACAAGCATCCCACTTATGATTAACCTCTATTGCAAGCATCCGCAACTACAACAAAAGTATTAAGGTAAACCTAACCATAGCATGAAACATATGGATCCAAATCAGCCCCTTACGAAGCAATGCATAAACTAGGGTTTAAGCTTCTATCACTCTAGCAACCCATAATCTACTTATTACTTCCCAATGCCTTCCTCTAGGCCCAAATAATGGTGAAGTGTCATGTAGTCGACGTTCACATAACACCACTAGAGGAGAGACAACATACATCTCATCAAAATATCGAACGAATACCAAATTCACATGACTACTAATAGCAAGACTTCTCCCATGTCCTCAGGAACAAATGTAACTACTCACAAAGCATAAACATGTTCATAATCAGAGGGGTATTAATATGCATATAGGATCTGAACATATGATCTTCCACCAATTAAACCAACTAGCATAAACTACAAGGAGTAATTAACACTACTAGCAACCTACTAGCACCAATCCCGGACTTGGAGACAAGAATTGGATACAAGAGATGAACTGGGGTTTTGAGAGGAGATGGTGCTGATGAAGATGTTGATGGATATTGCCCTCTCCCGATGAGAGGAGCGTTGGTGATGATGATGGCGATGATTTCCCCCTCCGGGAGGGAAGTTTCCCCAGCAGAACAGCTCCGCCAGAGCCCTAGATTGGTTCCGCCAAGGTTCCGCCTCGTGGCGGTGGAGTTTCGTTCGAGAAGATGGCTTGTTATTTTTTTCCATTGAAAGACTTCATATAGCAGAAGATGGCCACCAGAGGGCCACCAAGGGGCCCACGAGGTAGGGGGCGCGCCTAGGGGGGTAGGGCGCGCCCCCCACCCTCGTGGGCAGGGTGTGGCCCCCGTGGTGAAGTTCTTGCTCTCAGTATTTTTTATATATTTGGAAAACGTCTTCCGTGAAGTTTTGGGACTTTTGGAGCTGTGCAGAATAGGTCTCTAATATTTGCTCCTTTTCTAGCCCAGAATCCAAGCTGCCGGCATTCTCCCCATTTATAGAAACCTTGTAGAATAAGAGAGAATAGGCATAAGTATTGTGACATAATGTGTAATAACATCCCATAATGCAATAAATATCGATGTAAAAGCATGATGCAAAATGGACGTATCATGCCCAGATTCCGCAAATGGCTTAAGGCCATGGAATTTGAGATGGGATCCATGTATAAAGAACAAAGTATGGACTTTGATTGACTTGCCCAATGATTGGCGAGCCATTGAGAATAAATGGATCTTCAAGAGGAAGACGGGCGCTGATTGTAGTGTTACTATCTACAAAGCTCGAATTGTTGCAAAATGTTTTCGACAAGATAGTTCGGAGTCCCGGATGAGATCAGGGACATGATGAGGAGTCTCGAAATGGTCAATACGTAAAGATCAATATATTGGACAACTATATTCGGACATCGGAAAGGTTCCGAGTGATTCAGGTATTTTTCGGAGTACCGGGGAGTTACGGGAATACGGGGAATAAGTATTGGGCCTCATGGGCCAAGTGGTGGAAGAGAGGAAGCAAGGCACGCGGCCCCCCTAGCCCAAACCGAATTGGACTAGGGGGCCGGCCCCCCTTTCCTCCTTTCCTCCCTCTCCTTCCTTCTCCCCTTCCCCCTTCCTTTCCTCCTCCTAGTAGGAGTAGGAAAGGGGAGTCCTACTCCTACTAGGAGGTGGACTCCTCCTGGCGCGCCCTAGGAGGGCCGGCCGGCTCCCCCCTTGCTCCTTTATATACGGGGGCAGGGGGCACCCTAGAACACACAAGTTGATCATTGACCCCTTAGCCGTGTGCGGTGCCCCCCTCCACCATAATCCACCTCGATCATATCGTAGTGGTGCTTAGGTGAAGCCTTGCGTCGGTAGCAACATCATCACCATCATCACGCTGTCGTGCTGACGGAACTCTCCCGTGAAGCTCTGCTGGATCGGAGTTCGTGGGACGTCATTGAGTTGAACGTGTGCTGAACTTGGAGGTGACGTGCGTTCGGTACTTGGATCGGTCGGATCGTGAAGACGTTCGACTACATCAACCGCGTTCTCATAACGCTTCCGCTTACGGTCTAGGGTACGTGGACGATACTCTTCCCTCTCGTTGCTATGCATCACCATGATCTTGCGTGTGCGTATGAATTTTTTTTAAATTACTACATTCCCCAACAATAGAAGGTGTACCCAACAGTCTCCTTTGGGTATCCTATGAAGACACATTTCTCCGATTTGGGTTCGAGCTTATCGGGTTGAAGTTTTTTTACATCAGCATCACAGCCCCAAACTTTAAGAAACGACAACCTGGGTTTCTTGCCAAACCACAGTTCATAAGGTATTGTCTCCACGGATTTAGATGGTGCCTATTTAACGTGAATGCAGCTGTCTCTAAAGCGTAACCCCAAAATGATAGCGGTAAATAAGTGAGAGACATCATAGATCGCACCATATCTAGTAAAGTACGATTACGGCGTTCGGACACACCATTACGCTGTGGTGTTCCAGGTGGTGTGAGTTGCCAAACTATTCCGCATTGTTTCAAATGAAGTCCAAAATCATAACTCAAATATTCGCATCTACGATCAGATCGTAGAAACTTGATTTTATTGTTACGATTATTTTCGACTTCACTCTGAAATTCTTTGAACTTTTCAAATGTTTCAGGGTTATGTTTCATTAAGTAGATGTACCCATATCTGCTCAAATCATCTATGAAGGTGAGAGAATAATGATATCCGCCGCGAGCTTCAATGTTCATTGGACTACACACATCAGTATGTATGATTTCCAATAACTCTGTTGCTCGCTCCATTGTTCCGGAGAACGGTGTTTTAGTCATCTTGCCCATGAGGCCTGGTTCGCAAGTACCAAGTGATTCCAGAAGTCCATTAGAATGGAGTTTCTTCATGCGCTTTACACCAATATGACCTAAACTGCAGTGCCACAAATAAGTTGCACTATCATTATCAACTCTGCATCTTTTGGCTTCAATACTATGAACATGTGTATCACTACTATCAAGATTTAGTAAAATAGATCACTCATCAGGGGTGCATGACCATAAAATATATTACTCATACAAATAGAACAACCATGATTCTCTGATTTAAATGAATAACTGCCTCGCATCAAACAAGATCTAGATATCATGTTCATGCTCAACGCTGGCACCAAATAACAATTATTTAGGTCTAATACTAATCCCGAAGGTAGATGTAGAGGTAGCGTGCTGACGGCGATCACATCGACTTTGGAACCATTTCCCACGCGCATCGTCACCTCGTCCTTAACCAATATTCGCTTAATCCGTAGCCCTTGTTTCGAGTTGCAAATGCTAGCAACTGAACCAGTATCAAATACCCAGGCACTACTGCGAGCATTAGTAAGGTACACATCAATAACATGTATATCAAATATACCTTTCACTTTGCCATCCTTATTCTCCACCAAATACTTGGGGCAGTTCCGCTTCTAGTGACTAGTTCCTTTGCAGTAGAAACACTCAGTCTCAGGCTTAGGTCCAGATTTGGGTTTCTTCACTTGAGTAGCAACTTGTTTGCTGTCCTTCTTGAAGTTCTCCTTCTTCCCTTTACCCTTTTTCTTGAAACCGGTGGTCTTGTTGGCCATCAACACTTCATGCTCCTTCTTGATTTCTACCTCCGCAGCCTTTAGCATTGTGAAGAGCTTGGGATCGTCTTATCCATCCCTTGCATATTATAGATCATCATGAAGCTTTTGTAGCTTGGTGGCAGTGATTGAAGAACTCTGTCAATGACACTATCATCAGGAAGATTAACTCCTAGTTGAGTCAAGTGGTTGTGGTACCCAGACATTCTGACTATATGTTCACTGACATAACTATTATCCTCCATCTTGCAGCTGTAGAACTTATTGGAGACTTCATATCTCTCAATTTGGGCATTTGCTTGAAATATTAACTTCAACTCCTGGAACATCTCATATGCTCCATGACTTTCAAAACGTCGTTGAAATCCCGGTTCTAAGCCGTAAAGCATGGCACACTGAACTATTGAGTAGTCATCGGCTTTGCTCTGCCAGGTGTTCATAACATCCGGCGTTGCTCCTGCAGCGGGTTTGTCACCTAGCAGTGCTTCCAGGACGTAATTCTTTTGTGCAGCAATGACGATAATCCTCAAGTTACAGACCCAGTCCGTGTAGTTGCTACCATCATCTTTCAACTTAGCTTTCTCTAGGAACGCATTAAAATTCAACAGAACAACAGCACGGGCCATCTATCTACAACAACATAGACATGCAAAATACTATCAGGCACTAAGTTCATGATAAATTAAAGTTCAATTGATCAAATTACTTAAGAACTCCCACTTAGATAGACATCTCTCTATTCATCCAAGTGATCACGTGATCCATATCAACTAAACCATGTCCGATCATCACGTGAGATGGAGTAGTTTTCAATGGTGAACATCACTATGTTGATCATATCTCTATATGATTCACGCTCAACCTTTCGGTCTCCAGTGTTCCGAGGCCATATCTGCATATGCTAGGCTCGTCAAGTTTAACCCGAGTATTCTGCATGTGCAAAACTGGCTTGCACCCGTTGTATGTGAACGTAGAGCTTAGCACACCCGATCATCACATGGTGTCTCGGCACGACGAACTGTAGCGACGGTACATGCTCCGGGAGAACACTTATACCTTGAAATTGTAACGTCCCGGATGTAACTTTCCCAATTTGTACTCCAACTCTTGCCGTTTCCGGCGTTAAGTTATATTTATTCCTCGGGTTCGGGTCTTTGTCTTCGTGTGTTGTTGTCGTTGTCGTGCATCTCATATCATGTCTCATGTGCATTGCATTTGCATACGTGTTCATTTCTTGCATTCGAGCATTTTCCCCGTTGTCCGTTTTGCATTCCGGCGCTTCGTTCTCCTCCGGTGGTCATTTCTAGCTTTCTTTCGTGTGTGGTGATTAAACATTTCTGGATTGGACCGAGACTTGCCAAGCGGCCTTGGTCAACTACCGGTAGACCGCCTGTCAAGTTTCGTACCATTTGGACTTCGTTTGATACTCCAACGGTTAACCGAGGGACCGAAAAGTCCTCGTGTGTGTTGCAGCCCAACACCCCTCCAATTTGGCCCAAAACCCACCTAACTTTGCTCCATCATCTAGAGTGTTCGATCACGATCGCGTGGCCGAAAACCGCACCTCATTTTGACTCTCCTAGCTCCACTTATGCCTATAAATAGTCCCCCTCCGAAATTCTCGTTCTCCTCCCCCGAAAACCCTAGATCCCCTTCCTCTCCGCGCGCCGGACAACGTCCGAACGCGCCGGACACGTCCGCCGATCCGCCCCAGCCAACCATGTCGCGCCACGTGTCCCGGGCGGGCGCCCACATCGCCGCCGCCGCGCCGGCCTGCCCGAGCCCGCGGGAGACCCCGCGAGCCCGTCTCCTCCACCGCGCGCCACCGCGCCTCTTCCCCGACTCCGGCGCAGCCCCGCCGTCGTGTGCCTCCGCCGTTGGCCGGCGCCGCCTCGCCACCACCACCCGCGGCCGCCCTCGCCGCCACCGGCCGCCGCCGTCCCTCGGCGTCCGCGCCACCACCCGCGGCCACCACCTCGGCCTCTTCCTCCTCTCCTACTCCGGCCATCCGCGACAACTCCGGCAGCCTCAACTCTGGCGTACCTCGTTCCGCGTGCACGATCTGGATCTGAGATCTGAAAATATCTCCTCGGTTGACTTTCTCGTCCCTAACCCTAATTTTGTGTGCATATTTTGACCTGCCATATCTCCGCATCCGTAGCTCCGATTTGGACATATAGTATATCAAAATGTTCGTCTCGACGAGTACATCATTTCATTCCATTGCATAATTTGCATTTGAGTTCATCTTGATGCCCGAAATGCTGCTAGAAGGAGGCTTCGTCAGTTAATTGTCAGATCTGCTAGTTCATCTTAGACTTTTTTCATTTTTGCCATGATTGATGTGTGCATGATATGCCTGTGAGTCCTTCATATGTTTTGTTAAGCATCTTGTTATCTTTCCAGAGGTGCAACCCATGCATTTTTAGGATGTGTGTGGTGACTTGTGCAAGCTTGCAAAGTGAGGCACTTGGTAAATATGTTTTCAGTGACTTAGTGGTTTTACTAAGTCTGGGTTTATTTAGTTCGTGATACCATATGTTCATGCTGTTTCCTAGTGATCCGTGCCTCTCTTGAGGATGATCAGTAAAGGCGTTTTGTTAATCTTGTTATGCTCTATCCATCCATGTCTTTGTTTGCATATATGGAGTACCCTAGCTTGAGTCAATCGAGCTCTACTTTTGCTTCGTGGTAAATCTGGGCAGAACGTCAACTTGTTTGCGATTTTGCCGGAGTTATTGTAGTTGATCCGTGCATGCTATGCCATTGTTCTTGTCATGTCTAGCTAGAATTTTGTGCCTTCTTAATGGATGTATGCTTGCCTTGCCATGACTTGCACCGTAGTGAGTGCATCGAGCTCGTTTACATGCCTTCGTGAGTTATATTTCAGCATGTCTCAGTTTTCACTAAGTCTGAAAACTGATTGTGTTTTAGCTATGTTCGTGTGCTCGTTAGTATATTTTGTGAACCCTTTTGGCCCCGGGTCACTTTGGGACTTTTGTTAAGCTTGTTGAGTAGCTCCATGACATGTCTTTCTTTGTCATGCTCAGGTCCTGTAGCATGTTGTTTTGCTGCTCCGAAGAGGGCTTCATGATCTGAAATTTTAGACTAGTGTTAATTTCACTAAGTCTGAAATCTGTTTTGCATTTGCGTTTTTGCCATGCTTGTTTGAACCTCTTAATGGATGAATTGGCCGTGGCTCAGTGCTAGTCTTTTATTAAGCATCTTGAATTCTTCCCTGCCATGTTTGATTGTTGTAGCATGTTCATTTCATTGCATTTAGATGCCTACTTGCTGTAAATCGCAGACCGGTGTCATTCTTAAATCGATTGCCATTTCCAAACCGTAACTCCGATTCCGGCGTTCTTTATATCATTTTCAAGCGATTTCATCCCATCTTTCCAGTGGCACACTTGTTTTTCCAAGTTGAGGCCAGTTTCATGCATTTCCTGTCATATCTTGCATATGCATCCCGCATTGCATCCCACATAGCATACCATCTTTGCATCTTATTGTTTGAGCTTGCACGTGGTTGATTGTATCCTTATTGCTTGTGTGTCTTGTTTGGGTAGAGCCGGGAGACGAGTTCGCTAACGAGGAGCCCGTTGAGTTTGCTTTTGAGGATCCAGTCAACTCTGACAACTTTGCAGGCAAGATGATCATACCCTCGAAATCACTACTATCTTTGCTATGCTAGTTTGCTCGCTCTTTTGCTATGCCATTGCTACGATGCCTACCATTTGCTTGTCAGCCTCCTAAATTGCCATGTTCAGCCTCTAACACACCATTGTCCTAGCAAACCGTTGCTTGGCTATGTTACCGCTTTGCTCAGCCCCTCTTATAGCGTTGTTAGTTGTAGGTGAAGGTTGGAGCCGTTCCTTATTGGAACATTTATTTACTTGTTGGGATATCATTATAGTGCCATGTTATCTTAAATGCATCTATATACTTGGTAAAGGGTCGAAGGCTCGGCCTCTCGCCTAGTGTTTTGTTCCACTCTTGCCGCCCTAGTTTCCGTCATATCGGTGTTATGTTCTCGGATTTTGCGTTCCTTACGCGGTTGGGTGATAACGGGAACCCCTTGATAGTTCGCCTTGATTAAAGCTTTTCCAGCAATGCCCAACCTTGGTTTTACCATTTGCCACCTAGCCTCTTTTTCCCTTGGGTTTTCGGAGCCCGAGGGTCATCTTATTTTAAACCCCCCCCCCTCCCGGGCCAGTGCTCCTCTGAGTGTTGGTCCGAACCGGGCAGCCTGCGGGGCCACCTCGGGGAAACTTGAGGGTTGGTTTTACTCGTAGCTTGACCTATCTGAGTGTGCCCTGAGAACGAGATATGTGCAGCTCCTATCGGGATTTGTCGGCACATTCGGGCGGTGTTGCTGGTCTTGCTTTAACCTGTCGAAATGTCTTGTTGTACCGGGATACCGAGTCTGATCGGAATGTCCCGGGTGGAGGTCTATTCCTTCGTTGACCGTGAGAGCTTGTCATGGGCTAAGTTGGGACTCCCCTATAGGGATTGAACTTTCGAAAGCCGTGCCCGCGGTTATGGGCAGATGGGAATTTGTTAATGTCCGGTTGTAGATAACTTGAACCTTAATTAATTAAAATGAATCAACCGTGTGTGTTACCGTGATGGCCTCTTCTCGGCGGATCCGGGAAGTGGACACGGTGTTGGAGTAATGTTTGCGCAGGTTGCTCTCTAGTTTCTCGCTCGCGCTTTGCCTCCTCTTCTCGCTCTCTTTTGCGAATAAGTTAGCCACCATATATGCTAGTCGCTTGCTGCAGCTCCACATATATTTACCCTATCCTACCTATTAAGCTTAAATAGTCTTGATCGCGAGGGTGCGAGATTGCTGAGTCCCTGTGGCTCATAGATTACTATTACACCAGATGCAGGGACAGATGATATAGCTCCAGATGGCGCGCTTGAGCTCAAGTGGGAGTACGACGAGGATTCTCAGCGTTACTATGTGTCTTTTCCTGATGATCAGTAGTGGTGCCCACTTGGGGTGATCGGGACCTTTGTCGCTTGTTGGGTGTCTTTTATTTTGGCGCCGTAGTCGGGCCATGAGTGCTTGGATGATGTATGTTATTTATGTACTCTGATGTGACGTGGTGAGTGTAAGCCAACTATGTATCTCCCCTTTTATTATATATATTACATGGGATGTTGTGATGATTGCTTGACTTGCGACATTGCTTTCAATGCGGTTATGTCTCTAAGTTGTGCCTCGACACGTGGGAGCTATAGCCACATCGAGGGCGTTACAAGTTGGTAATCAGAGCCTTCCCCGACCTTAGGAGCCCATTTGCTTGATCGTTTTTAGCAGCCGAGTTGTGTCTAGAAAAATGTTTTGAGTCAATTAGGAATTATATATCCGAGAGCTTAGGAATTCTTTTTACTTCCCAGTCTCCTCATCGCTCTGGTAAGGCATCCTGACATAGAGTTTTGACTCTTCTCTTCCCAAATTTCACTAAAAAAAATTTAGGATCATGCGAGTATCTTGGAATCGTTCCGATGGTGTTATGATGAGAACATTGTCTTGGTGCCTCCTGTCAGGGGTTTAGTGGAAGTGTCCCGGGGAGTTGAGCTCTGAGGTGTTGTCATCATAATTTTATCGTTGCAATTCTGGAATACTTGAGATATGTTCGCCGACATCGAAAATCTCTTTTATGCAGTTCGTTGGTGAGATAACCTCGACGCCACCTAGTACTGGGGCGGGAGTTCGGGAGTATCGCCATAACTTGTATAACGGATGCTTTTCGAAGGTTGAGGTAGATGGTTTCCGAAGGTTTCTTGGTTATGTGTTGAAGGATGGATACAGCTGGATGTAGGATTTGCTAGTTTGGGTGAGATATTATGCTTCCACTGTATCCCCAACACCTGATTGCATAACCGGAAAGTTTCGGGAGTTTCATAGGTGGGAATTCAAGTTGCTCCTAGGATATCTTTCCGACAGATGTATGATATGAAATTGGGGTTCGACGTCTAGTGGTTCGCCTATTCACGGTTGATTTTACAGTGGTCTCGTTGTGTCTTAAAGAGTCCTTGGCTATGCTGACTCGAGGATGCTTCGTATGTCATGTGCACTGCCTTGTACATGATGGTGCTGTACGATCGAGCCCGTGTAGGTCCCACCACGAAAACTTCGGATGAAATCTCTATCATATGTTTGTTCCGGCTTATTTCGCAAGCCAATCCTTTGTTTTGTTTTGAGTTGTGGTATTTGAGTGGCTTCGAAGTCATATGTTGAGTCCATACCTTGTTGAGTTACTCCGTCTACCTAATTCTACGTGGCTTCGCAATTTAGGGATATGTGACCACTTCAAGGGAAGTGCATTCGTTCATTTTGTTCGGATGTGAAGACTTTATGTTGCAATTTTCATTCCGTTGGATTCAGCTTCATTTATCTGCCTATGTGCTAACGGTGGTCAACCTCTTCAGGATGGCTCCCGCTAAGAGCACCAGTCAGAACCAGAATCAAGATCCGCCACCACCTCCACCTCCTCCGGAGGCTTGGCAAGCTGTGATGGCCACAACCAATGCAAACACACAGTTGATCATGCAAATCCTCCAAGAGCGCAATCAAGGCAATCAAGGGAATCAAGGCAACAATCAGAACCATTTTGCTACACTGAACCAGTTCCTTGCTAATGGGCCGAAGACGTTCAGCAATTGTGTTGAGGCAACTGATGCTGATGATTGGCTGGTGGATCTGTGTAAGCATTTTGAATGCAGCAATGTCAGGCCTGAAGATTTCGTCAAGTTCGCTTCCTTCCAACTCAAAGATCAGGCTGCAGAGTGGTTCCAGCAGTACAAGGATTCCAGAGGTGGACGTCTGATCACTTGGGATGATTTTCGTCGGGATTTCTGAGCTCATCACATCCCTCGGAGTGTGACTGAAAGTAAACGTGAGGAATTCCGCAACCTGAAGCAAGGCTCTTTGTCTATCTATGACTACAACAAGTTGTTCCAGAAGCTCGCCCGCTTTGCCAAGCAGGACGTACCTGATGAAAAGAGCATGATATACCAGTTCAGGGGTGGTCTCAGAGAAGAAATTCAGCTCGCTCTTGTCCTCTTTGAGCCGTTGAGATACGATGAGTTCTACAACATGGCACTGAAGCAAGAGGCTGCTCAGTTGAGGTGTGATGCTTCCAAGAAGCGAGTCAGAGATGCTACTCCTTCTTCCTCTACTCAAGTGGCCAAGCAGCAGAAGTATTGGCTTCCTCCTCCTCCGTTCCGTCAGCCGTATCAGCAGAAGAGCAAAGGTGGCAGTGGTTCTTCCCACCCACCCAACCCTGGCTTTCAGAACAAGACTTCGTCTCAAGCTCCAAGATCGAGTGCTCCGTACCACCGTCCGCTTTCAGAGGTCACGTGCAACAAGTGCCAACAGAAGGGTCACTATGCCAACAAGTGTTTCAACCAGAGGCGTCTTCCTCCTCCTCCTCCTGTCAGATCGGCAAGTTCAGCTATGGTCAAGCATAACCCCAAGCACGCCAAGGTCAACTTGATGAACGTAGCTCAGGCAGAGGACTCGTCAGATGTGATCATGGGTAACCTTCCTGTTAATGATATTCCTACAAAAGTTCTTTTTGCCACGGGTGCATCGCATTGTTTCATGTCAAAGCCATTTTTACCAAGCATGAGTTCGTTTCTTCTCATTTGGGTAAACAAATGGATATCGTTTCTCCTGGCAAACGTTTGAGTGCAAGTCTGGAGGTGCCAGATGTTACTATCACGTTGGGCGACTACAAGTTCCTTTCTTCCCCAATGGTTCTTGGTAATTCGGATATCGATCTTATTCTCGGGATGGATTGGCTCTCTAAGCATAAAGCTCAGCTTGATTGTGCTGCCAGGCAGATTCAATTGACTCATTCGTCTGAGGATGTAATTGTCTTTGCCGCTCGGGATGATACAATCCGGTTGTTTTCTCTCAATGAGAAGGGCGAATTGGATGCTATTTCGCAGATCCCAGTCGTTTGCGAGTATCAAGACGTCTTCCCAGAAGAGCTCCCGGGAATGCCTCCGCACCGGCCAGTTGAATTTGTTATTGATCTTGAGCCCGGTACGGAACCTGTGTGCAAGCGTCCTTACAAGCTCGGACCCGAAGAGTTGAAGGAGCTGATGAAACAACTTGATATTCAAGAAAGAATGGGTCTCATCCGGCCTAGTTCTTTTCCGTGGGGTTGTGGTGTTCTTTTTGTGAAGAAGAAGGATGGAACGGATCGACTTTGTGTTGATTATCGTCCATTGAACAAGAAGACCATCAAGAACAAATACCCACTTCCCAACATCAATGAGCTGTTCGAACAACTCAAGGGTGCCCAAGTATTCTCCAAGCTTGATCTCCGTATGGGTTATCATCAGATTCGTACCCGTGAGCAAGATATTCCCAAGACGGCCTTCAGGACAAGCTATGGGTCATATGAATACACCGTCATGTCTTTTGGCCTCGTCAACGCTCCTCCGACGTTCTCTCGCATGATGAACTTCATCTTCAACCCCTACACCAATGACTTCGTTTTGGTCTATCTCGACGACATTCTGGTTTTCTTGAAGAACAAGGAAGATCATGCCAAGCACTTGCGTTTGGTTCTTGATAAGCTGAGGGAACATCAGTTCTACGCCAAGTTCTCCAAGTGTGAATTTTGGCTCGATGAGGTTCTTTATCTTGGTCATATCATCTCTGCCAAGGGCATTGCCGTGAATCCTGAGAAGGTGTCTGCAATTGTTAATTGGGAACCTCCTCAGAAAGTGAAGCAACTCCGCAGCTTCCTCGGTCTCGCAAGCTATTGCCGAAGATTCGTTGAAAACTTTTCTAAGATCATGAAGCCTCTCTCAAATCTTCTCCAGAAGCACGTCAAGTACGTTTGGTCTCCGGAGTGTGATATTGCTTTCAACACCTTGAAAGAGAAATTGATCGCTGCTCCAGTTTTAACTCCGCCTGATGAGTCCAAGACGTACGAGATCTTTTGTGATGCCTCTCTCCAAGGTCTCGGTGCAGTACTGATGCAAGAGAAGAAAGTTGTTGCTTATACCTCTTGCCAGTTGAAGCCTAATGAGAAGAACTACCCCACTCATGATCTTGAGTTGGCGGCAGTTGTGCATGCTCTGTTGACTTGGAGACATCTTCTATTGGGAAGAAAAGTGGACATTTTCACTGATCACAAGAGTCTCAAGTACATCTTCACTCAGCCTAATCTCAACCTCAGGCAAACTCGATGGGTCGAAATGATTCAAGAGTATAATCCGAGTATCGAGTATACTCCGGGCAAGGCCAATGTGATTGCTGACGCTTTGAGCAGGAAAGCGTATTGCAAAAGTCCGATTCTGAAGCCTTATCAACCCGAGCTTTGTGAAGCTTTCCGCAAACTTAATCTGCAAATTGTTCCTCAAGGTTTCCTCGCCAACCTTCAAGTCTCTCCTACCTTGGAAGACCAGATTCGTCAAGCCCAGCTTCTCGATGCTATGGTGAAGAAGGTGAAGATTGGTATTGCCAAGAGTCAGTCCAAGTACAAGTGCTACCGCCTTGATGACAAGGACACTCTCTTCTTCGAGGATCGAATTGTTGTACCAAAAGGGGAACTTCGTAAAGTGATCATGAATGAGGCTCACAACTCTCTCCTCTCCATCCACCCTGGGAGCACGAAGATGTATTAGGCCCTTAAGCAAGCTTATTGGTGGACTCGAATGAAGCACGAGATCGCTCAATTCGTGAATGAATGTGATGTCTGCAGAAGAGTGAAGGCAGACCACCAAAGGCCAGCAGGTCTCCTCCAACCTCTTGCCATTCCAGAATGGAAGTTTAACCACATTGAAATGGACTTCGTGACTGGGTTTCCAAAGTCCAAGCGTGGCAATGATGCTATATTCGTTGTCATCGACAAGCTCACCAAAGTGGCCCACTTTCTGCCTATCAAAGAGTCGATCACTGTAGCTCAATTGGCGGAACTCTATACCTCTCGAATTGTCTCTCTGCACGGTATTCCTCAAGTGATATCTTCAGACCGTGGCAGCATCTTTACCTCCAAATTTTGGGATTCTTTTCAGAAGGCCATGGGCACCAACATCCGCTTCAGCACTGCTTTCCATCCTCAAACAAGCGGTCAAGTCGAGTGTGTCAACCAGAAGCTTGAAGATATGCTCAGGGCTTGTGTGATCTCTTTTGGCATGAAGTGGGAGGATTGTCTTCCTTATGCTGAATTCTCATACAACAACAGTTTTCAAGCAAGTTCGGGCAAGGGCCCATTTGAAATTCTGTATGGTAGGAAATGCCGTACCCCTCTCAACTGGTCTGAAACCGGTGAACGTCAGCTGCTGGGTAATGAATTAATCACAGAGGCAGAAGAAATGTGTAAGGTCATTCGTGATAACTTCAAAGCATCCCAATCCCGCCAGAAGAGCTACTATGATAGTAAGCACCGTGATTTGGCTTTCGAGATCGGAGATCATGTTTACCTCCGCGTCTCTCCTATGAAAGGGACTCGTCGCTTCGGTATCAAAGGGAAGCTTGCCCCTAGATACGTGGGACCTTTCAAGATTGTCAGCAAGAGAGGCGACCTCGCCTATCAACTCGAGCTTCCATCAAACTTTGCAAACATTCATGATGTGTTCCATGTCTCTAAGCTCCGAAAGTGCTTCAAGACGCCTAAACGCACCATCAACTTCGAGGACATTGAGCTCCAAGAAGATCTCTCCTATCGTGAGCACCCACTTGCAATCCTGGAAGAGACTGAACGCAGGACTCGCAACAAGTCTATCAAATTTCTCAAAGTAAAGTGGTCACACCATTCCGACCGTGAAGCTACCTGGGAACGCGAGGATGACCTCCGTTCCGAGTACCTGGAGTTCTTTTAGTCCTAGATCTCAGGACGAGATCTTTTCATAGTGGTGGAGTGTTGTAACGTCCCAGATGTAACTTTCCCAATTTGTACTCCAACTCTTGCCGTTTCCGGCGTTAAGTTATATTTATTCCTCGGGTTCGGGTCTTTGTCTTCGTGTGTTGTTGTCGTTGTCGTGCATCTCATATCATGTCTCATGTGCATTGCATTTGCATACGTGTTCATTTCTTGCATTCGAGCATTTTCCCCGTTGTCCGTTTTGCATTCTGGCGCTTCGTTCTCCTCCGGTGGTCATTTCTAGCTTTCTTTCGTGTGTGGTGATTAAACATTTCCGGATTGGACCGAGACTTGCCAAGCGGCCTTCGTTAACTACCGGTAGACCGCCTGTCAAGTTTCGTACCATTTGGACTTCGTTTGATACTCCAACGGTTAACCGAGGGACCGAAAAGGCCTCGTGTGTGTTGCAGCCCAACACCCCTCCAATTTGGACCAAAACCTACCTAACTTTGCTCCATCATCTAGAGCGTTCGATCATGATCGTGTGGCCGAAAACCGCACCTCATTTGGACTCTCCAAGCTCCACTTATGCCTATAAATAGCCCCCCTCCGAAATTCTCGTTCTCCTCCCCCGAAAACCTTAGATCCCCTTCCTCTCCGCGCGCCGGACAATGTCCGGACGCGCCGGACACGTCCGCCGATCCGCCCCAGCCAACCACGCCGCGCCACATGTCCTGGGCGGGCGCCCACATCGTCGCCGCCGCGCCGGCCCGCCCGAGCCCGCGGGAGACCCCCACGAGCCCGTCTCCTCCACCGTGCGCCACCGTGCCTCTTCCCGACTCCGGCGCAGCCCCGCCGCCGTGCGCCTCCGCCGTTGGCCCGCGCCGCCTCGCCACCACCACCCGCGGCTGCCCTCGCCGCCACCGGCCGCCGTCGTCCCTCGGCGTCCGCGCCACCGCCCGCGGCCACCACCTCGGCCTCTTCCTCCTCTCCTTCTCCGTCCATCCGTGACAACTCCGGCGGCCTCAACTCCGGCGTACCTCGTTCCGCATGCACGATCTGGATCTGAGATCTGAAAATATCTCCTCGGTTGACTTTCTCGTCCCTAACCCTAATTTTTTGTGCATATTTTGACCTGCCATATCTCCGCATCCGTAGCTCTGATTTGGACATATAGTGTATCAAAATGTTCGCCTCGACGAGTACATCATTTCATTCCATTGCATCATTTGCATTTGAGTTCATCTTGAGGCCCGAAATGCTGCTAGAAGGAGGCTTCATGAGTTAATTGTGAGATCTGCTAGTTCATCTTAGACTTTTGTCATTTTTGCCATCATTGATGTGTGCATGATATGCCTGTGAGTCCTTCCTATGTTTTGTTAAGCATCTTGTTATCTTTCCAGAGGTGCAACCCATGCATTTTTAGGATGTGTGTGGTGACTTGTGCAAGCTTGCAAAGTGAGGCACTTGGTAAATCTGTTTTCAGTGACTTAGTGGTTTTACTAAGTCTAGGTTTATTTAGTTCGTGATGCCATATGTTCATGTTGTTTCCTAGTGATCCGTGCCTCTCTTGAGGAGGATTAGTAAAGGAGTTTTGTTAATCTTGTTATGCTCTATCCATCCATGTCTTTCTTTGCATATATGGAGTACCCTAGCTTGAGTCAATCGAGCTCTACTTTTGCTTCGTGGTAAATCTGGGCAGATTGTCAACTTGTTTGCGATTTTGCCAGAGTTATTGTAGTTGATCCGTGCATGCTATGCCATTGTTCTTGCCATGTCTAGCTAGCATTTTGTGCCTTCTTAATGGATGTATGCTTGCCTTGCCATGACTTGCACCGTAGTGAGTGCATCGAGCTCGTTTACATGCCTTCATGAGTTATATTTCAGCATGTCTCAGTTTTCACTAAGTCTGAAAACTGATTGTGTTTTAGCTATGTTCGTGTGCTCGTTAGTATATTTTGTGATCCCTTTTGGCCCCAGGTCACTTTGGGACTTTTGTTAAGCTTGTTGAGTAGCTCCATGCCATTTCTTTCTTTGTCATGTTCAGGTCCTGTAGCATGTTGTTTTGCTGCTCCGAAGAGGGCTTCATGATCTGAAATTTCAGACTAGTGTTAATTTCACTAAGTCTGAAATCTGTTTTGCATTTGCGTTTTTGCCATGCTTGTTTGAACCTCTTAATGGATGAATTGGCCGTGGCTCAGTGCTAGTCTTTTATTAAGCATATTGAATGCTTCCCTGCCATGTATTTTGATGCCATGTTTGATTGTTGTAGCATGTTCATTTCATTGCATTTAGATGCCTACTTGCTGTAAATCGCAGACCGGTGTCATTCTTAAATCGCTTGCCATTTCCAAACCGTAACTCCGATTCCGGCGTTCTTTATATCATTTTCAAGCGATTTCATCCCATCTTTCCAGTGGCACACTTGTTTTTCCAAGTTGAGGCCAGTTTCATGCATTTTCTGTCATATCTTGCATATGCATCCCGCATTGCATCCCGCATAGCATACCATCTTTGCATCTTATTGTTTGAGCTTGCACGTGGTTGATTGTATCCTTGTTGCTTGTTTGTCTTGTTTGGGTAGAGCCGGGAGACGAGTTCGCTAACGAGGAGCCCGTTGAGTTTGCTTTTGAGGATCCTGTCAACTCTGACAACTTTGCAGGCAAGATGATCATATCCTCGAAATCACTACTATCTTTGCTATGCTAGTTTGCTCGCTCTTTTGCTATGCCATTGCTATGATGCCTACCATTTGCTTGTCAGCCTCCTAAATTGCCATGTTCAGCCTCTAACCCACCATTGTCCTAGCAAACCGTTGTTTGGCTATGTTACCGCTTTGCTCAGCCCCTCTTATAGCGTTGTTAGTTGCAGGTGAAGGTTGGAGCCGTTCCTTGTTGGAACATTTATTTACTTGTTGGGATATCATTATATTGCCATGTTATCTTAAATGCATCTATATACTTGGTAAAGGGTCGAAGGCTCGGCCTCTCGCCTAGTGTTTTGTTCCACTCTTGCCGCCCTAGTTTCCGTCATATCGGTGTTATGTTCCCGGATTTTGCGTTCCTTACGCGGTTGGGTGATAATGGGAACCCCTTGATAGTTCTCCTTGATTAAAGCTTTTCCAGCAATGCCCAACCTTGGTTTTACCATTTGCCACCTAGCCTCTTTTTCCCTTGGGTTTCTGGAGCCCGAGGGTCATCTTATTTTAAACCCCCCCCCCCCCGGGGCCAGTGCTCCTCTGAGTGTTGGTCCGAACCGGGCAGCCTGCAGGGCCACCTCGGGGAAACTCGAGGGTTGGTTTTACTCGTAGCTTGACCTATCTGAGTGTGCCCTGAGAACGAGATATGTGCAGCTCCTATCGGGATTTGTCGGCACATTCGGGCGGTGTTGCTGGTCTTGCTTTAACCTGTCGAAATGTCTTGTTGTACCGGGATACCGAGTCTGATTGGAATGTCCCGGGTGGAGGTCTATTCCTTCGTTGACCGTGAGAGCTTGTCATGGGCTAAGTTGGGACTCCCCTGCAGGGATTGAACTTTCGAAAGCCGTGCCCGCAGTTATGGGCAGATGGGAATTTGTTAATGTCCGGTTGTAGATAACTTGAACCTTAATTAATTAAAGTGAATCATCCGTGTGTGTTACCGTGATGGCCTATTCTCGGCGGAGTCCGGGAAGTGGACACGGTGTTGGAGTAATGTTTGCGCAGGTTGCTCTCTAGTTTCTCGCTCGCGCTTTGCCTCCTCTTCTCGCTCTCTTTTGCGAATAAGTTAGCCACCATATATGCTAGTCGCTTGCTGCAGCTCCACATATATTTACCCTATCCTACCTATTAAGCTTAAATAGTCTTGATCGCGAGGGTGCAAGATTGCTGAGTCCCTATGGCTCACAGATTACTATTACACCAGATGCAGGGACAGATGATACAGCTCCAGATGGCGCACTTGAGCTCAAGTGGGAGTACGACGAGGATTCTCAGTGTTACTATGTGTCTTTTCCTGATGATCAGTAGTGGTGCCCAGTTGGGGTGATCGGGACCTTTGTCGCTTGTTGGGTGTCTTTTATTTTGGCGCCGTAGTCGGGCCATGAGTGCTTGGATGATGTATGTTATTTATGTACTCTGATGTGACGTGGGAGCTATAGCCGCATCGAGGGCGTTACAGAAATTTAGTGAGATCATCTTATAATGCTACCGCCGAACTAAGCAAAATAAGATACATAAAGGATAAACATCGCATGCAACCAATATAAGTGATATTGGTCATCATCATCTTATGCCTTTGATCTCCATCTCCAAAGCACCGTCATGATCACCATCGTCACCGGCTTGACACCTTGATCTCCATCGAAGCATCGTTGTCGTCTCGCCAACTATTGCCTCTACGACTATCACTACCGCTTAGTGATAAAGTAAAGCAATTACATGGCGATTGCATTTCATACAATAAAGCAACAACCATATGGCTCCTGCTAGTTGCCGATAACTGTGTTACAAAACATGATCATCTCATACAATAAACTTTAGCATCATGTCCTGACCATATCACATCACAACATGCCCTGAAAAAACAAGTTAGACGTCCTCTACTTTGTTGTTGCAAGTTTTACGTGGCTGCTACGGGCTGAGCAAGAACCGTTCTTACCTATGCATCGAAAACCACAACGCGGTATAGTGATTGCTTTTTGATCTTCAGAAAGAACCCTGTTCATTGAATCCGATTCAACTAAAGCTAGAGAAACAGACACCCACTAGCCACATGTGTGCGAAGCACGTCGGTAGAACCAGTCTCACGTAAGCGTACGCGTAATGTCAGTCTGGGCCGCTTCATCCAACAATGACGCTGAATCAAGAATCAACTAGTGACGGCAAGCAATATGTATATACCCACGCCCACAACTCCTTTGTGTTCTACTCGTGCATATAACATCTACGCATAAACCTGGCTCGGATGCCACTGTTGAGGAACGCAGTAATTTCAAAAAATTCCTACACACACGCAAGATCATGGTGATGCATAGCAACGAGAGGGGAGAGTATCGTCTACGTACCCTCGTAGACCGTAAGGGAAGCGTTATGACAACACGGTTGATGTAGTCGTACGTCTTCACGATTGACCGATCTAGCACCGAAGGTACGACACCTCTGCGATCTGCACACATTCAGCTCGGTGACGTCCCACGAAGTCACGATCCAGTAGAGCTTTGAGGGAGAGTTTCATCAGCACGATGGCGTGATGACGGTGATTATGATGCTATCAGAACAGGGCTTCGCCGAAGCACCACTACGATATAATCGAGGTGGATTATGGTGGAGGGGGGCACCGCACACGGCTAAAAGATCAATGATCAACTTGTGTGTCTATGGGGTGCCCCCTCCCCCATATATAAAGGAGTGGAGGAGGGGGAGGGCCGGCCCTCTCTATGGCATGCCCTAGGGGAGTCCTACTCCCTCCGGAAGTAGGATTCCCCCCTTCCAAGTAGAAGTAGGAGAGGAAGGAAGGACGAGAGAGGGAGGAAAGAAAGGCGGGCCGCCCCCCCCCCCCCCTCCCAATTTGGAATGGGCTTGGGGGGCGCGCCTCCCTCTTTTCCCTTCCCTCTCCTCTATTCCACTAAGGCCCAATAAGGCTCATATACTCCCCGGGGGGTTTCGGTAACCTCCCGGTACTCCAGAAAAATGCCCGAACCACTCGGAACCATTCCGATGTCCAAATATAGGCTTCCAATATATTGATCTTTATGTCTCGACCATTTCAAGACTCCTCTTCATGTCTGTGCTAAAATCCGGGACCCCAAACTACCTTATGTACATCAAAACACATAAACTCATAATACCGATCGTCACCGAACGTTAAGCGTGCGGACCCTATGAGTTCGAGAACTATGTAGAATGACCGAGACATGTCTCCAGTCAATAACCAATAGTGGAAGCTGGATGCTCATACTGGCTCCTACATATTCTACGAAGATCTTTATCGGTCAAACTGCATAATGGTATACGTTGTTCCCTTTGTCATCGGTATGTTACTTGCCCGAGATTTGATCGTTGGTATCTCAATACCTAGTTCAATCTCGTTACCGGCAAGTCTCTTTACTCGTTCCGTAATGCTACATCCCGTAACTAAATCATTAGCTACATTGTTTGCAGGGCTTATTGTGACGTACATTACCAAGAGGGGCCAGAGATGCCTCTCCGACAATTGGAGTGACAAATCCTAATCTTGATCCATGCCAACTCAACAAACACCATCAGAGACACCTGTAGAGAACCTTTATAATCACCCAGTTACGTTGTGACATTTGGTAGCACACAAAGTGTTCCTCCGGGATTCGGGAGTTGCATGATCTCATAGTCATAGGAACATGTATAGTTATGGAGAAAGCAATAGAAACAAACTAAACGATCATTGTGCTAAGCTAACGAATGGATCAAGTCAATCACATCATTCTTTAATGATGTGATTCCGTTAATCAAATGACAACTCATGTCTACGGTTAGGAAACATAACCATCATTGATTCAACGAGCTAGTCAAGTAGAGGAAAACTAGTGACACTCTGTTTGTCTATGTATTCACACATGTACTAAGTTTCCGGTTAATACAATTCTAGCATGAATAATAAACCTTTATCATGATATAAGGAAATATAAATAAAAACTTTTTTATTGCCTCTAGGGCATATTTCCTTCACATATACCCCAAAAACATCCAGGAGCACCACGAAACCCTATTTCCACTGCCGCAACCTTCTGTACCCAAGAGATCCCATCTTGGGGCCTTTTCTGGAGCTCCGCCGGAGGGGGAATCAATCACAGAGGGCTTCTACATCAACACCATAGCCTCTCCAATGATGTGTGAGTAGTTTACCATAGACCTTCGGGTCCATAGTTATTAGCTAGATGGCTTCTTCTCTCTCTTTGGATCTCATTACAAAGTTCTCCTTGATCTTCTTGGAGACCTATTCGATGTAATTCTTTTTGCGGTGTGTTTATCGAGATCCGATGAATTGTGGGTTTATGATCAAGATTATCTATGAACAATATTTGATTCTTCTCTGAATTCTTTTATGCCTGATTTAAATATCTTTGCAAGTCTCTTCAAATTATCAGTTTGGTTTGGCCTACTAGATTGATCTTTCTTGCAATGGGAGAAGTGCTTAGCTTTGGGTTCAATCTTGCTGTGACCTTTCCCAGTGACAGCAAGGGCAGCAAGGCACGTATTGTATTGTTGCCATCGAGGATAAAAGGATGGGGTTTATATCATATTGCTTGAGTTTATCCCTCTACATCATGTCATCTTGCCTAATGTGTTACCCTGTTCTTATGAACTTAATACTCTAGATGCATGTTGGATAGCGGTCGATGTGTGGAGTAATAGTAGTAGATGCAGAATCGTTTCGGTCTACTTGTCGCGGACGTGATGCCTATATACATGATCATAATACTTATGTTATCTTGAGAGAAGGCACTAGTGAAACCTATGGCCCCCGGGTCTATTTTCCATCATATAAGTTTCCAACTTATTTTAGTTTGCAATCTTTATTTTCCAATCTATATAATAAAAATACCAAAAATATTTATCTTATTATCTCTTTTAGATATCACTCTTGTAAGTGACCGTGAAGGGATTGTGTCGGTGTCAAAACCGGCGGATCTCGGGTAGGGGATCCCAAACTGTGCGTCTAAGGCGGATGGTAACAGGAGGCATGGAACACGATGTTTTTCCCAGGTTCGGGCCCTCTTGATGGAGGTAAAACCCTACGTCCTGCTTGATTTATTCTTATGATATGAGTATTACAAGAGTTGATCTACCACGAGATCGGAGAGGCTAAACCCTAGAAGCTAGCCTATGGTATGAGTATGTTATTGTCCTATGGACTAAAACCCTCTGGTTTATATAGACACCGGAGAGGGTTAGGGTTACACAAGGTCGGTTACAAAGGAGGAGATATCCATATCTGTATTGCCTAGCTTGCCTTCCACGCCAAGTAGAGTCCCATCCGGACACGAGACGAAGTCTTCAATCTTGTATCTTCATAGTCCAACAGTCCGGGCAAAGGATATAGTCCGGCTGTCCGGAGACCCCCTAATCCAGGACTCCGTCAGTAGCCCCTGAACCAAGCTTCAATGACGATGAGTCCGGCATGCAGTATTATCTTCGGCATTGCAAGGCGGGTTCCTCCTCCGAATACACCACGGAAGAATTTGAATACAAGGATAGTGTCCGACCCTGCAAAATAACTTCCACATACCACCATAGAGAGAATAATATTTCCACAATTCTAATCTGCTGACACGTTTCGGCAACATGACATCACGCCATGGCCTGGTAATTATTCGAACCGTTTCCTTTAACTAGCCCCGCACATAACACGAGGTAGTTTTTTGACACGTCTTGTCAAAGCAGATATCGTGTCCCCTTATTATGGGATTCTCATCAATACGGGCGTGGGTAACCCAACCGCGCCATCAATTACGACGCTTGGGGGATAAGCGAGTTTTGCCAGGCTAGTGGGGGCGCATAGTTTTGGCCGCCCATATAAAGGGACAAGGATTCACCTTTTCATCCACGCCGTCTTCCTCCCTTGCTCATCCATTTTCGCACACTCGAGCTCCAGCGCCCAAGTCCGCATTTCCCACCTCAACCTTCTCCAACCATGTCCGGAGCGAGAGGCGGGTGGATGGTCTCCTCCGTCATGGAGGGACACATCAAGAAGCTGAGGAGAGCCGGATACCTGCCCGACGACATCGCGCACTAGCTCCTAGATGAGGGGCAGCTCATCCCCACCCCCAGGCCCCACGAGAGGGTAGTGTTCATTACCCATTTCCTCCGTGGACTGGGATTCCCTCTCCACCCATTCGTCCGGGGCCTCATGTTCTACTACGGCCTGGATTTCCATGATCTGGCCCCGAACTTCATCCTCAACATCTCAGCGTTTATCGTCGTGTGCGAGGCCTTCCTCCGCATCAAGCCCCACTTCGGCTTATGGTTGAAGACCTTCAATGTCAAGCCGAAGGTAGTGAGCGGCCGCCAGGCGGAGTGCGGAGGCGCCATGGTGGGCAAGATGCCCAATGTCACATGGCTCGAGGGCTCCTTCGTGGAGACCATAAAGGGATGGCAATCGGGGTGGTTCTACATCATCGAGCCGCGTGACCCTGCATGGGCAGCGGCCCCCAAGTTCCAATTTGGCATCCCCACATGGCTCACCTCCTGGCAAGAGAAGGGCCTGTCCTGGGGTAGTTTGGGAGAGCTAACCGGACTCCAAACATGTATTCAAAACATGGTGAACAAGAAGCTCAAACTCGTCAACGTAGTCCAGGTCATGCTCATTCGCTGGATCCTCCCGTGCTAACAATAGGCTTTCAACTTGTGGGAATTCGACCCGGCCCAGCAGCGAACTCTGAACAGGCTCTTTGACACAACTCACGAGGATGCCTAGATGGTGCTATTCAAGGGTGCCGAGGTTCCCCCTCCCACTACCGAGAATCGCGGATTCTGCGTGAAGCGCCAAGCCAGCGCGGTAAGTTGTTTTACCTCTCACAGGATACTTGTTTTTCATAGTTTGACTCTATGCGGGATCTAAGCTCCCGTACCTTTGACAGGACTGGCAGGAGATGGCCGGACAGATCGACTGTCTGACTCCTTTGCACGAAGGCCCAGCAGACGCTCTCCTGACGAAGATGCTGACTCCGGCCCCTTATAAGGTGCCGGAGAAGACCAAGAAGGCCAAGGGAACCCGAAAGAGTTCCCGACACCAGGCGTCATCGGACTCAACGTCCGATAACTCTGCGGCACACTCCTCCCCCGAAGATGAGGAGGAGGAAGAAGAAGATGCTCCCCCTTTAGTTGGGGGAGACAAGAAAAGGAAGGCCGCCCCAACCGGGGGGGCGAAGGGTCCAAGAAGGGCAGGACTCTCCTTCCGGACTACTCTACCACCGCCGTCGAAGGCGAAGATGAGTGCCTGCCCAGGGCCAAGCCCCTGGGGAAGTCATAAGTATTCGGATACCAAAGTAACTCATAGCATTCCTTTGTCGCACTGCTTCTCCTAACGTCGAATTATGACTATGCAGACCACCACGAGCCCGTATCGACGTATCGTCAGACGGCTCCATGGGCTCGTCGGATATGGATAGTGATCCACTTCCGACCGCCACCTCCCCTTGCCCTCCGGACAACGCCGAGGTATTGTCTCAAGAGGCACTGGGTCGGGGGGAGACAGTCCCGGAAGCGCCTCAAGGCGACCTTCTGGACTCCGGGAGCAGAGGGGACAAGGCCCCCGAGGGCTCCGAGTTCAGCCCTCAGCCGAACACCGTGCCGGAACCTCCAGCGGTTCCGGATTCGGGCAGGCGGCCTCCTTCCAAGAGGGGCAAGACGCCTGTGCTGGTGACCTCTGTCCATCCAGAGGCACCAGACAATCTACTGGGAGCGCTTCGTAGCGCTTCCATCGACGAGGAGCACCGCACTAATATGAGTGCGGTGGTCCATAAGGTTCAGTCCGCCAAGAGCGGATTGACTGAAGCCTGTGCCAGCCTTTTAACAGGCTTTGAGGTAAGTGTTTGAAATATAGGAAAAATATTACTGCATAGACAGTAGCCCCTGATGCTCTGTTTGGTGTTCCAAAAGAAAAGCCGAATGGAGGATCAAATAATACCGCAGGAATCTAACATAAGTATGTCTATATGCGTATGCAGGCTTCGCTGCTGGCCTCAGTTGCACTGACTGCGGAGGTCGCCGCACTGAAGCAAGACCTCGAGGGGTCCAAGAAAGAGCTCGGCCTTGCCAAGAGGCAGCTCGAGGAGAACAAGGGTAAGTAATACCCTGTCTATAGGTATGTATAAAAGAAGACGGGTTGCAAAATGACAGGATCATCATGAATTTGCCAGGGGCCACGACCAAAGTGGCGACCCTAAAGCAAGCGTTGTCCGAGGCCGAAGATAAAGCGGCCAAGGAGCGCACTGAGCGGGAAAGGCAAGAGGCTCGGGTGGGCGAGGTGCAGCAAGAGCTTTAGGCTCTCGTGACGAAGCACGAGCCGTTGGAGCTTGACTTGAAGACGCGAGAGTCTGAGCTTGCCGCGGCCCTCGAGAGCGCAAAAGTGCCAAGGCCGAAGCCCAAAAGGCCCTCCAGGAGATTGACGTGATAAAGAAAATAGCGGCGGGTAAGGCATTCTATATGCAAAGCAAGCATGTGAAAGTAAATTACCTATTACTTACCCAAATCCGGAGCTCTCCAGGAGCATTCGCAGATTTGCCCCGCAGTGTGTCAGATGCCACACAGTTTTACCAGGCCGAGGAGGGAAGCTCAACGGAGAAGTTGTTCTGGTCTCAGTATACTGGGACCGAACACCCAATGCCTTTGAGCGACCAGTTAAAGCAGCTGGTCGAGCTACACAAGGCGGCCGAACAGGCCATGAAAGGCCTTATAGTCCGACTGTGGCCTGGCGACGCCCTTTCGAACAGCTACTTCGGCCAGGTGAGGCGGCTTGTGGATGCCTGCCCACGGCTGGAAGTCGTCAAGAGGTCCGTCTGCATCGAAGGTGCACGCCGAGCTTTCGCCCGTGTGAAGGTGCAATGGGCCAAGCTAGATGCCGTGAAGCTGATCAAGGAAGGACCGCCGCAGGGCAAGGAGCATCGTACCCCCGAAATTTATTATGAGGGTGTCCTGAAGGGTGCCCGTCTTGTAGCGGACGAATGTCCAAAGGATGTAATATTTGAGTAAACTTGCTCGTGTGATCCTGTATGATGAAAACTTGTTTCATACGTGCTATGCAATGCTTGTTTGAATTTAAAATATTACCTTCTGTTTGGCTGTTTATCCAATCTGAGAGATGGCTAGTCCTCGGCTTCTGCCCCCATGCCACGAGTGCTGGGGTGTTCGGGATAAACCTGAGCACTCTTGTTCCCATTTTTGGGTCCTTCGAGGGAGGTGCTCAGCACAGCGAACAAGGCAACCAGACTAATAACGCTTTATTACTCTTACTTAGCCATAGAATTCTATAATTTTAAATTTTGGTGAAGCCCCTGGTATTTGGAAGGCCGAATTCGGGGCGCGATACACGCCTTTAAGCTGGACAGGACCAGCTCCTCGCTCTAAGCGGCATAAGTCTTTAGGGACTCGAAACCTCGCCGAACAGCGACCAATCTCTCACCTTATCATGACAGTCAGTTTTAGCTTTCTCTACTGAGGTGCTTAGCCCAGCAGAACTGGGGCACAATCGCAGTAGTTCTCCCAGTGCTACCTTAGCCGATATAGCGGAACGTAAGGTACCAAAACATGGGAGCCGGGCAAACCCAACTATTGACCAAAGACATGATTCGGAGCTGATGCATATAATGCTATAAGTTCGTGGTGCCGCACTTGTGAAAGTGTTCGGACTTCCACACCATATTGTGGGTACTTAAGCCCCTGGTGTATTGGCCGTACCAAAGTGTACGGTTGCAAGGTGTCATTGATGAACACATATATGTAAAAAAGAAGGAAGAATGCAATAATAGTCTTAATGCTATGTATTGTTTATTCAAAAAGGTGCGTTAAAGCGGAATGATACATGCAGTGCAATAAGCCAAAAGTAGGACTATATCCCCTCCAAGGGCAAGCTGAGGAATAATGTTAAGGCAAGTATTTCACTCATTATCGTAATCCACCTGGGAGTTCCATTTTGTGGTGTAGCGTTTTGCCTCCTTGGTTGCTGCATCATGTGTTCGGCAATCATGCTGCCGGAAGGGTTTCCAGAGATTAATGTCCTGAACGAAAAATAACAAAGCGGGAAGCCCCTAGTGCGGTTTAAGCCGCGTCTTGGGGTGTGCCGTAGTTGTGCCCCCCTCCCCACATCTGCCCATGGTATTTTTAATGCGTAATTATGTACGCGTGGCACAAATTTCACCGTTTGGCTAGGGCCGGGGTGGGAGCCGCATTGTTATGCGAGCTCGGGACGTGCCAGGCGGTCCAGTTGCCGATTACTCCGGGCGCGCTTGAAGGTGTTTGGGTCCTTGAACACCGAACTAGTGGATTGCCTTAAGAGGCTGCTTTGCGCTTCCACTGCGAGGGCCGCAGTGTGCTCCTCCGTTTGGAGAGAGTGATCTGTGTTTCCATTAACTGTAATGACCCCCTGAGGTCCTGGCATCTTGAGCTTGAGGTATGCATAATGCGGTACCGCATTGAATCTCGCAAATGCGGTTTGCCCAAGCAGTGCATGATAACCACTGTGGAACGAGACTATATCGAAGATTAACTCTTCGCTTTGGAAGTTATCCGGGGATCCGAAGACCACTTCCAGTGTGACTGAGCCTGTGCAATGGGATTCTACACCTGGTATGGCGCCTTTAAAGGTCGTTTTTGTGGGTTTGATCCTTGAGGGGTCTATACCCATTTTGCGCATTGTGTCCTCGTAAAGCAGGTTTAGGCTGCTGTCGCCATCCATAAGGACTCGAGTGAGGTGAAATCCGTCAATAATTGGGTCTAGGACCAGTGTGGCAAATCCGCCATGACGGATACTAGTGGGGTGGTCCCTGCGATTGAAGGTGATCGGACAGGAGGACCTTGGGTTGAACTTTGGGGCGACTGGCTCCAACGCATATACGTCCCTGAGCGCACGCTTCCGCTCCCTCTTGGGGATGTGGGTTACGTATATCATGTTCACTGTCCACACTTGTGGGGGGAACCTCTTCTGTCCTCCGGTATTCGGTTGCCGGGGCTCCTCCTCGTCATCGCTATCTGGCCCCTGATCTTTGATTTCGGCAATTAACTTGCCGGCCTGCTTGAACACCCAACAATCCCTATTGGTGTGGTTGGCTGGCTTGTCGGGGGTGCCGTGTATTTGACACGAGCGATCGAGTATACGGTCCAAACTGGACGGCCCCGGGGTGCTTCTTTTAAATGGCTTTTTCCGCTGACCGTGTTTAGAGCCTTTGAATCCAGCATTGACTGCCGTATCCTCGGTATTGTCGATGTTAATGCAGCGCTTATGTTTGTTGCGACGTGACCTGCCATTGCCGTCCTTGGTTTCCGAAGTACCACGGTTCTTTGATATGTTATTACTGCGAGCCAGCCAGCTGTCTTCTCCCGCACAAAAGCTGGTCATGAGTGTCGTGAGGGCTGCCATAGTTTTCGGCTTTTCCTGACCAAGGTGCCGGGCTAGCCACTCATCGTGGATGTTGTGTTTGAAAGCTGCTAGAGCCTCTGTATCCGGACAGTCGACAATTTGATTTTTCTTTGTTAGGAACCGTGTCCAGAATTGCCTGGCCAATTCCTCTGGCTGCTGAATTATGTGGCTCAAGTCATCGGCATCTAGTGGTCGCACATAAGTGCCCTGAAAGTTGTCGAGGAATGCGGCTTCCAGATCCTCCCAACATCCAATGGACTCTGCTGGCAAGCTATTGAGCCAATGCCAAGCTGGTCCTTTGAGTTTGAGTGGGAGATATTTAATGGCATGTAGATCATCACCGCGTGCCATGTGGATATGCAGGAGGAAATCCTCGATCCATACCGCGGGATCTGTTGTGTCGTCGTATGATTCTATATTTACGGGTTTGAAACCCTCTGGGATTTGATGATCCATAACTTTGTCAGTGAAGCATAAGGGGTGTGCGGCGCCTCTGTACTGGGCTATATCGCGACGCAGCTCCAATGAGTCCTGCTCGCTGTGTTCGGCCTGGCCGGATTTACTTTTACTGCATCCGGCGTGACGTTTATCGTCTCGCATAGCGGTTCGCCCTCGTGATCCGTAGATCGATCTTGCATGTTTTGCTTTGTCCTCCACTACGTCTCGCAGGTCTGGCGTACTTCCCCATGCCTTTTTATTTGAATGGCGTCGGGGTGCAGGCTGAGCTTTTGGCTGGAATGCCTCTCTATCGCGGCCACGAGGTGCATTAACATCGTCGTCCATACCGTCGATGTCTTTGGAGTCGAAGTCGAGCATGTCGGTTAAGTCATCAATAGTGGCTACTAAGTGGGTGGTGGGTGGGCAGCGAATTTCTTCGTCGTCCGTATCCCAATCCTGCCGGACATAGTTCGGCCAGGATCCTCCTGACAAGGAGAGAGACCTTAATGAGTTCAGTAAGTCGCCAAAGGGCGAGTGCTGAAAAATATCCGCGGAGATAAACTCCATGATCGGCACCCAATCGGATTCGCTAGGAACGGGCGCTGTCGGGGGTTGCTGATCCCACGTACACCTATGGGGATTGGCGGACCGAGCCCCTTTCGGTTCGGCAGGGGGCGGTGGATGCATAAAGAGCAGATCGAGGCAAATGCACGAGCGGGATGATCGATTTACCCAGGTTCGGGCCGCACGGATGCGTAAAACCCTACTCCTGCTTTGGTGGTTGTATTGAGTTCTTGCTCGGGAGCGATGAGTGCTACAGTACCCTCAAGCAGCTGGCGAGAGCGAGTGTGAGAATGGCTGTCCTCCCTCTCTGTTGTGCATGGGCCTCCTTTTATATGTCTAAGGGGTCACCGACAGGTGGCAACAGAGGTGGGGGTAAAAATGTAAAAGAGGTGGTAGTTGGCTCCACCGCCTACAACAGACGTATCATACCTAACCCTGACGGCAGGGGACAAGGGCATTAAATGCCTGTCTGTGTCACCTTGACGGCACAGAGAGGGACCGCTAGGAACGCCACCGTTTGCCACGATGGCTATCTTGTCAGCGCTTGCTTGCCACCGCATGCCCCGGCTGCACAGCCTCCCGCCACATACGCTAGGAGCGGTCCCAGAGCGACACGTTGGTGGGTGAACTGGAGCGCGGGCTGCGGGGTAGTATCTTGCCGTGGCAAGCGTCTTGCCGCGGATGTTGCCTTGTCGTGTCCGGGAGCTTGTCGCTCACCGGGTCTTGTCGGGACGCACAGTGCGCCGTAGCGAGCTTCTTGAGATGCTTTGGTTGGTCTTCCCGGCAAGCTCCTCTTGCCGGGGTCTCATCTCCTTCCCGGCAAGCTCCTCTTGCCGGGGTCTTGTCTCCTTCCCGGTAAGCTCCTCTTGCCGGGGCCTTGTTTTGCTCTCGGATACTTTGTTCTTGAATGGCCCCAAAGGGACCACGGAGGGTCTTGGCGGTCGCCCGGCAAGCCTTGCCGCGGGTCGCTGCGACTGCCCGTGCACAAGTTCGGGATACTAAGGTACCCCTACTTTCGTACACCGACAGGAGCCCCCGGTCCTGGGCCATACACGGTGCCGAGCGCTGTTGGGCCAGGCCCAAAACAGTGCACGGGCACGCGCGGCCTAGGTCACGCCGCATCTGACTCCGCACCCACCGCGCCCTCCCCAAACGGCACGCGTCGAACGCGGCGCCATGCGTGACGTGGGCGGCGTGCGCGGGCTGCGCCCCGCGCGCATGCATCACGTCGTGGTAAAAGGGGACGGTTGGCGCCCCCCCCCCCCTAAATGGAGGGAGGCGTGGAGGCGTGGTGGGCGAAATCGTGGGTAGTTGTTTATTTGTGACGGCGAAACGTCCGCCCCCCCCCCCTTCCCCTCCCTCTTTATAAGTAGGGGAAACAGGGGTCCGGCGCCATCTGCCCGTCGCTGCTTCCAATCTCAAAACCTCCGCCGCTCCCCGTCTTCTCAGAGCAACAAGAGAGCAGCGCCCTGCTCCCCCCCATTACCACCAGCACCACCACCACAGTCGGCCTCCTCCACCACCTCCGCCATGGCTCCGAAGGGCGACAAGGGGAAGGCAGTGAAGTCGACCGAGGCGCAGCGGCTCGCGGCGATGCGGAAGGAGCGAGCCATCTCCCCCCCCCCCCCCCCCCAAGCTCGGCGCGAAGGCGTTGCGGGAGCGGTATTACCTGTTCTAGTCGGCGGAGACGCGAGCTCACCCGCGGACCAGGGTGCTCCCGGCTGCAGCCCACGCGAAGGCTCCGGACGGGTACCCTTTCTTTGTTGTGTTCTTCTACTGCGGGCTCTGCCCGCCCTTTTCCGAGTTCTTCTGCGATATTATGAACACATATGGCTTCTACCTCCTTGACTTTACCCCCAACGCCGTCCTCACCATGGCAGTTTTCGCACACTTTTGCGAAAACTTTGTCGGAGTCCACCCTAGTGTAGCTCTCTTCCGCCATTTCTTTATCCCTCGGGTAGAGAGAGGAGAGACTCTGTCCGGCGGAATCGCCTGGGTCTCAAGAGCCGGCAAGAAGGAATTTTATCTAGAGGGGGAGTTCCGCGCCAAGTGGGAGGAGTGGAGAGCAGATTGGTGCTGGATTATCGAGGAGAGCCCGCAGCCATTCACCGTCCGGCGCCAAGCAGCAGCAGTGCGCGGCAGTGACTAGAGCGACTTGGCCCCGGAAGACAGCAAGCTGAGGATTGCCGTCACCAGGATCCAGCGCCTTAGGCTTGCCGGACTCACCGTAGGCGCTGTTGGCGCGGACTTTCTTCGCCGCCACATTGCCCCTCTGCAGGAACGGGGAAGGCCTGCCTGGGAGTTCAAGAACGCGGCGGACATTATGAGGCTGCGCCCAGGCCTCAACTATAATTTCACTGTCCTCGAGCACAATGGGATGCTGCAGGAGCTCTTCAAATACGATTCGGATCACCCCGAAGTCTTCAGGCTGCCGCAGGGCGTCGTCCCTTTGTGCAACAACTCTGCGGTCGATCACGTCCGGGCGATGATGCCGTTGTGCGACTCGCACGGAATCGAGCCAACTTGGCAAGAGCCCGAAGACGAGGTCGTGCAGCAGTTCTTCGACGACCTGGTGGAAGTGCCGATCCGCGCCGATGAGAAGGACAGCCTCATCCGCGACACCACCGAGGCGGAGCTGGCCTACATAGCCACTAGGTTGGAAGAGGCGGCGGCAGCCGCCGCGGCAGGCGAATTTGGGTTTACTCTGGAGGAAGCGGTGGCAGAAGAGGAAAACAACTCGTGCCGAGCGAGACGAGTTCCTCGGCAAGAAAGAGCTCGCCCGGCAAGAGGAACTTGCCGGCAAGGAAGATCTTGCCGGGAGCGGCGCCGAGCCGAGCGAGCCTGTCGGGGATGCGAGCGACTCGCTGGAGATCGACTCTTCCTCCACTTCGTCTTCCGACAGCCCGCCACCGGCCGCGCCTCCGTCTCCACCAAGAAGGCATCTCCGCAAGGCCGGGGATGTAGTGAGGCGGCAGGCGGGCCAGCAGTCGCCGCGCCGCACGACGCGCTCCACCGTGGCAAGCACTGTTGCCGCGGGAGCGCCCCATGCCGCTGCTTCGACAGGAGCGGGGTCTTCCCGGACTGCCGCTTCTGCTCCCGCCAAGCGACCAAGGGAGCCTACCCCTCCTCCTTCCCGCGCCAGACGCGGGCCGGATTTTGACTTCTCTGCGTTTAGCTCCGACGAGGAAGAGGAAGAGGAGTAAGTTCTTCTTATTGTACTTGTAATTCTTTGATTTCCGCTGTTTTTGTCTTGCCTTTTTTCTCACTTGCCTTCCTCTGCATCTCTTCCTTTTCAGGACTCTGGCACAGAGAGCGGCGAAGAGGGCCAAGGTGCCGGTGATCGTCATCGAGGACGAACCCACTGCATCAACAGGGGACGCGCCCGAGACGAACTTGTCGGACCCGGCGGCTGATCTTCAGGGCAGCCCCCAGCGTAAGTGTTTTGTTAACTTCCCGCAGTTGGGCGCGCACGAAGATCCTTGCTGTGCTTATACTTGTCTGTTGACTCGTGTAGGAGGAGAGCAGCCTCACCAGGGGAGCCTGGAGACCGCTCCCGAAGTGCCAAGGGGGAGTCCTCCGGCGGGGGAGAGGTCTCCGGCAAGGGAGGAGCCCCCGGCGAGGGAGGAGACTCCGACAAGGGAGGAGCCCCCGGCGAGGGAGGAAACTCCGGCAAGGGAGGAGCCCCGGCACGGCAAGGATCTCCGGCAAGGGACCGTGCCAGCGATCCCCCGGCGACGGAGACCGCAGTGGCAGGCCCTGGCACAGGTAACTTCCTTGCTTCCAAACTCCCCTTGGCTTCTTCGGCTTCTTGATCCTCCTCTTGGATTTTGCTCGAATCTTGCTTGAATCTTCTCCCCTCTTCCGGCCATCAGATCCATCTGCCGCAGAGCCGATGGAGACGGAGGCCGCCGCCGAGGAAGCAGCCGGCGCCGGCGAGGAGGCTGCCAGGGCTGCCGCCGCGGATGCGGGCGGGGAGTCTGGCGGTCATACCGACGACCCGGAGGCCACAGGAGCGCCAGGCGCTACTCCGACCACCGACTCCTCCACCGTTGCCGCTGCGGCAGGCTCCGAAGAGCCCCAGCCTGGCATCTATCTGAAGGCCGGCGAGAACATCTTCATCAGCCTCCCCTGGGCGTCAAGCTCCAGGGCGCCGATCGAGGGGGAGATGCTGGACGGAGAGGTGCTTGCCTCTGCCGGGCTGAAGCTGGTTGACGCGCCAAGCAGCAGCAGCGGTGATCCTGAAGAGGAGCGCCTGCTGTGGAAGCTAGTGGCGCTCTACCGCACCCGGCAGGCCAAGCTGGAGTCCCGCGAAGCACTCATGGCAAAGGCTGGCGCTGATATCGAGAAGCGCGCAGAAGAGCTCCGAGGCGCCAATCAGGAAGCGCTCCGCTCCCTGGCGAAGGAGCGGGAGCAACTTGCCGAAGCACAGTAGGCCTTCCTCCTCGAGAAGGCCGGCGTCGAAGAGCACCAACGGCTTGCCGCGGAGAAGTTGTCTTCACAGGAGGGTGACTTGACGCAGCGGAAGGTCAACCTTGACAGCCTCGAGGAGGAACTTGCCGCGCGCGAGCGGGCAGTTGGTGGAGCCATCAAGCAGGCCGAAGACGCTGCTGCAGCTGCCGAGGCCGCCAAGGCTGAGCTGGAGCTGAAGGTGACGCAGCTGGAGGCGGACCTCAAGGCGAGCGGCGACGAGCTTGCCGCGCTCCAGCTCGAGCATGAGAGGGACGCCAATAGCTATTCGGAGCTGCAGGCCCTCCTCACTGAGAGAGGCAAGGAGCTCGACGCCGCCAGGGCTTCAAATGCCGATCTTGAAGCGAAGCTGGCGGCTCTGACAAGATCCCTGGGCAACGCCAAGGAGCAAGAGACGGCCCTGAAGGAGGAGGTTGAGGCCGGCAAGGTGCTGCTGGCGAATGCCGTCGCCGCCCAGAAGACCTTGTCGGAGACCATGGAGCACTGGACGGAGGGTCTGGTGAGCGTCGCCGCAGACGTCGACAAGGAGCTGGCGTAGCTGGGGATGGTGGATCTCGGGTACTCCTCCGACGAGAACCTCCAACCCAGCGCCAAGCTTACTCTATTCTTCAAAGGCATGGCGACGGCGCTACAGCGACTCCGGGAGAAGTTCCCAAAACAGCTTGCCGACGAGTCGCGCGAGATCTGCGCGGGAGCTCTCCAGAAAGTGCTGATGAAGGTGGCCTTCCGCAACCCAGGCCTCCGCCTCAACAACGTCCTCTGAAGCCTGCCGCCAGATGCTGATCTGGAGGAGCTCAAGGCCCTTGTCGCACCTATTGTGGACAAGGTGAGCGGAATCAGGAGGGTCGAAGGCGACCGTGTAGACTAGGCCATTTATTTTCTTCTTTCCTTGTCGCTGTCAATCATGTTATGAAAAACAGTCTGTTAGAGCTGCGACAAGTTATTCTGTAATATACTTCTATCTTGGGTAGTAATTGCTATGTTATTTCCTTTACTTGACTCTTTCCCTTGTATGCTTTTACCCTACGCTTTTAGGGAACTTGTCAGCGCAGGCTCCTCTGCCGCGAGCGCTGAGTGCGGAACGTCAACAGCCCACTGGCAGTGCCACAGCCGGCAAGAACCTCGTCGCAGAGCTAGTCGCGGCTCGCTTAAGTTGTTGAGCGGACTCGAAACAACAATAAGGGCGCAACTTAGCTACGAGTTGGTTGGTGCCCGCGTCGACAAGAAACCTTGTCGCAGCTAGCCGCGGCTCGCTTAAGTTGTTGAGCGGGGCTCGAAACAATAGTAAGGGCGCGGCTAACCACGAGTCGGTTCCTCCGCGCACAGGTTTTCCATACAAGGCGGAGTCGTTCAAGGAAAATAACTTAAAAACTTTAAAGGAAATCTGATTGCTCAAACTTTGGCACTTATCTTTTTCTGTTGTTTGCTTCCCCGGTAAGGCAGAACCTTCTTGAGCGCTAGCTGGTCCACACATTATCTCCTCCCCCCCCCCTGGCAAGCTTGTGCGCGAGGGACCCTTGCTTTCCTTACTAGAAAAGAGAGAAGAGAAAATAAAGTTATGGAGCCTTGTGGCTCTTTTTTTTTGCTTACCGGGGGTATGTGCTGAGCACATAATCTTTATGCACAGGGTCTGCGCCCGGCTTTGTACAAAGGATTACATGCAACAGCGGCAAGACTTGTACAAAAGGGTGGTTGCCGGACAGGGTCCGACAACTGCGCCTTACGGGTAAAACTTGCGAAGATGCTCGATATCCCAGGAGTTGCTCATTGGTACGCCATCTTCGGTCTCCAGGCGGACAGCGCCAGGCCTGGTGACTTGTTTCACCCGGTAAGGGCCTTCCCACTTCGGCGTCAACTTGTTGGAAATCTTGGCAGACTGATCACGCCAAAGAAACAAGGTCTCCTTCCTCGAAACTTCTGGCGTTAACTTTGCGGCTATGGTAGCGGCGCAAAGCTTGCTGGTAGCGAGCGGCTCGCACAGCAGCCTGAAGACGATCTTCCTCAAGGAGCAATGCGTCATCTTGCCGCAGCTGCTCTTGCTCAAGCTCATCATAAGCGAGCACTCGAGGTGACCCGTATACGAGTTCCGTGGGGATAACTGCTTCTGCTCCACAGACTAGAGCAAAAGGTGTCTGGCCGGTCGCTCGATTTGGCGTCATTCTGATCGACCAAAGAACCACCGGCAGCTCCGCGCCAAAGCCTCTGCCGGAGAGGCGGGCGGCGGCGGCGAACGGTGCGAGGAACGAGATATGCTCGAACTTCTAACTGCGTTAGAAGGAGCAACATCTCGTCCGAGCGACCGCGCCACGCTCGCGCCAGCATGCTGGCGTGCATGCTGGTCCTGAGCACTCCGGAATCCGCCAGCTTGATCTTGGCCCAGCAGACGTATGGTACCGTGGGTACCATGACGCTGCTGGTCCCGCGCCTCCTGGGACGGGCGCGGTGCGTGTACGGACGCCGAGGTCTTGGAGTGCGCGCGGTCATTGTGGGAGGCGACCGCGCCGCCGACGTGCGGCGCAGCCTGGTCCTTGGACCTGGCAGCGCCATGGGTCTCCCCGTCGGCGCCCGTTCTCCCGCCGGCGCCTACTCCACCAGTCGTTCGCTCTGGCGACGGTGGGCTCGGCGCAGACGGAGCAGCTGCCTCCGAAATCTTCTTCTTCGGCGGCATGTTGATGAAGACGATGAAGATTCGGCTCGTGCGAACACCGGATCAGGTTCGCACAACCTCGACGCAGCCCCCTACCTGGCGCGCCAAAGATGTCGGGGGTTGCTGATCCCACGTACACCTATGGGGATCGGCGGACCGAGCCCCTTTCGGTTCGGCAGGGGGCGGTGGATGCATAAAGAGCAGATCGAGGCGAACGCACGAGCAGGACGATCGATTTACCCAGGTTCGGGCCGCACGGATGCGTAAAACCCTACTCCTGCTTTGGTGGTTGTATTGAGTTCTTGCTCGGGAGCGATGAGTGCTACAGTACCCTCAAGCAGCTGGCGAGGGCGAGCGTGAGAATGGTCGTCCTCCCTCTCTGTTGCGCATGGGCCTCCTTTTATATGTCTAAGGGGTCACCGACAGGTGGCAACAGAGGTGGGGGTAAAAATGTAAAAGAGGTGGTAGTTGGCTCCACCGCCTAAAACAGACGTATCATACCTAACCCTGCCGGCAGGGGACAAGGGCATTAAATGCCTGTCTGTGTCACCTTGACGGCACAGAGAGGGACCGCTAGGAACGCCACCGTTTGCCACGATGGCTATCTTGTCAGCGCTTGCTTGCCACCGCATGCCCCCGGCTGCACAGCCTCCCAGCACGTACGCTAGGAGCGGTCCCAGAGCGACACGTTGGTGGGTGAACTGGAGCGCGGGCTGCGGGGTAGTATCTTGCCGTGGCAAGCGTCTTGCCGCGGATGTTGCCTTGTCGCGTCCGGGAGCTTGTCGCTCACCGGATCTTGTCGGGACGCGCAGTGCGCCGCAGCGAGCTTCTTGAGATGCTTTGGTTGGTCTTCCCGGCAAGCTCCTCTTGCCGGGGTCTCGTCTCCTTCCCGGCAAGCTCCTCTTGCCGGGGTCTTGTCTCCTTCCTGGCAAGCTCCTCTTGCCGGGGCCTTGTTTTGCTCTCGGATACTTTGTTCTTGAATGGCCCCAAAGGGACCACGGAGGGTCTTGGCGGTCGCCCGGCAAGCCTTGCCGCGGGTCGCTGCGACTGCCCATGCACAAGTTCGGGATACTAAGGTACCCCTACTTTAGTACACCGACAGGCGCAGGCGGTTCGGAGTCCGTGGCCGGAGAAGGATTCGATAGTCTGACGACACGGCTCTCGCGCAAGGTAAGGTCGATGTTCGGCTCGATCGCCGCTGAGGGTAAGGCCTCCGTGGCGGGGTCTATCCACCCGTCCATGGACGGTGCAACTGGCTCCGAATTAAGGGTCGGAGCGGCTGCCGGTGCGATCTCTTGAACGATGTCTGATGGTAGAGCTAAATCGTACTCATCGTGACCGCGTGACGCACAGGGCAGAGGCTCGAATCCGTCGAAGATCAAGTCTCCGTGAATATTGGTCGTGTAGTTTAAGCTTCCAAACCTGACCTGGTGGCCAGGGGCATAACTTTTGATCTGCTCCAGATGGCCAAGCGAGTTGGCCCGCAGTGCGAAGCCGCCGAATACAAAAATCTGTCCGAGGAGCAAAGTCTCACCCTGGACTACATCGCTAACGATGATCGAAGGAGCCATCAAGCCTAACGGCGACGACACAGAGGAACTCTCAATGAAAGCAGCAATGTTGGTGTCAAAACCGGCGGATCTCGGGTAGGGGGTCCCGAACTGTGCGTCTAAGGCGGATGGTAACAGGAGGCAGGGAACACGATGTTTTACCCAGGTTCGGGCCCTCTTGATGGAGGTAAAACCCTACGCCCTGCTTGATTTATTCTTGATGATATGAATATTACAAGAGTTGATCTACCACGAGATCGGAGAGGCTAAACCCTAGAAGCTAACCTATGGTATGATTGTATGTTATTGTCCTACGGACTAAAACCCTCCGGTTTATATAGACACCGGAGAGGGTTAGGGTTACACAAGGTCGGTTACAAAGGAGGAGATATCCATATCCGTATTGCCTAGCTTGCCTTCCACGCCAAGTAGAGTCCCATCCGGACACGAGACAAAGTCTTCAATCTTGTATCTTCATAGTCCAATAGTCCGGACAAAGGATATAGTCCGGCTGTCCGGAGACCCCCTAATCCAGGACTCCCTCAGATTGACAAACCCTTCATCGCGTTGGTTGCGAGGTTCTTATTTGTTTGTGTAGGTGCAGGTGACTTGCGTGTAGTCTCCTACTGGATTGGTACCTTAGTTCTCAAAAACCGAGGGAAATACTTATGCTACTTTATTGCATCACCCTTTCCTCTTCAAGGGAAAACCAACGCAGTGCTCAGGAGGTAGCAAGAAGGATTTCTGGCGCCGTTGCCGGGGAGATCTACGCACAAGTCAAGACATACCAAGTACCCATCACAAACTCTTATCCCTCGCATTACATTATTTTCCATTTGCCTCTCGTTTTCCTCTCCCCCACTTCATCCTTGTTGTTTTATTCGCCCTCTTTTTCCGTTCGCCTCTTTTTCGCTCGCTTCTTGTGTGCTTGTGTGTCACGATGGCTCAAGATAATACTAAATTGTGTGATTTTTCCAATACCAACAATAATGATTTTATTAGCACTCTGATTGCTCCCCTTACCGATGGTGAATCTTGTGAAATTAATATTGCTTTGGTGAATCTTGTCATGAAAGATCCGTTTTCTGGCCTTCTTGGTGAAGATGCCGCTACCCATCCAAACAGCTTTGTTGATTTGTGTGATATGCAAAAGAAGAAAGATGTGGATAATGATATTGTTAAATTGAAGTTATTCCCGTCTTCGCTTAGAGATCAAGCTAAAACTTGGTTTTCTTCTTTGCCTAAAAATAGTATTGATTCTTGGAATAAGTGCAAAGATGCTTTTATCTCTAAGTATTTTCCTCCCGCTAAGATCATCTCTCTTAGAAACGATATTATGAACTTTAAGCAACTAGATCATGAGCATGTTGCACAATCTTGGGAGAGTATGAAATTAATGATTCGCAATTGCCCTACTCATGGTTTGAATTTATGGATGATCATACAAATTTTTTATGTTGGATTGAATTTTGCTACTAGAAATCTTTTAGATTCGGCCGCGGGAGGCACTTTTATGGAAATCACTTTAGGAGAAGCTACCAAACTCCTAGATAATATTATGGTTAATTATTCTCAATGGCACACTGAAAGATCTACTAGTAAAAAGGTTCATGCTATAGAAGAAATTAATGTTTTGAGTGGAAAGATGGATGAACTTATGAAATTGTTTGCTAATAAGAGTGTCTCTTCTGATCCTAATGATATGCCTTTGTCTACTTTGATTGAGAATAATAATGAATCTATGGATGTGAATTTTGTTGGTAGGAACAATTTTGGTAACAGCGCGTATAGAGGAAACTTTAATCCTAGGCCGTATCCTAGTAATTCCTCTAATAATTATGGTAATTCCTACAACAATTCTTATGGAAATTATAATAAGATTCCCTCTGGTTTTGAGTCTAGTATTAAAGAATTTATTAGTTCACAAACGAGTTTCAATGCTTTGATTGAAGAAAAATTGTCCAAGATTGATGAGTTGGCTAGGAACGTGGATAGAATTTCTCTTGATGTTGATTCTTTGAAACTTAGATCTATTACACCTAAGCATGATATCAATGAGTCTCTCAAAGCCATGAGAACTTCCATTGATGAGTGCAAAGAAATAACCGCTAGGATGCGTGCTAAAAAAGATTGCTTTATAAAAGTGTGTTCTTCTAGTTTTGATGATAATAAGGATGAAGATCTAAAAGTGATTGATGTGTCTCCTCTTAAATCTTTGTTTTGCAATATGAATCTTGATAATGACGGGACTAGATATGAGTCAACTTTAGTTAAAAGGCGTCCCAATGATTCGGGGTTTTTAGATCTTGATGCAAAAATTAATAAAAGTGGGATTGAAGAGGTCAAAACTTTACATAGCAATGAACCCACTATTTTGGATTTTAAGGGATTTAATTATGGTAATTTATCTTTGATAGATTATATTTCCTTGTTGCAATCCGTGCTAAATTCTCCACATGCTTATAGTCAAAATAAGCTTTTACCAAACATATCGTTGATGCTTTAATGCAATCTTATGAAGAAAAGCTTGAATTAGAAGTTTCTATCCCAAGAAAACTTCATGATGAGTGGGAACCTACTATTAAAATTAAGATTAAAGATCATGAATGCTATGCTTTATGTGATTTGGGTGCTAGCGTTTCCACGATTCCAAAAACTCTATGTGATGTGTTATGTTTCCGTGAATTTGATGATTGTTCTTTAAATTTACATCTTGCGGATTCCACTATTAAGAAACCTATGGGAAGGATTAATGATGTTCTTATTGTTGCAAATAGGAATTATGTGCCCGTAGATTTCATTGTTCTTGAGATTGATTGCAATCCTACATGTCCCATTATTCTTGGTAGACCTTTCCTTAGAACGATTGGTGCAATTATTGATATGAAAAAAGGGAATATTAGATTCCAATTTGCGTTAAGGAAAAGCATGGAACACTTTCCTAGAAAGAAAATTAAATTACCTTATGAATCTATTATGAGATCCACTTATGGATTGCATACCAAATATGATAATACCTAGATCTATTCTTGCTTTTATGCCTAGATAGGGGCATTAAACTATAGCGCTTGTTGGGAGGCAACCCAATTTTATGTTTGTTTCTTGCTTTTTGGTTCTGTTTA
Organism: Triticum monococcum; assembly: GCA_034509565.1. Classification (NCBI taxonomy): domain Eukaryota; kingdom Viridiplantae; phylum Streptophyta; class Magnoliopsida; order Poales; family Poaceae; genus Triticum; species Triticum monococcum. The sequence goes on from CM067841.1 coordinate 588,622,904, forward strand.
GTAATAAATAATTCATATAGACTCTGTTTATATGTGGTTTTATGCTTTTAATTAGTGTTTGTGCAAGTAGAACCTTTGGGAAGACTTGGGGGAAGTTTTTGCGATCTTGCTGTAAAAAACAGAAACTTTAGCGCTCACGAGATTTGCTGCCATTTTTTACTGGAGAGTGCGATTGGGTTGATTATTTTTGCAAATGATTAATAGACAAATTCCTCACATCCACCAATTTATTTCAGAATTTTTGGGGTTACATAAGTATTCGAAACCTACAGATTACTACAGACGTTCTGTTTTTGACAGATTCTGTTTTTCGTGTGTTGTTTGCTTATTTTGATGAATCTAAGGCTAGTATCGTAGGATATGAACCATAGAGAAGTTGGAATACAGTAGGTTTAACACCAATATAAATAAAAAATGAGTTCATTACAGTACCTTAAGTGGTGGTTTGTTTTCTTATACTAACGGAGCTCATGAGATTTTCTGTTGAGTTTTGTGTTGTGAAGTTTTCAAGTTTTGGGTAAAGATTTGATGGATTATGGAATAAGGAGTGGCAAGAGCCTAAGATTTGGGATGCCCAAGGCACCCCAAGGTAAAATTCAAGTACAACCAAAAGCCTAAGCTTGGGGATGCCCCAGAAGGCATCCCCTCTTTCGTCTTCGTCCATCGGTAACTTTACTTGAGGCCATATTTTTATTCATCACATGATATGTGTTTTGCTTGGAGCGTCTTGTATGATTTGAGTCTTTTCTTTTTATTTTACCACAATAATCCTTGTTGTACACACCTTTTGGGAGAGTCACACATGAATCAGAATTTATTAGAATACTCTATGTGCTTCACTTATATCTTTTAGAGCATGGTGGTGGTTTTATTTTATAGAAATTATTGATCTCTCATGCTTCACTTATATTATTTTGAGAGTCCTTTAGAACAGCATGGTAATTTTGGCTATAAAATTGGTCCTAATATGATAGGCATCCAAGATTGGTATAATAAAAACTTTCATAAAAAGGTGCATTGAATACTATGAGAAGTTTGATACTTGATAATTGTTTTGAGATATAAAGATGGTGATGTTAGAGTTGTGCTAGTTGAGTAGTTGTGAATTTGAGAAATACTTGTGTTGAAGATTGCAAGTCCCATAGCATGCACGTATGGTAACTGTTGTGTAACAAATTTGAAACATGAGGTGTTCTTTGATTGTCTTCCTTATGAGTGGCATCGGGGACGAGCGATGGTATTTTACTACCAATCTATCCCCCTAGGAGCATGCGTGTAATGCTTGATTTTTTATGACTTGTAGATTTTTGCAATAAGTATGTGAGTTCTTTATGACTAATGTTGAGTCCATGGATTATACGCACTCTCACCTTTCCATCATTGCTAGCCTCTTCGGTACCGTGCATTGCCCTTTCTCACCTTGAGAGTTGGTGCAAACTTCGCCAGTGCATCCAAACCCCGTGATATGATACACTCTATCACACATAAACCTCCTTATATCTTCCTCAAAACAGCCACCATACCTACCTATTAAGGCATTTCCATAGCCATTCCAAGATATATTGCCATCCAACTTTCCACCGTTTCATTTATGACACGCTTCATCATTGTCTTATTGCCTTGCATGATCCTGTAGTTGACATCGTATTTGTGGCAAAGCCACCATGCATAATTTATCATACATTTCACTGTTGATTCATTTCCCTTCCCGGTACACCGCCGGAGGCATTCATATAGTCATATTTTGTTCTAGTATTGAGTTGTAATCATTGAGTTGTAAATAAATAGAAGTGTGATGATCATCATTAATAGAGCATTGTCCCAAATAAAAAAAAGGGAAGGCCAAATTAAAAAGGAAAGGCCCAAAAAAAGAGAAATAAAAAGGGACAATGCTACTTTCTTTTTTTCCACACTTGTGCTTCAAAGTAGCACCATGATCTTTACGATAGAGAGTCTCTTGTTTTGTCACTTCCATATACTAGTGGGAATTTTTCATTATAGAACTTGGCTTGTATATTCCAACAATGGGCTTCCTCAAATGCCCTAGGTCTTCGTGAGCAAGCAAGTTGGATGCACACCCACTTAGTTTCTTTTGTTGAGCTTTCATACATTTATAGCTCTAGTGCATCTGTTGCATGGCAATCCCTACTCCTTGCATTGACATCAATTGATGGGCATCTCCCTAGCCCGTTGATTAGCCGCATCGATGTGAGACTTTCTCCTTTTTTTCTTCTCCACATAACCCCCATCATTATATTCTATTCCACCCATGGTGCTATATCCATGGCTCACGCTCATGTATTGCGTGAAAATTGAAAAAAGTTTGAGATTACTAAAGTATGAAATGATGTCTACTACACAACCTTCTTCTTGTAGACGTTGTTGGGCCTCCAAGTGCAGAGGTTTGTAGGACAGTAGAAAATTTCCCTCAAGTGGATGACCTAAGGTTTATCAATCCGTGGGAGGCGTAGGATGAAGATGGTCTCTCTCAAGCAACCCTGCAACCAAATAACAAAGAGTCTCTTGTGTCTGCTACGTCTCGAGCTAGCGTTGGTTTTCCCCGAAGAGGAGGGGGTGATGCAGCACAGTAGCGTAAGTATTTCCCTCAGTTTTTGAGAACCAAGGTATCAATCCAGTAGGAGGCGCAAGTGCCTCGTACCTGCACAAAACGGTAGCAACTCGCAACCAACGCTTAGGGGTTGTCAATCCCTTCACGGTCACTTACGAGAGTGAGATCTGATAGAGATAATATTTTTGGTATTTTTGGTATAAAGATGCAAAGTGAAAAGTAAAAGCAAAACAAGTAAAATAAAGTAATGGAGATTGATATGATGAGAATAGACCTGGGGGCCATAGGTTTCACTAGTGGCTTCTCTCAAGAGCATAGATATTCTACGGTGAGTGAACAAATTACTGTTGAGCAATTAATAGAATTGAGCATAGTTATGAGGTTATCTAGGTATGATCATGTATATAGGCATCACGTCCGTGACAAGTAGACCGACTCCTGCCTGCATCTACTACTATTACTCCACTCATCGACCGCTATCCAGCATGCATCTAGAGTATTAAGTTAAAAATAGAGTAACGCCTTAAGCAAGATGACATGATGTAGAGGAATAAATTCATGCAATATGATAAATACCCCATCTTGTTATCCTCGATGGAAACAATACAATACGTGCCTTGCAACTCTTTCTGTCACTGAGTAAGGACACCACAAGATTGAACCCAAAGCTAAGCACTTCTCCCATTGCAAGAACTACCAATCTAGTTGGCCAAACCAAACGGATAATTCGAAGAGACTTGCAAAGATAACTCAATCATACATAAAAGAATTCAGAGAAGATTCAAACATTATTCATAGATAAGTTGGATCATAAACCCACAATTCATCGGTCTCAACAAACACACCGCAAAAAGAAGATTACATCGAATAGATCTCCACGAGAGAGGGGGAGAACATTGTATTGAGATCCAAAAAGAGAGAAGAAGCCATCTAGCTACTAGCTATGGACCTGAAGGTCTGAAGTAAACTACTCACACTTCATCGGAAGGGCTATGGTGTTGATGTAGAAGCCCTCCGTGATGGATGCCCTCTCCGGCGGAGCTCCGGAACAGGCCCCAAGATGGGATCTCGTGGATACAGGAAGTTGCGGCACTGGAATTAGGTTTTTGGCTCCGTCTCTGATCTAATGGGGGTACGTAGGTATATATAGGAGGAAGGAGCACGTCGGTGGAGCTCCGAGGGGCCCACGAGGCAGGGGGCACGCCCAGGGGGGCGCGCCCTCCACCCTCGTGACCTCCCCGGAAACTTCTTGGAGTAGGGTCCAAGTCTCCTGGATCATGTTTGGCGAGAAGATCACGTTCCCGAAGGTTTCATTCCGTTTGGACTCCGTTTGATATTCTGTTTCCTAAAAATACTGAAATAGGCAAAAAAAACTGCAATTCTGGGCTGGGCCTCCGGTTAATAGGTTAGTCCCAAAAATAATATAAAAGTGGAAAATAAAGCCCAATATAGTCCAAAACAGTAGATAAAGTAGCATGGAGCAATCAAAAATTATAGATACGTTGGAGACGTATCAGTGTCCCCAACACACCCAATACAATAGTAAATTGTATAGGTGCACTAGTTTGGCGAAGAGATGGTGATACAAGTGCAATATGGATAGTAGATAAAGGTTTTTGTAATCTGAAAATATAAAAACAGCAAGGTAACTAATGATAAAAGTGAGCACAAACGGTATTGCAATGCGTTGAAACAAGGCCTAGGGTTCATACTTTCACTAGTGCAAGTTCTCTCAACAATAATAACATAATTGGATCATATAACTATCCCTCAACATGCAACAAAGAGTCACTCCAAAGTCACTAATAGCGGAGAACAAATGAAGAGATTATGGTAGGGTACGAAACCACCTCAAAGTTATTCTTTCCAATCAATCTGTTGGGCTATACCTATAAGTGTCACAAACAGCCCTAGAGTTCGTACTAGAATAACACCTTAACACACAAACCAACCAAAACCCTAATGTCACCTAGATACTCCAATGTCACCTCAAGTATCCGTGGGTATGATTATACGATATGCATCACACAATCTCAGATTCATCTATTCAACCAACACATAGAACCTCAAAGAGTGCCCCAAAGTTTCTACCAGAGAGTCAATACGAAAACGTGTGCCAACCCCTATGCATAGGTTCATGGGCGGAACCCGCAAGTTGATCACCAAAACATACATCAAGTGGATCAATAGAATACCCCATTGTCACCACGGGTATCCCACGCAAGAAATACATCAAGTGTTCTCAAATCCTTAAAGACTCAATCTGATAAGATAACTTCAAAGGGAAAACTCAATCCATTACAAGAGAGTAGAGGGGGAGAAACATCATAAGATCCAACTATAATAGCAAAGCTCACGATACATCAAGATCGTGTCACCTCAAGAACACGAGAGAGAGAGAGAGAGAGAGATCAAACACATAGCTACTGGTACATACCCTCGGCCCTGAGGGTGGACTACTCCCTCCTCGTCATGGAGAGCGCTGGGATGATGAAGATAGCCACCGGAGAAGGATTCCCCCTCCGGCAGGGTGCCGGAACGGGTCTAGATTGTTTTTCGGTGGCTACGGAGGCTTCTGGCGGCGGAACTCCCGATCTATTGTCGTCTCTGATCATTTTAGGGTATATGGATATATATATATATAGGCAGAAGAAATACATCAGGGGAGCCACGAGGGGCCCAAGAGGGTGGAGGGCACACCCAGGGGGTGGGCGCCCCCCCTGCCTCGTGCTCTCCTCGTTGATCCCCTGACGTGCACTCCAAGTCTTCTAGATTGCTTCCGTTCCAAAAATAAGTTTCATGAAGTTTCAGGTCAATTGGACTCCGTTTGATTTTCCTTTTCTATGATACTCTAAAACAAGGAAAAAACAGAAAGTGGCACTAGGCTCTAGGTTAATAGGTTAGTCCCAAAAATCATATAAAATAGCATATAAATGCATATAAAACATCCAAGGTTGATAATATAATAGCATGGAACAATCAAAAATTATAGATACGTTGGAGACGTATCAGCATCCCCAAGCTTAATTCCTGCTCGTCCTCGAGTAGGTAAATGATAAAAACAGAATTTTTGATGTGGAATGCTACTTAACATATTTATCCATGTAATTCTCTTTGTGGCAAGAATATTCAGATCCATAAGATTCAAGACAAAAGTTTAATATTGACATAAAAATAATAATACTTCAAGCATACTAACCAAGTAATCATGTCTTCTCAAAATAACATGGCCAAAGAAAGCTATCCCTACAAAATCATATAGTCTGGCTATGCTCTATCTTCACCACACAAAATATTTAAATCATGCACAACCCCGATGACAAGCCAAGCAATTGCTTCATACTTTTGATGTTCTCAAACTTTTTCAATCTTCACGCAATACATGAGCGTGAGCCATGGATATAGCACTATAGGTGGAATAGAATGGTGGTTGTGGAGAAGACAAAAAGGAGAAGATAGTCTCACATCAACTAGGCGTATTAACGGGCTATGGAGATGACCATCAATATATATCAATGTGAGTGAGTAGGGATTGCCATGCAACGGATGCACTAGAGCTATAAGTGTATGAAAGCTCAACAAAAAGAAACTAGTGGGTGTGCATCCAACTTTCTTGCTCACGAAGACCTAGGGAATTTTGAGGAAGCCCATCATTGGAATATACAGGCCAAGTTCTATAATGAAAGATTCCCGCTAGTATATGAAAGTGACAACATAGGAGACTCTCAATCATGAAGAGCATGGTGCTACTTTGAAGCACAAGTGTGGTAAAAGGGTAGTAGCATTGTCCCTTCTCTCTTTTTCTCTCATTTTTTTATTTGGGCCTTTCTCTTTTTTTATGGCCTCTTTTTTTATTTATTTTTTATTTGGGCTTCTTTGGCCTCTTTTATTTATTTATTTTCGTCTGGAGTCTCATCCCGACTTGTGGGGGAATCATAGTCTCCATCATCCTTTCCTCACTGGGACAATGCTCTAATAATGATGATCATCACACTTTTATTTACTTACAACTCAAGAATTACAATTCGATTCTTAGAACAAAATATGACTCTATATGAATGCCTCCGGCGGTGTACCGGGATGTGCAATGACTCATGAGTGACATGTATGAAAGAATTATGAACGGTGGCTTTGCCACAAATACAATGTCCACTACATGATCATGCAAAGCAATATGGCAATGATGAAGCGTGTCATAATAACGGAGCGGTGGAAAGTTGCATGGCAATATATCTCGGAATGGCTATGGAAATGCCATAATAGGTAGGTATGGTGGCTGTTTTGAGGAAGGTATATGGTGGGTATATGATACCGGCGAAAGGTGCACGGTATTAGAGAGGCTAGCAATGGTGGAAGGGTGAGAGTGCGTATAATCCATGGACTCAACATTAGTCATAAAGAACTCACATACTTATTGCAAAAATCAATTAGTTATCAAAACAAAGTACTACGCGCATGCTCCTAGGGGGATAGATTGGTAGGAAAAGACCATTGCCCATCCCCGACCGCCACTCATAAGGAAGACAATCAATAAATAAATCATTCTCCGACTTCATCACATAACCGGTTCACCATACGTGCATGCTACGGGAATCACAAACTTCAACACAAGTATTTCTCAAATTGACAACTACTCAACTAGCATGACTCTAATATCACCATCTTCATATCTCAAAACAATTATCAAGTATCAAACTTCTCATAGTATTCAATGCACTCTATATGGAAGTTTTTATTATATCCCTCTTGGATGCCCATCATATTAGGACTAGTTTCATAACCAAAGCAAACTACCATGTTGTTCTAAAGACTCTCAAAATGATATAAGTGAAGCATGAGAGTTCATTAATTTCTATAAAATAAAACCACCACTGTGCTCTAAAAAGATATAAGTGAAGCACTAGAGCAACAACAAACTACTCCGAAAGATATAAGTGAAGATCAATGTGTAGTCGAATAATTATGCAACTATATGAAGACTCTCTAACATTTAATAATTTCAGATCTTGGTATTTTATTCAAACAGCAAGCAAAACAAAAGAAAATAAAATGACGCTCCAAGCAAAACACATATCATGTGGCGAATAAAAATATAGCTCCAAGTAAAGTTACCGATGAACGAAGACGAAAGAGGGCCAAGCTTAGGCTTTTTGTTGTCCTTGAATAATACCTTGGGGTGCCTTGGGCATCCCCAAGCTTAGGCTCTTGCCACTCCTTGTTCCATAATCCATCAAATCTTTACCCAAAACTTGAAAACTTCACAACACAAAACTTGAAGTAGAAAACTCGTGAGCTCCGTTAGCGAAAGAAAACAAAACACCACTTAAAGGTACTGTAATGAACTCATTATTTATTTATATTTGTTTTATATCTACTGTATTCCAACTTCTCTATGGTTCATACCCTCCGATACTACTCATAGATTCATCAAAATAAGCAAACAGCACATAGAAAACAGAATCTGTCAAAAACAGAACATTCTGTAGTAATATGTATCAAACGTATACTTCTGGAACTCATAAAATTCTCAAATAAATTTATGGACATGAGGAATTTATCTATTAATCATATGCAAAAAGAATTAACTAAATAGCACTATCCAATTAAAATGGCAGCAATTCTCATGAGCGCTAAAGTTTCTGTTTTTTACAGCAAGATCAACAAGACTTTCCCCAAGTCTTCCCAAAGGTTCTACTTGGCACAAACACTAATTAAAAGCATAAAACTACATATAAACAGAGGCTAGATGAATTATTTATTACTAAACAGGAGAAAAAAAGCAAGGAGCTAGAATAAAATTGGGTTGCCTCCCGACAAGCGCTATCGTTTAATGCCCCTAGCTAGGCATGATGATTTCAACGATGCTCACATAAAAGATAAGAATTGTAACATAAAGAGAGCATCATGAAGAATATGACTAGCACATTTAAGTCTAACCCTCTTCCTATTAATAGGGATTTTGCGAGCAAACAACGTGTGGGAACAAGAATCAACTTGCATAGGAAGGTAAAACAAGCAAAACTTCAAAATTTCAAGCACTTAGAGAGGAAACTTGATATTATTGCAATTCCTACAAGCATATATTCCTCCCTCATAATAATTTTCAGTAGCATCATGAATGAATTCAACAATATAACCATCACATAAAGCATTCTTTTCATGATCTACAAGCATAGAATTTTTAATACTCTCTACGTAAGCAAAATTCTTCTCAATCGGAATAGTGGGAGTATCATAAGAGACTCGAATACTATAAATTGTTTCCACATTAAAAGAGTAATGTTCAGAAAAAGGGTAATCATAATCATGACAAGTTTTATAAATATAATCATCACTACTTTTTATAGCATATGTATCATCACAATAATTATCATAAGTAGCAACTTTGTGCTCATCATAATCAATTGAAACCTCTTCCAAGATAGTGGAATCATTACTAAAAAAAGTCATGACCTCTCCAAATCCACTTTCATCAATGTAATCATCATAAGTAGGAGGCATGCTATCATAATTATAAATTTTCATATCAAAACTTGGGAGACTAAAAACATCATCTTCATTAAACGTAGCATCCCCAAGCTTGGGACAAACATTAATTGCAGCAAATATATTCTCAAAAACATCATCTTCTTCAAACATAGCATCCCCAAGCTTGGGCCTTTTCATATCATAAGCATAATCACTCTCATCATCAATAGTACGGATAGCACCAATAGTATAGCAATTATCATATTCTTCCAAGCAAGTGCCAAAAAGATTTTCAAGATCATAAGAAGTGTCATTATCTTCGCAATCATAATCATCACAACAAGCAATAGGCATAACGAGATCATCATCAAGTGCATCATCTTCCACAATTATATTTTCATGAGGCACAACAGTAATAGGAGCAGCATTATTTGGGAGAGATATCTTTTTACCACTCTTCCTTTTTCTTTTCTTCTTATTCACCACATCATGTGTGGGTTTAATCCTCCTTTTGGAGCTCCTTATTAATGAGATTGGTTGAATAGAAGGCTCCTCCTCGTTACCTGATTCATCATAAGAAATAATAGGAGGATATTGGGAAGTCGCTTCCCTTTCATTATCATTCTCTTCATCCTCTATTTGTTTTCTTTTCTTTATGTAGTTGGCAATATAAGGGTTTTCAATGCAATTCACCGCACAATACATATAAATTTCCTCTAGATCAAAATCAAGAAATTTATCGAGATTAAATTTTGGAATACCGTCAGTTATATGTTTCATTTCTTCATAACCCAAAAAAAGACTAAGCTCTTTATGATGCTCAAGGGTAATCAAGTTATCACAATTTTTGGACACGACTTGATCATGAAACAAAGAGCATTGGAGCTTTAGATGACCATGTTCATTGTAAAGTTCACAAGGATGGCGATAAATATTGAATCTTTCAGCACAAAAATCTAGCCTTTCTTGCAACAATTTAGTTTCTAAGTACTTATGTCTCTTGCAATATCTATCTTCCCTATTTGGTGTGTACTTGCAAACCCAACGCACTCCACAAAAATTGACATGTTTATAGGAGACATTTTCATCATAACTAGTGCAATCATCATTAGTACTATGGATATTCAAGGAGTTCATACTAACAACATTGCAATCATGCTCATCATTCAAAGATTTAGTGCCAAACATTTTAATGCATTCTTCTTCTAACACTTTGGCACAATTTTCCTTCCCATCACACTTACAAAAGATATTAAAAAGATGAAGCGTATGAGGTAAACTTAATTCCTTTTTTGTAATTTTCTTTTATAAACTAAACTAGTGCTAAAACAAGAAACAAAAAAGATTCGATTGCAAGATCTAAAGATATACCTTCAAGCGCTAACCTCCCCGGCAACGGCGCCAGAAAAGAGCTTGATGTCTACTACACAACCTTCTTCTTGTAGACGTTGTTGGGCCTCCAAGTGCAGAGGTTTGTACGACAGTAGCAAATTTCCCTCAAGTGGATGACCTAAGGTTTATCAATCCGTGGGAGGCATAGGATGAAGATGGTCTCTCTCAAGCAACCCTGCAACCAAATAACAAAGAGTCTCTTGTGTCCCCAACACACCCAATACAATAGTAAATTGTATAGGTGCACTAGTTCGGCGAAGAGATGGTGATACAAGTGCAATATGGATAGTAGATAAAGGTTTTTGTAATCTGAAAATATAAAAACAGCAAGGTAACTAATGATAAAAGTGAGCACAAACGGTATTGCAATGCGTTGAAACAAGGCCTAGGGTTCATACTTTCACTAGTGCAAGTTCTCTCAACAATAATAACATAATTGGATCATATAACTATGCCTCAACATGCAACAAAGATTCACTCCAAAGTCACTAATAGAGGAGAACAAACGAAGAGATTATGGTAGGGTACAAAACCACCTCAAAGTTATTCTTTCCAATCAATCCGTTGGGCTATTCCTATAAGTGTCACAAACAGCCCTAGAGTTCGTACTAGAATAACATCTTAAGACACAAATCAACCAAAACCCTAATGTCACCTAGATACTCCAATGTCACCTCAAGTATCCGTGGGTATGATTATACGATATGCATCACACAATCTCAGATTCATCTATTCAACCAACACATAGAACCTCAAAGAGTGCCCCAAGGTTTCTACCGGAGAGTCAAGACGAAAACGTGTGCCAACCCCTATGCATAGGTTCATGGGCGGAACCCGCAAGTTCATTACCAAAACATACATCATGTGGATCAATAGAATACCCCATTGTCACCACGGGTATGAAGGAAATATGGCCTAGAGGCAATAATAAAGTTATTATTTATTTCCTTATTTCATGATAAATGTTTATTATTCATGCTAGAATTGTATTAACCGGAAACATAATACATGTGTGAATACATAGACAAACAAAGTGTCACTAGTATGCCTCTACTTGACTAGCTCGTTAATCAAAGATGGTTATGTTTCCTAACCATGGACAAAGAGTTGTTATTTGATTAACGGGATCACATCATTAGATGAATGATCTGATTGACATGACCCATTCCATTAGCTTAGCACCCGATCGTTTAGTGTGTTGCTATTGCTTTTTTCATGACATATACATGTTCCTATGACTATGAGATTATGTAACTCCCGTGTGCCGGAGGAACACTTTGTGTGCTACCAAACGTCACAACGTAACTGGGTGATTATAAAGGTGCTCTACAAGTGTCTCCAAAGGTACATGTTGGGTTGACGTATTTCGAGATTAGGATTTGTCACTCCGATTGTCGGAGAGGTATCTCTGGGCCCTCTCGGTAATGCACATCACTTAAGCCTTGCAAGCAATGCAACTAATGAGTTAGTTGCGAGATGATGTATTACAGAACGAGTAAAGAGACTTGCCGGTAACGAGATTGAACTAGGTATTGGATACCGATGATCGAATCTCGGGCAAGTAACATACCGATGACAAAGGGAACAACGTATGTTGTTATGCGGTCTGACCGATAAAGATCTTCGTAGAATATGTAGGAGCCAATATGGGCATCCAGGTCCCGCTATTGGTTATTGACCGGAGACGTGTCTCGGTCATGTCTACATTGTTCTCGAACCCGTAGGGTCCGCACGCTTAAGGTTTCGATGACAGTTATATTATGAGTTTTGATGTACCGAAGGAGTTCGGAGTCCCGGATGAGATCGGGGACATGACGAGGAGTCTCGAAATGGTCGAGACGTAAAGATCGATATATTGGACGACTATATTCGGACATCGGAAAGGTTCCGAGTGATTCGGGTATTTTTCGGAGTACCGGAGAGTTACGGGAATTCGCCGGGAGAAGTATTGGGCCTTGATGGGCTTTAGTGGGAAGAGGAGAAAGGGCCTGCTGCGCCCCCCCCCCCTCCTCCCCTCTAGTCCGAATTGGACTAGGGAAAAGGGGGGCGGCCACCTTTCCTTCTCCTCCACTTCCTTCTCTCTTCCTCCCCTCTTGGTGCACTCCTACTAGGACTTGGAGTCCTAGTAGGACTCCACATCCTGGCCGCACCTGGCCTTGGCCGGCCTCCTCCTCCTCCATCCTTTATATACAAGGGCAGGGGGCACCCCATAGACACACAAGTTGATCCACGTGATCTTATTCTTAGCCGTGTGCGGCGCCCCCTGCCACCATAGTCCTCGATAATATTGTAGCGGTGCTTAGGCGAAGCCCTGCGACAGTAGTACATCAAGATCGTCACCACGCCGTCGTGCTGACGGAACTCTTCCCCGACACTTTGCTGGATCGGAGTCTGGGGATCGTCATCGAGCTGAACGTGTGCTAAAACTCGGAGGTGCCGTAGTTTCGGTGCTTGATCGGTCGGGCCGTGAAGACGTACGACTACATCAATCGCGTTGTCATAATGCTTCCGCTGTCGATCTACAAGGGTATGTAGATCACATTCTCCCCTCTCATTGCTATGCATCACCATGATCTTGCGTGTGCGTAGGAAATTTTTTGAAATTACTACGTTACCCAACAGTGGTATCAGAGCCTAGGTTTTATGGTTTGATGTTATATGCACGAGTAGAACACAAGTGAGTTGTGGGCGATATAAGTCATACTGCCTACCAGCATGTCATACTTTGGTTCGGCGGTATTGTTAGATGAAGCGGCCCGGACCAACATTACGCGTACGCTTACGCGAGACCGGTTCTCCCGACGTGCTTTGCACACAGGTGGCTTGCGGGTGACTGTTTCTCCAACTTTAGTTGAACCGAGTGTGGCTACGTCCGGTCCTTGCGAAGGTTAAAACGGAGTCAAATTGACAAACTATCGTTGTGGTTTTGATGCGTAGGTGAGATTGGTTCTTGCTTAAGCCCGTAGCAGCCACGTAAAACTTGCAACAACAAAGTAGAGGACGTCTAACTTGTTTTTGCAGGGCATGTTGTGATGTGATATGGCCAAGACATGATGCTAAATTTTATTGTATGAGATGATCATGTTTTGTTACCGAGTTATCGGCAACTGGCAGGAGCCATATGGTTGTCGCTTTATTGTATGCAATGCAATCGTGATGTAATGCTTTACTTTATCACTAAGCGGTAGCAATAGTCGTGGAAGCATAAGATTGGCGAGACGACAACGATGCTACGATGGAGATCAAGGTGTCGCGCCGGTGACAATGGTGATCATGATGGTGCTTCGGAGATGGAGATCACAGGCACAAGATGATGATGGCCATATCATATCACTTATATTGATTGCATGTGATGTTTATCTTTTATGCATCTTATCTTGCTTTGATTGACGGTAGCATTATAAGATGATCTCTCACTAATTATCAAGAAGTGTTCTCCTTGAGTATGCACCGTTGCGAAAGTTCTTCGTGCTGAGACACCACGTGATGATCGGGTGTGATAGGCTCTACGTTCAAATACAACGGGTGCAAAACAGTTGCACACGCGGAATACTCAGGTTATACTTGACGAGCCAAGCATATACAGATATGGCCTCGGAACACAGAGACCGAAAGGTCGAGCGTGAATCATATAGTAGATATGATCAACATAGTGATGTTCACCATTGAAACTACTCCATCTCACGTGATGATCGGACATGGTTTAGTTGATTTGGATCACGTGATCACTTAGAGGATTAGAGGGATGTCTATCTAAGTGGGAGTTCTTAAGTAATATGATTAATTGAACTTAAATTTATCATGAACTTAGTCCTGGTAGTATTTTGCAAATTATGTTGTAGATCAATAGCTCGCGTTGTTGCTTCCCTGTGTTTATTTTGATATGTTCCTAGAGAAAAACTATGTCGAAAGATGTTAGTAGCAATGATGCGGATTGGATCCGTGATATGAGGTTTATCCTCATTGCTGCACAGAAAAATTATGTCCTTGATGCACCGCTAGGTGACAGACCTATTGCAGGAGCAGATGCAGACGTTATGAACGTTTGGCTAGCTCAATATGATGACTACTTGATAGTTTAGTGCACCATGCTTAACGGCTTAGAATCGGGACTTCAAAGACGTTTTGAACGTCATGGACCATATGAGATGTTCCAGGAGTTGAAGTTAATATTTCAAGCAAATACCAAAGTTGAGAGATATGAAGTATCCAACAAGTTCTATAGCTAAAATATGGAGGAGAATCGCTCAACTAGTGAGCATGTGCTCAGATTGTCTGGGTACTACAATCGCTTGAATCAAGTGGGAGTTAATCTTCCAGATAAGATAGTGATTGACAGAATTCTCTAGTCACCATGACCAAGTTAGTAGAACTTCGTGATGAACTATAGTATGCAAGGGATGACGAAAACAACTCCCAAGCTTTTCATGATGATGAAATCGATGAAGGTAGAAATCAAGAAAAACATCAAGTGTTGATGGTAGTCAAGACCACTAGTTTCAAGAAAAGGGCAGAGGGAAGAAGGGGAACTTCAAAAAGAACAGCAAGCAAGTTGCTGCTCAAGTGAAGAAGCCCAAGTCTGGACCTAAGATGGAGACTGAGTGCTTCTACTGCAAAGGGACTGGTCACTGGAAGCGGAACTACCCTAAGTGATTGGCAGATAAGAAGGATGGCAAGGTGAACATAAGTATATTTGATATACATGTTATTGATGTGTACTTTACTAGTGTTTATAGCAACCCCTCAGTATTTGATACTAATTCAGTTGCTAAGATTAGTAACTCGAAACGGGAGTTGCAGAATAAACAGAGACTAGTTAAGGGTGAAGTGACGATGTGTGTTGGAAGTGGTTCCAAGATTGATATGATCATCATCGCACACTCCCTATAAATTCGGGATTAGTGTTGAACCTAAATAAGTGTTATTTGGTGTTTACGTTGAGCATGAATATGATTTGATCATGTTTATTGTAATACGGTTATTCATTTAAGTAAGAGAATAAATTGTTGTTCTGTTTACATGAATAAAACCTTATATGGTTACACACCCAATGAAAATAGTTCGTTGGATCTCGATCATAGTAATACACATAATCATAATATTGAAACCAAAAGATGCAAAGTTAATAATGATAGTGCAACTTATTTGTAGCACTGCCATTTAGGTCATATTGGTGTAAAGCGCATGAAGAAACTCCATGCTGATGGGCTTTTGGAATCACTTGATTATGAATCAGTTGATGCTTGCGAACCATGCCTCATGGGCAAGATGACTAAGACTCTGTTCTTCGGAACAATGGAGCGAGCAACAGATTTGTTGGAAATCATACATACTGATGTATGTGGTCCGATGAATATTGAGGCTCGCGATAGGTATCATTATTTTCTGATCTTCATAGATGATTTGAGCAGATATGAGTATATCTACTTGATGAAATATAAGTCTGAAACATTTGAAAAGTTCAAAGAATTTCAGAGTGAAGTGGAGAATCATCGTAACAAGAAAATAAGGCTTCTACGATCTGATCACGGAGACAAATATTTGAGTTACGAGTTTGGTCTTCAATTAAAACAATGTGGAATAGTTTCACAAATTCGTGCCACCCGGAACACCACAGCATAATGGTGTGCCCGAACGTCATAGCCGTACTTTATTAGATATAGTGCAAATCTATGATGTTTCTTACCGATTTACCACTATCGTTTTTGAGGTTATGCATTAAAGACAACTGCATTCACGTTAAAAAAAGGGGCACCATCTAAGTCCGTTGAGACGACACAATCTGAACTGTGGTTTAGCAAGAAACCAAAGTTGTCGTTTCTTAAAGTTTGGGGTTGTGATGCTTATGTGAAAATTTTCATCCTGATAAGCTCAAAACCAAATCGAAGAAATATGTCTTCATAGGATACCCAAAAGGAGACTGTTGGGTACACCTTCTATCACAGATCCTAAGGCAAGACATTCGTTGCTTATAATGGATCCTTTCTAGAGAAGGAGTTTCTCTCGAAAGAAGTGAGTGGGAGGAAAGTAGAACTTGACGAGGTAACTATACCTGCTCCCTTATTGGAAAGTAGTTCATCACAGAAATCTGTTCCTGTGACTACTACACCAATTAGTGAGGAAGCTAATGATGATGATCATAAAACTTCAGATCAAGTTACTACCGAATCTCGTAGGTAAACCAGAGTGAGATCCGCACCAGAGTGGTACAGTAATCCTATTATGGAAGTCATGTTACTAGACCATGACGAACTTGCGAACTATGAGGAAGCGATGATGAGCCCAGATTCCGCAAAATGGCTTGAGGCCATGAAATCTGAGATGGGATTCATGTATGAAAACAAAGTATGGACTTTGGTTGACTTGCCCGATGATCGGCAAGCCATAGAAAATAAATGGATCTTCAAGAGGAAGACGGACGTTGATAGTAGTGTTACTATCTACAAAGCTAGAATTGTCGCAAAAGGTTTTCGACAAGTTCAAAGTGTTGACTACGATGAGAGTTTCTCACTCGTATCTATGCTTAAGTCTGTCCGAATCATGTTAGCAATTGCCGCATTTTATGAAATCTGGCAAATGGATAAACAAAACTGCATTCCTCAATGGATTTCTTAAAGAAGAGTTGTATATGATGCAACCAGTAGGTTTTGTCAATCCTAAAGGTGCTAACGAAATATGCAAGCTCCAGCGATTCATCTATGGACTGGTGCAAGCATCTCAGAGTTGGAATACATGCTTTGATAAGTTGATCAAAGCATATAGTTTTATACTGACTTGCGGTGAAGCCTGTATTTACAAGAAAGTGAGTGGGAGCACTACAGCATTTCTGATAAGTATATGTGAATCACATATTGTTGATCGGAAATAATGTAGAATTATTCTGTAAAGCATAAAGGAGTGTTTGAAAGGAGTTTTTCAAAGAAAGACTTCGATGAAGCTGCTTACATATTGAGCATCAAGATCTATAGAAATAGATCAAGACGCTTGATAAGTTTTTTCAATAAATACATACCTTGACAAGATTTTGAAGTAGTTCAAAATGGAACAGTCAAAGAAAGAGTTTCTTGCCTATGTTACAAGGTATGAAATTGAGTAAGACTCAAAGCCCGACCATGGCAGAAGATAGAAAGAGAATGAATGTCATTCCCTATGCCTTGGTCATAGGTTCTATAAAGTATGTCATGCTGTGTACCAGATCTATTGTATACCCTACCACTGAGTTTGGCAAGGGAGTACAATAGTGATCTAGGAGTAGATCACTGGACAGCGGTCAAATTTATCCTTAGTGGAATAAGGATATGTTTCTCGATTATGGAAGTGAAAAAAAGGTTCGTCGTAAAGGGTTATGCCGATGCAAGTTTTGACACTAATCTAGATGACTCTAAATCTCAGTCTAGATACATATTGAAAGTGGGAGCAATTAGCTAGAGTAGCTCCATGCAGAGCATGGTTGACATAGAAATTTGCAAAATACATGCGGATCTGAATGTGGCAGACCCGTTGACTAAGATTCTCTCACAAGCAAAACATGATCACACCTTAGTACTCTTTGGGTGTTAATCACATAGCGATGTGAACTAGATTACTGAATCTAGTAAACCCTTTGGGTATTGGTCACATGGCGATGTGAACTATGGGTGTTAATCACATGATGATGTGAACTATCGATGTTAATCACATGGTGATGTGATCTAGATTATTGACTCTGGTGCAAGTGGGAACCTGAAGGAAATATGCCCTAGAGGCAATAATAAAGTTATTATTTATTTCCTTATTTCATGATAAATGTTTATTATTCATGCTAGAATTGTATTAACCGGAAACATAATACATGTGTGAATACATAGACAAACAGAGTGTCACTAGTATGCCTCTACTTGACTAGCTCGTTAATCAAAGATGGTTATGTTTCCTAACCATGAACAAAGAGTTGTTATTTGATTAACGGGATCACATCATTAGATGAATGATCTGATTGACATGACCCATTCCATTAGCTTAGCACCCGATCGTTTAGTATGTTGCTATTGCTTTTTTCATGACTTATACATGTTCCTATGACTATGAGATTATGTAACTCCCGTGTGCCGGAGGAACACTTTGTGTGCTACCAAACGTCACAACGTAACTGGTGATTATAAAGGTGCTCTACAGGTGTCTCCAAAGGTACATGTTGGGTTGACGTATTTCGAGATTAGGATTTGTCACTCCGATTGTCGGAGAGGTATCTCTGGGCCCTCTCTGTAATGCACATCACTTAAGCCTTGCAAGCAATGCAACTAATGAGTTAGTTGCGAGATGATGTATTACAGAACGAGTAAAGAGACTTGCCGGTAACGAGATTGAACTAGGTATTGGATACCGACGATCGAATCTCGGGCAAGTAACATACCGATGACAAAGGGAACAACGTATGTTGTTATGCGGTCTGACCGATAAAGATCTTCGTAGAATATGTAGGAGCCAATATGGGCATCCAGTTCCCGCTATTGGTTATTGACCGAAGACGTGTCTCGGTCATGTCTACATTGTTCTTGAACCCGTAGGGTCCGCACGCTTAAGGTTTCGATGACAGTTATATTATGAGTTTATGAGTTTTGATGTACCGAAGGAGTTCGGAGTCCCGGATGAGATCGGGGACATGACGAGGAGTCTCTAAATGGTCGAGACGTAAAGATCGATATATTGGACGACTATATTCGGACATCGGAAAGGTTCCGAGTGATTCGGGTATTTTTCGGAGTACTGGAGAGTTATGGGAATTCGCCGGGAGAAGTATTGGGCCTTGATGGGCTTTAGTGGGAAGAGGAGAAAGGGCCTGCTGCGCCCCCCCCCTCCCCTCTAGTCCGAATTGGACTAGGGAAAAGGGGGCCGGCCACCTTTCCTTCTCCTCCACTTCCTTCTCTCTTCCTCCCCTCTTGGTGGACTCCACATCCTGGCCACACCTAGCCTTGGCCGGCCTCCTCCTCCTCCATCCTTTATATACAAGGGCAGGGGGCACCCCATAGACACACAAGTTGATCCACGTGATCTTATTCTTAGCCGTGTGCGGCACCCCCTGCCACCATAGTCCTCGATAATATTGTAGCAGTGCTTAGGCGAAGCCCTGCGACAGTAGTACATCAAGATCGTCACCATGCCGTCGTG
Organism: Triticum monococcum; assembly: GCA_034509565.1. Classification (NCBI taxonomy): domain Eukaryota; kingdom Viridiplantae; phylum Streptophyta; class Magnoliopsida; order Poales; family Poaceae; genus Triticum; species Triticum monococcum. The sequence continues at coordinate 588,642,480 of CM067841.1, forward strand.
CTGATGGAACTCTTCCCCGACACTTTGCTGGATCGGAGTCCGAGGATCGTCATCGAGTTGAACGTGTGCTAAAACTCGGAGGTGGCATAGTTTCGGTGCTTGATCGGTCGGGCCGTGAAGACGTATGACTACATCAACCGCGTTGTCATAACGCTTCCGCTGTCGATCTACAAGGGTACGTAGATCACACTCTCCCCTCTCGTTGCTATGCATCACCATGATCTTGCGTGTGCGTAGGAAATTTTTTGAAATTACTACGTTACCCAACAGGGTATCCCACGCAAGACATACATCAAGTGTTCTCAAATCCTTAAAGACTCAATCCAATAAGATAACTTCAAAGGGAAAACTCAATCCATTACAAGAGAGTAGAGGGGGAGAAACATCATAAGATCCAACTATAATAGCAAAGCTCGCGATACATCAAGATCATGCCACCTCAAGAACATGAGAGAGAGAGAGAGATCAAACACATAACTACTGGTACATACCCTCAGCCCCGAGGGTGGACTACTCCCTCCTCGTCATGGAGAGCGACGAGATGATGAAGATAGCCAGCGGAGAAGGATTCCCCCTCCGGCAGGGTGCCAGAACGGGTCTAGATTGGTTTTCGGTGGCTACGGTGGCTTCTGGCGGCGGAACTCCCGATCTATTGTCGTCTCTGATAGTTTTAGGGTATATGGATATATATAGGCGGAAGAAATACATCAGGGGAGCCACGAGGGGCCAACGAGGGTGGAGGGCGCGCCCAGGGGGGTGGGCGCGCCCCCTGCCTCGTGCTCTCCTCGTTGATCCCCTGGCGTGCACTCCAAGTCTTCTGGATTGCTTCCGTTCCAAAAATAAGTTCCGGGAAGTTTCAGGTCAATTGGACTCCATTTGATTTTCCTTTTCTGTGATACTCTAAAACAAGGAAAAAACAGAAACTGGCATTGGGCTCTAGGTTAATAGGTTAGTCCCAAAAATCATATAAAATAGCATATAAATGCATATAAAACATCCAAGGTTGATAATATAATAGCATGGAACAATCAAAAATTATAGATACATTGGAGACGTATCATGAAACAATTTCTTGGATTGTCATCGGGGTTGTGCATGATGAGAGCATTCTTGTGTGACGAAAATGGAGCATGACCAAACTATATGATTTTGTAGGGATGAACTTTCTTTGGCCATGTTATTTTGAGAAGACATGGTTGCTTATTTAGTATGCTTGAAGTGTTATTATTTTTATGTCAATATTAAACTTTTGTCTTGAATCTTTTGGATCTGAATATTCATGCCACAATAAAGAAAATTACTTTGAGAATTATGCTAGGTAGCATTCCACATTAAAAATTCTGTTTTTATCATTTACCTACTCGAGGATGAGCAAGAATTAAGCTTGGGGATGCTTGATACGTCTCCAACGCATCTATAATTTTTTATTGTTCCATGCTATTATATTATCTGTTTTGGATGTTTAATGGTCTTTATACACTTTTATATTATTTTGGGACTAACCTACTAACCCAAGGCCCAGTGCAAATTGCTATTTTTTGCCTATTTCAGTGTTTCGCAGAAAAGGAATATCAAACGGAATCCAAACGGAATGAAACCTTCGGGAGAGTTATTTTTGGAACAAACTTGATCCAGGGGACTTGGAGTAGATGTCAAGAAAGGAGCGAGGAGGCCACGAGGCAGGGAGGCGTGCTTGCCCTCCTGGGCGCGCCCCCACCCTCGTGGGCCCATCGCAGCTCCACCGACCTATTTCTTCCTCCCATATATATCCATATACCCCAAAAACATCCAGGAGCACCACGAAACCCTATTTCCACTGCCGCAACCTTCTGTACCCAAGAGATCCCACCTTGGGGCCTTTTTCGGAGCTCCGCCGGAGGCGGAATCAATCACGGAGGGCTTCTACATAAACACCATAGCCTCTCCGACGATGTGTGAGTAGTTTACCACATACCTTCGGGTCCATAGTTATTAGCTAGATGGCTTCTTCTCTCTCTTTGGATCTCAATACAAAGTTCTCCTCGATCTTCTTGGAGATCTATTCGATGTAATTCTTTTTGCGGTGTGTTTGTCAAGATCCGATGAATTGTGGGTTTATGATCAAGATTATGTATGAACAATATTTGATTCTTCTCTGAATTCTTTTATGCATGATTTAAATATATTTGCAAGTCTCTTCGAATTATCAATTTGGTTTGGCCTACTAGATTGATCTTTCTTGCAATGGGAGAAGTGCTTAGCTTTGGGTTCAATCTTGCGGTGACCTTTCCCAGTGACAGCAGGAGCATCAAGGCACGTATTGTATTGTTGCCAACGAGGATAAAAAGATGGGGTTTATATGATATTGCTTGAGTTTATCCCTCTACATCATGTCATCTTGCCTAATGCGTTACTCTGTTCTTATGAACTTAATACTCTAGATGCATGCTGGATAGCGGTCGATGTGTGGAGTAATAGTAGTAGATGCAGAATCGTTTCGGTCTACTTGTCGCGGACGTAATGCCTATATACATGATCATGCCTAGATATTCTCATAATTATGCACTTTTCTATCAATTGCTCGGCAGTAATTTGTTTACCCACCGTAATACTTATGCTATCTTGAGAGAAGCCACTAGTGAAACCTATGGCCCGCGGGTGTATTTTCCATCATATAAGTTTCCAATCTATTTTATTTTGCAATCTTTAATTTCCAATCTATATAATAAAAATACCAAAAATATTTATCTTATTATCTCTTTTAGATCTCACTCTCGTAAGTGACTGTGAAGGGATTGACAACCCCTTTATCGCGTTGGTTGCGAGGTTCTTATTTGTTTGTGTAGGTGCGAGGTGACTTGCGTGTAGTCTCCTACTGGAATGATACCTTGGTTCTCAAAAACTAAGGGAAATACTTACGCTACTTTGCTGCATCACCCTTTCCTATTCAAGGGAAAACCAACGCAGTGCTCAATAGGTAGCACTCTCGACCATTTCGAGACTCCTCGTCATGTTTGTGGTCTCATCTGGGACTCCGAACTACATTCGCTCACCAAATCACATAACTCTTATAATACAAAATCTTCATCGAATGTTAAGCGTGCGGACCCTACGGGTTCGAGAACTATGTAGACATGACCAAGACACCTCTCCGGTCAATAACTAATAGCGGAACCTGGATGCTCATATTGGTCCCCACATATTCTACAAAGATCTTTATTGGTCGTACCGTAATGCCAACATACATTATTCCCTTTGTCATCGGTATGTTACTTGCCCGAGATTCGATCGTCTGTATCTTCATACCTAGTTCAATCTCATTACCGGCAAGTCTCTTTACTCGTTCAGTAATACATCACCCCCAACTAACTCATTAATCACATTGCTTGCAAGGTTTCTTATGATGTGTATTACTAAGAGGGCCTAGAGATACCTCTCTGATACTCGGAGTGAAAAATCCTAATCTCGATCTATGCCAACCCAACAGACACCTTTGGAGATACCTGTAGAGCATCTTTATAATCACCTAGTTACGTTGTGACGTTTGATAGCACACAAGGTATTCCTCAGGCATCCGGGAGTTGCATAATCTCATAGTCAAAGGAATATGTATATGACATGAAGAAAGCAATAGCAATAAAGCTAACGGATGGGTCTTGTCCATCACATCATTCTCCTAATGATGTGATCCCGTTCATCAAATGACAACACATGTCTATGGTTAGGAAACTTAACCATCTTTGATTAACGAGCTAATCTAGTAGAGGCTTACTAGGGACACGGCGTTTTGTCTATGTATCCACACATGTACCATGTTTCCAGTTAATACAATTCTAGCATGAATAATAAACATTTATCATGATATAAGTAAATACAAAATAAAAACTTTATTATTGCATCTATGGCATATTTCCTTTAGGAATTAGGGTCAGCGGACCCACGTGGGCCCCACAAGCTGCCAGAGCGCGCCTGGTGCCTTGTGGGTAGCAGGTGCCCCCCTCTGGTGATTCTTGGCTCCAATATTTCTTATATATTCCATAAAAAATGTTCAAAAAGTTTCGTCCAATTCCAAAAACTTTTATTTCTGCACAAAAACAACACCATGGTAGTTCTGCTGAAAACAGGGTCAGTCCAGGTTAGTTTCATTCAAATCATGCAAATTAGGGTCCAAAACAAGAGCAAAAGTGTTTGGAAAAGTAGATACGATGGAGATGTATCAACCCCCATTGGCGCCCCTGCCACTAATGAGATGGGGCAAGGGAAGCAATCCAGATGGCGGGAACACTGACCCACAAGTGGAATGCGGCGACACGACCGCCCATCCGGATCAGCAACCTCCACTACCCAGATCTAGCCAGGCATGGGTACCTTGAGAAACCAGCCCCTAGCCCACGACTGGGTGTGTGCCCCCCCCCCCCCCGACCGCAACCACCTCATGAGGAGGACAACAACTAAACCCTTGGCTGCTACAACCCAAACATGTTGGGGATCCCTGGTGGGGCCCAGGTTTGGGCCAGGGCGGGACTCCAAGGTGGCGCCCCCTAGGCTACGACGGTGCAAGGTGTCAGCACTCCAGGCAGCGTTGACCTCCTCCCGAGGTGGCATAACCTCTATGGAGTGGTGGGGGCGCCTCACCGGCCGTGACCGTGACCTAGTCTATGGTTGAGAGGGAGGAGAGGAACCGGCGTGCTTCCCCACCGCCACTCCCACGGCGAGCCTTTGGCTAATGGGGTCAACCGACGAAGATGAGGGGAAGGGGAAGGTGATGTGAGGATAGGCGGCAACGATCAGGGGGATAAGCCTGTGTCGCCCTAAGAGGGGTGATGCGAGGGAACGAAGGGCGTATTTTTTTCAATAGCTTCACGATCACCTTCATAACATAACTCCCTAAAACTGGAGGGCTTAAATTTTCATGCACTTAACCCTTCTCCTAAACTAAACTTGTCATACTTTTCCCTTTGTTGTTTCCTTGGATCTTTTTGCATACATAAATCAATTTAGCTACGTCTGTGCACCATAATAATACAACACATGGATATTTCTAATGCTCACATTTCAAGTTGATTGTTCTTATGAAGAATCACTAAGGGCCCGTTCAGAAGCTCTCTAGCTACACGCTCTGCTAACTCCACGAGTGGAGTCCGGACGAATGCACCGACTCATTAGAGCCAGCTTTGCGGATATGAGACGGTGCCTAGCGTAAAATTGAGGAGAACCAAAAATGTTCTCCACAAATCCTCCATGCGAAGGAGCTGGGAAAATTACATTGCCTGTTATCGCCAAGTGATGCACATTACCAAATCGATACGTTCTCACCCTGTTCTATTCCTCCCCCTCCCCTGACACCCAATGCCTCCATTTTCGCTTAGCCGGTATTCGTTCCCTCCCAAACAAACCCCGTACAATCTAAATGGGTTGTTAGCCTATGCCAACATTGAGAAGCAGGGGACGTGTGGCCAGACGGTTTTTCAATCGCTGGTTTTCACGTGAAAAGTTGGGAACCGGAGCGAAAAGCAAAAATACAGGAGTTTGTGAAGGTAGGTTGTTGCCAAACAGGCCCGGAGAACTATAAAACTAGATGATGCCCCGCACGTTGTTGTGGGATATTGTGTGAATTTTCAGAGTAACATCAACATATCAAAGGAAAATTTCCTAATAACCTTAAGCATATAGAATTGTTCCAAAACTTCAACCATCTTGCACCACATCCATGCATTCTCGCAAGCAAACAAAAGACAAAGATCCAAAGTGGTTAACAGAAGCGAGAGCTTGTCCATGGCTGTCAAACAAACAACAAAAGATAGAGATCCAAAATAGTTAACAAAAGCAAGAGCTGTCGATGGGAACTTGTCAATGGTCAAGGGGATGTGATGGGCCGCAAACATCGATGTCGATGGTGTGTATGAGTCCTGGCCTAGGATGTTTCCTACCTCTCCATAATAATTGCAAGAGAACACTGCACAGAAAGATGGCATGCATATAATTCTAATTCAACAACTTAGTAATTTACTGTACGACTAAAACAAACTTTGTTGACAACTTAGATATGCTGAATGGCAGTAAATGTTCTGCATGTTACCTAAAGATAGGAGGAAATACTTTAACATTCATATGAAACATTAGTGGATCCACAACATATGTTTAGTTTGCAGCGGCGAGCTGCAAAGTAGCAATTAGATCATATCATGTTTGAGCATCTCAGACATAATTCGAAGTTTGTGTCAACCAACAAATGAATTTTCAACGCAGTTAACTTGTGTAGTTCTAGGGAGCAACAGTTCTAAAATCTACGGAATAATAACTAGACACGTAAAAACTAGATGGTGATGGCTTCATATTTTACGTGTCCTTAGAGCTCATTTGTTGCACATTATCTCTGTATATCATGTTATATCATGTTTTGTTGAGCCAATTATATGTCACTATGCATGATTTCAGTTTTTGTCTTTTTCACCGTGAGCATTGCATAATCTTTATTCTTAGTTCGTTTTTATTAGTTTTCCTTCTCTTTGTGTGTCTTCTAGGTGATGCAGACTTCCTAAGCACTTAGCACGATGAAAGGAGTTCAAACGGTGGACACCCATGACCCCAGACTTAGCCATTTAGAAGGTGAAAAAAATTCATATTTGTAAAGTGCTCCAAATCAAGATATAAAACTAGAAATGGATTAGCGTTGTTCATATGAATCCAACGAGCCCAAGAACATCAAATTCTAAGTTCGTATGAAGAAATGGTGGTCGCTTTACCGAAGAGGGACAACAGTACAGAAGACGGCGTTTTATACGACCACTGTGCTCGTCGTTTGAGCACGTGTATGGAGTCCAGACAACACTGAAAGTTACCTTTCATGATGGGATTCTTTGTGGATTTCGTCCCCGTTTGTTCCCACGACTCCCTTGGCCTTCAAGGGATGATTTGGGAGGGGATTGGACTCATCTAGAGCCCTTGGATTAAGGGGGGTGCCACGTCAAGGGAGGAGTGATACTTCTATCTATTTTTTCAAACACTTTTAATCTTGTTTTGAACTCTAATTTGCATGATTCTAATAAAACTAACCCGGACTGACGTTGTTTTCAGTAGAACTATCATGGTGTTATTTTTTTGTGCAGAAATAAAAGTTCTCGTAACCGGACGAAACCTTGCGGAGATTTTTTTATTAAATATATAAAAAAATATTGGAACGAAGATCCATCAGAGGGGGAACATTAGTTGCTCACAAGACAACAGGGCGTGCCTTGATGCCTTGTGGGTCCCACAGGTGACCGTCTGACATAATTCCAAGCCAATAAATTATGTTTTCCCGAGACAAAATATGAGAAGAAGTTTCATCGTGTTTTACGATACGGATCCACTCGGGGCTTCGGAGAGGGGGATTCATCGCCATCATCATCACCAACCCTTCTTCATCAACAATTTCATGATGCTCACCTCCGGGAGTGAGTAATTTCTTTGTAGGCTTGCTAGACGGTGATGGAGTTGGATGGGATTTATCATGTAATCGAGTCAATTTGTTAGGGGTCTATTCCTAGTATACACTATGTTCTGAGATTGATGTTGATATGACTTTGCTATGCTTTATGTTTGTCACCAGGGCCTGAGTGCCATGATTTCAGATCTGAACCCTCTATGTTTTCATAAATATACTTGAGTTATTGATCCTCTCTGCTAGTTATATGCACTTGTTATTGTTCTGATCTGTAGACCCTAAAGTGACAATAGTTGGGATACTCTCCGGGGATGATTGTAATTTGAGATGTAGGTCCCGAGCTGACGGTGCTAAAACCGGCGGATCTCAGGTAGGGGGTCCCGGCCTGTAGGTCTAGGAACGACGGTAACAAGGTATGAAAGGAGACGATGTTTACCCAGGTTCGGGTCCTCTCGGAGAGGTAAAACCCTACCTCTTACTTTGATTGTATTGATGTGAAGGAGTACAGAGTACAAGATGATCTACCTCGAGATCGTATGATCGTGTTCTAAACCCTAATTAAGGCTGGTGATCGTGCCCCTAAAGTCTAAACCCCACAGCTTATATATACACTAGGGGTACCTAGGTTACAAAAATGGTCGGTTGCCAATGCGCCGGCTACAGAGGAATCCTTGAAGTGCACACCAAGTCTTTAGAGGTTTCCATCTTTGTTATGTCGGGGTTCACAACTTCGATAGTTCTTCCTTTTAGTGATTAGCGGGCCATAAGCCCGCCCCATGGACCGTGGGCCAAACTTTATTACTCAAAAACACTTACTTGAACAATGTTGGGATCATGGGGATGACCCAATATAAAGATAATGAAAATCTAGCTACAGACCAAAAAATCATCTGGGTGGCCTAACTAAACATGGCGGCCCAATCCCAACTAACATGCTTCGCTAAATTGTGAGCTCATAAACCGCGATGACTATATCTCGCTTTACACGAGTGCTACTTCTATCTCGCTAAAGCAAATGCCCCGGTGCTGTAGCTATTGGGTCAGCATGTTAGCGCACATTTAAAAGAAAGAGAGAAATAAAAGGGAGAAACCACGCTTTGAACCCGGGTCTCCTGGCAGACGGGTAACTCAAGCCTGCTTCGGTTTCATGTAAACTACTAGGGCACAACCTAGTTGAGCGTAAAGCAGCTCGTTTTGCACTGGTTTTCCCCCCTTTTTTTGTTTGTGTTTTGTCTTTCTTTTTTCACCGGGTTTTCCTCGTTTCTTCTTGTTTTTACTTTTTCTTTTCTTTGTTTCTTTTGTTTTATTCAGGTTACTCCCGTTTTTGTTTTTATTTTTTTGTTTTGTTTTGTTTTCTCTTCTCTGGTTTTTTTTTTGTTTTTGTTTTTCTTTGTGTCTTTCATTGCTTTTATTGGTTTTCCCTTCTTTTTTTGTTTTTCTAACACATGTTTAACATTTTTTAATACATGGTCAACATTTTTCTATACATATTTGCTCAAATCATTGATTAACATATTTCAATACAAGATTAACATTTTTAATACAGAGTTAGCATTTTTTCTATACATTTAATATTTTCTTAAATGATTTTAAATAAAATATTAATATTTTTTAATACATGGTCAACATCTTTTATACACTATTAACATTTTCAAATGCTTGATTAATATTTTTCATATACTTGCTCAACATCTTTCAAATGCTTCATTAACATTTTTTTATATACATGATCAATATTTTCATTATTTTTTATCCACGGCCAACATTTTCTCTATACACATTTAAAATTTTCCAAATGCTTGATTAATATTTTCTAAATACTTGTTTAGCATTTTTCAAATGCATGATTAATATTGTTATATAAATGATAAAAAAAATCAACATTTTTACACACATTTTAGAAAATTCAAATGATTAATTAACAGCTTTCAAATTTTTGTCCAATTTTTTCAAATGCTTGACTCAAATGTTTTAAATACGTGATAAAAAAATCATACACATTTGTGTTTGTCTATAGTTTTTGTATACATGATAAACATTTTCTATTTTTTTTACGAACGTGACAAACATTTTTTCTATACGCATTTCACATTTTTTAAATGCTTGGTGAATATGTTTAAACTATTTTTCTGTAGAGTGTAAAAGATAATGCAAAAAATAAAAACCTAAAAAACCCAGAAAAACAAAGCTATGGCATCCCGCCCATCTGGGCCAGGCCATATCGCTTGAAGCGAGATATAGGTGTGCCCCTCCTAAACTCTCACAGATGTAGGAGAACTAATCAAAGGGTCAATTAGGGTGGGAGAGCGCACTAGCCACCATCGCCACACCACCACGTGTCGTGCTCTGGCCGCTCTCTTAGGATGTTTTTTTTTATTTTTCTGCATGTGTTTTTGGATTTTAGATGATTTTTTTTCTTTTAGTTTTTTTCCCAGTTTTTCTTAGTTTTTCGACCCAAAAGTCAGGAAAAAATTTATGCGAGAAAAACACGTTTTTCTCTTCCTGCGAGAAGCATGGATTTACTTCTCGTGGAGGCACGGATTTGCTTCCACGAGAGGCACGGCCATGCCTCTCGCAAAAGGAAAAAACTCGTTTTTTTTCCTACGATGAGAGGCACGGATTTACTTGTCGTAGAGACACAGATTTGCTTCTGCGCGAGAGGCTCGGTCATGCCTCTCACAAAAGGAAAAAAATGTGTCTTCTTTTTTTCCTACGACGAGAGGCACAAAATTATTTCTGCAGGCCGTGCCTCTTTGAAAGGAAAAATATGATTTTTTTTTCTTTTGCGAGAAGCACGAATTTACCGCGTGGAGGGACGAATTTGATTGCACGGTCGTGTCTTTCACAAAAAGGAAAAAAACATGTTTTCTTTTTTTCCTACGATGAGAAACGCGGATTTACTTTTCATAGAGGCATGAATTTGCTTCTGCGAAAGGCATGGCCGTGCCTCTTAGAAAGAGAAAAGCATGCTCCCGATTCGGGGTTTTTCATCCGGTTTTTTCGTGAAAAGAAAAGTTCATCAAAACCTATCAATTGAGGTCTAGTTTTGAAGATCTCTACACGAGAAACTCGACGACGAAAACGGTTCAAGATTTGGACACACAGTTTGAAAGATAAGACGTTTTAAATAAATAAATCTATGAAAAAAAGATAAAACTCACATATTACAACAAATGGCGTACGTGCAGTGCAAAGAGAGCGGCGGTCACGTTGAGCAAGCCGAAAGAACGAAAGAGAGGCCCAATATCAGGGTCTTGAACAAAACCTCAACGGAAGCAAAAGCCCGCTCCACCACGTCTACGTCCACGTCCACGTGTGTCCTCTTGGGTTGCTAAAAAAACGTGCGTCCTCTTGGCGGCGCCGAAAAGGACGCCGGAATGGCCGGCCGCCGCCGCAGCACGCGCCTCAAATCCCAGACCGACGCGCACGAGGATGGCGACGGAGTGGCCCTCCGACGCAGCCCGCGCCTCCATCCCCAAACCCACGCGAGTGAGGACGGAGCCGGAACGATCCGCCGCAGCCGAAGCCGCCGCGGGAGCTCGCCGGAGGCGCCTGCGTCACTGCCGGACATCGACGATGTTCTATGGGAGATCCTCCTGCATCTCCCGCCGCAGCCGTGCTCCCTCCCGCGCGCGTCGGCCGTCTGCAAGCGGTGGCAGCGCGTCGCCACCGACCCCCAGTTCCTCCGCTGCTTTCGCGCCCACCACCGCCTCCTCGGTGCCTTCGTGTGCAGCGACCAGAGCCTGGACCCTCCCGTCCGCACCCGTCCGGAGCGCTTCTGCCTTGGACGCTACGGCCTCGGCGACCGCCGCTACGACATCTATTTCCTCGGGTACCGCCACGGCCGCGCCCACCTCAAAGACATGCTGCAGGAAGAGTTCGTTGTGTGCGACCTCGTCACCGGCGAACGGCGCTGCGTGGCCCTTCCAACGAAGCTTTCCTTGAACAGAGGCTGCATCAATGGGGCGGTGCTCTGCGCTGCCGGCGACCAGGGTCACGTGCACGACGGCTGCCACTCCGGACCATTCAAGCTGCTCATGGTGTCCACCGGCAGAGACGACGACCGATCACTCGCTTGTGTTTACTCTTCGCAGTCCGGCACTTGGGGCGATGTCATCTCAACCAAGCCTTCATGTGCAGCTTGCCATGCTTGTTCTCGCAGTAGCCCTAGCACCCTTGTTGGCAACGTCGTTTACTGGGCGCTTTCGCCGATCAACCACGGCATACTTGAGTTTGATCTGAATATGCAGAGCCTAACTTTGATCGAGGCGCCTTGGTGCGCCGACGATTCTTACACATATCAGATCATCCAGGGAGAGGACGGCATTGTCGGTCTCGCCGCATTTTCTTACTCTAGCTTTCATATGTGGCAAAGGGGGGTTGACTATCATGGTGTCACCACATGGTTGTTGCACAAGACAGTTGACATGCATAACATTCTTAGAGTTCCTTCTCAGATTGAATTAGCATGGAGAGAGATGGTGATACTGGGGTATGATGAGGTTAATGGTGTAATTTTTCTATATGCGGACCGCAATGCCTACATGGTTGAAGTTAAGTCAATGCAATCCAAGAAACTTACTGGAACCCATTATTATCAATAAGTTTCATCCTTTCACGAGTTTCTATATACCAGGTGATTGCTCATCTTTAAGCATTATATTGCTCATCCAATGCATTGTTTCTCAAATAGTACCTTTGTTCTTCTTCTTAAGCATTAATTCACTAATAATTTAAGCTTAGTTAGAAATTGTCCCGATGCTAGATAGATGAACTTATAGCCACAACGGATGTCAAATGAGTAAAAGTGCAAAATCAATTGTCAAAGGTGTAAATCAGTTGGCATGTTTGGGGCCTTAAAGCTAGTAATATTATGTTATTCAGTACTTTCATTCCTTTTTGTCATCGAAATTCATAGGGGACATAGCCACAATTATGATATAGCTTTTCTTTATGTTGATGAGCTGGTCATGAGTTCTAACACTTCAAACCCTTATGTTGCATAGGTTCTGCTAATTATGTTCTGTTTGTATTTTTGGTTATTGACAGAGTGATGATTTTGTTTTCTTTAGGTGGAGGACCGGCTGCTGCAGTTTTCACCGAGTTTGTCGCATTGGATCAATGTGGTCTGAAATACTTTATGTTGTCTGAAGGAACTTACTGAACATGTGCCCTGCTCTACTCAAGTTCGAAAGCAACAAGATGCATCTGAATCTTTAATCCAGGAAATTTCAGCTTCGCCAAGTAATATTTCAAGTCAGATTTGATTGTATCTTGTTTTTTTTTCCATGTTTGTAGGAGTACTTAGCAGCTCCGGCTCTTATCTTCAGTGGCTAATCATCATCAGACATTAAAAAAGAATCCTCGCAAAAAAAAGACATTAAAAAAGAAGCAAGAACGGTACCTCAATAAAGAAAAAGGGCAGAACATTATTCATTTCTCTGCAGATCCTGTTAGATGTGAACAATTGATCCTCTTCTGAGGAGTCGGACTACCTTTTATTCTTCTTTTCATTTACAGGACGACCAATTTGGTCGGAAACACACACCCACAACCCAATCCCTATTATGCATCAAACTGCCACCCCTATCTGCTTCTGTACATTCTGGTAACTTGTCTGAAATTACCGGCATTGCGCCTTGAGCTAAGAACAGCATGTTCTCTCACAGTCCAGGGTTCTTCATTCAACAAGTGCTTTATCTCTCCAATAAAAGATGATCCTCTACCTCTACATTGGTGAATGTTAGAGCCTTCTGAAACTTTCTTTGGCATAAAACTTCAACCTCGGCCATGTAGACAGCGGACACCGGGCGGTGATCCGAAAGATTAAGCTCCACCCTTCTGTAAGAATCCAACCTGATGCCCTTTCCGTATGAAAGAATCCGATCACACCTACAGAAGTACGCAACATTTATTTATCCTGGGTTCTAATGCCCAAACATGAGCTATGATGGATCTTATCAGATTAAATGTGCGAAACAAAAAGGCAGGAGCTTAATTAGGCAGATAGCATACCATGCAGGTCTTCTTCTCGCGGATATTGGCTCGTCACTCGCATACTTATCGGAATTAAATTCGTATTTATATGTTGGAGGGAAGCTAATCACCCCTTCAATCCAACCGTCAAATGTACGCCCTTTCGTCAGTTCCCATTTTAGCTGTCACAGAAAAAGCGTGAGCTGGAAATACTACAGGTAGTAATTTATGTACCGAACCATTACATTACCTGATCATTGTCAAACAATAAATCCCATTCCTGTCTGGAGATAAGTTCATGTGTTCTTTCATATGATAGGTTGATTCGGTAGTTGAGATCCCCAAACCATATAATCTTTCTGAAATTTATGAAATGGCTGCATATGTAAGCAATTGAGAAAATAATTGCACTGGAGGATAGCAAAGATTCAGGCGACACAAATTTGCTGACTTACTCATGGTCATGTATTCCCTTAGGCATGCTGACTCTATGAACTGGGTTAAATACCGTTCTTCGAAGAATTTCTTCAACATCCGCATTTCTCTTTGTTAGATTTCCATCCTTTTCACCAGATGTCAGGTGGCAACATACAAAACAAAAGGGTGTCTGATATATAGACATGCTGACTGATATTGATCCCTGGAGCATTGCAGAAACAAATGTCATCAGATGATTTTGTAAATCAGATAGTATCCGACAAGTGTACTCATGCTGAATCTAATAAGAACTGATATGAGATGACAAGGCAAGTCAATGAAATGAAAACTTAGGCATGAAGTACAAATGAATGCAAAAGATCAAGTTTGGCACTTGCCTTGTTACCGATGTAACCCATCGCGCCTACACCTACAGTTGATACTCTCAAATTCTGAATGTGCCTCCTAAGGCCTCTCTGAACCCACACCGAAAGATATATTCCCACCATTTGCTTGCTTATTATCCGTACGAAATTTGAATTTTTCCTTTTAATGACTCTATTATCGGTACTAACATCATGGTCAAGATTATCTTCTGGAAAACCATTAGAATTCTCATGTCTCGATTTGAAAGACGCAGAAGCTGTTAGAGTCTTCACTGAAGTAACTGACGTGATGTCCTGAAGAAGATGAACCTGCATATCCAATTGTTGTTCAGGCCAAATCATTCCAGGCCTTTCCAGGTGACCGCCTTGGTTGTTCGGTTCTTCCAGATTAGATCTAAAAAGTGTATGAGTTGAGTTGTGGGAGTGATGAGAAGTATTTACTGTAAGCATCTTGCTGAAGTCTTTGCCTTCGTGAACTCTTTCACTGGAAGCAGAGGTGGAGTATTCATATGTTTTACAAACGCCACTATCATTAGTAACTGGATTAATGTCTTGTCCAATCAATGGATGAAGTTCCCCCGCACTTTCATTGTCGGCCTCACTAAGAAAGTCATCTTCCATCACAAGATAATCTGATGGATTGAACTTTGATGGTGAAGGAGGATCACTGGCACATTTATGCTTTGGTTTATATGGACATATCTTATTCAAAGTTTCACGGATGATATGTTCCCAGACTGCAACTGGATGGTCATCTTCAGCACCGAATATATTCCCAGCATTTAGTGGGACAATTTCTTGAAATCTGAAAGATGGTCATAAATTTCATGGTAAATACGTATAAACTAAGGGAATGTTTGGTGCCGCTTGAACTGTGGCTTTAATAAAAGCAGGGCCATGGGTCTTTCATCTAAAATAATGCAGTAGTGCACCACAACAAATCACATCTTAGCCAAATAATAAGCTAAGGTGTGACACGGACGAAAAACTGATTAAATACCAGCCGATAACCAAATAATTTCCAGATACACCCTCCGTAACTTAATATATACGTTTTCTGACAGTGTCAGAAAACATCTTATATCAAGTTACAGAGGGAATATGTTTTAAGTGGATGATCCAGAAACAGCTTTTTAAGTTTTCCCAAGATTGCAACTGCTATGCCTATGTCAGATTGCGGCAGCTTATTTTGTGTGAATCTGTGCTACATATCTTCTTCCAAAATAAGAAATGAAGATTCATGCAATTGAAAGTGAATGTTTGTTAGCAGTGATTTACCCGAGAACATAAATATCAGCTGGCTCCTCTATCGCCAGCCATTCTTGAATGTCTAAGTCAGTAGGTGGAACTCTGCCTCCAACATTCCATGTCCCTACGAAAATCCTGCATGTAAAACCTCGAAGGTTGGAAGCAACACACAACCATAGTAGCGTTTATTAGCCTAGTTGCAGCTAGGTTCGATTAGTTAGTATTAAATCTTCTGAAATGTTTTATGTGGCAGAAACCAGGCATATGAGCATTTCATTTCAGTAACCACACAGGATGTTATGAAAATACTGTCAAAAGGCCAAAGATAAGAGGGGAACAATATATAAGACGAGCTATACCTGAGTTCAGCGACATCGATATACTGAGCATTAAGTGTCGCTGAATTGCACCTTTTAGGTCTGTCAGGCACAGCCTTCACTTGATAACCTACAAATTACAGCTTGCATCAGCATATAAAGCTATTGTCAACCCAGGTCAAACAGATGTTTTGTGTCAGTATGTAAGGCAGCGCGTCAACGAATGGCTTACCAAACAGTCATTTAATGTAACAAAACGGGCTTCATAGCAAGTCGAAACGCATATTAAAAGGCATCCAGGTGATTCTATATTATCATGCATATATTTCTTTGAAATATTCGGCTTTATGTAAAGCCAGACCGTTTGTTCTTTATCATAAAAAAAAGTTGCTTTGAAATATTTATTCACAGAAAGTGGAAAAGCACTATCCACATTTTTTGATATTTTTATCACCACTACACAATGCCTATTAGCTGGCGTGGATATAACGTAGGACCCAATGCCTCTTATGGGGAAAATATATATAAGAAAGTTGAACTGCCAACAACTGTTTTGTCCATACATTCTTATCCATCAAATGAGATAACAATTAAATTACCAATCGTGCCCGCACCAAGTCCACGCGATCTCCTTTCCTCATCATACAGCTTGTGTTCCCAACAGCAGCACTTCTCTGCACAAATGGAACGAACATGGCAGTCAGAACACGTATGATGATCGGTATCAATCTGCAGATTTAAGCTGAATAAACATATGCATATAAAGCGCTATGGATTTACATGGCACAATACAAATTAACAGCCATTCTTTGCTCTTTTCCCCTTTCTGCATCAAAGGGGCAGCCTCGAAAAGGCGGTGTTCAAAAGCGGCCAAACTTTTCGCTAACCCTTTTGGCTCAAGCAGGCTTTGAGACGAAACAAAAAGGCATCAGGAATTTGGAATCCTCAAACTCCTCGAACAAAACCTTTCTCCTGGTTAAAAATGTCGAGTATGGCAATATGCCAAACGAAAACGGTGGTCTGCAGAAAGTGGATTAGCAGCCGGACATCACAGTGGAGGTCGCCATCGACCAGGTAGATGACCCATACGGCACTCGTGGCCATTACCCATACGAAACTGAACTGGTGGCGCTCATGATGCTGCAGCACGATGAACTCAGACGAGAAAGCAACCAATGAACAATTGAGCTGGCAATTATCCATTGTGAGGCTATCTGCGTTGCGAATTCGCAATGTGGCTGTCTGCACTCCAATCCCCCACACAAGAAATCCCCCCATCTTGCTTCGAAGCAGAGCAGATCGTGCGCAGGAAATGGGGGAAGGGGTCACTGAAGAAGAGAAGAGATGGGCGGACCTTGGTGGCCGGGCTCCTCGTCGTCGTCTGCCTCGGCCTCGGCCTCGTCGGCGCTGAAGTCGGAGTCGCCGGAGCCGGCGCCGACGTTGAGCCACTTGCGCAGCACCACCCTGCGCCACAGCCGCTCCGCGTCGCCGCAGCCCGCGCCGCAGCACAGCATCATCGCCTCCGCCCAGCTCCGCATCACCCCCTTCGCAGCACAAACAAGAACCATCAGCAAGCTATCACAAGCTAGTTCCCAAGCTCAAATCGCCAAGAACCAGTACCTGCTCCTGCCGGCTCCCGCCGTCGCTCCGAGCAGCCGCGTCGTCCCGGTCCCGGTCATCTTGCCAAGGTCGGAGCAACGGAGCCGCCGGGGAGGAGGAGGACGCCATTGCCGTCGCGTCCGCCGGTGGACTACTGCTGCCTCTCTGCGGGGTCATCTGGGTTTTGAAGCGGGGCGCCCCGACGACAGCCGTATCTGTGGCGGAAGAGTTCGTGGGGCAATTGACTGCCGCATCGTCGGCGGCGATGATGGATGGATGGTTAAGACAGCGAGGAGTACCGGCGACCCGTTCGGCTCGTCGCCCGTCGTCTCTTTCTTAACTGCTTTGCCTTGCTCCTAACCGTATCATTATCCCATCTCTATTTTTTTTAATATTCTCTATTTTTTAAGGGTATCTTAATAACAACATCTTCAACTCGAAAAAAAAATCAAACAACGACATGTTTTTCTTTTCTTCTACGAGCTGGTTTCGAGTATTTTCAGCATTTTCCTTTTGCCGCCATGTGCATTTCATTCTTTTTTTTTATAAACATGTGCATTTCATTCAGGAAGGCGTACTTTGTTGCTGTATATATTCCTGAAATATTTGTCATCAAATATATCTTCATTCCCACGCGTCGTGCGAAGCAGAAATGCGGCATGATTTAAAGAGAAATAGAGTATACGAAAGACCCACACGACATGGTTGATGGTTGATGTTCTCATTTCCTTTCCCTTGCCTCGGTGGCTTTCAGAACCTGGTTTTAGTCGAGATGTTTTGTATGGTTGTCGTGGTTTCGTTTCTACGAAATGGAGCCGAGGGGGCTCCCCTTTGATCGAAAAAAATGATTCGACGGGAAATGCATTAGGCTCTGTTTGCAGTTGTTGAGCTGCAGCGTGCTATACTAAACTTAATTAATAATAATTTGTTATGAAAAAAAAATCGTGAAACCAATTATCTAGTTAGCCAAAGAGAACAGTTGACAAAGAACTGATTGGAAGAACTGGATTGCCATAATCCACCTCAATCAGCCTTAACTGACCTAACTGCCTAAGCACATCATTGTACAGCAGCAGTGTGCTGGATTTGGCCCAATCGTTTGAATTACTTGTGATTT
This sequence comes from Triticum monococcum, assembly GCA_034509565.1. Taxonomy (NCBI): domain Eukaryota; kingdom Viridiplantae; phylum Streptophyta; class Magnoliopsida; order Poales; family Poaceae; genus Triticum; species Triticum monococcum. Next base: position 588,660,945 of record CM067841.1, read on the forward strand.
CCAATGAGTTCCAGGGAAAAGAAACACAAAGAGATCCTCAATGATTCGGCGACCGAGCATCCCTCCAACATGATTGAACTCGAAGCAAAATACTACTACTACATGTACCCGGACTTTGGTACAGGATGAAATCGTGCAGGAAGCGAGTGCGCAACGCATGTTTATTTTCCTATTCAGGGGATGACTAACCCGGCCTCTTGGCATGGTTGAGGGTCATCTTTTGTGTGTATATATATATATATACTATGCTGTTGCGCTGACTATTAGCTTGCATTCTCATACATGGAAAAAATAGTGGTGGAAACAATGCTTCAGCCAGTTAATGATCATCTTCTTCTGTGCCTGCAGATGGTGGGAGCCCAATAATGATAGCCGATAATGGCTATAGTTAAGTTCGACCTTGATATGATTGATTAATTACAACAGTCCAAGATCTCGATAAAAGCAGCCCTTGCCTAATGCCAATAATCAAACTGCTCCTCCCGATTACTTGCTCTGATTATCATCAATCACAGGTCTGAACCATTCCTAGCCAATAAGCAGCAATTTGACAGAAATTATAAAGGGGAATTAGGCAAGTGGCAACAGAGGTCGGCAAAGAGGCATGGCCACACGCAACACAACGCAGGTCGCCGTGGCGAATGGACAAGGTGATGTTGAGCTGGATCGGATCACTTTGCAGATACCACCAACGCTTATCAGCTGGACTTTTCTTTTCTTCTCCATAAAACGTGCAAGCATGGATCAGCCAACAACACTATTTTTCTCTTCATCAGCGAAGACTATCAAAAGTGCGAAAAAGCCAGGCAACATAAACCATCTAAATTGCTAGTGAAAACGAACAGCCGAGAAATCGAGGGGCGTTGATAAAGGGTTCGGGTTGAATCCCCAGGATAAGCGACAGCAAGTGCGAAATTGGCTGCAAAGATCTGATGTATCCCATCATCATGCAACAAAAGGAGCTTCTTCTTGCCCACACAACAAAACAAAAACCGTTCGCTATATTATTTCGCTGTCAGTCACAGGCCCCTTGCCTTCAAAGGAGAAGCAGATAGCGCGCGCATGTTAAAAGTAAACAGACTTAGAATCATCCACTTGTCAAGCCTCGTGATGGACAGACGGGCGACTAGCCTGATGGCGCGTCCACAGCCGGAGAGGAGTCGGCGCTTTTCTGGGCTTCCAGAGCTGCAAGCCGCTTGTCGAGAGCTTTGTAACGGGCGTCCAAGTGGTCGTGCAGACCTTTCACCTGGAAAAGTTGTGATTTAAAGATCAGATGCTTATCTTCAACCCAACCAGTATCATGCAGGTGTATAGTGGAAATGCAGAGGGAGCATGGTTAACAAACACCACATGTATAGAAACCTCAATCTTGAAGCTCAGACAATGATTGCGCTGCTTAAAAGCCCATGACATGTGGAAGACAACTTCACTTATGAAAAACATCCACAACTAAGCTTTACCTCAGAGGAAGAAATATATCCTCAACTAAGGTTAGTTCCAACCGCTCAAAATTAGCATAAGACGCCCATCCCCACATTTCAAGCAACTTCTTATGGGATACGAGCATGTGTCTTTATCACATCTCCCTGGACAAATTTCAGCCTTTCATCTATGAAATTCTGCCCATTTACATGAACTACTGAACAATCCCACCAGTGCATACGGAATGACCATGGTAAATCAGACATGATGAATTATCCTAGTGTTCTTGTCATATTTCATTGTCAGGATATCTATTGTTCCATCATTCTGATGAAGTTACCCCAATTTCATACTGAAAGGTAGTCAAAACCACCAACATTCTTGTTGATGAGACGAACATGTCAGCTTCAAACGCTATGAGACAGGTAATGTCCAAAAATATTATATAGTAGTACTATATGATTAAGTTTATCATGGAATAAAACATCTATGCCTTTGCAAATATACGTTGGAACTTGGAAGATTGGTTCTGCCAATGAAACTGAAATGCTCCTGAGATATGCTGCGCCAATGAATGCCAATGCTCAAGTCATTTGCAGAAGTTAAGTTCAACTGTGACCATGGCATGCTGTTAACACTAGGTGCATCTTCAAATGCATGATCACTTGCAATCTACATTGTCAGTCAGGGCATTACCATCTGGTAATGTGCAAGGAGCTGCAGACACATTGTTTTAATAACTTTCAAAGTGGATGCGTGTGTGTGTGTCTGGTTACCGCGGTATAAGACAGTAATAAAGCAATAGATATCCATCCATCCATGCATAATCCGGAAGGTCAAGCTGCAGAAAACTAGTCACGTGCATTTAGACAAGACAACAAATCGTTGGGGAACTAGATGAAAAGATGGCGTATGAACAAAACATGGCGTCCATGCAATGATGCAACTCGGATCTTGCCCAAAACACCGTGGGTCAGATTGCCCCTCCTATCAGTGTCAGTGCAAGTTAGTACAAATGTACAATCTACTGAACTGACAAATAGGCCATTAACTTGATATAAGCCAAGATACTAGTACATCACACGAGGTGGAACTGGAACTGGAACTGTTGGCGAAATTCAAATCAGCATTGCCGGTTACCAGTCAGAGCTTGCAGGAATTAGAATCCTGACAGGCCATTGAAGCATTAACATGTAATCACCACAGGCACCCCTAGATAATCAGCAAGACCATACTGGGGCATACCAATTCAGACCTGGCTGGCGGGTATCGCTGCCCATCACTGGACGGGCTCTCCTGGTGGTGGTGGTGGGTATCAGAGTAGGGCGCTGGCATGCAGTTTCAGGGCCGGCCAGTGAGGCCAACAGGAACGTGATCTAGGAAATCAGCAGCGCGATTCATAGATAGGGTTTTAAGAGGATACGCCGCCTCGGGGAGGGAGGGGGTTTCCCCAATCCCCATTCTTCTTCCTGGACAGGTGCGGTTGGGATCCATGGAGGGGTGGTCCGGAGCACGAGATCTGGGGCGCGGAGGGTGTGGGAGGGGAGGAGGAGGAGGGCGCGGCCCGTACCTGGAGGGCCGTGGAGTCGTGGGCGAGCTTGTAGTCCTTGTAGAGGAAGTAGCCGCCGCCGGCCGCCGCGGCCGCCGCGCCCGCGAAGAAGGAGGCCAGCCTCACCCGCAGCATGAACCCCATCCTCCTCCGCCGCCGCCGCCTCGCCGCCTCCTTGCTTGCGCTCCTTCGTTCCCCTTCCTTCCTTCCGCCGCTCTCTGGCTTCCTTGCTTGCGCCGACTGCGACGGACGATTCGGTGCTCGCGTCGGTCAGACGGCTCGACCTAGGCCTGACACCGGGTCCCGCATGTCAGTGGGGCTCCGCCTTACTGGGCCAGGCTAGCCGCGAAGAGAATGGAAACCTGGGCCGGGCCGACTCGTTCACCAGAATAGCCCGAACGGAGGAGGTGTGCACGGATGAGAAAATTTCCAAAAAAATATCCCCGCGAGGAGATAGAGCTGGAGCAGCACAGCCGCTGACCGCCACGCTCCCCGCGAGCTCGCCTCGCCTCGCCATGCCGCCGGCATCCCTCCTCTCCCTCCTCCCCGCCGCGTCGGTCTCCCCGCGTGCCCGCCGACCCAGGCACATAGCCCCTGCCGCGAGCCACCGCCTCCATTCCCGCATCCCGGTCCTACTCAGCGGGCGAGCTCCCTCGCCGCTCCGCTCCCTACCCGCCTCCTCCGATGTGGTCGAGGGCGGGGGTGGTGGAGGGGGAGGAGGCGAGGAGCTCCACCTGCTCGACAAACCCTTCCCGTCCCCCTCCGGCCCGGAGGAGGACGAGCCCGAGCCAGTGGCCGCTCCGGCGCCGTCCACGGCCGAAGCGCTCGCGCCCTACCTCAACTTCTTCCAGGTGAAGGGCGCCGACGCCAGCGAGGGAACGGCCGACGCCCCCTCCGCCGGGAAGCACGCCTCGGAGGACGGGGCCGTGTCGGCCGGGCGCGGGGTCATCTACTACGACCCCAAGCCCGGGGACCTGGTCGTGGGCGTCGTCGTCGGGGGCGACGCGCGGGCAATCGACGTCGACGTCGGCGCCGGAGGCGAGCCGGCGCTGATGCTTACCAAGGAGGCGGCGCCCGCGTCCCCGGAGGAGTTCGGTTACCTGGCGTGCGACGTCGCGTCGGGCGGCGCGAGGGAGTTCGCCGCGGAAGGCAGGGTGGGCGTCGCGGCCGGCGGAGTGGGCGCGAGGGTTGGGAGGACCGGGAAGGAGAAATGTGCGCCGGTGGTGGGCGTTGGCACGGTGGTGTTCGCCGAGGTCCTCGGCCGAACACTTGGTGGGCGGCTGTTGCTGTCTTCGCGAAGGCTGTTCCGGCGCGTCGCGTGGCACAGAGTGAGGCAGGTCCTCTATGACTCTCCTCTCTATTGTTGTTCTTTGAATTTGATGAGCTGATCTAGTATTAGCCATGATTTGATCGTTCAATGTATGTTTTGATGTGCACTGTCAGTAGTTCAGTACTACCAGATACAGATATAGTTTGTTTGAACATAATGCAGTACAGGTACTGCAAACACCCTACTAATGTGGTGTGTATGATTAGTATCAGGAGTAGATTTTTCATATACTGGCCGGCCTATCTAAAGGCTCGAGCTATTAAAGCACTGTGATATATATCTTGCTTGTAGGTTAATAGGCAATTAGTATGTACTATCATAGCTTGCTCCTAGGTTAATATGCAATTTTGTCTTCAAGGTTCTTAGCATGGCATGAGTCTATCATTTGGCGTTGCAGCCCAAAATAGAGCATATCATGACATTGTTAAGAACATAGAGTGATTTAATGCTTAAGTGCATGGAGAAATGATTGGTATTAAATCAGTATGATCATGGGACCTTGTAATCTTCCGACTAATAACAACATACATGCATCCGTCGTTTACCCTATTGTATCGTAAAATTTATGTTTCACATCTTGGATGCAGAGCAGTGCAATGGAAAAATTTGTAGGATGGAAACCCTTGTTTTCGTCATGTTTTTTCGATGACAATGGATGATTGGACATGAATGTGACCTATGAAGTTTTGAGTTCAATAGCTATTATTTTTATTCTAAATGTTTTATATATGACAATTTCTGTACATACTGATGTCCAGATAAAGCAGCTAAATGTACCTATCAAGGTTAAAATTTCTGAGTGGAATGCTGGAGGCTTGTTGTCAAGAATTGAGGTGCGGGTTACTCATAACGAGTTCAATGGATTACACTACACTCCACTTTCAAACTTTGTAGCTAAAACTCACATCCATGATTCCATCATTTAGGGGCTCCGGGCGTTCCTACCTAAGCCTCAGATGATGACTAGACCAAGAAATTTTACAGATCTAAAGAACAATGTAAGACACACATCATTCCTTCTATCTAGTTTTGTCAAGTTATTGTCAATAAAGTGGCTGTAACTTGTGAATTATATTGTTTCTTCTGCACAGGTTGGTCGACAGATACATGTCTGTATTACAAAGATTGACGAAAGGACTAACGAATTAATAATTAGTGAAAAAGAAGCTTGGGTAAGTTAACTGCATGTTTACATGGGCCTCCTTTCAGTCTGTTGTCCTTACCTGCAGCATTCACTAACATGTTGTTTGCCAGGATATGATGTGTTTTCACTCTGGCTCTTCATAGTAGAGAATCTTGGTCCATCAACTTATTGAATTGCCTAAAGACACAATGCAAGACATGTTTATTTAAATAGCTTTTGCTACAGTCTACAACTCGTGATACATACACTTGAAGTATCTATATCAATTGAATTCTGCAGCACAATGAGTACCCTTGAGTTCTTATGATTAATTTTGATCTTCGGTACTTCTTTTAGGCAATGTTATATCTTAAAGAAGGGGCTCTCTTGGAAGGGACAGTCCGCAAGTTGTTCCCATATGGTGCACAAATTAGGATTGGGGAGACTAACAGAAGGTAATATCACTAAACTGAACTAAAACCACAACACTTATTTTGGAACGGAGGGAGTACATACTAAATATTGCATTTCTTCTTTTCTGCCAAAGTTCATTTTACACTTGAAAGTTGAAGGAGCATACCTTCCAGTTCCATCATTTCATTAGTAGCTGCTGATAAGTTTATTTTTGGCCATATTCTCTTATAGTCGTGCATATGCTTTAGTATGGCTTACTCCTATTTTATGACAAACAAAAAATATGTTTACCAAATAATTTAGAAGGTTGCTGTTGCCACAATATGTTTTAAATCTGGGCAACATTGATGATGCTACTAGATTATATAAATATAATTGTCAATCTTGCTCCTTTTGACATTCTTAACTGGATTGCCTGAACAAAAGAGTGATTGTTAATTTTAGTGAAACATAGGATTTACTGACTAGCCTTCACACTGATGAGTTCCATTGGAAATTCTGATAATTCGCCAGATAATGAGGTCTCCCTTCTTTTATCAATCTCCTGGCTTAGATTATGAGTGATTGCCCTGTGCTCTAGCGAAGGGCTTGTCTTGTTCCTGGAATATGTACTTCCAAGTATTTACATGTCATGCTTCACTTCCATTTATAATAGATCTTTCCTTTCAAAAGGCACTCCCTCGTTCCAAGATGTTCTAACTTTTTTATGAATCAGATGTATATTGACGCGTTTTAGTGTATTAGTTCACTCGTTTCAGTTTGTATATGTAGTCCATATTGAAATATCCAAAACATCTTATAATTCAGAACGTAGCTATAGTACTCCCTCCGTCCCATAATATAAGACGGTCTTTGACACTGCATTATGGGACGGAGGGAGTATTATCCATCTTCTATTGTTGCATGCCCGAATACAGTTTGGACCCCATCCAGTCTCATTGAACCATAGACATCACTCTGTTCACTTGGCAAGCTTGTGAACAATGTAGAGGTGGGAACATTTCGGATGTTTAATTTACAGCTCTGTGATGCTTCTGCAGTGGTTTGCTGCATGTCTCAAAGATAACACACGGTCAGCTGAGATCCGTCAGTGACGCGCTCAGCGTGGGCGAGAGAGTGAAAGCGCTTGTGATCAAGTCGACGACGCCAGACAGAATTGCTCTTAGGTATGCCGGAAAAAAAACTCGCAGAAACTAAAAACCATGTATGTTCAGCACTGAGAGCTCACATGTTTCGGCTGTGTGCAGTATTAGGGACCTTGAGAGCGAGCCTGGACTGTTTCTCTCCAACAAAGAGGTAAGAGCACCGCCTCTTTGGCTCTTCAATTTTACATACTACTCCCTCCGTCCGAAAATACTTGTCATTGAAATTGATGTATCTAGATGTATTTTAGTTCTAGATACATCCATTTTCATCCATTTTGATGACAAGTATTTCCGGACGAAGGGAGTATATGTGTCAAGCTGCCAATGGTGAAGGTAGTCACATTTTTCATTTCCTCTGGTTTCCGCAGAAGGTGTTCGCCGAGGCTGAAGAGATGGCGCGAAGATACCGGGAGCAAATGCCGGCGACGCCTCGGTCTGGCGAGGGGCCCGACGACGGCTACGACGATACCGTCCCGTTCGAGGACGAAGCGGAGTCGTACGCCAACTGGAAGTGGCTGAAGTTCATCAAGTCCGACAGAGCAGACTGTAACCCCAGTGTCACCGAATCATCGGGATTGTAACGCAGGAATACCGATTGCTTCTGCGCAAATTTTGTTCAGTCCAGTGCTGGTCAGCCTCACGGTGTTGATGAGTGCATCACAAGGTGAACTCAAAGGTGTCGGTGAGCGGCACGCGGCACCCTGAATCCCCGATCGATCTCACGATCACAGGTCGCTGTTTGCCGTGCCTTGGTTGCTCTGACGCGCACTGCTCAGCTGCTCGTCGCCGTATGTGTCAAGGCTGGTCCTCGCCGTGGCTATTCATCGCAACAGTGAAGCAGAACGTCGCACAGTGGCCGACTGACAACCTTGGAATGACCTGCCGGTGCGTGCAACAGCCCCAAGCCTACATAGCAGCCGACCCATCGTGTCAACAGACGATCGATCTGGATCGGAGCGGCCCTTTACTCGCCTCCGGGAGTCAGGATGAGAGCGACGGCTCGGCTCCTCCATGGGAACACCGGCCGACAGGGTTCGACGTGATTAGCCACTTCATTAGCGCGTTAATCCTGTCGTTGGCGGACATGATTTGGTCGTTACGGAGTAATTTATGCATCGGATGGATATAAAGTGTCGCGTTGGGGTGTGATGTCGTCGTCGGGGAATTCTTTGGGGCCGAGACAACCGCTGCGTCGAGAAAAACAAGCATGCGACCGCGAATTGTTTTATTTTATGGCGATGAGTGATTCAGTGGCTTCGTAAGAGACGAAAGCGAGGCTAAATTAAGTTTGTTTTTGTTGAGCCTATCTATCATCGCCGGCCACCGAGATTTCTCAGGTGTCACGTCGCAGACACTTCGGTTCGGTTCGGTTCAGGCTTCTCGACAAAGCTCCATCTGCGTACCAACTGATTAGTTTATGGGGAAATGCCAAGGGCGTGCTCCTCGTCGCTGAGATGGTGAGATACACCACCCACCTTCCTTGATCATGCTATATGGACGACTATAAAGTGGATTAAGGCGGGAGCCGTGAGCGGGCAAATTACTAGAGAATATGTACATCGCAATCGTCTTCACTCTTGCGCCCCGACGCACTGATAGTCAGCTCTCTTTTTTTGATACCAACGTACTCTCTTCGGTGTTTTTTACTCTGCATATTAGAATTCTCTAAAATCAAACTTCACAAAGTTTGACCGTATTTATATAAAAAAATATCAACATCTGCCATGCTAAAGTTATATAATATGAAACTTTAAGTCATGACACACTTAGTGGTATTGATTTTAGATTGTGAATGTTGGCACTTTTTTTACAAAGTTGGTCAAACTTTACGAGGCTTGACTTGAGTCAAATCTTATATGCAAACTAAAAAGGACCGAAGGGAGTACTTACAATCAGCCAGCTGTATCCTGTAGCTCCCATTGATCTGTGCGTGGTTCGCCTTTCCTAGTGCTTAAATAATAGTATGACTACAGTACCCATCGTAGAGAGAAAGGTAATATACAGTACGGTCGGTATGATGCACGTACGTGCCCAGTTGGGAGATTGAAGATGGGCACTGGTAAACTGTGGTGGCACGTACCGATCGAGCGATTTACCGCGAATTAATTGGGAGTATGAGTATTCGGGTATGGGGGCAACGCAGCGTACAGTTTTTGATTTGGTGAATGGTGAACGAGCTGCTCCGTCCCCCTCCTCGTGTAAAACAAGAAATACAGTCTTTTCCTTTCAACCTGGAAGATGCATGGCTTCTCCTTTTGCACCATCTATCTATGCCATACTAGCATTGACTCCTCTTTTTCAGTTTTTCCACACGAGTGGTTGATGCGTCTTGTTTTCTTTCTTGATACGGAAGCAGGCACTTCACCGAGGAGGCGGGTACTCCTGGTAAGGCATTCCATCGATGCCTCCCTTCCCTTACTCACAGCTCAATCTCCCTGGCTATATAGCATGCGGTAGGTTCCAGTGCTGGAGTATGCATCGATCGTACGTGCACACGTTGGAATTGATTTCCACCACGTAACCACCGAACCGGACTGCCGGAGGGTTAACTGAACCAGACCGGTCGGCCCTATGTATCGTCCATATATAGCACTCCTTCTACAAAATATTATAAAAGCGTTTAGATCATTATTTTATAGTATTTTAAATATGTTTATATTAGTTTACGGAGGGAGTATGTACTGATTCCGTTCGTGCGCCGCCATGGGCAACACGGACACGGACACAGCCACGCGCCCGTGCGTACCCCCGCCGTGCTAGCTGGGGCCATGCATATGCACGCGTCGCCGGCCGGGGCGCTCCGCCGAGCAGCACGCCGTCGCGTCGCTGCTCATGTGCTCGCCATGCCGCTCGAATATCTACGTGACACCGACGTACCATGGGGTGGCCCTGAGACCGTGTACACCAACCACTGAGCTCACGGTCAAGCGCCGTTACATCAAAGGTCCAAATCCGAGAACCATTTGGCCGGGCCCGTAACGTTGCCTGCCGGCGTGCCTCACCTCGCCTGTAAAACGACTCGCGCGCGTCGAGGTGATGGAGCGAGCTCAACGTCCCTTCCACCTGGCCGCCGACGAAAGAGCTGGCTGGCTAATCAATATCGATCCATCAGTCACGCATGGATGCGCGCCTGGTAGCGTCGTGACGATTAGAGGATCCAAACGTGCCCTGACTAATCAGGTTAGATTCTTTTGATCTACATTTTTCGTCAGCAGCGGCTGTTGTTTTGGTGCGTTGGTTCTATGGGGCCTTAGCACTACGACTTTCCGACTGCCTACTACAACAAAATTTACCCGGCTCCAGCGAAGGAGGGATGATGACAGCGGCACGCCTTTGGCTCGCTTCAGTGCTTGTAGTCGTCGCTAGGTAATTTACGAATCTGAATGTAATTTTTATTATTTCTAGCGTTCGTTATACTATCATGATTGAAGATGAATAGATTGAAAGTTTTTTTGAAAAAAATAATTAGCGTCCCGGTCGGCGTTGCACGCTAGCCCAGCCCCGCGATCGATCGATCGGCCCGGCCGGAACGACGTACGTACGTACGTACGTTGTTCGCACGTGATCTTCCTTTCCTCCATCTCAACGGCTCCTGATTCCTTCGCTGTCGCACTTGGATTTGCCAGTCATGATCCTAAACTGGTTTGTTAATCAAGTACGGGGTACCCACATTATTGCTTCCTCCGGCCACCTCACTTACTTCACACCTCCCTCTCGCTCCACAAGCTTGTATTAGTGTTTCTTCTTTGTATTTCATCTCCAAAAACGTCATATGACAGTATAAAGAACATCGGTAATGAAGAACACACCCACATCCTAGACAACATATCAACGGATGCGAACACTGCAGCGAGCTGAATGCGCGCCGCTGTCATCGGCCCTCTCTCGTCATAGCCGGACAAACTTTGCCGTAAACAATCAGAGAATGCCGCTAAGGCCCCATAAGACCAGTGCACCAGAACAGCAACCGTCGTCGATTTCGAGCAAACGTAAATCACAAGGATCTAACTTGTAAACACACGAACACAAACAAACGAATAAGGATCCAAGCAGAACCACCGGAAACTAGTACCGATCGAATCCCACGAGGCCCATTGGAGACACATTTCAACACGCTCTGTGACGATGCTAGACGCACCGCTGAGGCCGGGACTAAGCGGGGAGAACACAACTCGACATATGCAACTGGGATAGGGTGAACACAACTCGACATGTGCTAATGGTAGCATTGAAGGTTGTTGGCCTTCTGGAGTTAATCATGCTCTGAAAGAGCAGCCGACCAAAATGCTTGACCTTGTTAGGTAACCTATTACCCAATATCATCCCATCATCGTCTTCATGTGGTGTGTAGGTGGCCTTAGTGTAGAATGATCAAGCCGTTGACGAGGAACCAGCCATCATTGTCATTGTTGCATTGAGAAATCACACAACAAAGTTATCGACACAATCAACGATGCAGAAGCAAACTGAAGTTATGTGATTTCAAAGGTTACATTCCAACCCAGTTTCACATGATTAATGCAAAAGTTTGTGTTTTTCAATTCATTCATTCCAAACAAGTGTTGGATTTTTTGTGGCACCGTGACGAACTGGAGTTCAAAACCCTATGACCTCCAACAAACACATTCATGATAGTGTTCACAAGGAATACAAAATCCAGTCACGAAACCTCGTATCAGCACACCTCGCTCGTACTGACATGGTGCACACTTGAAATGATATGCATTCTTTCTCTGATATATAAAAATAGTAACCAAAACACATCAGGATTTTCCCATCATGGCCATGGAGGGTCCATGGTTGATTCTCCGCGAGAAAACAAAGAAAAGGATTCCCCGGGGCTTCTAAACCGTCGTCCTTAATCTACAATCATGATATCCGTTTAAGGCTTTAATCACCGCACATGCCGCGGGGCCCCACCACCCGACGCCCGCGTAATCGGTCCCCCTTTGTCCCTACTTCGCCCACCCAAATTCTATGCTTAAGCATTTTGACTTATGCAAAAAAAAAGTCAAACCTCAAATGTTACCTCCAATGTTAAACTTAATTTTGTTTCTGTTTCACCAATGAAGCACAACTATCCCGCTTTGCATGAATTTTTTTCAAGCGTGCTTGTTATACTAACAATAACATCTAAAAACTAGAATTTTAAAATCTAAGTATTTGTTCTGAATTTACTGTTCATCTGGGAGCATTTGCACCCGAGAGCCAAAACGGCCACCCCGTTTTCAGTTCGCTCATTCTTTTTTTGAACGAAAGGGGTTGCCCCCTTGCCCCAACTTTTTATTAAAAAAGCAAAGACAACCAAAGATCAGAGTTCACAGCTCTCGGCTCCAGCCAGAAGTAGCCACATCAGAATTATTATAGACGCAAGCATCAATAGTCTGAAAATCCACCAGAAAGCGACGAAATGGCCCCTATAGGAACTACCAGCGCGGAGGCTACGAACTCCCTACAGACGCATCAAACGTGCCATGCAATTCTAAGCAACTCCCCGCGATGATGGTCGAGCAGCTTCAAGCATTGGAGGAGTAGCACAGCTTGGGAGTCCACGCACAGGATCTTCCATTGATAGATATGTCTCCCCACCATCTCCAGCACACATTTGATGTTTCGCCATCTTCGCCCCTGGAACACAATTTTATTTCGAAACAACCATAAGCTCCATAAGGTAGCAGCAGAAATCAAGTTTACATCATCAAAACTTTTTTTTCTTCCAAAAAGGAAGCAAAGATTCAAACGAGTCAGGTACAGGCATCTTGGTACAATTAGCTATCACCAGCCACACTTGTCTGGCCACCACACACTCAAAAAACAAATGTTGGATGCTCTCAGGTTCACAGTAGAAGACACAAGTCAGGTCTTCCACATGCCGGCGTTTAGCCAGATTGTCCCTAGTCAGACTCTTATTGTGCACAGTTAGCCATAGAAACACATGGATATTAGGGGGAACTTTAATTTTCCAAATATAATCCCTCCAGATAGAGACCATGCCCCCCCCCCCAATTAATCATCTTATACATAGATTTAATAGAGTATAACCCTTTACTTTCCAAGGACCAAATAGGCTTATCAGCCATGTTGTTAAAAGGAACATTTTTAATCACATTAAGTAGTTCATTCCAGGAGCACAAGACATCCTCATTAACACACCTTCTAAAGGTCAGCTGTAAATACTCCCCATCCCACACCTGGGCAACAGAGGCCTCTTGTTGTTGACAAATCACAAAAAGATCCCAAAATCTAGTTTTGAGTGAACAATCACCCACCCAGGTATCATGCCAGAAAGAGATTTTTCTCCCATTCCCAGGGATCCACCTATAAAAGGTTTTGGCAGCAGAGCAAGCCCAGGTGAAACTCTTCCAGAAGGGAGAGCCTACTCCAGCCTTAGCCCATAGTATATTTGGTCTATTCACATTATACTTGTATTCTAGCAATTTCTTCCAGTCACTATCCCTATCATCAAAAAAACGTTTACTCCAAGCAGCAAGCAAGGACATGTTGAATTCCCTGAGATTAGGAACCCCCAAACCACCCCATTCTTTCCTTTGAGAGACCAGCCCCCACTTGGCTAGATGGTACTTATGATTGTCTTCAACATTACCCCAGAAAAAATGAGCCATTTGAGAAGTGATAGCATCAATAGCCCACTTAGGAAATTTCATAATGGACATTAAGTATGTAGGAATACTAGCAATAAAAGTAGTAAGTAAAATCAATTTACCCCTATAAGACAGATGTCTGCCCAGCCACCCAGATATTTTCCTGATAATTCTATCAATAATGGGCTGTATATCTTCTCTTCTAAGTTTCTTGAAGTGAAGAGGAACCCCAAGATATTTAAAGGGGAAATCCCCAATTTGGCAACAGAAAATTTGGGCAAATTCCTTAGCAGTCTCCTCATCAAGATTGATGGTATGCAAATCACTTTTGTGGAAATTGATACAAAGACCAGAGAGTTTTTCAAAACAAGCCAGGATCCATTTCAAGTGTTTGGCATGATCAGCAGAAGCATCCAAGAACAGTAATGTATCATCAGCATATTGCAAGCTGACCACACCACCAGGCACAACATGAGGCAAAAGCCCTTTGATCAAGTTATGGCTAGTGGCTTTCTTAAGCATTTTAGAAAAATCATCAGCAACTAAGTTAAAAGAAGAGGAGATGAAGGATCTCCTTGCTTCAACCCTCCCCCCCCCCCCACAAAATGAGGACCAATGGTGTCATTAATTTTCACAGCAAAAGTACCTTGATAGAGGCAGCTACAAACCCAATCTATCCACTTCTCACCAAACCCTCTAGACCTCAACATTTCCACAAGGAAATCCCAATTAACTCTATCATAGGCTTTTTCATAATCCAATTTCAGAACCAAGCCACTAGACCCGGATCTATGGATCTCATGAATCACTTCATGAACCATGACCACACTTTCAAGAATAAATCTCCTTTAATAAATGCAGTTTGATTTTGAGAGATGATTCTGTCACGGATAGGGGAAGCCCTAGTATTCATAGCCTTTGAAAAAATCTTCACAGAACAGTTCCCAAAGCTAATAGGCCTAAAAAAATTCATATCTTTAGCATCATTCACCTTAGGGATCAGGGTAATAATAGCAAAGTTCAATCTAGATACATCCAAGGTACCATTCTCAAAATACTTCACTAACCACATAAAGTCATCTTTAATCAACTCCCAAAATGTTTGATAAAAAATAAAAGACAAACCATCAGGACCAGGGGCCCCACCAGCATATGAACTCATAATTGCTTTTTTAATCTCCTCCTCAGAGAAGGGTTTTTCCAAGATCTCTCTCTCTTCCTCAGTGATCATGTCACCATCATCCCAAAAGCCATCATCTAGATGGATATCAGGTTTTTGCTCATAAGAAAAGAGTTTCTTATAAAAGGTGGTAGCAACATCCAGCAAATCCTTAGTGTTAGTAACAGGGCCATCAGGACCATTTAGTTCAGCCAGATGGTTCTTCCTATGTCTATGATTAGCTAAAGCCATAAAATAAGCATTATTACGATCCCCTTCCAAAATTTTCCTATCCCTGGACCTTTGCCATAAGGCAGTCTCTTCCTTTTTCCAAATATCATCTAGCTCTTTCTTAATGAGATTCAGTCTCTCCCCCTCACTAGGAGATAGTTGACTATGCTCTGATTTCACATCCAATATGTCAAACTCCATAAGGAGGGATTTCTTCTTTTTTTTTCATGGCAGCCTCTAAATTAATACTCCAACTATCGTGGTTTTGTTACGGCAGATGTCCTAGAGAAAGGACTTAGTCGTGGAGCCATCGCGACGGGTTAGCTTGAAGGGGTTAAAGCGGACACAAGGACGCAAGAGAGTTTATACTAGTTCGGCCCCTTCGATGAAGGTAAAAGCCTACGTCTAGTTGTGATGGAATTGATGGGGTTTCGATGACTAGGGAGCAAACAAGCTTCGCCTAAGTCTCGAGTTGTTGTCTGTCCTTTGAACTGCCGCCGGGTCGTCCCCTTTTATACACGGGTGACGCCCGTCAGTTCACAGATTCCCAATACCGGCTCATAGATGTGCCTGGTTTGGTCTCTACTTATTCCTAACTTACAGCACAAGTTACATACCAACGCCGGTTTACGGCTACAGGCCTTGAACCGACTATGAGCCTTGAGCCCTCATCTGCCTTCTTGGGTTTAACATAATTAACTACTGATGAAGTTAACTGTGACGCCCCCGATTCGACCGTACACTAATCATACACGCAAACGTGTACGATCAAGATCAGGGACTCACGGGAAGATATCACGACACAACTCTACAAATAAAATAAGTCATACAAGCATCATATTACAAGCCAGGGGCCTCGAGGGCTCGAATACAAGAGCTCGATCATAGACGAGTCAGCGGAAGCAACAATATCTGAGTACAGACATAAGTTAAACAAGTTTGCCTTAAGAAGGCTAGCACAAACTGGGATACAGATCGAAAGAGGCGCAGGCCTCCTGCCTGGGATCCTCCTGAACTACTCCTGGTCGTCGTCAGCGGGCAGCACGTAGTAGTAGGCACCTCCGGTGTAGTAGGAGTCGTTGTCGACGGTGGCGTCTAGCTCCTGGGCTCCAACATCTGGTTGCGATAACCAGGTAGAAGGGATAGAGGGAAAAGAAGGAGAAAGCAACCGTGAGTACTCATCCAAAGTACTCGCAAGCAAGGAGCTACACTACATATGCATGGGTATCAAATGGAGTAAGGGGATCATATGTGGACTGAACTGCAGAAAGCCAGAGTAAGAGGGGGATAACTAATCCTTTCGAAGACTACGCTTCTGGCAGCCTCCGTCTTGCAACATGTAGAAGAGAGTAGACTGAAGTCCTCCAAGTAGCATCGTATAGCATAATCCTAACCGATGATCCTCCCCTCGTCGCCCTGTGAGGGAGCGACCACCGGTTGTATCTGGCACTTGGAAGGGTGTGTTTTATTAAGTATCCGGTTCTAGTTGTCATAAGGTCAAGGTACAACTCCGGGTCGTCCTTTTACCGAGGGACACGGCTATTCGAATAGATAAACTTCCCTGCAGGGGTGCACCACATACCCCAACACGCTCGATCCCATTTGGCCGGACACACTTTCCTGGGTCATGCCCGGCCTCGGAAGATCAACACGTCACAGCCCTACCTAGGCGCAACAGAGAGGTCAGCACGCCGGTCTAAATCCTATGGCGCAGGGGTCTGGGCCCATCGCCCTTTGCACACCTGCACGTTGCGTACGCGGCCGGAAGCAGACCTAGCCTAGTGGCTTTCCAGTCCAATCCGGCGCGCGCCACTCAGTCGCTGACGTCACGAAGGCTTCGGCTGATACCACGACGCCGGGATACCCATAACTACTCCCGCGTAGATGGTTAGTGCGTATAGACCAAATGGCCAGACTCAGATCAAATACCCAGATCTCGTTAAGCGTGTTAAGCATCCGCGAACGCCGACCAGGGCCAGGCCCACCTCTCTCCTAGGTGGTCTGAACCTGCCCTGTCGCTCCGCCACAAAGTAACAGTTGGGGGCCGTCGGGAACCCAGGCCCACCTCTACCTGGATGGAACCACCTGCCCCTTCAGCCCCCATCTCCGAACAGTACCACAGGTAATGTAACCGTGTAAAGTATATAGTATATGCCCGTGATCACCTCCCGAAGTGATCACGGCCCAATAGTATAGCATGGCAGACGGACAAGAATGTAGGGCCACTGATGGAACACTAGCATCCTATACTAGGCATGTAGGATTGCAGGTAAAGGTAACAACAGTAATAACAAGGACAGGCTATGCATCAGGATAGGAATAACGGAAAGCAGTATCATGCTACACTACTCTAATGCAAGCAGTATAGAAGAGAGTAGGCGATATCTGGTGATCAAGGGGGGGGCTTGCCTGGTTGCTCTGGCAAGAGAGAGGGGTCGTCAACTCCGTAGTCGTACTGGGTAGCAGCGGCGTCGGTCTCGGTGTCTAGCGAGAGAAGAGGGGGAAGAAACAATAAATATTTAAGCAAGCAGATGCATAGCGATGCATGACATGACAAGTATCTGTGCTAGAGGTGCCCTAACGCGGTATGAGGTGATACCGATGAAGGGGGGGAACATCCGGGAAAGTATCCCCGGTGTTTCTCGTTTTCGGGCAGAGGAGCCGGAGGGGGAAAGTTGCGAGTTTGATATGTTAGGGGTGCGTGGCGGACGAACGGGCTGCGTATCCGGGTTCGTCTCGTCGTTCTGAGCAACTTTCATGTACAAAGTATTTTCATCCGAGTTACGGATTATTTTATATTAATTTCTAATGTTTTTATTCATTTCGAAATTATTTTAATTCAATTTAAATAGTAAAAGCTATGTGTACTCAGCAGAGACCAGCAACAGCCTATGACCTGAGGGGCCAGGGGGCCCAGTTGACCAAGTCAACAGTTGACTGGTCAATGTTGTGAATAGTGCGGGTGAGACCCACATGTCATTGTCACAATATCCTAATTAGCCTATTAATTAGTTTAATTAGCTAATTAGGTTAACTAATGTTTAATTAAATAAGATTAATTAAGTTAATTAATTATCCAATTAATTAATATTTTTATTAATTTTTCATTCTAATTTTTCTGGGGCGTGGGTCCCGGCTGTCTGTGTCTTAGTGGAGGCCACGGGGCGGGTTAGCGGGCGTAGATGGGCGACGGGTGCCAGCCCGCTTGGGCGCTTGCCCCAGACAGCCGCGCGGCGGGACTGGGGGGCCGCCGGCAGGGCGACAGCGTCAGCGCCAGGGGGTGGAGTGGGGGAGGTGGAGCGGTTGGGGGCGGCAGCAGCGGGCGCCGGGTGGCCATGGAGTGCGGGGAGCGGCGGTGAGCGCCAGCGTGGAGGTGTGGGCGCGCTGCGAGGGGAACGACGCGTGACAGCAGTAGCGCGATGGTAGGAGCAGCAGCACAACAGCGGTAGTAGTAGGGGAGTGGCAGCGCGGGGCACGGGCCGCGGCAAGCACGGGACGACCATGGGGCAGCAGCGGTGCATAGAGGCAGTGGGGGCGCGTCCAGGGACACCGTGGTGCGTGCCGGCACACGCACGCGCGACGCGAGGGAGTGGCGGACAATGGCGCACGGGAGAAGGGGAAGGACGATAGGGGGTGGATCCTCACAGGGGAGCTGCAGGGGGAAGGCAATGGGCTCGGGGAGGTGACGGCAGCGTCGCCGACGATGAGGGCGGCGGAGGGCGGCGCCGTTCGAGGGAGGTGCCGGCGTTGGGGCCGAGCGGTTCCGGGCTCGGGGTGATCCGACGGGGAGGTGGACGACGAGGCGATGACGACGGTGGGGCGGTTCGACGAGGAAGCGGCACCGACGAGGTAGTAGCGGGGTGACGGGGTCGGCTGTCCGGCGGGGGAGCGTGCCGGCGCGGCCCAGGCGGCGTGGGGCGGCGCAGTCGTCGCCGCAGGGTCCGTTCCCCCGATCCGATCTGGATCGGGGAGGAGGGGGAAGAGCGAGGGGGGGGGAGTGGGTGGCGGCGGAGTGGCAGGATGAGGGAGGAGGTCAGGCGGCGGCGGGCGTCGCCAGGGAGGCGGCGGCGTCCGAGCCCTCCCCTTTCTCGATCCAGATCGGGATCGATGGGGGGTGGAGGAGAGACGTGCGGGAGTGGGGAGTGGGCTAGGTCACGGGGGGGAGAGGGGGGTTAGGTAGTGGGGTGGCTCGGTCCGAGTGGGCCGACTAGTTGGGCCGAGGCCCAGGTGGGCCAAGGGGGTCTTTTATTCTTTTTTTTTGTTTGTTTTGTTTTTCTGTTTTTGTATATTTTTTATTTTCTGTTTATTAGTTTTCTATTTTATTTTATTTTAATTTTAGTTTTATAGAATATAACTACAACTCCTAAATTAAAGTTATAATTTATTCTACTGCCACAAAAAGTTTGACACCTAAATAAAATAGTTTGTATTACTATAATTCTTTTAAAGGCATCTAATTAATGGTCATAGTTGTTGTTTTAATTACTTTAGAATCTTTAAACGTTTTATAAAAGTGTGGTTTTTCCCCCATAATTATCTATGCAATATTTGGTTGACCCCGAACATTTTAGTTTTAATATTTGAAAACTTTTATTGGTTGCCAGTTTTTGAATTTGAATTTGAATCGGTTTCGAACTAACTCGAGATTAGCAACTATTAACGAGGTGTCGTGGCACCATTAGCAGAGGATCACTGTAGCTTAATTACCCGGGCGCCACATTAACCCGGCCCAGATAGGCCGGTTTACGCCCGGTAGTAATATCCCCAACACCAACCTTTAATGATTTTCCTAAGGACTCTGGTTTTACACATCCAGTTCTCAATAGAAGACCTAGCATCCACACATCATGAACAAGCTGAGAGAACCCAGGCTGGGCTAGCCACCATTTCTCAAACCTAAACATCTTAGGATAGTTAGCTCTCCTAGCCCTAGTGTCTAAAACTAGGGGAGTGTGATCACTCCCCACCCTTGGCAAGGCTGTTAAAGTAGAAAGAGGAAAATGCATATCCCAGTCCATAGAAGTGAACACTCTATCTAAGATAGCAAAGATAGGATTATTCTGATTATTGGACCAAGTGAAAGACCTATTGGAAATAGAAATTTCCAATAAGGCCCATTTATTAACTCACTCATTGAAAAGGAAGTCAAGCTTTGCATTAATCACACCATTGCTTTTGTCAGATTGTTGTCTCACAAGATTAAAGTCACCACACACCAATATAGGGTAAGATACAGACTCCAAGATGTCATGTAACTCAGCAACAAACTCCACCTTAAACTCAGGGTAAGCAGACCCATACACCACAATTAATTGCCACACAAACTTATCACTTTTGGTTTTAATGGTAGAAACCACACCAAATTTTTTATTAATAAATCCAATAACTTCAAACATATCACTTCTAAACCCAACCAAAATACCTCCAGCAGTATTCAAGGCAGGCAGAAAATGCCAAGTAAATTGATTTTGTCTCTCAACAGCCTTGAGGAGACCCTCAGAGATGAGCTCTTTTTTAGTTTCTTGAAACCCAATAAAATCTGGGTTAGTCTTAGCAATAGTATCACACGGGCATTGAATTTTTCCTGGTTGTCCCAGCCCCCTAATATTCCAAATGAGACCTATCGTATCTAATTAATTTTAAAAGGATGTCACAAGCCACATGGCTTAACTTTGGTCAAAACAGCTGGAGATTTCTCACATCAATCAACAGTGCCCACTGATTGCTGAGGAGTGCACCCCACTGAAATGAACCCAACCTCTACTTCATCAACATCTAAATTATCAGGCAAACACAGTTTCAGGATTATTATTAGCAAATATCAAGCATTTTTTTCCTTCTCATTAGCAATTAAATCATCAATAATCACATGTTTAGAGCAGGCATCATTGCCAATTTTCAGATTGATTTTCTCAGAATGAACAACAAGGAGATCAGGATCAATAACAACAAATGCGTTACCTTTGTAAGTGTGAGGCACCTCCAAGTTCTTCTCCCTCTTATAGTCAGCAGCTTTCTGCATGATATTCACATGACCATGTCCCTGGTTTGAGGCTTCTGGGCTAGCACAGGCCCCCACTTAGACTTAGTATGTTTCTTCTTCCCAACCCCCACCACCTCATCAAGTGAAGATATCAGAGACCTTTTCAACCCAGAGGATTTGATCAGTTCAATAGCATCCATAGGTAAGGTTGCCAAGTCAGAATCAGAACAATCAATAGACTTCAGAACCATGTTGCAATAAGCAACACTATCCTCTCCATGTAGGTTTCCTTCTCTGTCATAACTAGAGCCAGTATCCATAGGATTTATCTTCTCAGGGATGTCATAGGGATCCTTGGCTTCACATGAAGCAATGTGTTTGTTCATCCTAGGTCCATCACCAATATCAGTTGAAAAGGTTGTTTTTTCTACTGCAAATACAGCTGGTGAAGCATAAGCTTCAAACTCACACACATCTTTGGATAGTTCAACAGGTTCTTTTTCCAACACAGGCTTAGGCTTCACCACAACACATTCCATGATGAAATTCTCATGTTCAGTGTCTGACCAACTAACCTGATGATTAATGGCATCAGAGGCTTTTTTGTAGTTACCAGCATCAGGAGTCCTTTTAGAGCCTAAATTAGCCTTATCTATATCATCTATAGCATTCTCATCATTGGATAAAATGTCATCCTGAGTACCATCATCCTTGCCCTCATGGTTATTCTCATTATCTTCCTCAAGCTCTTCATCATCATCCTCTTCCTCATTAACCACAGAATCCAGGCCACCAGTTTGTTCAAAACCTTCTATAGTAAATCCAATAATAAACAACTTCTTCATTTCTACCAATCTTTCAAAAGGAATTTTGGTTGGATCCCTGCAAGCAATCTTAACTCTCACATTCTCAAAAAATGTCCTGAACATGCCATTCCAGTCTACATCAGTAAGAACCCCAAACATTGAGGCTATCTGGCAGAAGACCTTCCATGTACACCATTTAGGTGGTATACCCTCAATCAGGACCCATGCTTCAACCAGTTCTCCAAAAGGATCACAAGCCCCTTTCCATTCAGTCACATCTACATTCACACCATCTTTAGGGAGATCAAAAGCTGGAAATTCAATCAAATCCTCAGCACTTTTCCATGGAGGGAACCTAACTAAAAAGGTTTTGCTTGATAACTCTCTCACCTGCCATGGCCATTGCCTATTCTTACAGAAAACAGCAGACAACAAGCCACAAAGCTCAGTTTTCTGCACTTCTCCTTTGATGATGTTCACAACTGCACAGTTCTGGTAATTCAGCCATTTGGTTTCAGCAGCAGCAGGTACCTCCACATGGTAAAAACCAAGACCACTAGCTCCACTTCCAAAGAAGGTGGCTAAAGGTTGAATTTTAGCCCAAGCAGCACAATTATTAACATTGTGATTTTGCTGGCAAATGAAGCAGACCTTAGTATTCACACAATTCCCCACATAGTGACCAGGCCCCCCACAATTGAAGCAAATCATATCCTTATACCTAGGGTCAAGCACCTGTTCTACCTCAGCAACCACAACTGGAGTAGGGATTTGAGAAGAGGAGGCAGTAGACGCAGTAGATTTAGTTTTCTGCACAGGGACAGGGTCTTCACCAGAATTGGCTGCACCTTGCCGGCGCTGAGGGGCCGGAGCTCGCTGACCACCCCCCCCGTTGAGAGGCAGCCCCTGAGCTAGATCCAGAAGGACGTTTATCGGCCATCTCTACTCCTCCCTTAACAACCTCCGCAAAAGATCTAGAACCATGGCCAATACCCTCACACGACAAGCAAATCAATTTAGGAGGAGGATCAAAAGATCTCACAGTAGCAGGGCGACAATCAGCCTTAGTGAACTTCCCAGCCGCAAGCAGATCTTTCCTCACCCAGAAGGTAGCGGGGAAAGGTTTAGGGAGGAAAGGGTTAGGGTTACTGCGGCGGCGGGGAGGAGAGGGGATCGACCACAAATGGCCATAATGCTCCTCAATATATTATAGGTCATTGCTAGGCTGGGAAGGTGCACTCTTAGAATTCGTTTTCCTCACAACCACGCATCCACGGATGGAGGGTTCGCAAATCTTCAGCACATGAATGGGGCCTCTCTGCTTTTGACCACCTTTTCCAGAAGCACATGCTCCCAACTTTTCCCCTCTTTTCGAATTTAAACTAGATTGGGCAATTCTACCGTCATCGACCTCACATGAGCGGACCTTACCCTCGACCACCACCTGAATTGCTGTTGGCAAATTACCCTGAGGGAGAACCCTCAATTCCGCCACCTCTTGATTTTTTTCCTACTAAACTGACAACAGAAGGGGAGATCCCCACACACGGGACACTAGAACTATGGACTTCAACTGAATCAAGTTTTTCTGTCGAAACACATCTGTGCCGCGCACGAAATGCACGCAACAATCTCATAGAATGATCAGAAAGGATGCCCGGAATCATACCTTGGTCACCAGGCCAAGGTGGGGGCTCGATGCCGCGCCAGCCGCCCGCACACGCTCAGTGTAGGCCACCAGGACGCCGACCTCCACCGTGCACCCCACGGCCAGCAGCATCGACGGGCGCTACTGCCGGTGAGGAGGCATGGCCCCGGGCGGAAGCATCCCGAAGGGGATCCTGGATATCGCCTCTATGCGTGGCCTTGCAATGTCGAGGCGAGGAGGATTGGATCTGAATTCCCTCCATCGCGCCGCCTGCGCCGGATCTGGCGAGTCCGCTTCCTGGATCGCCCAGAAGAGAAACTCCACATCCGATGCGCCATCGTCGCCGGCGAACCTCGCGTATTCGTCGTACCTGGCGTACTGCAAGATGCTCTCGAAGATCTCCGCCCACATCGAGCGGTCGGGGAATCTCTCCCGCACCACACGCTCCATCTCCTGGTACGCCTCCGGTGAATTCGCATCAACTGGAGGCGACAGAAGCCGCAGTGGTGCCGCCACCCGCGTCGCCGGCAGGACGCGTCGGATCTGAGCACCCCGACGGCGAGGCGCGGTCATCCAGTCCATAGGTGAAGGGGAGAGTGGGGGGCGCGGTAATGGCGGTGGGGATGGAGGTAGGTGGGAGAGGGAGAGAGGTAGGTGGGGGGGGGGGAATCGCCTCATTCAAAAATCAAAACCTCAGTTCGCTCATTCAAAAGATATGTCATATATTTGTGGCACTGCAGTGAGCCGGTGACTTCAAAATCCTATTACCCGCGACAAACACACTGATGATAATATTAACCATTCTCTGAAAGAGAAGCCAAGCAAAATGTTTGATCTCATTAGGTACCATATTGCTCAATATCATCCCATCATTGTTTTCTTCATGGAGTGTGTAAGTGTCCTTAGTGGAGGATGACCGAGCCGTTGATGAGGAATCAGTTGCCATTGTCATTGTTGAACTTGGAAATGACACAACAAAGATATCGACACAATCAACTATGTGTAAGCAGTTGAGGTTAATCGACACATGATCAAGACAAAAATTACATTGACATTTCTAGAGTGGGAGAAAGGGTCCAGGAAGGCATTTGTCAGGGGGACGTGGTGACGCCAAAGATCTAGTAAAACAAGGTGATATGTCATTATTTGGCAGGACAAATAAAACATGTTCAAGGGGTTTGCTGTTTTGCAAATAAATAAGGGGTAGGTGTGTGGTAAGGCTTGAAAGTTTTGGTGTTATAGGTGGAATGAATTAATCCAAAGTGTGCCTAAGGCAAGAAGTATCTTGAAGAAAATTTATAGGAGTAAAACAACTTTCAACAAGCACATTATAAATGCCCACCCACCAATCTCACCCTAAAAAAATCTCCATCTGAAAGACATGTTCTACGCAATTACTGGCGCATGATTCGTTTGTAGCATGGAAAAAGGGCCGTCTAATTGCATGAATATCTTTGGTCACATTAATCCCAGGAAGCCTAAAGGCCAAAATTTACTTTTTCTTTTTGAGAGTACAAATTTCGTGTTTTTCAGTTCATCAGTTCATTCATTAAAAAAAAATCCATTGGATATTTTGTGGCATCACGGTGAGCCGGTGAGTTCAAAAATCCTATGACAGGGGACAAACACATCATGATAATGTTCACGAGGAATACAAAATCCAGTCACGGATACATGCATGTTTTTGTACTTTCTCCGCTTCTAAATATTTGTTTTTTAGAGATTTCAACAAATGACTACATACGAAGCAAAATAAATGAATTTACACTCTAAAATATATCTATATACATCCGTATGAGATAGTCCATTTGAAATCTCTAAAAAAATAAATATTTAGGAACGGGGAAGTACTTGATTGAAAACACATGCGGATTTTGCTATCATGGCCATGGAGGTCGATGCTCGATCCCCCCGCAAAAACAAAGAAAAAAAAGATTCCCCAGGGCATCTAAACCGTCGTCCTTTTTTTGATGGGATCTAAACCGTCGTCCTAATCCGCAATCATGGTATCCGTTTAAGGCGTTAATCACCGCACATGCCGCGGGGCCCCACCCCCCGGACGCGCGCGTGATCGACTCCCCCCCACCCCCCACTCCGCCCACCGCACGGTCCACGCCGCGGCACTGACTGACGCGTGGCCCACCGCCACTCCCGTCGCGCAGCACGGTCAGGCGGGGCGGGGCTGACAGCTAGCCGGTGAGAAAAAAAGGGCGAGGCCAGCCACCTTCCTCCGCGGAAAAGCGCGACGGACCACGGCGGGCGATACCCCGACCCCACTGGCCGGCGGCCCCGCGCCGCCCGTCCTCTTTTTCACCGCGCGGCGCGATTCAAAACTCACCGCACGCACGCACGCTCCTTCCTCTCCCCCACCGGCGTGCCGACGCCAGGCAATGAGGCCCACCCAGCCCGGGCCCGCGCGTCATCGAGACGGAGCGCACCGGGAGCCCCACATGTCATGGAGAGGTGGTGGTTCTGTACTTCTGTTGGGGAGGTGGGTCCCGCGTTTCACTGGCTCACTCTCACTCGCTCACTCGCTCCACTGGCTCACACTCGTTTCTCTTTCTCTCGCATTTCATTTTTCTTTTTCTTTCCTTGCTGTCGCCGTCACCTCACCTCGCTGCTGCTGCTACCACACTACCAGCCAGCCAGAGGCAGAGCCAGTGCCAGTGCCCAACTCCTTGGCCGCCTCTCCCCGGAATGGAGGCGTAGGAGGGCGTCCGAGGCAGACAGACAGAGAGCGGGAGCGGGAGCTAGGGTTCCGCCGCATCCTCCCCCTCCTCCTCCTCCGGTGAGTGACCCAGCCGTCGCTCCCCAGATCCGTCTGCCCCGCGCCGCCCCCTAGATCTGCGCCGCTTGCCGCTCAAGGGCACTGCTTTGAGCGTTTTTCCGGCCGGGTCCGAGGCTCCGGGCGCCGCATTCTGGGGTGGAGCTCCCCGCGAACTGTCCGGGCCGCGGATCTCCTCGCCCCCTTTTCTTCTCCGTGCCTCGTTTGATCCGTTTCTGGGTTTCTTTTCTTTTTTTGAAATTAGCTGCTGTGGTTGCTTTCACTGCGGCAGTGCTCATGATCTCGGGGGGTTTGGGTGGAAGCTGCGGGTTCTGGCGGTTTTTCTCCGCGTAACAATTAGCTGCAGTGTAGATCTGCGCGCTGACGTGTCCGGCGGTTCGGCTGCAGGGTCAGAAGTCTCCGGCGGGCGGCGGGCTAGGAGGCGGCGACGATGGGGAAGTCCCCGGCCAAGTGGCTCAAGTCCGTGCTCTTCGGGAAGAAGACCTCCAGGTCTGGCTCCGCCAAGGCCAAGGATTTATCGGTATGTTAGTGCCTGGAGGTGAAAAATTGAAATTTTCGGAGGATTCCGCGGAATTGCCTGTTGTGTGATTGCAACTAGAGAGCAAGATCTGCTGATTGCAACTGATGCTTTGTTTTTTTTCGTGTGTAGAAGGCCGGGGGTAACAGAGGGTATGTTGCTGCCGGGAAGGAGCCGGGGTTCTCGGAGAGCTCCCCGGTGATCTCCGAGCCGGTGCTCGTCACCCCGCGCAACAACGACGCCGTGCCTGAGGTGGGGAAGGGTGAGAATTCCAGCTCGCAAGGCGAAGCGGTGGCCCAGCCCGAAGTGAACTATGATTTGGAGAAGCAGAGCACTGTCGGGTCTGATGTGCTGTCCAATGACCCGGAGCGGCTGAAGGAAGAACAAGCAGCCGTCAAGGCCCAAGCTGCCTTCCGAGGCTACCTGGTAATGCTTATCTTGATGTTGAAATTTCTTCTGTTAAAATGAAAGGGCAAAAGTTATCGTGTCACACCTCTGTGATATTATTCATGATTTCATAGTGTTCCTATTCATTTGAATTCCTGCATACACACATGATCATTTCACCCTCTTAATTAAGCTGCCACAAAAGAAATTCTTGCCATGGCCATTTGGTTTGTTTTGCTTTACAACCATGCTAATTTTAGCATCACATTGGTCCAGGCACGTCGGGCTTTCCGTGCATTGAAAGGAATCATACGACTTCAGGCGCTCATTCGTGGCCATCTTGTAAGGAGGCAAGCTGCTTCAACTCTCCGTGCGACATGGTTGATTGTGAAGTTCCAAGCTATTGTTCGTGGTAGAAATGTCAGACTTTCTAGTGATGCAATTCAATTCAGTTGGAAGCTTGCCGAGCAGAAGTCTGTGGTAAATTCCTTGCTCATTCTAGTTCATCCAATACCTGATATATTGTTCATCGTGAGAGCACATGAGTGTTACTTTTTATCGTTACAAACTTTATAATCTTATTGAATATGGATGCTCATGATTTTGTTAGTATTTGTTATGTCGAGGAATGCCAGATGTGAGATACGGTTAAGCTAAAACAAGAAATAATAAGTTTTCATTAAGGCCGTTAAAGCCATGTAAGGCCACTTTGTACTTAGTTGACAGATTGTCATGATTCTCCTTCAAGCGTCATGAGGATTTTGTAACTTGTTTGCATACAAATGTTAAATTTAGCTCACAGGATAATTGTAGTTCAATTGGAATAATGTTTCTGCATTTCAATTTTTTTCACATTAGATATCTTTATAGTTGAGTGACGATGATTTGTAAAGACAATATGGTTGGCGGTTAACTTACATACTATTCAGTTGTAACTGGACTAAGGACTTTGTTATGCTTTTTTTTTTTGCCGGGATCAGCACAAAAACAATTCTCTTTGTTGCTATTGCATTGAAGATAAAGCTATAATTCTGTGTACATTGAACATTAGGATCATTAGGATAAAGCTATTCAGTTGACATGGATGTTTCTTTATATTTTTAAATGCCTGCACCTTCTGGTTCAGTTTAACCAAACAATAACACCACAATGCCAATTGTGAACATTGTGGCCAGATTCTTGGATCTTTTAATGCTTTCATTTTCATTGTATGTAATGTTGATCAAAACTGAAAAGATTTGCATGTATGACCTTATATTTGGTATCTTTACCAAAATTGTAAATACACAATTCTTGCCTTTCCGCTAAAAAAAATAATTCTTGCCTTTTCTCAGGGTACTAAACCAGATGCATGGAGGGAGAGGTTAGCTTCAAACGCATTTGCCCGTAAGGTATACATGTTCAAACTCTATATATAGTTATTTGAGGGCATGGATATACAAAACAAATTATCATGACCTGTTGTCTGGTCTTTGTGCTCGTTCATTGACCAAATACATGCATCTAGCTCTTCTGCTGTCTGTCTGCAAATTAACCTTTTTCTTTGTATATGTTGTAGCTTCTGGCTTCACCGATTCTGGTAGAGGCTCTTCACTTTCAGTATGACGAGAGGGATCCCAATTCAGCCTTCAACTGGTTAGAGAGATGGACCATAAGCCGTGTCTGGAAACCTGTTTACCAAACAAAGAGGAATGCTATTGCTGATGCCAAACCACAGACAAAGAGGGCCAGTTACGCTATGGAAACAGAGTCAGGGAAATTGAAACGCAATGCTCGGAAGAGTTCTGCAATGTCAGTTGAGCCCACCCCTCCGACAAACATGCCGTTGGAAACTGAAAAAACAAGAAGGAACCCAAGGAAATTCACTAGCACCCCTGCTGATTCAGTGCCTGATAGCCAATTAACTGAACTTGAGAAGGTTAAGCGTAGCCTTCGGAAGGTAACTAATTCCATGGCCGAAGCCTCAAAGGTATCTAGTCCTGCAACTGAAACCCCTGACCACCCAGAGATCCAATTTGAGAAACCACAACGTACTGCACAGGAAGTTCCAGTTTATCCTGAGATTCAAGAACCTCACCATGATGATCTTCTGGAAAATGCGAAGGTGGATATCTTTGTACCTGATCTCAAACCTGAAGTGGAAGTTACTCCATATGCAGTCACAACTGAAGAAAAACTTGATGAGCCGACCGTTGTTGCTACAGCAGCTGAAGTTATGCCTCTGCAAGACATTGACAATGAAGAAAATGCTTTGGTGAATGATGCGGAGCAGAGATCCAGAGAAGAACCTCTCTCTGCCGAAAGCCTTAAAGGTGGCAACAGGAGGTCTTCATTCTCAACGAAGCCAGAATATGCAGAGAACGGCTCCAAAAACTCTCCTGCTGTGCCCAGCTACATGGCTGCAACAAAATCTGCAAAGGCGAAGCTGCGGGGACAGATATCACCTAGACTTAGCGCTGATTCAGCAGAAAAAACTGTCTACACACGCCGCCATTCCCTTCCTTCCCCTGCCAATGGTAAGCAGAACTCGCACTCGCCGCGTACACAAAGGCCAATCCATCCTGGTACCAAAGAGGGAGCGAAAGCTGACAAGTCTATGCTGTCATCAAGAGACGCAGCTGGTAAGTAGTAGAGGATCATTGAATACGCATGTTTACGCTAGTAAGACTGTTTGATGCCTTGTCAGACTTTCTTATCTTCAGTACACATAGTATCCTTTTGCCTACTTCAAAGTAACTTTTGTAATTGATAATTAGGTTGTTGGTAGAAGCCAAATTATTCTTATATAGATCATAAAAATTGCGAAAAACTGTTCCATGCCTCAACTATATGAAAGTCATATATCCTTTTCATTTGGTTCCACAAAAGTAATCAGATAATTGACTTGTATTATCTTTATTTAGCTCTACTATAAATAACCAGATTGACGAACTGAGCTGTTCCCTAAGATCCATGAATAAGCATGTGAGCCAATTTTCTGAATCGGGTCTAGGTTCAAAGGAATAAGCATCAAATCATATTTATTTTTGTGCTGCATTTAAATGGCACTACGTATTTGCTACAGATAGTTGGATTGTGTATCATATTTGCCACTTGAGCTCAACTCGCCTTGTTCTAACACTAAATCCTGTGCAGAGAGACCGATGAAAGCTGAATGGAGACGGTGAAGACGTGGATCCTCCATTCCATTTGAGTAGCGTGGCGACGGACGTTTGGGTGGACGGCAGCTTGCTCCTCTGATTTGTTTTGCTTCTGATGTAAAAAATGTTCTCTCTGGTCTGCTGCCGCGACATCAAGGGGACCTGCTTAATTTGTTGTGGTGTTGCCTACCTGGTGCCTGAGTTTGACTTATTTTTATAGGGTTTTGCGACGGTCGTGCCGCCTTTGGCTTGTGTCT
Organism: Triticum monococcum; assembly: GCA_034509565.1. Lineage (NCBI taxonomy): Eukaryota > Viridiplantae > Streptophyta > Magnoliopsida > Poales > Poaceae > Triticum > Triticum monococcum. The sequence continues at coordinate 588,691,443 of CM067841.1, forward strand.
TGTATAGCTGAAGTTTGTTCCCCAGTTTGTTTTGGTTCGCCTTTGAGATACCGTGCGTTGTTAAGTGAGATCAAGAGACAGACAAGATGCTGATGTTAGCGAGTACTTGGGCTGTTTGGTTGGTTTATCCCTGATGCGTTTTCTTAGCTGACAGTGAGTGATCCATGACATAATTTGGTTATCCATCCCCTTGTTTTCCCAGCTGCATTTTCTTGTCAGTGATGATTTCCTTGTCATAGTAATATTTCCTTTTGTCACTGTCATTAGCTGTGAAATCTTCTGTTAACAAACTTTTTTGAGGGAGAACAGAGTGTCTAGCTTTGTTAGCCTGAACATTTTTTTTTCTGCAGCTTAGCCCTATTATGATGTGTGTTTTCTCAGACATGTCTTCGGCGAGGTGAAGCAAAAATCACCGCCGTAAAATGTCCCAGTTTAGCTCGAGCAACTCCAACGCTCCGACCTGTCCGTGCAGACAAAAAATGTTGCTCAAAGCACAGACCCATTCTCATTTTTGTCCATTTTGTCTGCTCGGACTCATTTTCGATGCAAAATGTGGGTTGGAGGCGGACACAAAGCGGATTGTGTCCTCTTCGCCCCTGCTGGTGCTCGGCTGCTCGCCGCGCACAAGTGCCCATCCTTGCCGGCGCCAGTTTCCGTCAACGCTCGTACCCCTCGTACCCACAGGCGGCGCTCGTCCCCGCCGGTAGCCTCTTGTTTTTCTTTCATAATAAAATGAAATGTCGGCTTCAAATGGGTCGCTTGAGTTGGGTGCACAAATCAATTGGAGTTGCCCTAAGTTGCCTGGATTTTGAATTCAAGCCAGTTGATTTTGTTTTTGAAGGAAGGGAAGGAATAAGGAGGCACATCGGAGCACCGGCCACACCGGTAAGGCCTTGACCAGGAACGAGCTGTAGCCGGCGGCGAGCTTGCGGACTTGAGTTTGAAGTTTGACGGTTTCGGGATGCGGGGGGTGCAGGTTGGTGCACTTGTTTAGAGGGATGTCGACATCACGGCGATGGGCGACGGTGAGGGAAGGGCACGACGGCGAGGCTGGTGCAGGAGCGTTGTTGTCCGCGGGCGATGGAGGCAAGCTGGATGGTGAGTGGAGGAGGAAGGTGGAAGAAGCCATCTAGCCGTTCGTTTTAGATTGGACGGTTCAGAAAAAAAATTGATGACCTATTTTTTTTGAGGATCTAATTTTGTTTTGTTTTGAGAAACACCTATAGTATTTCTTTTCCCAGTCAGATTGACTCTGGCCAGGCCCAAAACGACCATCTTTCTGCCCAAGAAACGGAGGAGAATGGACACCGGTACAACGTTCACCAACCGGCCGCATATTCCTCTCCGCAACAACACCAGCCATTTTTCTAAAAAAAAACCCCAAACGCGAGGCTCATCGCATCAGTCATCCGCGTACGGCCGCCTCATCTTTTTCTTGAAGGAAAAGAAGGTCGCCAGCGATAATCTCGACCCACCCGCGGCAGATCCGGGCCGTCCGTCTGAGCCCCACGCACCCGGCGATAAAACCAGAGCCCTCCGCCCCATTCATCACCCCTCCCTCCCTCACGGTCTCCGCCTCCCCAAATCGCATTCCTCTCCTCGCCGCCGTCCGCCGCCGCTCGCTCGCTCGCTCGCCATGGACGCCGCCAAGCCCGCCCAGGCCCCCGCCCGCCCCGCCGGCCCGGGGCTCTACGCCGACATCGGCAAGAAGGCCAGAGGTCGGCGCCCCTTCTCTTCCCCGCTGGGGCTTGGATTCAGTAGCTTCGGTGATTGTTTGATTTGCTGACGCTTGTTTCTCCTCGGCCGGGATCTGCAGATATCCTCAACAGGGACTACACCACGGGCCAGAAGTTCACCTTCACCACCACCGCCGCCAACGGAGCCGTGAGTGACCCCTTTCTGTTCGTTCTCAGTCCTATGCTACAGCTTGTCCTGTTGCTCATATTGCTTAGAGTAGATGCTGCTTGCTTTGGTTGCGGCGGCGTTTAGGCGGATAGTGGATTAGGGTTTAGGGTGTACTCGGGAATGGTCTGGTTTTGCTTGCCGAGGCCCGATTCATGTTGGCGACTGTCCGTGGTTGCCCTGCTAGTCCCCTGTTGAAGATCCGTGTTGACATGTGGTGCGATTGGTATCGTATTTACCGGTTTATTATGTGTTGTTACTGTGTGGGTTTTGGGTTTAGTGTGTAGCAGCCCTTCTGAATCATTGCTGTAAGAGGGAGGTCCCACTCAAGGTTTTGGTGTTAGAGTGGACTGTAACTTGTCCGATGCTTACAAGTTATCCTAGCTGACACTATGCTTGCAGCGTTTGGATTGATGACTGCAGTTTTGGCGAATCTCCAGTTTTAAGTTTGCATGTATCAGATCAATTCTGTTTCATCGTTGCCTAGTTGGTATTACCAATGTCAGTTGGTTTTGTTTTGAACCCTGTGCGTTTGCTCACATGAACTAGTGACATGTTTGTTGTAGTAGACGCATGACTATTTAGGAAGTTTTTTTTTTTGGATTTGCATGTAACTTCACTTTCTGTATATCTGATGAAGTTTGCCCTGGCTGTAAAAATCTCTTGTGACATCCTGTTGTATTTAATTTTCTAATGGCATTTCATTCCGGGCATGATACACTCTGGATTTTGTTTTAAACAAGCTGAATGTGTTCGCTAGCGACTTAATTCATTCAGCAATAACTTGGTCTTGAGTTTACATAGTATATCTATTGCTCTGTACTCTCTAGTGACTAGAAGCTGTATACTTGTTGAATTTTACCAACCAGTATTCAGTGAATTTATTCTGGTTAGCTGATGCATGCCTAGAATGTACCTTTTCAATTTTATTTATAGATTAAAATGTTCTGTGTTAATGGTTCTACCGCTCTGGTGTGTTTGATCATGGGTCACTGACTATGCTGTTTAACGATTATAATATCCTGATGGGGACTGAATTAAGATGGTTTCAGTTATGTTTTCGTGGTGCTACACCAAGCATGATCTAATTTAGAGAATTAATTATGTTATTGTATTTTATTATTTTCTGAATCACCCTCTTGAATAAAGAAATGAACTTACTGTATTGTTGCGATGGTGTGCTAAGTTAGGGCCATTTTTGTTTTCTCCCTAATTATGGCTGCAAACACAACATTTCTTTTTCTATGTTTAGTGTTGCACTAACTCTTGTTTTCATCTTCCTAGACAATTACTAGTTCAAGCACAAAGAAAAATGAAGCTATCTTGGCTGACCTCCAGACCCAGGTGAAGATCAAGAATTTCACAGTGGATGTGAAAGCAACTTCGGACTCAAGTGTAAGTTCTTTTCTTCTCCCTTTGTACTTGTTACTTCCCTAATACTTGTCTTTCATTGATGTTTGCTTCTCCTGAAATCGGAGGCCCCAGTTTCTGTATCAGTTATACTAGTTTTTCCCTTATACCAGGTTGTAACTACAATCACTGTTCCTGAGCTGTACACACCAGGCTTGAAGGGAGTTCTTTCTCTTCCTTTCCCCTACCAGAAGTCTACCCCTGGGAAGGTATTATCACCTTTACTTTTGTATCTTGAGTGTTGAACTATCTTTCTGATCTCCTCTTAGTGTCCATCTAGGAATATTACCAATTATCATTTTTGTAGCTTGATAGATATTTAGAAGTTAATCTGAATTCTCGTGGTTTCAGGCTGAACTCCAATACTTGCATCCCCATCTTGGCATCAACGGCAGTGTTGGCCTGAATTCAAACCCTCTTGTTAACTTTTCTGGTGTCATTGGGACTAAGGCTTTTGCTTTTGGTGTTGATGTTGCATTTGACACTGCCTCTGGTGACTTCACCAAGTACAATGCTGGACTGAGCCACACTAACCAAGATCTTACTGCTTCGTTGAATCTGTAAGTTGTTTCTTCCAGTGCTTTGCTGTATTGTGTAATTATTTGATTTCTGGTCTTAGCATGTTGTTTACATTCTACAATTCCCAATTGCCCTTAGCAATCTTTCCTGTTAGCTTCTGATTCTGATTATTTTAGTGCTGAAGGAGGGTCAAAGAGCTCTCGTTTTTGTCTGTGCATCTTCTGCATGATGTAACACTAATTTGGCCTATAGAGTATTCATAAATGTGGTACTTATGGTGTTTAATTATCAATTTCAGGAACAACAAGGCAAACACTCTGGCTGCTTCCTACTACCACCAGGTGCAGCGCACCACTGCTGTGGGAGCAGAGATCGCTCACAGCTTCTCGAGCAACGAGAACACCATCACCGTCGGGACGCAGCACGAGCTGGACCCCCTGACCACTGTGAAGGGGCGTTACAACAACTTCGGCGTCGCAAGTGCGCTCATCCAGCACGCGTGGAGGCCCAAGTCTCTCATCACCTTCTCGACCGAGGTTGACACCAAGGCCATTGAGAAGAGCCCCAAGTTCGGGCTGGCCCTGTCACTCAAGCCCTGATTTGGGATTCGCGGGTGTGTTAGGATGCTAGCATTTTGGTACTATCAGCTCTTGGTCCAGCGAACAAAGCTTTGGACAGACAGAACTTGTAATGCCCAACTTTGGTGATGCGACAAACTTATCTGTCGTTTTTTAGCCTGTTCTACCTGAGGGGGTTTTCTACCCTGTTGATCTGTGCTACTGGTCGTTATGCACGGGCGTATTGCGAATTTGCGATGTCGTGAAATCTGAATGCCACTTGGATGTGCTATGTGTTTGTGTTTGCTTTGTTATGCAAAATGCTTCCCAGAAAAATCACATAGCAAGTAAACAATCAGACATTGCCAGATGCAATCAACCATCGAGTTCTGGCGCCCTTTGAATTTTGGGCTAATTAGATACTCCTGATTCATATTAATTGATGCTGCATTCGTGAGCCACAGACTGCTAGAAAGAATGTACTTGGCAATTACAGGACTCCTCTTGGCTGACTTCTGCCCTGTAGCCATAAACTGTGGTTATACTCCCTTCATAGAGATTTCAATATGGAAAATGAAGAATCTACACTCTATAATATGTCTATACACCTGTATTCCAATATAGAAAATGAATGAATCTACACTCTAAAATATGTTGAAAATCTCTAAAAGGGCTTGGGAGTACTTTGGATAGTATAGACAGTTATTCATGTTGGGGTCTCCGACGTTAGAATCTTCTGTTGTGACTTTTTCCTTGCCGCAGTACAGCACACTGCCCTTGAGGACTCATCAACCACAATAGGTTCATAGCATTGGCGAATCTAGGGAAAAAAATGGAGGGCATGCTCAAAGTTATTAAAAAATACTAAAAAATTGTTGCTATCACTAGTATAGAATAGTCGTGCGATGGTTCTACTTTCCGACTGTATACAACACTCGATGTATATAGACCATGTGTGCCAACCCATCTTCTGTAAAGAGAATCAGGGGAGCCGTTTACATGTTAGTATGCATCTCCTAGTTGAACCTATATTCCTTGTTTTTTTAAACTTGTGGAGTTCTTTGCATTCACTTAGCAGGAGGCTTTCATATAGCTTGTCAAGTCAAGAGATGTGAATCATATTTTAAATTCTTCAACTTATCAAGGCTGGCACACCAGCTCTTGGCAATGAGGTCACTCTAAATCTCGTCGTAATACTTCCGCGCTTGGCTTTTGAGACCTGTACTGGACACTTGGTGGTGACAAAGTTCTTGGATATGTTTTTCTAGCGGACAAGCCGAAAGGTGTGTAATCCCTCTAACAAACTGGTTATGTTTGCACTACGTTGATTGACAAGAGCAACTGGTTAATTTTTGTAAGACATAAGTGGTTCCTCTTTAAGAAGAGGTATATATGTTTTCCCAAGGGGAAATTTATCGAAAGGTTGAAGTTCCATCATTACGAGTGTACAAAATTCTAGTAGATTTACCAACACATTTCCATTTAATCACACATAAATCAAATTTATCATTGTCACTTTTACACTCGTGATATGCTTTGTCATGATCAAAACCTACACAAGAATAAACATTGCCTGGTAATAAAAAATGGTTGTACTTATAAGTTATAACCATGAAAAGGTAACAATTATTTCCTACATAACAATTTGTTCCTCGAAAAATAAGAAGATCAACATATGCTAACACCATTTATCCATCTTGCACGTGCTAGGGGATATATAATGAGTTCTTGCCAAAAAAGTTCTAGCAAAATGATACTAGAATTAAATTGGAGCAAGAAAAATGGAGTAATGTAACTGCATTTTATTAGAGAACTAAAATATTTAAACCTATGTAGCATATTGGGTCACGGTTGGTCTACGAAAATTCCAAGTGCCACCATATCATCACCGGTTTTTGTAAGCTTCTTGCCGATTAGAATAGAAATCCTCGCTAGCGCCCTCCCGCATTGAAGCATAGGCCAACAATTGGACGGAGGAGGTGTATAAAAGTAGGAGGCGACCATGGCCATTAGTTGGAATGGTGCAAATGAGAGAGGCATATGGAGAGGGGATGAGGCTATTTGACAAAGAATGCTCGATATGAGGCGGTATGTCATGAATATCAAAGGTGGCATAGGACCCCCCCTCTCGCACGTGAACTAGTATGAGGTTTCTCTAATGCTCGATAGAGTTCGATGCACACTGAAAGGAGGGCAAAATAGCATGGCTGTAGGGTGGGGCCATTAAAATGATATCTAACCCATCAACGATAAACATTGCACCCATGAGAGCAAAGCTATGCAGTAAACACGACCGAGCAGCTCCCATCGCTCAAGTTCCCTAGTAGACACTGAGTAGTGTAGCGACACTTCTTAACCAAAGTAACTTCTGTATGTAGATAACGATGGGCCACAATGATTATATAGTTTAGTAACAAGGAAAGTTAAACATATGAGTCTCTCTATTAATTCATATCCGAGGAGTTGCTTAATAATACACACCATGCATCTCCTGAAGCAGTGCACATGAAAACAAATACCTAATTGGGAAAATGACAAGGGCATAAGGAATGATCGAGCATGTCTCCTTCCTTGGTCAAAAGCAACCTCTTTTGTATGTAGATAAGGTGGGCCACAATGACTATATAGTTCAATAACAAAGAAAATTAAACTTTTGAATCTCTTTATTAATTCATACCCGAGCACTTCCTTAATAGTGCACACCATGCACCTCATGAAATAGTGCAAGGATTTTTTTACCTAATCGAGGAAAATGACAAGGGCATAACGAATGATAGATGGTGTCCAATACAGGGGGTGGCCAATGCCCAGGAGCACGACCTCATCCAAGACCCAGCGTGCGGAGCAAACCCTAGAGGGAGAGGGTGACCTTTGTGATGTCCAAGAAAGGAGGATGACAACACCCTCGATCGCATCTACCTTGTAAAACCATAGACCTCTCCTGCCTATATAAAGGAAAGTCTAGGGTACCCATCGATCATCTATCCACATATAGAAAAACTCTTGGTAGCAATTTCATACAATATTGTAACCCCTCGCACGAGGTATCCCTCCACTATGAGTCATCAAAACCAGCAGGATGTAGGGTATTACTCTCTGAAGGCCCGAACCTGGAAAAACCCTCGTGTGACCTCTGATCCATGACTTTCAGCTGCGCTTGGACCCCTACCGAGGGAACTGACGAGATTTTGCTCCGTCAATGATCGGGCATGTATCCTTCTATGGTGAAAAGCAACCACTTTTTGGCATTACTCATCGATAATAGAACAGGTTCATTGGCACTTCCACCTCATTATCTTGGACAAGTCTGAACCTCCCACATCTTCATCTTTGCCCCCAACTCATTATTATCAACTATAGTTATTTCTAGTATGTCCTTCCATTTTATCATCTATTATCATATGAACCACAGACTCCCAAGAAATGCTCATGTTAACCAGAGAAAAATATGAAATATGAGCTATCAACCAAGTTACAATGGCCCAAATGAACTTCAGTAGGATTGAATCAACTCATGTTGCTGAGAGAATAATAAAACACTACCCCGTGTTTCCTTCAAAAGACTTCCATGCCGGTATATGTTCACCTATTGTTTCTTTTGCCATCTCCGCCATCTCATATATATTCTCCTATGCATACGTCATTCCAACCCTAGGTCCTATGAGCATGACAAAATGAATACTAGTGAGTGCTGGTCATTGCCCATGATGTCTCCATTCTCCGCTATCAGACAAACAAAGGCAATACTACGAGACAACTGGGATATACAATGAGGAGCAGGCAAGGCATTATAGCTATTTGGGAACTATGTATAGTGAATCCTCAATTATATTGTACCTAAAGTATTTTAAAGCAATAACACACTAAATAGTGGCGGTGCTTTGACTATAAAAAGGAAAAGCCAACATGCATGATTTAGATAATGTAGTGGAAGTTTATAGGATTTGGACTATTGAGTAGATGATAGGTTTTTCAAGTATTTTTGCAATTGTACTTATTTTATATAGTCAATAAATATTGAGCATCATTTTAAAGATTCTTGTGTTTTGTCATTGGGTGAATACAATTTTGTAATGAAGGCAACAATCCTGTATGATATATTACTCAAGGCAACATATAGAGACAACATATACGCCAACTTAAGTGTGGTAATTGAAAATAATTGTATTTTTATGAAATCAGGGACATGAAACAAACACTATATTAAGATAACGACACATATAAGGTGAAATACATTGTTTCTTACAAACATTAAATTATTGACTTTCCAAACATGAACTTTAGCCATACTGTCTTCAGCGTATCATGTTACCATCTTTTGGAAGGAAATTCGTTTATACGCTTACCTTAATGCTATAGCTTCACAAACATTTCCCAAACCTATGATCTACTACATCTTATTCATACATTGCCAAGAGGAAAACAAGTCGATCCTTGTTGACATGGAGGAGCAGAATTTCCCATGCCATCCGTTACAACTCCAGTTGACCCCAACATATGATGCTCACTCCACACTGGCTGCTGATTTATTTGGTGACTATATATGAAAGGTGGCCATAACTGAGGCTGGTTGTTCATGACTATGGATGAGCTCATCGGAGCCTGCAACCCGAAGCTTGTTTCATTGTTGAGACCGGTAGAACCAAGCATTTGCGAGGGACCAGAACTATTATTCATCGACCATGGGTCCTCATCGTGTAGCCCAACATCGTTGATGCTATAACGTTGCGTTCCAAACGAGGCTCTTTTATGTAGCCTCCTAAAGTACTTTTGTGCATGGCTTGAGACTTGAACATGAGTTTTAGTAGTGACAAAGTGCTTGGATATGTTTTTCCAGTCACCACGACCATAGACACCTAGCCCACGGAGAAACAACCTACAAAAACAAGGTTCATTAGAATTTGTTAGACTAACTTGTGGAATGCAAAGATGAATGGTCGATTGAGTTGTTTTATTAAAGCAACCAATAAATTTAGAGACACAAAATATCGTGACTTACGTAGATATATGTTTCTAACCATTTCAAAAACACACATGCTTATCAGAAATCCTTAGATGAATGAACATTTTGGAACATAGATGGCCATATCAAACTACAACTAAACACTATCTTAGCAATTTTGTATGGTTCTACATGTTATCAATCTTTTGAATAGGGGCAAGTAATGCCATATTGGAGTTTTCTGGCCTTATTTATTACATTTATGTTACCTAATTTCAAATCATTATATTTGACAACTCACAAATAAATGTAAGGGATGTAAGTTTGTCAGTCTAAAACTTGTATGGGAGGTGTAGAGATATATCATCACAAACTTAACCTAACTCTCACATATATTAAATCTGCACAACATGATTAATTAGTATATGGTGATTTAATATAAAGAACAATCTAAACTACATGACAAAAATCAGAGTAGACATTGATTACTTGTGTTCGTCGATGGTCCAAAACCTCCCTTGGCGTGGGGGAACAACTGGTTGATCACTAGTAATATTGTTCTCCAAAATCTGCATCTTGTTCTTGTCTACCATCAATGGTGCTTCCTTCGTCTCCGTGATCCTCGTATCCTCCAATGCATGACCAAATGTCAATTCATTATCATTCATGGTTGTTGCTTCCTCCTCCTCTCGTACCCCATAGCCGTCAATCACATGGTCACCCATGGTATTGATGCCACATATGTTGCTAGCACCAATCTCCTGATCCGACACCCCAAAGTTATTGTTCACTAGGTTAATGGGGCCAACACTATGTGTTTTTCCACCAACAACATGTCTCTCCTCCCTCGAATGCATCATATACGATTCCACGGCGAGATTGACATAAAGATCTGTTACCTGCTGCCTTGTCTTTGAAGGGAATAATTCATGGAGAGCATCCACGATGTTGTTGTGCCTCTTGTTCTTGTCATCATACACGATGGTGTGGCTGTTGTGCCCAACAATGAGTGACCTTGCCTCCTCTTCCTCTGATGAGGTCCACCCTTGGTTGACCAATGGATCCATGCGACTAGATAGGTCAAAACTACAGACTTGTGGGTAGTATGAACTATGAAGAATGCTTAGAGAATGGGGACGGACAGAGGACTAGGATAGTGTATTTATAGTCCTTCCAGGTACGGAACCTACTTTCACTAATTAATTTGATGCATTGGTAGATTGTCGGGCCACAAAAATAAAGATTTAACTAAAACTAATAAACTGCTTATGAATCTCATTGGAAGACACCGACACATGTGAAGTTGACCTCAAGATTTTATCATTTATTTAAGATTTTTCGGTTTGGCGACATGCAATTGTAGATAGGAAGACTGCTAGAGACAACACACGCAGGCCTGTTGAGTGTTGATAAATCTCGATCTTGCCAGAGAGCACACACCTGTGTTGTGCATGTGTGACATATGTGCTCCTCTCATCGCAGTGTAAGCCTGAAACCATGGTATTCGCCGCCCGCACATAGGTATAGCACACAAGATTTTCATCCGGTTTGGTCATCGGTGGCCCATATATCAATGTCGATTTTTATGTACGTACACATGTCAACGACATTTTGTTGTGTATGTATTTGCAAATAATTTATTAATATCCTCCACCGAGTAACTATGCCACACATATGATCCACTCATTACGAGTGAATGTAAGCATATCTTTTCTATTAATGTTGGTGATCACTTATCTCGCATACAACACATGAAATTCCATTGATATGCAATGGGTCCTTTGAAACCAACTAATACATGCTCCACTAAAATATATACATATCTACATATGCATTTAATAACCCATGAATTCAAAAAATTGACACCATGATGTTGCAGCGCCCTCTATCTCTCTCCAAATAATTTCAAGGTAATCTACATGATATGCACATTAAATTATTGTGTTATTTTCTAGATATGGTCACTATTCAGTAAAACTATGAACATAACAATTGACAACATAATATATGACTGCTTAAATGCATGCCTCTACATCTAGCTATCATATGGGACTACATGCATATCCTGGACTCATATGGCAACATTGAATCACGTCCAGCAATGCCTTTTACCTCCAAATGAATGTAATATTAAACTAGATTAAAAAAGTCTTTGCTCTACATGAATGTTGACCAACTTCACAATAGCTTCTTCTAGCAAAGGATGAGAAACAAAAAAAACTGTATTAATTTTTAGCCGATTTTTACTGGATTGTAAATAATAATATGTAGGAGCTTCAAAATTGGCAAAATCATTTTGAGTTTAGTTTATTACGCTTGCAAACTTAGCCATATTCGACACCACCTCCTGAGGTCGTCGGTTTCTTTAGTACATAGAATAGCTCTCGGTGATGGCTAGGTACACCCTTCTCCTCGTGGGACCGTTAGCAGCTCACGATGCGGGTGGTTGTGGCGGCACGCATCGTCGGGTTGCAGTGCCGTGGGGAGGGGGATTATTAAAGGAGCATTGACCTCAACTTGCAATCGTTTTTAGCGAATGGGTGAGCCATGACTTGTGCGCCGCCATGGCGACTTGTGGCCGCCTATTTGCAGCAAGGGATAAATGAAGCATCCACGTGGTGTGTGTATGAACTTGGGGAATACATGGTGGATATGAGATTGGGGAGTCCAAGGGGGATTTCCTTTAGGGAAGGATGGCGGTCAACAACCAAGAGCAACGAGAAAAAAAAGGAGAATGTAATGAGAGGCGGGGGTCCATGAGGATGGAAAGAGTGGATGACAATGTTTCATTTGAAGATAATATAGGTGCGCGCCGTGGAAGCAAGAGCATCTGACCATGCCCGATCAAGCGACTCACATGCAACCGCTGTGATGCGCGTCTGGTGTGTAGTCGGATATGTAGTATCAGGCAACTCCCTATAGTTCTTAGCCGGTGGGGCATCATTCTTATTCAGTTTGGGAAGTTAGCGTAGATAGTTATTCATGTCAGGGAGTATTGTTTGACGTTATAATTTTGTGTGGTGACTTGCATTTCCATGCCACAATGACATTTGTTGTACAACATACTGTGCTTGAGGACTCATCAACCAAGTAAAATGTAACAGATAGGTCCATAGTTAGTTTAATCTTGATTTGATAACTACTTTTTTCCAAAACAACATACATGCTCGTTGCTATCACTAATATAGAATAGGGCTTTGAAGGGGGTTCTCAGACATAGTTCTGTGATGGTTTTACTTCCGACTACAATACTCATTGTAAATAGACCATGTGTGCCAACACATATTCTTCAAAGAGAATCAGGGGAGCCATTTAAAATCATGTTAGGATGCATCTCCTAACTGAACCTATGTTTCTTGTGTTTCTGAAGTTGGAGAGTTCTTTGCATTCTCTGAGAAGGAGGCTTTCATATAATTTGTCAAGTCAAGATATGGGCATCATATTTTAAATTCTCCAACTTATCAAGGCTAGCACACCAGCTCTTTGCAATGAGGTTACTCTAAATCTCATCGAAATAGTTTTGCACATTGCTTGAGACCCGCACTGAAGTCTTGGTATCAACAAAATGATTGGATATGTTTTCAAGTGGAAAGGCGAAAGGGTGTGTAATCCTCCGGTGAACCGATTACATTTTATAAGGGTTTAAGTCGATCTAGTAAGCGTTTTGTCGATTGACAGTAGAAAACTTTTAATTTTTGTAAGACATAAGTGGTTACTCTTTAAGAAGAGCAATATATGTTTTCCAAAGGGGAAAATTATTGAAAGGTCAAAGTTCCATCATTACGAGTGTAAAAAAATTACTTGATTTACCAACATATTTGCATTTATTCACACATATAACAAATTTGTCATTGTCAATTTTACACTTGTGATATGTGTTGTCATGCCAAAAACCTACACAAGAATAAACACTATCTATTATTAAAAATGGATGTACTCATAGTTTATAACCATGAAAAAGAAACAATTATTTCCTACGTAACAGCTTGTTCCTCATAAAATAAGAAGATCAACATATGGTAACACCAGCTACCCATCTTGCACGTGCAAGAGGATATATAATGAGTTCTTGCAAAAAACCTTCTAGCAAAAATGATACTACTACGAAATAGGAGCAAGAACAATGGAACAATGTAATTACATTTTACTAGAGATCTAAAATATTTAAACCTATGTAGATACAAATCTCAATCATCCATACTAGTAGCATACTAGGTCATGGTTGGTCTATGAGAATTCCAAGAGCCATAATGTCATCATCGGTTTTTGTAAGCTTCTTGCCCATTAGAATAGACTTCCTCGCCGATGCCCTCCCACATTGAAGCATAGCCAAGCACTAGGACGGAGGAGGTGTATAAAAGCATGAGGAGACACATGGACACTAGATGGAAGGATGCAAATGAGAGAGGCATAGGGAGAGGGAATGTGGCCATTTGACAAAGCATGGTCGATAGAGGGAGAAGGCAGTCACATGTGAATATGAAAGGGGGCAGGGGATATTTTTCCGCGCATGTGAACTAGTATGAGATTCCAATGCTTGATAGAGTTTGATGGACACTTAATGGAGGGGAAAATGATGGCTTAAGGGCAGGTCCATTAAAATGATATCCTACCCATCAATGATCACATTGCAACCATGAGAGCAAAAGCAATTTAGTAAACACCACTGAGTAGCTCCCAACGCTAAACTTCCCTAGTAGTCACCTAGCCATGTAGCAACAGTATTTTACCGAAGTAACTTATGAATGTAGCACGGTGGGCCACAATGATTATATAATTCAATAACAAAGAATATTAAACATATGAATCTCTTTATTAATTAACATCCAGTATTTACTTAATTGTACGCACGATGCATCTCCTGAAATAGTGCACATGGAAAATTTACCAAATCGGCGAAAATGACAAGGGCATAAAGAATGATTGGTCATGCCTCCTTCCTTGGTCAAAATAAGCCGTTTTTTGGCATTACTCATCAATAACCGAACATGTTCTTTGGCACCTCCACCCTATTATCTTGGACTAGTAGCCACATCCTACATCTTCATATTTACTTCCAACTGATTATTATCAACTATTGTTAGTTATAATATGTCCTTCCATGTCATCATCTATTACTATACGAATCATAGGCTCCCAAGAAATGCTCATATTAACTAGAGAAAATATGAAAAATATAAGCTATCCAACCAAGTTATGATGGCTAGATGAAGTTTAGTGGGATTGAATGGACTCATGTCGGCCAAAGATTAAAGAAAACACTATCCCGTGTTTCCTTCAAAAAACTTCCATTCCGGTATATATTCATTTGCCAATTATTTCTTTTGGCCATCTCCGGCATCTCATATTATATAGTTATTCTAATCACGATCGGCCCTATAAGGGCGCACGCAGGTCCTCCCGAATTCCCGAATCGTAGAAAAGAAAAAGAAACCTCCTCCACCTTCTCCTCCACCTTCTCCCGCACCGAACCTCCACCTCCCCACGTCTCTGGATCCATCCCACCTCCCTCCCACGCGCCCCTCCCAACCCACCCCGGCCGGCGCCGGCCCGCCTACACCCGGATGGCCGCCTGCTTCCCACCGACGCCGCTACTCCCAACCCACACTGTCGCCCCTCCGTACCCACACCGCCGCCTCTGCCGACTCACATCACCACCTGCATCCCGACGAGTCGCCACTTCGACGACCCGATCGGATATGACATGATCCCGATGATATACCTCCGCCCCGGCGACACAAGGCCCTCCCGGATCCACGCGCTGCCCCACCCCGCTCCTGGAACCACCAACCCAGCCGCCCCTAGATCTCCTGCCTCTCGACAAGCTCGAAGCCGGCGATGTGGGATGCAGCCGCCTCAATGAACACCACAGTCGTCGCCTCCCACCACCTAGACACGCAGCCCAACCATGAACCTCCGCACGAGTAGTCCATCACCTCGGGGACGACCAGTCCATCACCTCAGACGCTAGCAATTTGTGGTCGATGCTCCTCCTCTTGCTCGCGTAGGCAGAGTTGCTCCCATGTCGGCTGGCCGTCCTGGGCCCCGCCGCTGGCTCCCACGAGCTCCACTGCCCATCTGCTCCATCCTCTCCGCATGAACCACCGGACCTTGAGCTCGACCAACCTCGGCTGTGTGTGCGAGCAAGCATTGATGTGCTCTGTTTGCAGTGTGTTCGTGCGTGCAGAGCTACCATGTGGCCCCTGCTGCCAAGCAGCCTCCTTTCCCCCGCCCGGCTGCAAGCACCCTCCGACGAGGCGTCAAGATTTCAAGATTTGCCACCTCTGTCACACTCGACAAAATCAACCAAATCCCCTAGCTCGTCCTCATCGCTTTCAGCCGTGAATTTTCGCCAAAATTCAGTCGAAAAGAGGCATAATCATTCAGAGTTCCAGTGTTAGAAGTTCAAAAAAGAGAAAATGAACGAAATTTTAAAAACATGAGAAAATGTATTGTTTACTGGCGTGATGAATGATGGGACAGGAGATGCATAGCAACGAGAGGAGAGAGTGTGTCTACGTACCCTCGTAGACGGAAAGCAGAAGGATTGAGTAACGCGGTTGATGTAGTTGAACATCTTCGCGATCCAACCGGTCAAGTACCGAACGCACGACACCTACACGATCTGCACACGTTCAGCTCGGTGACGTCCCTCGAACTCTAGATCCAGCTGAGGCCGAGGGAGAGTGTCGTCAGCACGATGGCGTGTTGACGGTGATGATGAAGTTACTGACGCGGGGCTTCGCCTAAGCATTACGACAATATGACCGAGGTGGAAATCTGTGGAAGGGGCACCACACACGGCTAAGAAATCAACTTGTGTGTCTATGGGGTGCCCCCGTCCCCCGTATATAAAGGATTGGAGGAGGGGGCCAGCCGGCCTCATAGGGTGCGCCCCAAGGGGGGAATCCTACTCCTACTAGGAGTAGGTTCCCCCCTTTCCTAGTCCAACTAGGAGGGGGAAGGAAAGGGAAGAGGGGACGAAGGAAAGGGGGACCGGCCCCCCTCCCCAATTCGTATTGGGCTTGGGGGGCGCGCCCCTCCTCTTGGCCGCCTCCTCTCTCTTCCACTAAAGCCCATGAAGGCCCATTAACCCCACGGGAGGTTCCGGTAACCCCCCGGTACTCCGGAAAATGTCCGAACCTAAGCGAAACCTTTCCGGTGTCCAAACATAACCTTCCAATATATCAATCTTCATGTCTCAACCATTTCGAGACTCCTCGTCATGTCCGTGATCACATCCGGGACTCTGAACAACCTTTGGTACATCAAATCACATAACTCACAATACATATCGTCATCGAACGTTAAGCGTGCGGACCCTACGGGTTCGAGAACTATGTAGACATGATCGAGACTCATCTCCGGTCAATAACCAATAGCGGAACCTGGATGCTCACATTGGTTCCTACATATTCTGCGAAGATCTTTATCGGTCAAACCGCATAACAACATAAGTTGTTCCCTTTGTCATCGGTATGTTACTTGCCCGAGATTCGATCGTCGGTATCACCATACCTAGTTCAATCTAGTTACCGGCAAGTCTCTTTACTCGTTCCGTAATGCAACATCCCGTGACTAACTCATTAGTCACATTTCTTGCAAGGCTTATAGTGATGTGCATTACCGAGAGGGCCCAGAGATACCTCTCCGACAATCGGAGTGACAAATCCTAATCTCGATCTATGTCAACTCAACAAACACCATCGGAGACACCTGTAGAGCATCTTTATAATCACCGAGTTACGTTGTGACGTTTGATAGCACACAAAGTGTTCCTCCGGTATTCGGGAGTTACATAATCTCATAGTCATAGGAACATGTATAAGTTATGAAGAAAGCAATAGCAATAAACTAAACGATCGTAGTGCTAAGCTAACGGATGGGTCATGTCAATCACATCATTCTCTAATGATGTGATCCCGTTCATCAAATGACAACTAATGTCTATGGCTAGGAAACTTAACCATCTTTGATTAATGAGCTAGTCAAGTAGAGGCATACTAGTGACACTCTGTTTGTCTATGTATTCACACATGTACTAATTTTCCGGTTAATACAATTCTAGCATGAATAATAAACATTTATCATGATATAAGGAAACATAAATAACAACTTTATTATTGCCTCTAGGGCATATTTCCTTCAGTCTCCCACTTGCACTAGAGTCAATAATCTAGATTACATTGTAATGATTCTAACACCCATGGAGTCTTGGTGCTGATCATGTTTTGCTCGTGAGAGAGGTTTAGTCAACGGGTCAGCAACATTCAGATCCATATGTATCTTGAAAATCTCTATGTCTCCCTCCTTGACTTAATCACAAATGGAATTGAAGCGTCTCTTGATGTGCTTGGTTCTCTTGGGAAATCTGGATTCCTTTACCAAGGCAATTGCACCAGTATTGTCACAAAAGATTTTCATTGGACCCGATGCACTAGGTATGACACCTAGATCAGATATGAACTCCTTCATCTAGACTCCTTCATTTGCTGCTTCCGAAGCAGCTATGTATTCCGCTTCACACGTAGATCCCGCCACGACGCTCTGCTTAGAACTGCACCAACTGACAGCTCCACCATTCAATAAAAATACGTATCCGGTTTGTGACTTAGAGTCATCCGGATCAGTGTCAAAGCTTGCATCGACGTAACCATTTACGACGAGCTCTTTGTCAGATCCATAAACGAGAAACATATCCTTAGTCCTTTTTAGGTATTTCAGGATGTTCTTGACCGCTGTCCAGTGATCCACTCCTGGATTACTTTGGTACCTCCCTGCTAAACTAATAGCAAGGCACACATCAGGTCTGGTACACAGCATTGCATACATGATAGAACTTATGGCCGAAGCATAGGGAATGGCTTCCATTTTCTCTCTATCTTTTGCAGTGGTCGGGCATTGAGTCTGACTCAACTTCTCACCTTGTAACACATGTAAGAACCCTTTCTTTGCTTGATCCATTTTTAACTTCTTCAAAACTTTATCAAGGTATGTGCTTTGTGAAATTCCAATTAAGCGTCTTGATCTATCTCTATAGATCTTGATGCCTAATATATAAGCAGCTTCACCGAGGTCTTTCATTGAAAAATTCTTATTCAAGTATCCTTTTATGCTTTTTAGAAATTCAGTATCATTTCCAATCGACAATATGACATCCACATATAATATTAGAAATGCTACAGATCTCCCACTCACTTTCTTGTAAATACAGGCTTCTCCAAAAATCTGTATAAAACCATATGCTTTGATCACACTATCAAAGCGTATATTCCAACTCCGAGATGCTTGCACTAGTCCATAAATGGACCGCTGGAGCTTACACACTTTGTTAGCACCTTTTGGATCGACAAAACCTTCTGGTTGCATCATATACACCTCTTATTTAAGATATCCATTAAGGAATGCAGTTTTGACATCCATTTGCCAAATTTCATAATCATATAATGCGGAAATTGCTAACATGATTCGTATGGACTTAAGCATCGCCACGGGTGAGAAGGTCTCATCATAGTCAACTCCTTGAACTTGTCAAAAACCTTTCGCAACAAGTCGAGCTTTGTAGACAGTAACATTACCGTCAGTCTTCTTCTTGAAGATCCATTTGTTCTCTATGGCTTGCTGATCATCAGGCAAGTCAACCAAAGTCCACACTTTGTTCTCATACATGGATCCTGTCGGTCTCAAAACCGGCGGATCTCGGGTAGGTGGTCCCGAACTATGCATCTAAGGCGGATGGTAACAGGAGGCAAGGGACACGATGTTTACCCAGGTTCAGGCCCTCTTGATGGAGGTAATACCCTACGTCCTGCTTGATTGTTCTTGATGATATGAGTATCACAAGAGTTGATCTACCACGAGATCGTAGAGGCTAAACCCTAGAAGCTAGCCTATGGTATGATTGTATATTGTCCTACGGACTAAACCCTCCGGTTTATATAGACACCAGAGCGGGCTAGGGTTACATAGAGTTGGTTACAAGGGAGGAGATCTACATATCCATATTGCCTAGCTTGCCTTCCACGCTAAGGAGAGTCCCATCCGGACACGAGACAGAGTCTTCAATCTTGTGTCTTCATAGTCCAACAGTCCGGCTGTTCGAAGACCCCCTAATCCAGGACTCCCTCAATAGCCCCTGAACCAGGTTTCAATGACGATGGGTCTGACGCGCAGTATTGTCTTCGACATTGCAAGGCGGGTTCCTCCTCCGAATACTCCATGGAAGATTTTGAACACAAGGATAGTGTCCGGCTCTGCAAAACAAGTTCCACATACCACCGTAGAGAGAATAACATTTCCACAAATCTAATCTGCTGACACGTTTTGACAGCATGACATCACGCCATGGCCCGGTCATTATTCGAACCGTTTTTCTCAACCAGCACCGCATATATCGCGAGGCGGTTTTCTTGACATGTCCTGTCAAAGCAGAGATCGTGTTCCCCTTATTACGGGATTCTCATCAATACGGACGTGGGTAACCCAACCACGCCATCAATTACGACGCTTGGGGAATAAGCGATTTTGCCAGGTAAGTGGGGAGGCGCATTGCCTCTTCCGCCCTTATAAAGGGATTAGGATTCACTCTTTTTACCCACGCCTTCTTCCTCCTTGCTTACCCATTCTCGCACACTCGAGCTCCAGCGCCCAAGTTCGTGTCTTTCTTCTCAAACCACTCCAAGCATGTTCGGAGCGGGAGGCAAGTGGATGGTCTCCTCCGTCGCGGAGGAGAACATCACAAAGTTACGGGAAGCCGGATATCTGGCCGCGGATATCATGCACCGGTTGCCAGATGCAGGGCAGATCATCCCTACGCCTGAACCCCATGAGAGGGTAGTTTTTCTTACCCACTTCGTCCGCGGACTGGGATTTCCCCTCCACCCATTCGTCCGCGGGCTCATGTTCCACTACGGGCTGGATTTTCATGATCTGGCCCCCAATTTCATCCTGAACATCTTGGCGTTTATCATCGTGTGCGAGGCCTTCCTCCGCATCAAGCCCCATTTTGGCCTGTGGCTGAAGACCTTCAATGTCAAACCGAAGGTGGTGGTCGGCCAGCAAGCAGAGTGCGGAGGCGCCATGGTGGGCAAGATGCCTAACGTCACCTGGCTCGAAGGCTCCTACGTGGAGACCATAAAGGGGTGGCAATCGGGGTGGTTCTACATCACCGAGCCGCGCGACACCAACTGGGCGGCGCCCCCCAAATTTCGATCCGGAATCCCCATGCGGCTCACTTCCTGGAAAGAGAAGGGCCTGTCCTGGGGTTCTTCGGTAGAGCTGGCCGGACTCTAGACCTGCATCAGGAACATGATGAGCAAGAAAATCAAGCTTGTCAACGTGGTCCTGGTCATGCTCATCAACGTTTTTTTTCGCGAAATACAGTGGCCCGTCCGATGGGTCCCAACTGTCAGGTGGAGGAATCATTATTTTCCGCGTAATAAGGAGGCACTTCCTTGCTGCGGCCGTGGACCCAGCTGTCAGCCTCTCCACGTACAGTCCACGTCCGATGGAAGTCGTTCCTTGACCATGTTGACCATGCCGCACCGAGAGCACCAAGGCGGTGGACGACGACGAGGCCTAGGAAGGGGACGACACGGAGGCAGGGAAGACTCGGCAGTTGTTTCCCACGTGAAGGGGAGTATGACTGTACGAGGGTTTACTGGTTCGTCTGTCGTCGCCGGAGAATAACAACAGGTGTGGGTGAGTAGAGGGATGGCTAGGCCAGCGATGGGAGTACGGTCGGGCGGTGAGGCCTGCGCGGCAGCACAGCCGGCCGCGAGGAGGAGGGAGCAGGCAGTCCCGCCGGCGCTTGTTTGAGCGGCTGGAGCAGGAAGAGCAGAGATTGAAGAAGCACGACGGCCGTTGGATGGACATCCAACAGTTAGTGCTTGTGCGTCAACCTTTTTTAGGAAAGCCTCAAATCTGTGGAAAATAGCATACATCCCATCTGCCATTATTTCTAATAATTTACAGCCTATTTGCTAATTCTTAAGGTTTTTTTGGAGCCTATATTCTTTTTGTTAGCATTACATCCCATATTGTGGTAACGGTTAAAAAATTATACGAAATTTTGCATATTTCGGTGATGTCCGAACTGTTTTTAATCCCAAAATTTCGACTCACATTCAAACTGATTTTAAAAATAAATGTATATCAATATAAAATCCAACAAATTCTCCACGCATAAAAATTAATGTAATTTAAAATCTGGAAATGAAAAAAAAGATATTTGAAACTAATTGCCGGTTTGATGTGTTTTAAAAATGTACAACCCATTTCTCATTACTGATGGGCCATAAAAAAGACGTTGTGTACCTGAGCATGAACAAGAACAGATCCTACGCAAGTGTCACTCTGAGGCTTATGGAGGACACCATGCTGGAGATAGAACTGCACATAAGGTATTGCAATCCGGTTTTTATTGGCCTACTCTCTTCAAGTATGCCCGTAAGTTTGTCTTGTCTTGTGACTAGGGATGGCAATGGGCCGGGTTTGGGTTGGGTGGAGCTGGTCCAAATCCAACCCATAACCCATCTTCCTACCCTCTGCCCATCCACCAAATTATCCATGGGCACAACTTGTGCCCATGCCCAAAGCGGCTGGATACCCACATACCCATGGAGCTCCATGGGCATAGAAAAGTCAGCATGAAGCCTTCACAAAGATCAAATTAACTCATCATCATTCACTCACAAATGACAACATAAACTACATGCATAAGTAGGCAACAAGTAATACGATGAGTCCTTAAGTGTGACATACCAGAGGTTGATTCTGCAGCATATAGCTTATGGCACCAGTTGCATATTGCGTGCCATTTCCCATTGATCCGCTCTTTCTACTGTCACTGGCATATGGCCCCACATGTCATACGGTTATCCACCGGATATCCATGGAGCAGAAACTATAACCGTGCCCAACCTGACTGTTCGTGGGTATCCATATCCAAGGACCCATGGGCAGAAATGAGCTCCATACCCTTGCCCAACCGGGTCGGATATCCGTGGGTATCCAGATCCATGGATAAAATTGCCATCCCTACTTGTGATGAATGTCAAAGAATTGGTAATATTAGTAGACGTCAAGAAATGCCTATGAACTATTCACTTGTTATCGAACCATTTGATGTTTGGGGCTTTGATTATATGGGATCTTTTCCTTCCTCTAATGGGTATACTCATATTTTAGTTGCTGTTGATTACGTTACTAAGTGGGTAGAAGCTATTCCAACTAGTAGTGATGATCATAACACCTCTATTAAGATGCTTAAAGAAGTTATTTTTCCAAGGTTTGGAGTCCCTAGATATTTAATGACCGATGGTGATTCATATTGCATTCATGGTGCTTTTGGTAAAATGCTTGCTAAGTATGATGTTAATCATAGAATTGCATCTCCATATCATCCACAGTCTAGTGGTCAAGTAGAACTTAGCAATAGAGAGCTTAAATTAATTTTGCAAAAGACTGTTAATAGATCTAGAAAGAATTGGTCCAAGAAACTTGATGATGCATTATGGGCCTATAGAACTACATACAAAAATTCTATTGGTATGTCTCCATATAAAATGGTTTATTGTAAAGCATGTCACTTACCTCTTGAATTAGAACATAAGGCATATTGGGCTATTAAAGAGCTCAACTATGACTTCAAACTTGCCGATGAGAAGAGGCCTTTTGACATTAGCTCACTTGATGAATGGAGAACCCAGGCTTATGAGAATGCCAAACTGTTTAAAGAAAAAGTCAAAAGATGGCATGAAAAAAGGATACAAAAACGTGAGTTTAATGTAGGTGATTATGTATTGTTATACAACTCACGTTTAAGATTTTTTGCAGGCAAACTCCTCTCTAAATGGGAAGGTCCTTACATCATCGAGGAGGTTTACCATTCCGGTGCCATAAAAATCAACAACTTCGAAGGCACCAATCCGAGGGTGGTAAACGGTCAGAGAATCAAACATTATATCTCAGGTAATCCCATAAATGTTGAAACTAATGTTATCGAAACCATAACCCCAGAGGAATACATAAGGGACACTTTCCAGAATGTTCTAGACCCCGAAAAGGAATAGGTACGTGGTATGGTAAGTAAACCGACTCCAAAACAGTTCTAATGGCAATTTTTCTCCGTTTTGGAATATTTAAGAAAATAGGAAAATAAGAAGCAGACCGGAAAGGACACGAGGCTTCCACGAGGGTGGAGGGCGCGCCCCTTGCCTCGTGGGCACCCCGTGTGCTCTCCGGACTCTGTTTTCTTTCACGATACTTCTTTTGGTCGGTAAAATTCACTATATAATCTCCCGAAGATTTTGACCACCATATCATGCAAATATTTCATGTCTTTGTTTCGAGCTGTTTTTCTGACAGATCTAGGTCGCCATGTCATCTTCAAGTGCCCCCAAGGACAAGTTCTCCGAGAAGGTCATCAACCCCTACCTCGCGGAGGTGCTGCAACACCCTCAAACCATTGAGATGCGTGAGGGGTTGTTGCGCATCCGCGATGTTGAGGGACCAAGGAGGATCAGAAGCACGGAGGCAAGGCTCGAGGCATTGGAGCAACAAGTTTTCAAGTGCGAGGAGATGGTGGAACGTGGACTCGACTCCAACCATATAATGATCATGGAGTTCACTAACAACCACAAGCTGGATGACAAGAACATTGGGGAGGCCATCTTCAAGCTTCATGAGAAAATCGAGCACCTCCAAGCCCAAATCTATGACCTGCAAAACCAAAAGTGTGAGTATGAATATAGATTCAAGAGGATGAGTTTGGCTACAGATTTGAGGATCCCATAGACTCGATCATCCTTCTATGATGGTGAGCCTATGCCTTGGAAGATGGACGACAAGCCTACATCATCAACAACTCCTTCATCACCATCTCCGAGGAAGGAAACATAAACACATGGGTATGGGCACTCCCCTTGGCAACTGCCAACCTTGGGCAGTGCCCCGGTATCGTATCACCATCACTTTTATCTTTACCTTTTTCTTAGTTCGATCCTTTTGATAATATCTTGATCTAGTAGAATAAAGTTTTAGTATGATCTAGTTGTGAGTTTTGCTTTATGATCTTCCTATGTAATCGAGTCCGTGGGCTATATATAATAAAGATTAGTGTTGAGTCAAGGGCTTGATTATTTTGCTATGATCTTGAGGGAATAAAATAAAAGATAAAAAATAAAAATAAATAAAGAGATCATATGGATCTTATGGAGAGTAATGAGCTCACATATAAAGAGTATGATGAATAAAAGTTGTTGAGAGTTGACAAACATAGTTTTGGTCATTGTTGCAATTAATAGGAAGTAATAAAGAAAGAGAGGTTTTCACATACAAATATACTATCTTGGACATCTTTTATAATTGTGAGCACTCATTAAAGTATGATATGCTAAAGAGTTGACGTTGGACAAGGAAGACAACGTAATGGGTTATGCTTTCTTACATCTGAGATAAATTATATTGTCATGGATCATCCAACATGTTGAGCTTGCCTTTCCCTCTCTTGCTAGCCAATTTCCTTGCACCAAGTAGAGATACTACTTGTGCTTCCAAATATCCCTAAAACCAGTCTTACCATGAGAGTCCACCATATCTACCTATGGATTAAGTAAGATCCTTCAAGTAAGTTGTCATCGTTGCAAGCAATAAGAATTGCTCTCTAAATATGTATGACTTATTAGTGTGGAGAAAATAAGCTTTATACGATCTTGTGATGTGGAAGAAATAAAAGTGACGGACTGCATAATAAAGGTCCATATCACAAGTGGCAATATAAAGTGACGTCCTTTTGCATTAAGATTTCGCGCATCCAACCATAAAAGCACATGACAACCTCTGCTTCCCTTTGCGAAGGGCCTATCTTTTATTCTTGTCTTATAATTCATGCAAAGAGTCATGGTGATCTTCACCTTTCCTTTTACATTTTATCCTTTGGCAAGCACAATGTGTTGGAAAGATCCTGATATATATGGCTAATTGGATGTGGGTCTTCATGAACTATTATTGTTGACATTACCCTCGAGGTAAAACGTTGGGAGGCAAAACTATAAGCCCCTGTCTTTCTCTGTGTCCGATTAAAACTTCATAACCATAAATATCGCGTGAGTGTTAGCAATTGTGAAAGACTAAAAGATGGTTGAGTATGTGGACTTGCTGAGAAGCTCTTATATTGACTCTTTCCTATGTTATGATAAATTGCAATTGCTTCAATGATTGAGATTATAGTTAATTAGTTTTCAATGAACTTTCTGATTCATACTTGAGTATGTGAATGAATTGTTACTTTAGCATAGGACAATTTTAATTTCGGCTTTCGCTTGAGGACAAGCGAGGTCTAAGCTTGGGGGAGTTGATACGTCCATTTTGCATCATGCTTTTATATCGATATTTATTGCATTATTGGCTGTTATTACACATTATGTCACAATACTTATGCCTATTCTCTCTTATTTTACAAGGTTTACATGAAGAGGGGGAATGCCGACAGCTGGAATTCTGGGCTGGAAAAGGAGCAAATATTAGAGACCTATTCTGCACATCTCCAAAAGTCCTGAAACTCCACGGGAATTATTTTCAGAATATATAAAACATATTGGGCGAATAAGTACCAGAGGGGAGCCACCCACCGTCCACGAGGGTGGGGGGCGCGCCCTACCCCCCTGGGCGTGCCCCCTGCATCATGGGCCCCCTGGTGGCCCTCTGACGCCCATCTTTGGCTATATGGAGTATTTCGTCGAGGAAAAAGTCATAATCTAGCTCACGGGATGAAACTCCGTAGGCACGAGGCGGAACCTTGGCGGAACCAACTAGGGCTTCGGTGGAGCTATTCTGCCGGGGAAATTTCCCTCTGGGAGGGGGAAATCATAACCATCGTCATCACCAACAATCCTCTCATCGGGAGGGGGTCAATCTCCATCAACATCTTCACCAGCACCATCTTGTATCCAATCTTTATATCCAAACCTCAGATTGGTACCTGTGGGTTGCTAGTAGTGTTGATTACTCCTTGTAGTTAATGCTAGTTGGTTTACTTGGTGGAAGATCATAGTTGAGATCCATTATGCATATTAATACCCCTCTGATTATGAACATGAATATTCTTTGTGAGTAGTTACGTTTGTTCCTGAGGACATGGGAGAAGTCTTGCTATAAGTAGTCATGTGAATTTGGTATTCGTTCGATATTTTGATGAGATGTATGTTGTCATCCCTCTAGTG
Organism: Triticum monococcum; assembly: GCA_034509565.1. Classification (NCBI taxonomy): domain Eukaryota; kingdom Viridiplantae; phylum Streptophyta; class Magnoliopsida; order Poales; family Poaceae; genus Triticum; species Triticum monococcum. The sequence goes on from CM067841.1 coordinate 588,717,995, forward strand.
GTGTCATGTGAACATCGACTACTGATGTCTACTACACAACATTCTTCTTGTAGACGTTGTTGGGCCTCCAAGTGCAGAGGTTTGTAGGACAGTAGCAAATTTCCCTCAAGTGGATGACCTAAGGTTTATCAATCCGTGAGAGGCGTAGGATGAAGATGGTCTCTCTCAAGCAACCCTGCAACCAAATAACAAAGAGTCTCTTGTGTCCCCAACACACCCAATACAATGGTAAATTGTATAGGTGCACTAGTTTGGCGAAGAGATGGTGAAACAAGTGGTATATGGATAGTAGATAAAGGTATTTGTAATCTTAAATAATAAAAACAGCAAGGTAACGAATGATAAAAGTGAGCGTAAACGGTATTGCAATGCTAGGAAACAAGGCCTAGGGTTCATACTTTCACTAGTGCAAGTCCTCTCAACAATAATAACATAATTGGATCACATAACTATCCCTCAACATGCAACAAAGAGTCACTCCAAAGTCACTAATAGCGGAGAACAAACGAAGAGATTATGGTAGGGTACGAAACCACCTCAAAGTTATTCTTTCCAATCAATCCGTTGGGCTATTCCTATAGATGTCACAAACAGCCCTAGAGTTCGTACTAGAATAACACCTTAAGACACAAATCAACCAAAACCCTAATGTCACCTAGATACTCCAATGTCACCTCAAGTATCTGTGGGTATGATTATACGATATGCATCACACAATCTCAGATTCATCTATTAAACCAACACATAGAACCTCAAAGAGTGCCCCAAAGTTTCTACCGGAGAATCACGACGAAAACGTGTGCCAACCCCTATGCATAGGTTCATGGGCGGAACCCGCAAGTTGATCACCAAAACATACATCAAGTGAATCACGTGATATCCCATTGTCACCACAGATATCCACGGCAAGACATACATCAAGTGTTCTCAAATCTTTAAAGACTCAATCCGATAAGATAACTTCAAAGGGGAAACTCAATTCATTACAAGAGAGTAGAGGGGGGATAAAACATCATAAGATCCAACTATAATAGCAAAGCTCGTGATACATCAAGATCGTATCACCTCAAGAACACGAGAGAGAGAGAGATCAAACACATAGCTACTAGTACATACCATCAGCCCCGAGGGAGAACTACTCCCTTCTCGTCATGGAGAGAACCGGGATGATGAAGATGGCCACCGGAGAGGGATTCCCCCTCCAGCAGGGTGCCAGAACGAGTCTAGATTGGCTTTCGGTGGCTACGGAGGCTTCTGGCGGCGGAACTCCTGATCTATTGTGCCCCCGGATGTTTTTAAGGTATATGGAGATATATAGGCGGAAGAAGTACGTCAGGGGGGCTACGAGGGGCTCACGAGGGTGGAGGGCGCGCCCAGGGGGGTGGGCGCGCCCCCTGCATCGTGACCTCTTCGCAGATCCCACGACACGCACTCCAAGTCTTCTGGGCTTCTTTCCTTCCAAAAATGAGTTCCGTGAAGTTTCAGGTCAATTGGACTCCGTTTGATTTCCCTTTTCTTCGAAACCCTAAAACAGGGTAAAAAACAGAAACTGGCACTGGGATTTGGGTTATTAGGTTAGTCCCAAAAATGATATAAAAGTGTATAATAAAGCCCATAAACATTCAAAACAGTAGATGATATAGCATGGAGTAATCAAAAATTATAGATACGTTGGAGACGTATCAGCATGCCCAAGCTTAATTCCTGCTTGTCCTCGAGTAGGTAAATGATAAAAGAAAGAATTTTTGATGTGGAATGCTAGTTGGCATAATTTCAATGTAATTCTTCTTAATTGTGGCATGAATATTCAGATCTGAAAGATTCAAGACAAAAGTTCATATTGACATAGAAATGATAATACTTCAAGCATACTAACTAAGCAATCATGTCTTCTCAAAATAACATGGCCAAAGAAAGTTCATCCCTACAAAATCATATAGTTTAGTCATGTTTCATTTTCGTCACACAAGAATGCTCTCATCATGCACAACCCTGATGACAAGCCAAGCAATTGTTTCATACTTTAGTAATCTCAAACCTATAAACCTTCATGCAATACATGAGCGCGAGCCATGGATATAACACTATGGGTGGAATAGAATATAATGAAGGGGGTTATGTGGAGAAGACAAAAAAGGAGAAAGTCTCACATCAACGAGGCTAATCAATGGGCTATGGAGATGCCCACCGATTGATGTTAATGCAAGGAGTAGGGATTGCCATGCAACGGATGCACTAGAGCTATAAATGTATGAAAGCTCAATAAAAGAAACTAGTGGGTGTGCATCCAACTTGCTTGCTCATGAAGACCTAGGGCACTTGAGGAGGCCCATTGTTGGAATATACAAGCCAAGTTTTATAATGAAAAATTCCCACTAGTATATGAAAGTGATAACATGAGAGACTCTACTATGAAGATCATGGTGCTACTGTGAAGCACAAGTGTGGTAAAAGGATAGTAACATTGTCCCTTCTCTCTTTTTCTCTCATTTTTTTGGGCCTTCTCTTTTTTATGGCCTTTCTCTTTTTTTGGGCCTTCTCTTTTTATGGCCTTTCTCTTTTCTTTTTTTATTTATTCCTCACTTGGGACAATGCTCTAATAATGATGATCATCACACTTCTATTTATTTACAACTCAATGATTACAACTCGATACTAGAACAAAGATGACTCTATGTGAATGCCTCCGGCGGTGTACCGGGATATGCAATGAACCAAGAGTGACATGTATGAAATAATTATGAACGGTGGCTTTGCCACAATTACTATGTCAACTACATGATCATGCTAAGCAATATGAAAATGATGAATGTGTCATGATGAACGGAATGTTGGAAAGTTACATGACAATATATCTCGGAATGTCTATGGAAATGCCATAATAGGTAGGTATGGTGGCTGTTTTGAGGAAGATATAAGGAGGTTTATGTGTGAAAGAGTGTATCATATCACGGGGTTTGGATGCACCGGCGAAGTTTGCGCCAACTCTCAATGTGAGAAAGGGCAATGCACGGTACCGAAGAGGCTAGCAAGGATGGAAGGGTGAGAGTGCGTATAATCCATTGACTCAACATTAGTCATAAAGAACTCACATACTTATTGCAAAAATCTATAAGTCATCAAAAACCTCGGCACTACGCGCATGCTCCTAGGGGGATAGATTGGTAGGAAAATAACATCGCTCGTCCCCGACCGCCACTCATAAGGAGGACAATCAAATAACACCTCATGTTTCAAATTTGTTACATAACGTTTACCATACGTGCATGCTACAGGGATTGCAAACTTCAACACAAGCACTTCTCAAATTCACAACTACTCAACTAGCACGACTTTGATATTATTATCTCCATATCTCAAAACAATCATCAAGCATCAAACTTCTCTTAGTATTCAATACTCTATATGAAAGTTTTTACTAATCTTGAATACCTAGCATATTAGGATTTTAAGAAAATTACCATGCTATTAAGACTATAAAAATAATCTAAGTTAAGCATGAGAGTTCATCTATTTCTTCAAAATAAAACTACCACCATGCTCTAAAAGATATAAGTGAAGCACTAGAGCAAATGACAAACTACTCCGAAAGATATAAGTGAAGATCAATGAGTAGTCGAATAATTATGCAACTATGTGAAGACTCTCTAACATTTAATAATTTCAGATCTTTATACTTTATTCAAATAGCTAGCAAAACTAAATAAAATAAAATGACGCTCCAAGCAAAACACATATCATGTGGCGAATAAAAATATAGCTCCAAGTAAAGTTACCGATGAACGAAGACAAAAGAGGGGATGCCTTCCGGGGCATCCCCAAGCTTAGGCTCTTGGTTGTCCTTGAATATTACCTTGGGGTGCCTTGGGCATCCCCAATGTTAGGCTCTTGCCACTCCTTATTCCATAGTCCATCAAATCCTTACCCAAAACTTGAAAACTTCACAACACAAAACTTAACAGAAAACTCGTAAGCTCCGTTAGTATAAGAAAATAAATCACCACTTCAAGGTACTGTAATGAACTCACTCTTAATTCATATTGGTGTAATATCTACTGTATTCCAACTTATCTCTGATTCATACCTTCCGAAACTACTCATAGATTCATCAAAATAAGTAAACAACACATGAAAAACAGAATCTGTCAAAAACAGAACAGTCTGTAGTAATCTGGATCAAACGTATAATTCTGTAACTCATAAAATTCTAAAATAAATTGATGGACCTGAGGACTTTATCTATTAATCATATGCAAAAAGAATTAACTAAATAGCACTCTCCAAATAAAAATGGCAGCAATTCTCGTGAGCGCTAAAGTTTCTGTTTTTTACAGCATGATCAACAAGACTTTCCCCAAGTCTTCCCAAAGGTTCTACTTGGCACAAACACTAATTAAAAGCATAAAACCACATCTAAACAGAGGCTCCCAACAAGCGTTATCATTTAACGCCCCTAGCTAGGCATGATGATTGCAATGATGCTCACATAAAGGATAAGAATTGAAACATAAAGAGAGCATCAAGAAGAATATGACTAGCACATTTAAGTCTAACCCACTTCCTATGCGTAGGTATTTTGTGAGCAATCAACTTATGGGAACAATAATCAACTAGCATATGAAGGCAAAATAAGCATAACTTTGAAACTTTAAGCACATAGAGAGGAAACTTGATATTATTGCAATTCCTACAAGCATATGTTCCTACCTCATAATAATTTTCAGTAGCATCATGAATGAATTCAACAATATAACCAGCACTTAAAGCATTCTTTTCATGATCTACAACCATATAAAATTTACTACTCTCCACACAAGCAAAATTCTTCTCATGAATAATAGTGGGAGCAAACTCAACAAAATAATTATCATGTGAGGCATAATCCAATTGAAAACTAAAATCATGATGACAATTTTCATGGTTATCATTATTCTTTATAGCATACAAGTCATCACAATAATCATCACAGATAGCAACTTTGTGGCTTTTCATATCAAAACTTGGGGGACAAAAAAATATCATATTCATCAAACATAGCTTCCCCAAGCTTGTGGCTTTTCATATCATTAGCATCATGGATATTCAAGGAATTCGTACTAACAACATTGCAATCATGCTCATCATTCAAATATTTAGTGCCAAACATTTTATAGATTTCTTCTTCTAGCACTTCAGCACAATTATCCTTTCCATCATACTTACGAAAGATATTAAAAAGGTGAAGCGTATGAGACAAATTCAATTCCATTTTTTATAGTTTTTTATAGACTAAACTAGTGATAAAACAAGAAACTAAAAGACTCAATTGCAAGATCTAAAGATATACCTTCAAGCACTCACCTCCCCGACAACGGTGCCATAAAAGAGCTTGATGTCTACTACACAACCTTCTTCTTGTAGACGTTGTTGGGCCTCCAAGTGCAGAGGTTTGTAGGACAGTAGCAAATTTCCCTCAAGTGGATGACCTAAGGTTTATCAATCCGTGAGAGGCGTAGGATGAAGATGGTCTCTCTCAAGCAACCCTGCAACCAAATAACAAAGAGTCTCTTGTGTCCCCAACACACCCAATACAATGGTAAATTGTATAGGTGCACTAGTTCGGCGAAGAGATGGTGAAACAAGTGGTATATGGATAGTAGATAAAGGTATTTGTAATCTGAAATAATAAAAATAGCAAGGTAACGAATGATAAAAGTGAGCGTAAACGCTATTGCAATGCTAGGAAACAAGGCCTAGGGTTCATACTTTCACTGGTGCAAGGCCTCTCAACAATAATAACATAATTGCATCACATAACTATCCCTCAACATGCAACAAAGAGTCACTCCAAAGTCACTAATAGCGGAGAACAAACGAAGAGATTATGGTAGGGTACGAAACCACCTCAAAGTTATTCTTTCCAATCAATCCGTTGGGCTATTCCTATAGATGTCACAAATAGCCCTAAAGTTCGTACTAGAATAACACCTTAAGACACAAATCAACCAAAACCCTAATGTCACCTAGATACTCCAATGTCACCTCAAGTATCCGTGGGTATGATTATACGATATGCATCACACAATCTCAGATTCATCTATTCAACCAACACATAGAACCTCAAAGAGTGCCCCAAAATTTCTACCGGAGAATCACGACGAAAACGTGTGCCAACCCCTATGCATAGGTTCATGGGCGGAACCCGCAAGTTGATCACCAAAACATACATCAAGTGAATCACATGATATCCCATTGTCACCACAGATATCCACGGCAAGACATACATCAAGTGTTCTCAAATCTTTAAAGACTCAATCCGATAAGATAACTTCAAAGGGGAAACTCAATTCATTACAAGAGAGTAGAGGGGGGAGAAAACATCATAAGATCCAACTATAATTGCAAAGCTCACGATACATCAAGATCGTATCACCTCAAGAACACGAGAGAGAGAGAGAGAGATCAAACACATAGCTACTGGTACATACCCTCAGCCCCGAGGGAGAACTACTCCCTCCTCATCATGGGGAGCACCGGGATGATGAAGATGGCCACCGGAGAGGGATTCCCCCTCCGGCAGGGTGCCGGAACGGGTCTAGATTGGCTTTCGGTGGCTACGGAGGCTTCTGGCGGCGGAACTCCCGATCTATTGTGCCCCCAGATGTTTTTAGGGTATATGGAGATATATAGGCGGAATAAGTACGTCAGGGGGGCCACGAGGGGCTCACAAGGGTGGTGGGCGCGCCCAAGGGGGTGGGTGCCCCCTGCCTCGTGACCTCCTCGCAAATCCCCCGACGTGCACTCCAAGTCTTCTGGGCTTCTTTCCTTCCAAAAATGAGTTCCGTGAAGTTTCAGGTCAATTGGACTCCGTTTGATTTTCCTTTTCTTCGAAACCCTAAAACAGGGTAAAAGACAGAAACTGGCACTGGGCTCTGGGTTAATAGGTTAGTCCCAAAAATGACATAAAAGTGTATAATAAAGCACATAAACATTCAAAACAGTAGATAATATAGCATGGAGTAATCAAAAATTATAGATACGTTGGAGACGTATCAACTACATGACACTTCACCATTGTTTGGGACTAGAGGGAGGCCTTGGGAAGTAATAAGTAGATGATGGGTTGCTAGAGTGACAGAAGCTTAAACCCTAGTGAGGGAGTCCTGGATTAGGGGGTATCCGGACAGCTGAATTATATCCTTTAGCCGGACTGTTGGACTATGAAGATACAAGATTAAAGACTTCGTCTTGTGTCCGGATGGGACTCTACTTGGCGTGGAAGGCAAGCTAGGAAATACGGATATGTATATCTCCTCCTTTGTAACTGACCTTGTGTAACCAATCCCCCTCCGGTGTCTATATAAACCGGAGGGTTTTAGTCTGTAGGACAACATACAGTCATACCATAGGCCAGCTTCTAGGGTTTAGCCTCTCCGATCTCGTGGTAGATCAACTCTTGTAATACTCATATCATCAAGAATAAATCAAACAGGACGTAGGGTTTTACCTCCATCAAGAGGGCCCGAACCTGGGTAAAACATCGCGTCCCCTACCTCCTGTTACCATCCGCCTTAGACGCACAGTTCGGGACCCCCTACCCGAGATCCGCCGGTTTTGACACCGACATTGGTGCTTTCATTGAGAGTTCCTCTGTGACGTTGCCGTAAGGAAGGATGCCTCATCTCGTTGTTAAAAACAACATTACCGCCGGGGGAGCTCTAGCTGTCGGCCAAACTCTCCGGCTGGGCAGTTTCTTCATGACTGTCTGTTCGGCTGCTGCACCGACGATGACTTCTCGAGTCATCAAAAGCAGCCTTCACGTCGGCTCGGAATTCGCCGAGCAGATGGATCCAATGGAGCTCTCCTCCCCAAACGAGCTCCTGGATGGCATCGCCGCCTTGGGAGTCGCTATGGACTATGATCGGATTGGGCTTAAACCCGATCAAAGGGAGATTAACTCTTACCGGTCACCCATCATGTTGCGGTGGTGGAGGAACAATGCGGTGATCCTCCCTCTATCTTGAAGACTAACTATGTCCGAATTCCTGAGCTCTCTGAGCCGGATACCCATTTACGGGAGGGCATCACCCAAACCCTGAACCTAGAGTCAGGCAGCGGGCCAGACTCATCGGGCAACATACCGGAATCCGAACTTCCAAGATCAGAAACCCCTCGGCCCCTGGGTCTCAGATCGGGTAGGGGTCCAGACTCAAATCCAGCCACCCACCCACCCAGACATAAACGATCTTTCCCACATTAGGCAAGAGCCCCATGAAACAGTACATCATTATTGGGCCAGATTCCTCCTTGTGATGAACAAGGTTAAGGACTACCGCGAGGAAGACACAGTCTCACTTTTCTGCAATAACTGCACGAACAAGGGAATCCTTAACGCCATAAGTCGCCGTGACATATCACGCTTCGCCGACTTGGCGTCCATAGTACGAAAGTACTGTGCGGTGGAAAGTTCCTGGAAAACCGAAACAAAATTTTGGGATAATCCGGCTCCGTATACGCACCCAGTCCAAGGTAAAAGGGTGCACTATCATAAGACACCCGAGTTCATTACAAAGAAGCAAAAACCCTCTACAGGGCACGGAACCGTATTGGAGGGATGGCTTAACGGACCCTGCAAAATTCATAGCACAGCGGATACAATACCAACGCACAGCCTTAGAGCATGTTGGATACTCCGGCAGGAGGCCAAAAGCGGTGAGGATCTTCTTATCCCAAATACCGCAAAGCACCATCCCGTGGATAACAATACGGTGTTAACAGTCTTTGAGACCTTCGCGTCAAATAATAGGCGCAAGTGAACACTCCACAACATGGCCGAAATCTGCCACATAGCAGCAATAAATCCATGGAGTGACACGGCTATTACCTTCAATGCCAGTGACGAACCTAAATTCCGAACAGCCCGAGCACCAGCCGCGCTGGTCCTCAGTCCAATCGTGGATGGCTTTTGACTCACCAAAGTACTCATGGATGGCGGCAGCGGATTAAACCTCATCTATGAGGAAACTCTTCAAAAAATGGAAATAGACTGGAACCGCATTGAGCAAAGTAGCACAACCTTCAGAGGAATCATACCCAGTCGGGAGGCACGATGCGCTGGGAAAATCATAGTAGATGTGGTATTCGGTACGCCAGAGAACTATAGGTCCGAAGAAATTACATTTCAAGTGGCCCCGTTCAGCAGTGGATACCATGCCCTTTTAGGACGTGAGGCGTTCATGATCTTCCAAGTCGTACCCCATTATGGGTACATGAAGCTCAAAATGCCCGGGCCCAACGGAATCATCACTCTCGCCAGTGATTCGGACACAGCACTCCGCGCCGAAAAAAAATAGCCGCACTGGCCCTCGAGGCATTATCCGAAGCCCTCTCGGCCGAGGAATTAACCATGCTACGCTCCGCAGTGGACAGGGACGACGTGATACTCGACAAGAGATCCAAGTCCACCTATTTTAAACCAGCGGATGAAATAGTCAAATTCCAAGTCCACCCAACGGACCCTACAAAAACAGCCTCCATCGGGGCACAGTTAAACCCCGCCGTTGACGCTGCACTACGAGAGTTCCTGCGCGAGAATTGGGACATATTCGTGTGGCATCTCTCAGACATGCCAGGAATCCCACGCAGGCTGGCCGAGCATAGCCTCAATATCCTAAAGGGATTCAAGCCGGTCAAGTAAGCTCTTCGGCGTTTCTCCAAACCTAAGAGACAAGCCATGGGAGAGGAACTAGCCAAGTTATTGGAGGCCGGCAGGCCGCATTCATCAGAGAAATAAAACACCCGGACTGGCTAGCAAACCTGGTGATGGTACCAAAGAAGGACAAATCCTGGCGCCTTTGTGTTGATTTCAAGGACCTCAATAAAGCTTGCCCAAAGGATCCCTTCCCCCTCCCCCGCATCGATCAAATTATTGATGCTACCGTAGGACACGAGTCATTGTGTTTCCTCGATGCATACTCCGGTTACCACCAAATCAAGATGGCGGAGTCCGACCAAGCCGCAACGACATTCATCACACCATACGGTCCCTTCTGTTGCAACACAATGCCTTTTGGGCTCAAAAACGCCGGTGCAACATATCAGCGCATGATTCAGACATGTCTGGAGAAACAAATCAGCAAAATAGTAGAGGCATACATAGATGATGTGGTCATCAAAACTAAACCCGTCGACTCTTTGATAGACGACTTGAGGCTCACATTCGACAACCTCTGAACATACGACATCAAGCTTAATCCAGAAAAATGCATTTTCGGCGTACCAGCCCGAAAGCTCCTGGGTTTCATTGTCTCCAGTAGAGGTACTGAAGCTAATCTGGCCAAAATCCGAGCTTTGTCACAGTTGGCTACCCCAACAGACCTCAAACAAATCCAGAAGTTAACTGGATGCGTGGCGGCTCTAAGCCGCTTTATCTCCCGCTTAGGAGAAAAGGCATTACCCCTTTATCGCCTCCTTCGGCGCACCAAACACTTCGAGTGGACGGACGCTGCCACAGCCGGATTGGAAGAAATAAAAGCCATACTGGCAACCGACCCAATCCTGGCCGCGCCAAACATCAGCGAACCAATGCTATTATACATTGCGGCAACCCATCAAGTTGTAAGCGCAGTGCTCGTCGTCGAACGAGAAGCGGACGGACATAAATTCCCTCTTCAAAAGCCGGTATATTATGTATCCACCGTCCTCACTCCATGCAAATCACGGTACCCACATTATCAAAAGATAGCCTATGCGGTATTCATGGCATCCTGGAAACTATGACACTACTTTCAAGAGTGTTCGATTACAGTAGCCTCGGAGGTGCCACTCAATGATATTATTAACAACCGCGATGCCACGGGCCGGATTGCCAAATGGGCCATTGAGCTCCTCCCATTTGACATAACATACAAACCTCAGCGAGCCATTAAATCGCAAGTATTGGCCGTCTTTGTCGCCGAATGGACGGAAGCCGAACTCCCTAAAGAGTACGACGCATACTCCAATTGGATTATGCACTTCGACGGCTCCAAAATGCTGGCTGGACTGGGGGCTGGCATCGTCCCGACGTCCCCAACCGGAGATATAGTTCAATATGTACTGCAGATACTGTATACAGACTCCAACAATGCAGCCGAATACGAAGCCATGTTACATGGTCTTCGGATGGCAGTTTCCATGGGCATTCAGCGCCTGGAGGTGCGTGGGGATTCGAACCTCGCAATATCCCAAATAAATGGAGACTTTGATGCCAAGGATCCGAAGATGGCGACCTATCGTAACGCCATCCTAAAGATGTCAGCTCGGTTCGAGGGGCTCGAATTTCACCATGTGGCTCGGGAAAATAATCAGGCGGCGGATATCCTTGCCCGCATCGGCACAAAACGCGATGCGGTCCCCCCTAGAGAGGTTGTTTAAGCCATCCGTGGTATGGGAGGGGGACACCAGCAATATTAGTCCGGACCTGGCCACAACACTCGATACCGAACAATCTGACATAATCGGAGGCTCTTCCACCGAAACAACGCTTTCAGCCCACGTAATAATGGCCATCATAGCCCCGTGGATAGAACCATTCCTGGCCTACCTAACTAGGCAGGAACTTCCGAAGGACCAAAATGAGGCACGCTGCATAGTGCGGCGATCTAAGGCCTACAGGGTCCATGAGGGAGAACTGTATAAAAAAGCACTATCGGAGTCCTTCAAAGGTGCATCTCCGAAGAGGAAGGGAGGAACCTTTTGGCAGAAATTCACGCCGGACTCGGCGGTCACCATGCCGGAGCCCGGGCTCTTGTAAGCAAGGCCTTCCATACATGATTCTATTGGCCAACGGCCCGGGCAGATGCACATGACTTGGTCCAACGTTGCGCCGGTTGCCAGCTCTTTGCAAATCAAAGCCACATGCCACCCACCGCCCTCCAAAAAATCCCCATTATGTGGCCCTTCGTGGTCTGGGGGCTTGACATGGTTGGACCCCTTAAAGGGGGAACCCACAAGAAAAAAATACTTACTAGTCATGGTGGATAAATTCACCAAATGGATAGAGGCCAAACCTGTTAAAATAGTCGAATCCGGACCGGTGATAGACTTCATATCCGGGGTCGTACACCGTTATGGCGTCCCCCATAGCATCATCACTAACAACGGCACGAACTTCACGGCCGATGAGGTAAAACTCTGGTGCAGCAAAATGGGCATCAAGCTCGATTACGCTTCAGTCTATCACCCACAAACCAACGGCCAAGTTGAGCGAGCAAACGGTCTTATAATGAGTGGCATTAAACCCATATTAGTGCGTTCCTTAACGGAGTATAACACGCACTGGGTAGAGGAGCTCGACTCCGTACTCCGGGGGCTGTGAACCACGCCGAATCATAGTACCGGATATACACCCTTCTTTATGGTGTACGGCGCAGAGGCAGTCTTGCCCCGTGACATAATTCATGACTCACCTCGAGTGCGCATGTACGAAGAAAGAGAAGCCAAGCTCGATCAAAAGGACAGTCTGGACACCCTGTAGGAGGAGCGTGACGTAGCAAAAGCCCGTTCCACATTTTATTAGCAACAGGCTCGCAGATACCAAAGCAGAGAAGTACGTGCCAAAACTTATAACATTGGCGAGCTAGTTCTACGCCTGCCGGATAAGAAAAAGAACAAGCTCGAGCCCAAATGGGAAGGTCCCTTCATTATTGACCAAGTTCTGACCGGTGGAGCGTACCGACTGCGGGATGCATCGACTAATCGACTCGAGCCGAACCCATGGAACGCGGCGAGGCTTCGAAGATTCTAGGCCTAGCGTCGGACTCTATGTTCGTCCCCTTCCTCTGTCCATTTTTTGCATATACATTATCTGTCTTGTTTTTCTTTCTTTCTTTTATTTTTTCTCTAGGCCTTCAAGGGCCAACTTGTGCCTCGCTTGCACATTATAGATGCGCTAGCCGCGCTCATCATACCTGGGGGCTTCTTTCACAGAAGCTTAATTATTTATCTGGGTCTCATGCCCCGCACATGTGTTATACTTCCGCATGTACCTTTTTTCGCCATTATATGCATCGATATGACTTAAGTTTTGGCCAAGCTGGGTTGCCTGGCTCTTGTATTTATGCCCTACGTTCCCGTTAATTCGGCTAGGGCATAAGGGGAGCCGAAAGCTAGCGTTCTTAAGGGAATATTCGGTCGGTGAACAAAACATGATTTTTATTTTCCATATGTGCCCCCAGATGTTTTTCCTGCATTTCCTACCGCAGTCCGGGCACTTTAGGGCATGCGTACGCATGGAAAGGAACCCTTAACGGAACTATTCTCCCTGGAAGATGTTTCTTACTACCCATGTAATATAACATAACTAGTTGGGCACTTGTCGGTTCAAGCACTAATGACCCCTACGCCTGGTCTCCACGCATACCCCGGTTCTTATATAACTGAGCGGGTATTCGGATACACTCCGGACTATCGGGTCCTGAGGTTGAAGCGAAAAGGTCCGCCATGACAAATGATCTACAATTCGGCTAGAAGGCATTATACATGTCACCTTAATTACATAGTCATGCAGACTGACTAAATTCCTCTTCTATACCATCCAACAGGCGGTCTAGCCTACAATCCTGTTGGGAATACTTTGCGGCTAATTCTACTTGCCCATAAACTAAGCTAACGGGAATCTCTTTCCCGTCAGGCCCCACAGTTCTGACCTCGGCCATGTGATTTGGGTCAGCCTTGGTATACCGCATCTTCACCATGGCCCAGGCTTCCCTGGCACCTTGACGGCAGGCCGATATCTTCCATAATCGGAAGCGCCGCCGTGCTCCCTTGAGCTTCTCCGCAAGCTCTGCAACGCCTTCTAGCAAGGAGACGGATGGCCATAAGGTCTGGGCAACACCTTGCATCACCTGCCGAACTTGTTCGTGCAGATGTGAGAGCTCGGATAGAAGATCACCCGCAGACCCGGGCATTTCCTCCGCGGGACGACCCATCAGCATACCTACAGACATAATGCTGTTAGTCGGCTTCTCCGCCGAACTCCTTCAAAAGGATTCGTTCAAGCACTTACTGAAAATGCTGCGCCGAAGCCGCTTATTCTCCTTCTCGGAGTCTGCAAGCTGGGCTCGAACGTCTTTTAGTTCCACGCTCAGCTTGATATTGGTGTCTTGGAGATTGTTTTTCTCCCGCCTAACCTCAGCCAGCACGCGTTTTCCAGCCTCTAGCTATCGCACGACATGCTGGTCCTCCGGATTTTCTCTGGCTTCATCTGCAACATCTATTGTTAGATCTGCAGCCACGCCGCACACTATATGGTAAACATCATTCTTTAAAGTAGATGTTACCAGCGGGGGACTTTTTCGGTTCCTTCAATGCGGCTACAGCAGCCCGCAGTTCGGCATTGCATTCCTCCAGCTCCTGTGACAGCCGAGTATTCTTCTCTGTAAGAACCTGCACAATAAAGATGATCCTTAAATCAGTTCTGCTAACTGTTTCAAGTCTCAGGGGCTACTGATACATATAATCGCCAGATTTACTTACCTATACATCCTTTACATACTGATCCGTGGCTCTGGCTAGACCATCTTGAGCAGCATGGAGGTACGCTTCTCCAGAATTGAAGGCATCAAATGCCTCTGGTGAGAAACAAGCGTCGCGGAGTACGGCCCGGTTGCGCCTATGATTCATGGCGCTTTCCACTTATGAATTTGTGGCGGATAACCTATCCGCATCCTCTGTAGGAGGATTATCCTGCGCCCGCCCCATATCGGCTTCCGCCTCTATGTCCGGTCCTGGCGCCCGACTGGTGGAAGCATGATTAGCAACATCGCCGGACATATTCCGGCGAGCGTTTTTTCTGTTAAAGAAACACGGGCGTCATTACATTTAGAGAAAGACGACAACCACGGAGCGGGGTTTTTGTTATACCTTTGCGCCGGTGTCTCCGTCCTGACCGCCTTCCTTTTTGGCCTACCCGGCCTCGGTGCCTCTTGTTTGCGAGTTGCTGCGGGTTCGGCAGGGCGTCCCGAATGCCTTCCCTATAAAAACGCCATATGTATATGGTAGGTGAAGTGTCTAAAAGGGGATCCTAGTTTTTGGAGTTGGGATTTTTGGTTTTTCTTACGTGCGATGCAGGAAGCAGTCCGGGATAGTCGGCCGTAATGGTCACCATGGCATCATCGTAGCTTAACTTATAGAACTACCGGTCTATCAGCTCCACGAATATAACCCGATATTCTTCAAGTCCGGAGTCGAGGGCTCGGTCAGGGTCCTCTGGTTGTGGAGAAGGGCTACTGACCTCCTTTATGGCTTTTCGCAGTTCCTGCCGCAAAGTGGCAAGGTGAATACTTACGACAAAGAATGTGGGAAAAATGGGAGTAAGGAGATATAACTTACCCAGCTTGGAGGATTGTACATGGAGAATCCATCCCGTGGCTTGATGCGGATGAACTCCTCTTCCTCTTCCTCTCCCTTGAACAATTCGGACAGAATTTTTGCTAAAGCGGCAGCATTGTCCGGACCCTTACGCTCGCAGCGGGTGGCATCATCCGCCCCGTTAAAACACCACAAGGGGTGCCCACGATATTGAAGTGGTTGCACTCCGCGCATTATGCAAATCAACATAACTTCGATTACTGTCAATCCTAATTGAGCCAGTGCTTTAATCCGGTTCATCAGATAGAGGACTTCTCCATTGTCTTCCACCTGGGGGCTCCGTGGGCGCCAACATCGGCGCTTCTTCAGAGGAGCATTGCTGAACTCAGGAAGACCCTGTCGAACAGGGTCCGAAAGGGGAACGTCCTCCATATAAAACCATTTCGAAGGCCAGTCTTCGGACGACTTCTTCGGGGTACCGGACAGGTATCCGGTACCGGCGATGCGCCATATTTCGGCTCCGCCCACTTGATAAAGTGACCCCCTCTGTGTGCGAGGGACGAGGCAAAATAGCCTTTTCCATAGCTCGAAGTGAGCCTCGCAGCCCAGGAACAACTCGCAGAGAGCAACATAGCCGATGAGATGTAGAATGGAGGCAGGGGTGAAATTGTGTAATTGGAGGCCGTAGAACTCCAGGAGCCTGCGGAGGAACGGATGAATTGGAAATCCGAGTCCCCTTAATAAATAAGGAACAAGGCAGACCCGCTCCCCCATAGAGGGACTGTGAAAGCTCTCCGCTTGCTCCCCGCCATTGTAGGTGGCAAGCCCGGCTCGAAGGGACACCATGTATGCTAGAGGGAGAAATCCCTTAGTCTGCAGTTCGATTAATCGACTGTGTGGGACGGAACACCTCTCCCAATCACCGGGCTTAGGGCTACAGGGGCGGGAGGAGGAGCTGCGGAGGGCGGACATGCTGGAATGGATCTTTTCGAAGCACGCTCTGATGGATTCTTGCTGGGGGAGGATGGTGTGGATCGGATATGAGAATCCCCGTCCTTTTAATAGACAATTTATTTATCTGGCTAGGGGGCGAATGTAAAAACACCCTGGCGCCTCGTATTCATTCGACGCATGGAAAAAAGCCATTATTGGGCACAGAAGCCAAGAGGTCCAAACATTTATGGGGCCAGACACTGCTTTACAAATGTTCAAAATATGGAGAAGAACCTGCCTTACAATGCCGAAGACAACACTGTGCGCCGGACTCGTCGTCATTGACGGTTCGGGGGCTACTGAGGGAGTCTTGGATTAGGGGGTATCCGGACAGCCGGATTATATCCTTTGGCCGGACTGTTGGACTATGAAGATACAAGATTGAAGACTTCGTCTCATATCCGGATGGGACTCTACTTGGCGTGGAAGGCAAGCTAGGAAATACGGATATGTATATCTCCTCCTTTGTAACCGACCTTGTGTAACCCTAGCCCCCTCCGGTGTCTATATAAACCGGAGGGTTTTAGTCCGTAGGACAACATACAATCATACCATAGGCTAGCTTCTAGGGTTTAGCCTCTCCGATCTCGTGGTAGATCAACTCTTATAATACTCATATCATCAAGAATAAATCAAGCAGGACGTAGGGTTTTACCTCCATCAAGAGGGCCCGAACCTGGGTAAAACATCGTGTCCCCTGCCTCCTGTTACCATCCGCCTTAGACGCACAGTTCGGGACCCCCTACCCGAGATCCGCCGGTTTTGACACTGACACCTAGTTTATGCGTTGCTTCATAAGAGGCTGATTTGGATCCATATGTTTCATGCTATGGTTAGGTTTATCTTAATACTTCTGTTGTAGCTGCGGATGCTTGCAATAGGGGTTAATCATAAGTGGGATGCTTGTCCAAGTAAAGGCAGTACCCAAGCACCGGTCCACCCACATATCAAATTATCAAAGTACCGAACACGAATCATATGAACGTGATGAAAACTAGCTTGACGATAATTCCCATGTGTTCTCGGGAGCACTTTCCTTCATATAAGAGTTTGTCCAGGCTTGTCCTTTGCTACAAAAAGGATTGGGCCATCTTGCTGCACCTTATTTACTTTTACTATTTGTTACCCGTTACCAATTACCTTATCACAAAACTATCCGTTACCGATAATTTCAGTGCTTGCAGAGAATACCTTGCTGAAAACCGCATATCATTTCCTTCTGCTCCTCGTTGGGTTCGACACTCTTACTTATCGAAAAGGATACGATAGATCCCCTACACTTGTGGGTCATCACTTCTCCTAAAGTGATTTCCATAAAAGTGCCTCCCGTGGCCGAATCTAAAAGATTTCTAGAAGTAAAGTGTTGGGGAACGCAGTAATTTCAAAAATTTTCCTACGCACACGCAAGATCATGGTGATGCACAGCAACGAGAGGGGAGAGTGTTGTCTACGTACCAACGCAGACCGACTGCGGAAGCGATCACACAACGTAGAGGAAGTAGTCGTACGTCTTCTTCCCGATCGACCGATCCAAGCACCGTTACTCCGGCACCTCCGAGTTCTTAGCACACGTTCAGCTCGATGACGTTCCTCGGGCTCCGATCCAGCAAAGCGTCGAGGAAGAGTTCCGTCAGCACGACGGCGTGATGACGATCTTGATGTACTACCGACGCAGGGCTTCGCCTAAGCACTGTAACGGTATGATCGAGGTGGAATTTGGTGGCAGGGGCACCGCACACGGCTAAGGGACGATCAACTTGTGTGTCTTGTGGTGCCCCCTGCCCCCGTATATAAAGGCCAGGGGCAGGGGGTTCGGCCGGCTAGGAGGGAGGCGCAGGGGGGAGTCCTACTCCCACCGGGAGTAGGACTCCTCCCCTCCAATCCTATTCCAACTAGGTTTCTTGGGGGGAAGGAGAAAGAGGGGGCCGGCCCACCTTTCCTAGTCCTACTAGGACTTGGGAAAGGGGGGGGGGGGGCGCCGGCCAGGTGTGGGCTGCCTCTTCTCTCTTTTCCACTAAGGCCCAATAGGCCCATTTACCTCCCGGGGGGTTCCGGTAACCCTCCCGGTAATCCGGTAAAATCCCGATTTTACCCGGAACGCTTCCGGTGCCCAAACATAGGCTTCCAATATATCAATCTTTACGTATCGACCATTTCGAGACTCCTCGTCATGTCCGTGATCTCATCCGGGACTCCGAACAACCTTCGGTACATCAAAATGCATAAACTCATAATAACTGTCATCGTAACGTTAAGCGTGCGGACCCTACGGTTCGAGAACAATGTAGACATGACCGAGACACGTCTCCGGTCAATAACCAATAGCGGGACCTGGATGCCCATATTGGCTCCTACATATTCTACGAAGATCTTTATCGGTCAGACCGCATAACAACATACGTTGTTCCCTTTGTCATCGGTATGTTACTTGCCCGAGATTCGATCGTCGGTATCCAATACCTAGTTCAATCTCGTTACCGGCAAGTCTCTTTACTCGTTCCGTAATACATCATCTCACAACTAACTTATTAGTTGCAGTGCTTGCAAGGCTTATGTGATGTGTATTACCGAGAGGGCCCAGAGATACCTCTCCGACAATCGGAGTGACAAACCCTAATCTCGAAATACGCCAACCCAACATCTACCATTGGAGACACCTGTAGTACTCCTTTATAATCACCCAGTTACGTTGTGACGTTTGGTAGTACCCAAAGTGTTCCTCCGGTAAACGGGAGTTGCATAATCTCATAGTTATAGGAACATGTATAAGTCATGAAGAAAGCAATAGCAACATACTAAACGATCGGGTGCTAAGCTAATGGAATGGGTCATGTCAATCAGATCATTCTACTAATGATGTGACCTCGTTAATCAAATAACAACCCCTTGTTCATGGTTAGGAAACATAACCATCTTTGATTAACGAGCTAGTCAAGTAGAGGCATACTAGTGACACTTTGTTGGTCTATGTATTCACACATGTATTATGTTTCCGGTTAATACAATTCTAGCATGAATAATAAACATTTATCATGATGTAAGGAAATAAATAATAACTTTATTATTGCCTCTAGGGCATATTTCCTTCAGTCTCCCACTTGCACTAGAGTCAATAATCTAGATTACACTGTAATGATTCTAACACCCATGGAGCCTTGGTGCTGATCATGTTTTGCTCGTGGAAGAGGCTTAGTCAACGGGTCTGCAACATTCAGATCCGTATGTATCTTGCAAATCTCTATGTCTCCCACCTGGACTAAATCCCGGATGGAGTTGAAGCGTCTCTTGATGTGTTTGGTTCTTTTGTGAAATCTGGATTCCTTTGCCAAGGCAATTGCACCAGTATTGTCACAGAAGATTTTCATTGGACCCGATGCACTAGGTATGACACCTAGATCGGATATGAACTCCTTCATCCAGACTCCTTCGTTTGCTGCTTCCGAAGCAGCTATGTACTCCGCTTCACATGTAGATCCCGCTACGACGCTTTGTTTAGAACTGCACCAACTGACAGCTCCACCGTTTAAAGTAAACACGTATCCGGTTTGCGATTTAGAATCGTCCGGATCAGTGTCAAAGCTTGCATCAACGTAACCTCTTACGGTGAGCTCTTTGTCACCTCCATATACGAGAAACATATCCTTAGTCCTTTTCAGGTATTTCAGGATGTTCTTGACCGCTGTCCAGTGATCCATTCCAGGATTACTTTGGTACCTCCCTGCTAAACTTATAGCAAGGCACACATCAGGTCTGGTACACAGCATTGCATACATGATAGAGCCTATGGCTGAAGCATAGGGAACATCTTTCATTTTCTCTCTATCTTCTGCAGTGGTCGGGCATTGAGTCTTACTCAACTTCACACCTTGTAGCACAGGCAAGAACCCTTTCTTTGCTTGATCCATCTTGAACTTCTTCAAAATTTTGTCAAGGTATGTGTATTGTGAAAGTCCAATTAAGCGTTTTGATCTATCTCTATAGATCTTTATGCCTAATATGTATGCAGCTTCCCCGAGGTCTTTCATCGAAAAACTCTTATTCAAGTATCCCTTTATGCTATCCAGAAATTCTATATCATTTCCAATTAGTAATATGTCATCCACATATAATATCAGAAATGCTACAGAGCTCCCACTCACTTTCTTGTAAATACAGGCTTCTCCAAAAGTCTGTATAAAGCCAAATGTTTTGATCACACTATCAAAGCGTTTATTCCAACTCCGAGATGCTTGCACCAGTCCATAAATGGATCGCTGGAGTTTGCATACTTTGTTAGCTCCTTTTGGATCGACAAAACCTTCTGGCTGTACCATATACAACTCTTCTTCCAGAAATCCATTCAGGAATGCAGTTTTGACATCCATTTGCCATATTTCATAATCATAAAATGCGGCAATTGCTAACATAATTCTGACGGACTTAAGCATCGCTACGGGTGAGAAGGTCTCATCGTAGTCAACCCCTTGAACTTGCCGAAAACCTTTCGCGACAAGTCGAGCTTTATAGACAGTAACATTACCGTCAGCGTCAGTCTTTTTCTTGAAGATCCATTTATTCTCAATTGCTTGCCGATCATCAGGCAAGTCAACCAAAGTCCATACTTTGTTCTCATACATGGATCCCATCTCGGATTTCATGGCCTCAAGCCACTTTGCGGAATCTGGGCTCACCATCGCTTCTTCATAGTTCGTAGGTTCATCATGATCTAGCATCATGACTTCCAGAACTGGATTACCGTACCACTCTGGTGTGGATCTCACTCTGGTTGATCTACATGGTTCAGTAGTATCTTGATCTGAAGCTTCGTGATCATCATCATTAGCTTCCTCACTGATTGGCATAGGTGTCGCAGAAACAGTTTTCTGTGATGTACTATTTTCCAATAAGGGAGCAGGTACAGTTACCTCATCAAGTTCTACTTTCCTCCCACTCACTTCTTTCGAGAGAAACTCCTTCTCTAGAAATGATCCATTCTTAGCAACGAATGTCTTGCCTTCGGATCTGTGAAAGAAGGTATACCCAACAGTTTCCTTTGGGTATCCTATGAAGACACATTTCTCCGCTTTGGGTTCGAGCTTATCAGGTTGAAGCTTTTTCACATAAGCATCGCAGCCCCAAACTTTAAGAAACGACAACTTTGGTTTCTTTCCAAACCATAGTTCATGAGGCGTCGTCTCAACGGATTTTGATGGTGCCCTATTTAACGTGAATGCGGCCGTCTCTAAAGCATAACCCCAAAACGATAGCGGTAAATCAGTAAGAGACATCATAGATCGCACCATATCTAGTAAAGTACGATTACGACGTTCGGACACACCATTGCGTTGTGGTGTTCCGGGTGGCGTGAGTTGCGAAACTATTCCACAATTTTTCAAATGTACACCAAACTCGTAACTCAAATATTCTCCTCCACGATCAGATCGTAGAAATTTTATTTTCTTGTTACGATGATTTTCAACTTCACTCTGAAATTCCTTGAACTTTTCAAATGTTTCAGACTTATGTTTCATTAAGTAGATATACCCATATCTGCTTAAATCATCTGTGAAGGTGAGAAAATAACGATATCCGCCGCGAGCCTCAATATTCATCGGACCACATACATCGGTATGTATGATTTCCAATAAATCTGTTGCTCTCTCCATAGTACCGGAGAACGGTGTTTTAGTCATCTTGCCTATGAGGCACGGTTCGCAAGTACCAAGTGATTCATAATCAAGTGATTCCAAAAGCCCATCAGTATGGAGTTTCTTCATGCGCTTTACACCGATATGACCTAAACGGCAGTGCCACAAATAAGTTGCACTATCATTATTAACTTTGCATCTTTTGGCTTCTACATTATGAATATGTGTATTACTATCTTCGAGATTCAACAAAAATAGACCACTCTTTAAAGGTGCATGACCATAAGAGATATTATTCATATAAATAGAACAACCATTATTCTCTGATTTAAATGAATAACCGTCTCGCATTAAACAAGATCCAGATATAATGTTCATGCTCAACGCTGGCACCAAATAACAATTATTTAGGTCTAATATTAATCCCGAAGGCAGATGTAGAGGTAGCGTGCCGACCGCGATCACATCGACTTTGGAACCGTTTCCCACGCGCATCGTCACCTCGTCCTTTGCTAGTGTCCGCTTATTCCGTAGTCCCTGTTTCGAGTTGCAAATATTAGCAACAGAACCAGTATCAAATACCCAGGTGCTACTGCGAGCTCTAGTAAGGTACACATCAATAACATGTATATCGCATATACCTTTGCTCACTTTGCCATCCTTCTTATCCGCCAAATACTTGGGGAAGTTCCGCTTCCAGTGACCAGTCTGCTTGCAGTAGAAGCACTCAGTTTCAGGCTTAGGTCCAGACTTGGGTTTCTTCTCCTGAGCAGCAACTTGCTTGCTGTTCTTCTTGAAGTTTCCCTTCTTCTTCCCTTTGCCCTTTTTCTTGAAACTAGTGGTTTTGTTAACCATCAACACTTGATGCTCCTTCTTGATTTCTACCTCCGCAGCTTATAGCATTGCGAAGAGCTCGGGAATAGTCTTGTTCATCCCTTGCATATTATAGTTCATCACGAAGCTCTTGTAGCTTGGTGGCAGTGATTGGAGAATTCTGTCAATGACGCAGTCATCTGGAAGATTAACTCCCATCTGAATCAAGTGATTATTATACCCAGACATCTTGAGTATATGCTCACTGACAGAACTGTTCTCCTCCATCTTACAGCTATAGAATTTATTGGAGACTTCATATCTCTCAATTCGGGCATTTGCTTGAAATATTAACTTCAACTCCTGGAACATCTCATATGCTCCATGACGTTCAAAACGTCGTTGAAGTCCCGATTCTAAGCCGTAAAGCATGGCACACTGAACTATCGAGTAGTCATCAGCTTTGCTCTGCCAGACGTTCATAACATCTGGCGTTGCTCCAGCAGCAGGCCTGTCACCCAGCGGTGCTTCCAGGACGTAATTCTTCTGTGCAGCAATGAGGATAATCCTCAGGTTACGGACCCAGTCCGTGTAATTGCTACCATCATCTTTCAACTTTGCTTTCTCAAGGAACGCATTAAAATTCAACGGAACAATAGCACGAGCCATCTATCTACAAGCAACATAAACAAGCAAGATACTATCAGGTACTAAGTTCATGATAAGTTTAAGTTCAGTTTAATCAAATTACTTAGGAACTCCCACTTAGACAGACATCCCTCTAATCCTCTAAGTGATCACGTGATCCAAATCAACTAAACCATAACCGATCATCACGTGAGATGGAGTAGTTTTCAATGGTGAACATCGTCATGTTGATCATATCTACTATATGATTCACGCTCGACCTTTCGGTCTCTGTGTTCCGAGGCCATATCTGCATATGCTAGGCTCGTCAAGTATAACCTGAGTATTCTGCGTGTGCAAAACTGGCTTGCACCCGTTGTAGATGGACGTAGAGCTTATCACACCCGATCATCACGTGGTGTCTGGGCACGACGAACTTTGGCAACGGTGCATACTCAGGGAGAACACTTCTTGATAATTTAGTGAGAGATCATCTTATAATGCTACCGTCAATCAAAGCAAGATAAGATGCATAAAAGGATAAACATCACATGCAATCAATATAAGTGATATGATATGGCCATCATCATCTTGTGCTTGTGATCTCCATCTCTGAAGCACCGTCATGATCACCATCGTCACCGGCATGCCACCTTGATCTCCATCGTAGCATCGTTGTCGTCTCGCCAATCTTATGCTTCCACGACTATCACTACCGCTTAGTAATAAAGTAAAGCATTACATCGCGATTGCATTGCATACAATAAAGCGACAACCATATGGCTCCTGCCAGTTGCCGATAACTCGGTTACAAAGCATGATCATCTCATACAATAAAATCAGCATCATGCCTTGACCATATCACATCACAACATACCCTGCAAAAACAAGTTAGACGTCCTCTACTTTGTTGTTGCAAGTTTTACGTGGCTGCTACGGGCTTAAGTAAGAACTCATCTCACCTACGCATCAAAACCACAACGATAGTTCGTCAAATAGACTCCGTTTTAACCTTCTCAAGGACCGGGCGTAGTCACACTTGGTTCAACTAAAGTTGGAGAGACAGTCTTCCGCAAGCCATCTGTGTGCATAGCACGTCGAGGGAACCGGTCTCGCGTAAGAGTACGCGTAAGGTTGGTCCGGATCGTCTCAACCAACAATACCGCTGAACCAAAGTATGACATGCTGGTAGGCAGTATGACTTGTATCGCCCACAACTCACTTGTGTTCTACTCGTGCATATAACATCAAACCATAAAACCTAGGCTCGGATGCCACTGTTGGGGAACGCAGTAATTTCAAAAAATTTCCTACGCACACGCAAGATCATGGTGATGCACAGCAACGAGAGGGGAGAGTGTTGTCTACGTACCAACGCAGACCGACTGCGGAAGCGATCACACAACGTAGAGGAAGTAGTCGTACGTCTTCTTCCCGATCGACCGATCCAAGCACCGTTACTCCGGCACCTCCGAGTTCTTAGCACACGTTCAGCTCGATGACGTTCCTCGGGCTCCGATCCAGCAAAGCGTCGAGGAAGAGTTCCGTCAGCACGACGGCGTGATGACGATCTTGATGTACTACCGACGCAGGGCTTCGCCTAAGCACTGTAACGGTATGATCGAGGTGGAATTTGGTGGCAGGGGGCACCGCACACGGCTAAGGGACGATCAACTTGTGTGTCTTGTGGTGCCCCCTGCCCCCGTATATAAAGGCCAGGGGCAGGGGGTTCGGCCGGCTAGGAGGGAGGCGCAGGGGGGAGTCCTACTCCCACCGGGAGTAGGACTCCTCCCCTCCAATCCTATTCCAACTAGGTTTCTTGGGGGGAAGGAGAAAGAGGGGGCCGGCCCACCTTTCCTAGTCCTACTAGGACTTGGGAAAGGGGGGGGGGGCGCCGGCCAGGTGTGGGCTGCCTCTTCTCTCTTTTCCACTAAGGCCCAATAGGCCCATTTACCTCCCGGGGGGTTCCGGTAACCCTCCCGGTAATCCGGTAAAATCCCGATTTTACCCGGAACTCTTCCGGTGCCCAAACATAGGCTTCCAATATATCAATCTTTACGTCTCGACCATTTCGAGACTCCTCGTCATGTCCGTGATCTCATCCGGGACTCCGAACAACCTTCGGTACATCAAAATGCATAAACTCATAATAACTGTCATCGTAACGTTAAGCGTGCGGACCCTACGGTTCGAGAACAATGTAGACATGACCGAGACACGTCTCCGGTCAATAACCAATAGCGGGACCTGGATGCCCATATTGGCTCCTACATATTCTACGAAGATCTTTATCGGTCAGACCGCATAACAACATACGTTGTTCCCTTTGTCATCGGTATGTTACTTGCCCGAGATTCGATCGTCGGTATCCAATACCTAGTTCAATCTCGTTACCGGCAAGTCTCTTTACTCGTTCCGTAATACATCATCTCACAACTAACTTATTAGTTGCAGTGCTTGCAAGGCTTATGTGATGTGTATTACCGAGAGGGCCCAGAGATACCTCTCCGACAATCGGAGTGACAAACCCTAATCTCGAAATACGCCAACCCAACATCTACCATTGGAGACACCTGTAGTACTCCTTTATAATCACCCAGTTACGTTGTGATGTTTGGTAGTACCCAAAGTGTTCCTCCGGTAAACGGGAGTTGCATAATCTCATAGTTATAGGAACATGTATAAGTCATGAAGAAAGCAATAGCAACATACTAAACGATCGGGTGCTAAGCTAATGGAATGGGTCATGTCAATCAGATCATTCTACTAATGATGTGACCTCGTTAATCAAATAACAACCCCTTGTTCATGGTTAGGAAACATAACCATCTTTGATTAACGAGCTAGTCAAGTAGAGGCATACTAGTGACACTTTGTTGGTCTATGTATTCACACATGTATTATGTTTCCGGTTAATACAATTCTAGCATGAATAATAAACATTTATCATGATGTAAGGAAATAAATAATAACTTTATTATTGCCTCTAGGGCATATTTCCTTCATAAAGTTCAATCCGGCATAAATTTTTTGTATAATCATCCAAAGATTCAAACCATGTGTAGGGCAATTACGTATCATTAATTTCATCCTCTCCCAAGCTTGTGCAACATGTTCACGATCATTTTTCTTAAAATTCATAATATCGTTTCTAAGAGTGATGATCTTAGCGGGAGGAAAATACTTAGAGATAAAAGCATCTTTGCACTTATTCCATGAATCGATACTATTTTTAGGCAAAGATGAAAACCAAGTTTTAGCATGATTTCTAAGAGAAAACGGGAATAGCTTCAGTTTAACAATATACATATCCACATCTTTCTTCTTTTGCATATCACACAAATCAACAAAGTTGTTTAGATGGGTAGCAGCATCATCACTAGGAAGGCCGGAAAACGGATCTTTCATGACAAGATTCAACAAAGCAGCATTAATTTCACAAGATTCAGCATCGGTAAGAGGAGCAATCGGAGTGCTAATAAAATCATTATTGTTGGTATTGGAAAAATCACACAATTTAGTATTATCTTGAGCCATCGTGACAAGCAAACGATCCAACACACAAGCAAACAAAAGAGAAGGGGAACGGAAAAAGAGGGCAAATAAAATGGCAAGGGTGAAGTGCGGGAGAGGAAAACGAGAGGCAAATGGAAAGTAATGTAATGCGAGGGATAAGAGTTTGTGATGGGTACTTGGTATGTCTTGACTTGTGCGTAGACTCCCCAGCAACGGCGCTAGAAATCCTTCTTGCTACCTCTTGAGCACTGCGTTGGTTTTCCCTTGAAGAGAAAAGGGTGATGCAGCAAAGTAGCGTAAGTATTTCCCTCAGTTTTTGAGAACCAAGGTATCAATCCAGTAGGAGGCCACACGCAAATCCCTCGTACCTACACAAACAAATCAGAACCTCGCAACCAACGCGATAAAGGGGTTGTCAATCCCTTCATGGTCACTTACGAGAGTGATATTTGATAGAGATGATAAGATAATATTTTTTGGCATTTTTAGGATAAATATTAAAAGTAAAGATTGCAAAATAAAATAGATTGGAAACTTATATGATAAAAGATAGACTCAGGGCCATAGGTTTCACTAGTGGCTTCTCTCAAGATAGCGTAAGTATTACGGTGGGTGAACAAATTACTATCGAGCAATAGATAGAAAAGCAAATAATTATGAGAATATCTAGGCATGGTCATGTATATAGGCATCACGTCTGTGACAAGTAGACCGACTCCTGCCTGCATCTACTATTATTACTCCACACATCGACCGCTATCCAGCATGCATCTAGAGTATTAAGTTCATAAGAACAGAGTAACGCATTAGGTAAGATGACATGCTATAGAGGGATAAACTCAAGCAATATGATATAAACCCCATCTTTTTATCCTCGATGGCAACAATACAATACGTGTTGTTTCCCTTTCTGTCACTGGGATCGAGCACCGCAAGATTGAACCCAAAGCTAAGCACTTCTCCCATTAAAAGAAAGATCAGTCTTGTAGGCCAAACCAAACTGATAATTCGAAGAGACTTGCAAAGATAACCAATCATACATAAAAGATTTCAGAGAAGAATCAAATATTGTTCATAGATAGACTTGATCATAAACCCACAATTCATCGGATCTCGACGATCACACCGCAAAAAGAGTTACATCGAATAGATCTCCAAGAAGATCGAGGAGAACATTGTATTGAGATCCAAAGAGAGAGAAGAAGCCATATAGCTAATAACTATGGACCCGAAGGTCTGAAGTAAACTACTCACACATCACCGGAGAGGCCATGGAGTTGATGTAGAGGCCCTCCGTGATCGATGCCCCCTCCGGCGCAGCTCCGGAAAAGGCCCCAAGATGGGTTCTCTTGGGTACAGAAGGTTGCGGCGGTGGAAATAGGGTTTCGTGGTGGGCCTAGTTGTTTTAAGGGTATATGAGTATATATAGGAGGAAGAAGTAGGTCGGTTGAGCCACGAGGGGGGAGGGCGCGTCTAGGGGGGTAGGCATGCCCCCTGCCTCATGGACTCCTCACTTGTTTCTTGACGTCCACTCCAAGTCCTCTGGATTACGTTTGTTCCAAAAATAACTCTCCCGAAGGTTTCATTCCATTTGGATTCCGTTTGATATTCCTTTTCTGCGAAACACTGAAATAGGCAAAAAACAGCAATTTGCACTGGGCCTTGGGTTAGTAGGTTAGTCCCAAAAATAATATAAAAGTGTAAAATAAAGCCCATTAACATCCAAAACAGATAATATAATAGCATGGAACAATCAAAAATTATAGATACGTTGGAGACGTATCAATCAGTCATCATACATTCATTGCCGGCTCATCTTCATTACACAACACCGAATAGATCAAATTAATACAAGTTCATACAACACTTATTCTCATAAAGCAAACATATAAATAGCTCTCTAGCTAAAGAATTTAAATGCAACAACAAATGCGATCAAGATCGCAACTAAGGTAACAATTGATCCAACAACATAATGATACCAAGCCTCACCATGAATGGCATATTTTCTAATATTTCTAATCTTCGAGCGCATTTTCTCCATCCCGATCTTGTGATCATCGACGACATAGGGAACATGCAAGTCCAATTCCATCTGCTCCCCTCAATTCTTTTCAATTTTTTCTTTCAAATACCCGTTTTCTCTTTCAACTAAATTTAACCTCTCGACAATAGGGTTGGTTGGAATTTCCGGTTCACATACCTCCTAGATAAAAATATCTATGTCAATTTGATGGGCATAATTTGTCATAAACACGAACGTAACAAAATAGTTATAAAAGAAAATATACCACATCCGAATCATAACCTGGACGAGGGCCGGCGGGGACGGATATCAAAACCATGGCACTATGAATAACAAACAACGTACGGGTAAGATAATTATACAAGTAACTATATATCTAAATCACACAAACATGATTTTTTTATATATAAAAAAGATAAGAACAAGAGGGCTCACCCCACAAGGTGGTGCCGGCCACAAGACGGTGCGGACGATCGACAGTGGTTAGGACGGAGACGGGAAGGCACTAAGTAAACCACACCTAAATATGAAAACTAAGAGTTATTTTGAGATCAAATTGCATATAAACAAATAAACTACCACATATAATTCCTCCCAAATTACTAAAACCCACAAATTAATCACTATATAAAGCATTGCAAGAGCTAATCTAGCAATGAGAGATGAAAGGACAAAGTTGCTTACCTTTGTGATCACTTGAATGGATGGGGGCCTTCAAATCTTGACAAAATGTGTGATGATCTCGAGAGGAAGAGGGGAAGAACAGAGAGGAGAGGGGAAAGGGGAAAAACAGAGCGAGCTCGGGTGGACGAAGGGTTTATATAGGAGGACCTTTAGTACCAGTTCGTGGCACGAATCGGTACTAAAGGTGCTGGCGGGGCCCCAGACTGACAACATCCTGCCACCACTCTCTTCAGTACCGGTTCGTGGCACGAACCGGTGCTAAATATTCACAAAGAACCGGTACTAATGGTAGCGGCCCAGCTAGCCGTTGGAACCGACACTAATAGTCACATTAGTGCCGGCTCAATTACAAACCGGTACTAATGTGCTTCACATTAGGCCGTTTTTCTACTAGTGCATGTTCCTCTAACTATGAGATTATGCAACTCCCAAATACCGGAGGAACAACTTGTGTGCTATCAACGTCACAACATAACTGGGTGATTATAAAGATGCGCTACAGGTGTCTCCGATGGTGTTTGTTGAGTTGGCATAGATCAAGATTAGGATTTGTCACTCCGCGTATCAGAGAGGTATCTCTGGGCCCTCTCGGTAATGCTCATCACTATAAGCCTTGCAAGCAATGTGACTAATGAGTTAGTTGCGGGATGATGCATTACGGAACGAGTAAAGAGACTTTCCGGTAACGAGATTGAACTAGGTATGATGATACCGACAATCAAATCTCGGGCAAGTAACATACCGATGACAAAGGGAACAACGTATGTTGTTATGCGGTTTGACCGATAAAGATCTTCGTAGAATATGTAGGATCCAATATGAGCATCCAGGTTCCGCTATTGGTTATTGACCGGAGATGTGTCTCGGTCATGTCTACATAGTTTTCGAACCCGTAGGGTCCGCACACTTAATGTTCGATGACGATTTGTATTATGAGTTATGTGATTTGATGTACCGAAGTTTGTTCGGAGTCCCGGATGAGATCGCGGACATGACGAGGAGTCTCGAAATGGTTGATAGGTAAAGATTCATATATTGGAAGGCTATATTCGGACACCGGAAGTGTTCCGGGTGATACCGGGTCACCGGAAGGGGTTCCGGGCAAACCATGGCAAATATATGGGCTTAATGGGCCAAGTAAGGGAACTTGTGGGCTGGTGCGCCTCCTATAGGGCTAGCCATGTGGGGAGAAAGGAAAAGGAGAGGAGGAAAAGGAAAGTATGAAGTAGGACTCCTACTTCCTTCCCCTCCCCCTTCCTTCCTTTCCCGTTGTCCAAATATGGTAAGGGAAGCCGAATTGGACTAGGGGCCCAAGTAGGATTCCTCCTACTTGGGCGCACCCTAGGCTGCCTCCCTCCCTCTCCCTCCTTTATATACGCAGGGAGGGCACCCCTAGAACACACATCAATTGTTCCTAACCGTGTGCGGCGCCCCCTCCACAGTTAACACCTCGGTCATATCGTTGTAGTGCTTACGCGAAGCCCTGCGCCGGTAACATCATCATCACCGTCACCATGTCGTTGTGTTGACAAAAATCTCCCTCGGCCTCAACTGGATCAAGAGTTCAAGGGACGTTACCGAGCTGAACATGTGCAGATCGTGGAGGTGCCATGCGTTCGGTACTTGGATTAGTTGGATCACGAAGACATTCGATTACATCAACCGCGTTACATCAACCGTGCTTTCGGTCTACGAGGGTACGTGGACACACTCTCGCTGCTCGTTGCTATGCTTCTCCTAGATAGATTTTGCGTGATTGTAGGAATTTTTTTGAAATACTACATTCCCCAACACCTCATTCTTCCACTAAATCCAATGAAGGCCCATTAACCCCCCGGGGGGTTCCGGTAACCCCCGGTACTCCGGAAAATGCCCAGACCTATCCGAAACCTTTCCGGTGTCCAAACATAACCTTCCAATATATCAATATTCATGTCTCGACCATTTCGAGACTCCTCGTCATGTCCGTGATCACATCCGGGACTCTGAACAACCTTCGGTACATCAAATCACATAACTCACAATACATATCGTCATCGAACGTTAAGCGTGCGGACCCTACGGGTTCGAGAACTATGTAGACATGACTAAGACTCATCTTCGGTCAACAACCAATAGCGGAACCTGGATGCTCATATTGGTTCCTACATATTCTATGACGATATTTTTGGGTCAAACCGCATAACAACATACGTTGTTCCCTTTGTCATCGGTATGTTACTTGCCCGAGATTCGATCGTCGGTATCATCATACCTAGTTCAATCTCGTTACCGGCAAGTCTCTTTACTCACTATGTAATGCAACCTCCCATAACTAACTCATTAGTCGCATTGCTGGCAAGGCTTATAGTGGTGTGCATTACCGAGAGGGCCCAGAGATACCTCTCCGATACTCGGAGTGTCAAATCCTAATCTCGATCTATGCCAACTCAACAAACACCAGCGGAGACACCTGTAGAGCATCTTTATAGTCACCCAGTTACGTTCTGACATTTGATATCACACAAAGTGTTCCTCCGGTATTCGGGAGTTACATAATCTCATAGTCATAAGAACATTTATAAGTTATGAAGAAAGCAATAGCAATAAGCTAAACAATCATAGTGCTAAGCTAACGGATGGGTCATGTCAATCACATCATTCTCTAATGATTTGATCCCATTCATCAAATGACAACTCATGTCTATGTCTAGGAAACTTAACCATCTTTGATTAACGAGCTAGTCAAGTAGAGGCATACTAGTGACACTCTGTTTGTCTATGTATTCACACATGTACTAAGTTTCCGGTTAATACAATTCTAGCACGAATAATAAACATTTATCATGATATAGTGAAATATAATAACAAATTTATTATTGCGTCTAGGGCATATTTCCTTCAGTCTCCCACTTGCACTAAAGTCAATAATCTAGATTACATTGTAATGATTCTAACAGCCATGGAGTCTTGGTGCTGATCATGTTTTGCTCGTGAGAGAGGTTTAGTCAACGGGTCTGCAACATTCAGATCCGTATGTATCTTGCAAATCTCTATGTCTCCCTCCTTGACTTGATCACGGATAGAATTGAAGCGTCTCTTGATGTGCTTGGTTCTCTTGTGAAATATGGATTCCTTTACCAAGGCAATTGCACTAGTATTGTCACAAAAGATTTTCATTGGACCCGATGCACTAGGTATGACACCTAGATCGGATATGAACTCCTTCATCCAGACTCCTTCATTTGATGCTTCCGAAGCAACCATGTATTCCGCTTCATACGTAGATCCCGCCACGACGCTCTGCTTAGAACTGCACCAACTGACAGCTCCACCATTCAATAAAAATACGTATCCGGTTTGTGACTTAGAGTCATCCGGATCAGTGTCAAAGCTTGCATCGACGTAACCATTTACGACGAGCTCTTTGTCAGATCCATAAACGAGAAACATATCCTTAGTCCTTTTCAGGTATTTCAGGATGTTCTTCACTGTTGTCAAGTGATCCACTCCTAGATTACTTTGGTACCTCCCTGCTAAACTAATAGCAAGGCACACATCAGGTCCGGTACACAACATTGCATACATGATAGAAACTATGGCCGAAGCATAGGGAATGACTTTCATTTCCTCTCTATCTTCTGCAGTGGTGGGGCATTGAGTCTGACTCAACTTCACACCTTGTAACACAGGCAAGAACCCTTTCTTTGCTTGATCCATTTTGAACTTCTTCAAAACTTTATCAAGGTATGTGCTTTGTGAAAGTCCAATTAAGCGTCTTGATCTGCAAATGGTATCTTCGCAACCGTATCTCCCCGCGCAAATTTTTCTGGTCAGCCATGTTCCATGTGATGTAAGTGTAATCTGCAAATGGTTTCTAGCAAGTAAATGCCCGTTTTAAATAGGAATATCGCTCATTGGCAGATTTGCTCTCGGGTCGTGATTAAACATGCATCTGTTGAAATTTTACTGCCTGAGTTGTTCGATCTGAACTTCCCTCGGTGCTAGGTTGAACTTCCGCAAACATTGCCCAAATGGGGCTTGCGATATACCATTGGAAAGCTATGGACATGAGTATCATGACCCAAGTTAATTTTTTGGCAAAATGTAAGCGGTTTAAGAGCAGTTTTGAAGACTGTTTTTTCTTCATACAAAACGTAATCGTATTTTCGATCGCATTTCTAAACCGTTTATCGGAATGAGGCAAATAATATGGCATTGGAAAGCTGCTACAAAACCGCTCCTTCCAAGTGTTGAAAGTTTTCTCTAATTCCTTATGGTTAAAGAGTAATTTGGAAAATCATAAAATTTCACAAACCGAACAGCCGAGTTCGTATTTTCGGTGTCACTACTAAACGACTAATCCAATTGAGGCCAATGATATGGCATCGTTAAGCTTATGAAAATGGGCTACTTTTTCGCATTGAAAGTTTTTTCTAGTTTTTGAACGGTTAAAATGTAATTTAGAAAATGGTACAAGTTTCACCGAGTTTGTATTTTCAAGCTAATTTTTTAACATACGTGTGAATGCAGCAAATGATATGGCATAGGAAAGCTTGAGGAAATGTGAAACTTTTTGGTATATATTGTTTCTCCCAAGTCCTTACAGTTTTTAGTCAATTTTGAAAATGGGTAAAAATATTTTTTGGACGTAATTTCTACAAACTTTATCGGAATTGGGCAAATAATGTACCATTGAAAAGCTATGGAAAATGTGAAACTTTTTCATATAGATAGTTTTCTCTTATTCCTAGCCGTTTTCAAGTAATTTTGAAAACAGCGAGATCATGTGGTCGGCCTTTATCGTGAAACAGATTCTTTGAAAATGCATCACGTGAAGAACTTGAACTTTTCGGCATGTCTACTTGAACTTCACTCAATTTCTCACGTGATTTTTTTTGCTCGTAGCTCTCCATCCACTCACCGGAATTGAGCAAGTGATATACCGATGGAAAGCTGCTGTAAACACGCAACTTTCCCGTGTTGATCATTTTTTCATATTCGTGATGATTTTAAAAGTTTTTCATCTGAAATTCATTCAGTGTAGTAGTTGAACTTCCTGCTTTTTTCATGTTGAACTTCTGTGAAGTATTTTTGTTTGTAATTTTCTCATCCATTCGTCAGTGTTACACAAATGATATTGCTTTTGTACAAACCTTTCTCACAATAATTTTTTAACTTTCTCCGACCGAGGACTTGAACTTATAACAAAAAAAATTGGACCTTGCCTTTTAATTCATTTTTCTCATACTAAACACACACACCATGTACTCCTCCGTCCCAAAATTCTTGTCTTAGATTTGTCTAGATACGGATGTACCTAATACTAAAACATGACTTGATACATCCATATCTAGACAAATCTAAGACAAGAATTTTAGGACGGAGGGAGTAGTACATGAACTTTTTCCATTTTTATAATTTGAATTTTTTATTTTTTCTTTGAAATCAAATTGCTCCCAAATAATAACTGGACTTCTTTGTGGATTGAGAGAATTATTTTAAAACACAAATTTTTTTATTTTTTGTGTTTTTTGAACATGCAAATACAAGGTGAACCTCTGTCACAAGAATTTTTGAACTTCCCCGGACAAAGCACTTGAACTTCTTTCAACAAATATTTTAAGATTTTATTTTTTCTATACTTTTATCCTCACCTGAAATACATTCCTTGCAATACTTCAACTTCTCGTTGTTTTCACTATCAACTTCTTTCAACAGATAAGAATTTTTTGAATACATAAAAACGTGTTTTAAACAGTATACATGAAAATTTTAAACCTTTATCAAAATATGCCACATAATATACCAGCGGAAAGCTTATGACTACCAGCAAGTTTTTCATGTAGACATGTGTTACAAATTCGTTGCCGTTTGAGAGCAAATTTTAAAATGGCAAAACAATGTCGTTTTTTTGCCTTTTTTCAACATGTAAATGAACGACAGACGTCTTGCACATGAATTTTAAACTATGCTAGGAGGAGTATGTGAACTTCTTGCAACAAATCTTTTAAGCTTTTTGTTTTATATTCTTATTTGAAACGCATTCCGTGTAGTAGTTGAACTTCCCGTTGTTTTCACCTTGAACTTTTGTCACATATTTTTTGTTTGTAATTCCTCACCCGTTGCTCGGAGTTCCACCAATGATAAACCATTAGATACATGTTGAAAGGACGCAACTTTTCTTAATACGACTAAACTCTTTTTTCAAACAACATAAACCAATTTGTTTTTAACCATTTATTTTGGAATAAGAATATGGTATACCCTTGGAAATTTGTTGAATAGAAAGAACACTTTTTGTGTCGAGCTTTGTGTTTCAATTTTGTAATGGATTGAGAAAATTGTTTTAAAACACAAACAACATTTTTATGTGTTTTTGCACAAGTAAATACATAGTGAACGTCCTTTACAAGAATTTTTTAACTTCATGGTACGACCATGTGAACTTCTAGCTAAAGTCTTTTTAGACTTTGTCTTTTTATTCTTTTTTTATATGAAACACACTCCATGTAGTAGTTGAACCGCTGGTTGGTTTCACTTTGAACTACTATCTGTTTTTACCCACAATTCCTAAAAATTCATAGTATTATTCTTTGGAGAAAAAAATATAGTTTTAGAATCATACAATTTTTCTTAAAATTGAACTTCTTGCTTCCATTTTTCCTAGAAACGAAAAGAATTTCAGTTTTCTGTATACATCAAACTACTCCTTTATTTTAATTTGAACTTCTTCATTATTATTTTTTATTAACAAGAAAAACTTAAGATTTTTATAAATATCGACCATCTCTATTTTTGTAATTTGGACTTCTTGGTTTATTTCCTTTTAGTAACAGAAAAAAATCTAGTTTTCTAATAAATGTTGAACCTACCCTATATTTAAATATGAACTTCTAGAGTTTTTTTATTACAAACGGTGAAAATCCTTTTTTATGTTTTTTGTACTACTCCATTTTTAAAAAATGAACTTGTCTTCATTCTTTAATAAAGGGAAATTTTTGAAATTTCTATAACCACGGAACTGCTCCATTTTTTAGATTTGAACTTCTAGCGTATTTTAACGGATAAAAATCCTATGTTTTTATAATCTATGAACTTCCGTGTTTTTTTAATTTGAACTTCTTAATTTTGTTCTTACAAAAGGAAAAAATGATTTTTAAGTAAACGTCGTACAATTTAAAAAAAATAAACTTCATACTTTAATTTTGCATAGAAACAAGAAGAATTTGAGTTTTTTTTGTATACATCAAACTACTCCGTTTCATTAATTTGAAATTCTTAAATTCCTTT
Organism: Triticum monococcum; assembly: GCA_034509565.1. Lineage (NCBI taxonomy): Eukaryota > Viridiplantae > Streptophyta > Magnoliopsida > Poales > Poaceae > Triticum > Triticum monococcum. The sequence goes on from CM067841.1 coordinate 588,754,883, forward strand.
TTAAAACCAAATTGCTCCAATATTTTAATGACAAAAACGGCGCTACACTTTAGCAATGAAAAAAAGAATTTTTATAGACATCAAACTGCTCTATTTGTTGAATTTTTGAACCTGTTTGTGTATTTTCAGAAATTGTAAGAATTGTTTTTTAAGTAAATGTCGAACTTCTTCGTTATTTCAAACTGTACTTCTTGGTTTATTCGTTAGTAACGAGAAAAATTCGAGTTTTTTGCAATAAATATTGAACTGCTCTGTTTTGTAAATTAACCTTCTTGGTTTATTACTTAGTAACAAGGAAAATATGTGTTCTTCATATACATTGTACTATTCTATTTTTTTAATTGAACTTCGCGGTTTTTTCAATTTGGATTTCTTGGTGTTATTCATTAGTAACAATTCAAGTCTTAGTTATGTGAAAAACATCAAACACCCAACTATTTAAATTTGAACTTGTAGAGCTTTTTAAAAAAATAGGAAAAATATGTTTTATATACTTTTTGAACTGCTCGTTTTTATAACTTGACCTTCTTGGTATCTTAATATACGTTGGACTTCTCCATTATTTAAGTTTGAGCCTTTAGGTTTTTCGTAGAAATGAGGAAAAACCATTTTCTCTACAAGCACAAGAACAAATAGTTGAACATCAAATTGATGATTTTATTTCTTCGGTAACAGGGAAAATCTAAGCTTTTTATATATTTTTTTCTCTATCTACTATTTTGGACGTCTTGGTTTTATTTTTTTCATTTACGAAAAATCCTAGTTTTTCAATAAACATGGAACGGCTTTAGAAATCGGGAAACCCATTTTTTAAATATTTTTTGAACTGCTCTATCTTTATAGTTTGACCTTCTTGGGATTTCTTTAGAAATGTGAAAAAAATGTTATCGTTGCTTCATTTGAACTTCTTGATTTTTTGGAAATGGGAAAGTTCCAAAAAAATATAAACATTCAACTGTTATTTTAATTTGAACTTTTCATCCTTTTTGACCTTTTTTTGTTTATTTTACAAATAGCAAGTGTGTTGTTCTTTTCGAACTTTTTTGTTTTTTAGTGTAAACAAACATCTATAGGGTCACAGGAACAAATTAACAACAATCTTTCTGTTATTCTCGTTTCGACATTTCCACAAGGAAAAAATGAGTGCAAGGACGCAATCATAATAGAACAATTTTTTGGAACGTGATCCATATAGAAAAGACACTCGTTTATGGGAATTAAGGTAAATTTTGTTTTATACACTAAAAGTAGTGAATTGTATCCACCACTCATTTGTTTATGCTCATCCTTTGCCACTTTGACCACCTATTTCAGTATCCCATGTTGTTTTTTCTTCTGTCGCATTGCACCCTTACGTTGAATGCCCTTTTTACCAAACTGCTACTGCAGTACACACATATATAACTAAATTTATTCCTATTTATATTGAACTGCTTTTTTTCTAGCAAACTGCTGGTAAACAACTTTTTGGACTGCTGTAATACACATAGAAAAATCAATACATTTCATACGCTAAAACCAAAAAGGTCACATAATGGTTGAATAAAAAATCATTCATTTTTTATATACAAATATGATGAGCTAGCACATATAATTTTCCCTTTATTAAGAAATAGTATAACCGGGCGAGCTACGAGCCACCACAGAGCTTTGCTTCGCTAACAGTTGGATCAAGCCTACGAACGCACCAGATCGGCCGGTCACTCGCTGCATCCCCAAGGCCGTTTACGCTAGCCACTCATGACCGGGCCAACATCTCTGGGCCGCTACTCTCGACAGCGACCTAGGCTTCCTCTCATCATCCGGGCCGAAAATTGTAACTGGGTCATCAAGGTTGTTGTGATCCAGGTTGACAAACATAGCGGCTCGAGGTATTTCCTAAACGGCGCCTGTAGCGCCTGTTTCTTCCTTATTTACAATACAGCGCACACCCTCTCGTTAATTTGGGCCGGCCCACTTTTACTGAGACATGGACTCGAACCTGCGCCCCGCGAATTCACATGTCGACTCGATAGTCACTGCGCCACATAGCTCCATGTGATTATTTTCATGTTTTGAACTCTTTTCTTCCATACTCTTTTTTTTTCTATTTTTCTCTGTCCCTTTCTCTTTCTTTTTTCAGATTCATGAACTTTTTCTTCAAATAGATACATATTTTTTTACAAAATCCATGAAATTTTTGCAAAAAAAAGATTTCAAAATTTTTGTACTTTTTCAAAATCGACCAACTTATTCCAGAATTCGTGAACTTTTTTCAAAGTCAATGAACTTATTCCAGAATTCGTGAACCTTTTTCAAAGTCGATAAACTTTTTTAAAATTCATGAATTTTTTCCAAAGTTTAATGAACTTTGTTCAAAATCGGTGAACTTTTTAAAAAAATCCACAAGCATTTTTGTTTTGAATTTATTTTCAAAACGATGATTTTTTTTTCCAATTTGATGAACTTATTTCAAATTCAGTGAACTTCTTTCAAAATCAATGAACTTTTTTCCTAAATCGATGAATTTTTTTTCCAAAATCGGTGAACTTTTTTTCAAATTCGATGAACTATTTCCAAAGTCAGGGAACATTTTTTAAAACTGATGAACTGCTTTAGAATTCGTGAACTTTTTTATAATTTGATGAACTTTTTTCGAAATTGATGAACTTTTCTTCAATTTAATGAACTTTTTTTAAATGTGAACTCTTTTTTAGATTCACGAATATTTTCAAATTCATGAACTGTTTCTAATGCACAATTTTTTTCCAAATTCCTGACTTATTTTTATTCACGACTTTTTTCAAATTCATGAACTGGTTTCAATGTTTGAAAAGTCAACGGTGCATTGGCACGTTTTTTTAGCAACCACCGACCGAGGGCGCTCGAGCGAGTTGCGTGTACAGCGATAGATCGAGCGGTCGCTGGTTCTTGGTGGGCCGGCCCAATACACCAGCCACGTGAGCGCCGGCTGGCCAACTGGCGCTTAACGCGCCCTTTAGGAGCTCCCGCGGCTCGACGAGGAAAGTAATAATCTCTCAAAAGAAAAAAAAGCAGGCTGAGCGGCGGCGTGGGCGAAGGAGATGGTGGAGTCGTCGCTGTTTCTTCCTGCCATTAATGGCATGTGTGTGTTTGGAATCAAGACGACGACGACGATATGCTGGAGAGGGTGCATGTCAGCAGCGACGGGGAATGAGGAGTAGGCCATGGCGTCAAACGGCTCTAGGAAACAGAGGAGGAGGACACAACGCGCCACCCCGCCACCCACCCTGACCACGACCGGAGTGCAACACATCTCCACTCCCACTATGGCACTGCCTTCTCCCCTCGCTGATGAGTATTTCTGCAGTGATCTGTTCCATTCTGGACTCAAACACATTGGAAGGGACAATAAATCCTCAGGTTACTTGTATACTAGAACTCCTCCCAACCAATTACTTGTGAACTTGGGATCAAAGCCAGTGCTCTTGTTTAGCCGGTGGAGTTCAGATCCTCTATAATTAAATATTTAATATGCTTTTTTGATAAAGTTTAATTATTTAATATGCTGCAGCAACAAGTATGTTGGAGTTTGTTCTTGATGTGTTGTCAGCAAATATTCAGGCAAATCGCCGCCAGTCGCTGATTATGTAAATGAACTATACCTATGGTTACTACTATTTTTATTTACTTATTGATTCATTTAATAATGAGCCGACGCGGCAACGCGCGCCTTTATGGTCTAGTCAGGAATAAGAATAAACACCACGGGGTTCATCCTCCTTCCCTAGCTGGCAGCCGTGAACTGCACGGGGTTCATCCTCCTCCGCTTGTCGTGGTGGCGTGCCGGGCCTAGTCGGCGCATCAAGGCGGAGTGCCCTCCTATCCCCCTCTCGTCGCCGCGCTAGAGCAGCCCCTCCTAGCCGAGACAGAGGAGGGGGCAGGGGTGGGGCGCCCTCATCTTCCCCATTAAACTTGAGGAGGAACCGCCACACTGCACCTGGGCATTCATGGTTGTCCCTCCTCTCCCAGGCCTCCTCGCCGGTGCCGCATCCAACACTTGGTGCAACAAGGAGATGTATCGGGTAGGACGACGGTGTGCCGGTCGCTCGGATTGGTGCGACACATGGCTCGCCGGGGGCGGCAGGGATTCAACCGGGTAGGGGCTCGGCGGTCCGGGACGACGTGGGAAGCGACCGCGGGTGCAACACACGCTACCGAGGAACAGGTTCCCGCCGTTGTTCCGTACTGCAGCTATGCTGCGCATAACCTATTCGAAGAAATGCCACAAAAAGAAAGGGAGAAGAAGGTTTCAAGGATAACGGTGCTAATGGGTGGGCCCTCCGTCCAAACTAACGGTCAAGAAACGGTGTTGACAATTATGTGCCACGTCAGCGCTTACAGTGGGCCTGACATGTCAGAAATTGGTTTAATTCGTTCCAAATTGGTCATAAGTGTTTATCAAAAAAATTTAGGAAGGTAAACAGTAGATTTTTGGGGCGTCCAAGAAATATGGTAGCAAATCCACAATTGAATTTAATAAAATATGGTAGTTTTTTTTTGGAATTCACTCATACAAAAGGGGACGCGAACACATCACTTACAATAGCAGGTAGATGCCACAACTTATTTAGACGACCACCAGTAGTAGCAGCAGCCATGATACACGTGTGCATCGATGGACAAGCTAGGTCGGAAGCAGTACATACTAGTATGACAGATTTATTTAGGCAGCACGTATATTTAATAGGTGACGTGTGCTAATGCACCTCTCAGCCTCAGCCGCATTCCTGCACTCAGCGAGGGTCACCAGCGAGGCCGAGGTGACGTCTCCCAAATGAGGCTAGAAGACAAGACAAGCGCGGTCTAAGACCGTAGCCATGCCGCAGGCAGTGAGCACGGCATTGACGTGGTTGTCGATATTGGCGTGGAAACGAAGATCGGCCCGGATGAACGCGACTCTCAGACAGCCGGCGGCGTTCGGCATCGCACGTATACGCCGGCAGCACAGGTCCTTGTCGCCCGGGCTCATCCTTCCCAGCTGGAGGTGGACGCACACTTCGAGCTTGACCATGTCGTTCAACGTGCAGTGATCGCCACCGCAGGCAGATGGTGCCGGTGCTGGTGCCCCTTCCGCTGGAGGCGTCAGGCTTTGGCCACTTGCCTGGACAGAAGCCATGCACAGGAGGATCGCGACGACGAGGAGGAAGAGGACGCGTGAGGACACCATGGCTTTGGGGTTACTGGTGGCTATTGTCGCCGATGCTGCTTGAGTGGATGACTTGGACCGATGTTGGTGCATATGCATACCGGGAATGTATCAATTTATAGGACGCGCAAGAAGTTGTTTTGAGAGGCGATTAGGGCTCACGTGCATACAGATTACAAACGTCATGGCTCCCATCAACGAGACGCTATATGTCAGGCAACTTATGGATCGTGGGCTCTACCTAAATTAAGGTCTTAATTAGTACAATGTACTTCGGCACTGAATGTACAATGCAAGGACAAGCGTAGAATTTCCACATTCTCAATCACTTTCTATTATAGAGAGCACATGCATTACGTTTTCTTTTGCGGAGATTGCACAAAAAAAAGTGATTGTAAGTGAACAGGCTTGAACCCTTAAATGAAAGTAAAACGGACTACACGCTAAGCCAACACCAGCATTCAGCTGGGAGCCTACACAGACCAGATCACATTGCCTGATATCCTCATAAGTCAATAAGGCCGCCTTGAACTAAGTTAGGCTGGTACATAGCATATGATGATTTCTTGAGTTTCACATACGTTACACAAAATGTATAGCAAACTTGGGCCGCAGTGCCGCCTTATCTCCTTGGAGGTTCAGTGTAACTTTTTCCTCACCACTCCTTGGAGGTTCAGTTTAAATTTTTCTTCCCCACATGGAGATTCCTTGTGTGCCGGGTCTGTCGGAACTGCCTTCCCCTTTTAGGCTTACACATGATTCTAAGGGCATCTACAACACTAGGCGCTAGCGTAGGCGCCAGGATCAAATTCCTGCTCGATGGTGCAGTTGGGCTATCAAATCCTGGCACTAGTTATGGCATCGACGCAAGGAAAGGAGTCGAGCGCTTGCGCTGTTTTCTCGTACAATATGGAACCCTCCGTGAAGCGGCCAGTTTCCTTAGCGCCCGTTGATTAGCATTCAGCGTTGAAACGGTAAGCGCTTCGATGGATTTTTTTTATTTTACGTGTTTTTTATTTATTTCCATAAGCGCCTATCTAGGCGTTTTGCATTGAAGATGCCCTAAACGACACCTTCCTATTTCTCGTTGAATCGTCAACGCCGCTTGAAATTTCCCCCTTCGTACTCTCGGCCCGTCATTCTTTAGGGTGGCCTTTGAATCCACAATCAATCCAATTGCATCCTTGTCACTTCCATCGACTATATTTACCGACATTGTCATGCTTTAATTTAGCTTTTGCCATGCTCGACATAACCAAGATGGTACACGTGGACGTCATGCTTGCTACTTCAAGTATTTGTAATTTGTATGGTTTCTTGAGTTCTGGAACTGCAAAAATGTTCAGATGACAACGTGTGATCACGCTGACTTGAGTTTGTATGGGTTTTGTCTCTGCTCACATAACCTTTAGTACCGGTTCGTGGGTAACCTTTAGTACCGGTTCATGCCACGAACCGGTACTAATGAGGCTGTGTCAGGCTATGGACAGTCTGGGGCCCCTACGAAGACCTTTAGTATCGGTTCATGCCATGAACCGGTACTAGACTTTCTTTGTAAGCTGATTTTTAGTCCCACCTCGTCAAGAGAGAGGCAGTATGAGCGATTTATAAGCCGTGAGTGCACAGACAATGACGAAGAGTTGCAATGCTCACCTACATGTTGATTAGCTTCAAGCTTTACGAAATAGCATAGATTGCACTGAGCTATGTGCAGTGCAGTCTACACTATTCCGAATGGCTTGAAGCAAATTAACCAGCATTGCACCTCTTTTTTATTTTTAATAACTTATTTGAACTCCGGACTTCTTTTGTGTTCAGTATGCAGCATTCAAAGTGACGTCATCAATTTCCAACATGTTCTGACATCATTTGTTGTTTTTCGGTCATTTACCTAATTGTTTAGAGAGCTAAATGACCGTGAAATTGAAAATCACTACAAAATGAATCCTGAAAATGTTGAAACTTGGCATGGTATCATCATATCACCCGCATAGCATGCACGAAAAAGTAGAGAGGGTCACGGCAAAAACTGGACGCACTTCGTGTATAAACTGGACAAACTCTTTCGGAGTATCAGGGTTTCGGACGAGAACTCGTTACATAGCCACTTCAATGTTTTTTAAACTTATTTGAACTCCGGACTTCTTTTGTATTCAGTATGCAGCATTCAAAGCGACGTTATCAATTTCCAACATGTTCTGACATCATTTGTTGTTTTTCGGTCATTTACCTAATTGTTTTAGAGAGCTAAATGACCGTGAAATTGAAAATCACTACAAAATGAATCCTGAAAATGTTGAAACTTGGCATGGTATCATCATATCACCCGCATAGCATGCGCGAAAGAGTACAGAGGGTCACGGCAAAAACTGGACGCACTTCGTGTACAAACTGGACAAACTCTTTCGGAGTATCAGGGTCTCGGACGAGAACTCATCTGTTACACGGCCACTTCAATGTTTTTTAAACTTATTTGAACTTCGTACTTCTTTTGTGTTCAGAATGCAGCATTTAAAGCGACGTCGTCAGTTTCCAACATGTTCTGACATCATTTGTTGTTTTTCGGTCATTTACCTAATTGTTCAGTATGCAGCATTCAATTTCCAAAAGAAAATAAATAGAAGAAAAGAAATAATGCAAAAAATAAAAAAACTATACAAAAAAATTACTCAAAAATAAATAGAAGAAAAATAAATAATGCAGAAAAGAAAAAACTATATAAAAAACTACTCAAAAAGAAATAGAAGAAAATAAATAATGCAGAAAAAAACTATATAAAAAATTTGTTGGCGCGCTGCCCAGTGGGCCTGCCAGACCTAGGGTGTGCAAATGCAGGCCCAGAAGGGCCAGCAGGCTCACAGGGCAGCGCGCCCTAATTAATTAGGCCCAGAAGCCTGCTATATAGAGGAGTTTGAAGAGGTAGCCGCGGCTGCGTTTATAAACCAGTGCGGCTGCCCTTCACCCGGCGAGGTGGGACTAAACTCTAGGGTGGCAGCGCGAGGCCTTTAGTACCGGTTGGTGGCTCCAACCGGTACTAAAGGCCTATCCTATATATACAACACTTACGAAAATTCAGTTAGATCTCTCCAGTTCTTTCGTCTCCAACCTCTCGCGCGCCGCTCGAACCCGTCCTCGTCGCCCGTCGCCCGTCGTTCGCCGTCGTCGTCGCTGTCCCCGCCGCCGCCCGTCGTCGTCGCCGTCTCGCGCCGCCGCCCCGAACGCCGCGCGCCGCCGTCCGTCGTCGTCCCGCCACGGTCCCGTACGTCTCTCGCTCTCGCGTATACCCGCCGCGCCGCCGTCCGTCGTCGTCGCACCTGGCCCGTACGGCGGCGCCCCCGCCCGTACGTATGCCGCCGCCCCCGCCCCGTACGCCGCCGCCCCCGCTCGTACGTACGGGGCGGCGGCGTACGGGGCCGCACACATACACACACACACACACACACACACACACACACACACACACATATATATATATATATATATATACGTACACACTACACACACACATACACACACATATTTTTTTTTACTTATTTTCTGTTTTTAAAAAAAGTTAATTAGATGATCGAATGTTTGATTAATGTCGAATGTTAGATAAATTAGCTAGATAGAAAATTGTCGAACTAGAGATTTGAACTAGTTGAATAATTAATATAACTAGTTTATTTTTAGTAAAAAAATTATCGAACTAGTTTATTTAGGTATATGAGATTTGAACTAGTTCAATAATTAATATAACTAGTTTATTTTTAGTAAGAAAATTGTCGAACTAGTTTGTTTAGGTATATATGAGATTTGAACTAGTTCAATAATTAATATAACTAGTTTATTTAGGTATATGAGATTTGAACTAGTTCAATAATTAATATAACTAGTTTATTTTTAGTAAGAAAATTTAGGTATCCGAGATTTGATGATCTAATTAAAATATTATTTGTTAATGAGTTTTTCTGTTTATTTAATTTTTTATATATTTGGAGTTTATATAAATGTTAGATTAATGTCGAATGTTAGATGAATTAGATAGAAAAGTTAAATATATAGTAATGTCAATTGTTAGAGATGAATATAGTTAGATATATTAATGTCAAATGTTAGATGAATATATATTTGGCTAGATATTAATTAATGTTAGATAGTATATGTGTTTAATGTTTCACCTATATGAACATAGGAAATGTCATCTGACGACGAAAAAGATTTCATTATGTGCGAACACTGTGAAGACCAGCACGGCCTGTGTGACAGAAATTTCCTTGTTGATGGTAGGCGCTTCAGCATCAAGTTGGATGAGACATTCGAAGTTGATACAGTAAGTCACTTTGTCAATTATTATTTGAATGCAAAACTTATGCTTCATTTGCTTCAACTTATAATTTTAAATTTTCACTATTCTACTAGCGCATCCCCTGCCATGCAAGAATTTTTGTCTTGGATAAGATAGGTTTTAGTGCTATAGATGATATGGAGGTAAAAAGAGTTTACTTGAAGACGGAGCATGGGTATACTTTCAACGTCAAATTATATAAGTGAGACACATACACCCATTTTGAATGCAAAACTTGGCAAGCACTATGCAAGACTTATGCATTTGAGCCTGGTATGGTTGTCACCTTTGATATTCGTCCGGAAGATAATATTGAAGGTAATATAGACATCTGGGTCGATGTGCAAACGCCTCCAGTTCTACCATTATGTGAGTTTTTCTCAACCATGCATGCATATGTTTATGTCTTTGATACAGTTTATTCAAAAATAGTTGACAACTAATTTGTATTGTCAGCTTATTTCGGTTCAAGCAAACATGTCCGGCGCTTGGTAGACAGGACCTACTACTGCCCCGGGGCTCAACTAAACTGCGAGGAGATAAGTCATTATGTTTCATGGCTTGAGGATCTTAATACCGTCAAGACAAAAAAAATTCCTGAACTTAGAAATGTTAGTACTCAAAACATGCGATCAATGGTGATCGTATTGGACTACGGTCACATCTATAATCAAAAGATGGTAAGATTTTAACTATTTGTTCTTAATTAGTGCATCTTTTGCATACATTATTTTTGAAGCTAAACTTTCATTGCTTAGTATATTAATTACTATACGATGTTCTTCAACAGGGACTTCCGATGACAGTTGTGCCTCAGTGGATCGAGACTAAAGGTGACATGTCAATGGTTAGCTTATGGCCAAGATATCCTACATTGCACATGAGTGCATTCAGGATTTCTGAAAGCGAAGAATGCTTAATAGTGAAAGATTGAAGCAAAATTGTTAACGATCGCAGAGAAGTACTAGGGGGCAGCAAGGAGAAGCGCAACCCAAGATTAGGAGACAGATTCATCTGCATGCTCCAGTATGATGAATCAGGAGAGCTATACATGTTCTATGCTTTTCTACCTGAGAGGGAGCAGCACTAGTTCATGCTCTTAATTAGTGTCTCATGTCCATGTCCTGAACTTCGATGTTAGTGATGATTATGTTGAACTCGATGATATCTTTGCTTCTGTTACAAAGTGAATGTTTCCTCTTTAAGCTAGCCAGTGTTGGTGATGATTAGATAGCTAGTGATAATGACTATGATGATTAAATAGTGGTAATTAGACGACTACGATGATTTTTAGCTAGCTAGAGTTTATTTATTTATTAATATGCGATGATGGTGATGATGATGATGACTACAACTCATTATAACGTAAAACAATCCTAAATTAAATTGATAACACAAATTTAATTGAAAAATACAAAATAAAACAAAAACCCACAAACATTTAGTACCGGTTGGTCTTACCAACCGGTACTAAAAGGGTTCCCGACCCCCGGAGCTTGCTCGTGCCACGTGGTTTCCCTTTAGCACCGGTTCGTGCTGAACCGGTACTAAAGGGGGGGAGGGGCTTTAGTGCCCACACTTTAGTGCCGGTTATGGAACCGGCACTAAAGGGCCTTACGAACCGGTGCTATTGCCCGGTTCTGCACTAGTGCAACTAAATAACTATGTGCATTGCCTGGGATCATGGCCCGATCCATGTGGGTCGCCCGTACCGGGAATTGTTACATGTGGACGGTGGATCACAATCTGACTATTTGGTTTGGGCTAGCGCGTGGAAAATCCTGGCCCAAACAACGCCGCACCACTCTGTTCCACGGGGGTAGAAAGAATCGTCTCTGACTCATGGAACGAATCCATAAGAGACGGAGGTGAAAGAAACCCTACAACGAGACAAAGGTGGTGGCGCAACAAAGCGGCGACAATGACTGACACCTTCTCTCTGGTAAGGTCTCATTTCCTCTCCCTTTTCTCTCATGATGAAGACCTTAGCTTCTCCATTCCCTTCCTTCGCCTCTCCCCTCCTCGGCCTCCTCCGCCCCTGGCGGACTAAACACTGAAGGCGCTCCCCAGGAGTTGTGACAACGGCTAGCGCCTCATCGTTCTTGTGATGTCAAACAACACGGCAACAAATCCACTGCCTTGAGATTTGTCTCCATGCAAAGCATATCTTCTCTCTAGCCATAGCACATTAATTAGTTGTGTTGAAATGAAAATTTCCAAATTACTAGATATATGTCAAATCATCATATACATCAAGGCCGAGATCAATGTGATATGAAGGAGCTATTAGTTTCTTTTAACACGGGCGCTCTGAGGCATTAAAAACGCCATCCCTCAATATCTTTGGAGTAGAATCAACAAATATAAGCAAATAAATGTACTATACAATATGGACTATGATATTTGGCACATGTGTGCCATATAAGCAAAACTGCCACACCTCTACGTCTTTCATTTTAAAGTACCACATGACCCCCTTCCTTCGACCCTACCTTCTCCCGAACGACCTTGCAGGCTCGTCCGAGAAACCTGCTTCTCCCGCACATCTCGCGTGCCCGCCCTCGAGAAAATTGTCACTTCTTCACGTCTACCACATGATAAAAAAATAATGCGCATGTGGGATTCAAACCCACACCTTCTTGGCACCAAAGCGCGCCACCCCAACAACCTCACCCTTAGTATTTGTTGCTCAAACTAAAGAAACTAACCGTTTTGATCCCTTTTTTTACAATTGTGTTACTACAAAAAAGTACAGAAAATTACCACGATTTTTCCTCATGACAAAGTTACCATGGTATTCGCATGCAAGTTATCATGCCTGTGCTGCGTAAGTTACCGTGCTATTTACATAGAACTTACCAGGTAATATGTTTCAACAACTACACCCCTTACAAAGTTACTATTGTGTTATAAGGTCTTTGATGTGTAAAATACCGTGGTACTTACACATAAGTTATCAGGGTATGTGTACGTCAACCTCGTCCCGGTCAAAGTTACCATGGGGAATTGTACATGAGTTACCGGGTCTACAGTTCGTATATTATCATGGTACTTACACCTAAAAACCTGGGTGCGTTTCGGTAACTTTTTCCATAGGTAAAAAATTACCATGATATTTTTGCGTAACTTATCACGCCTATAGCGGGTCAAAGTGGGTCATTTTTCTGGGCCAACCCATGAGCATGTGTGCCTCCTCATGACACTAAACATTATGTGGCTTTTCCGTGGCACATCATGTGTTGTGTTCATCTAAGAGGCCCTGCGAGGTGAGTGTATGTTTTTAACAACTTGTTTTCCTTTGGTAAAAAGTTACCATCATGTTTATATTGTAAGTTATCAGTTATGCGGTGCTTATATTATCATGTTATTCACACAAAAATTATCGGGGATGTTTTGAACAACTTTTTCCCGGGACAAAAGGTTATCATGGTGATTCTAGGTAACCTATCAAGCCTGCAGTGCTTAAAATATCATGCTATTTACACAAAATTTATCAGGGGTATGTTTCAGCAACCCCCCCCCCCCCAGGTCAAAAACTTATCATGGTGTTTAGTTATCGCGGTGCATATGTTTTCATGCTATTTACACAGGAAAATACCAGAGGAGGGAGGTATAGTACCGTGCTATCTACACAGAAGATACAGGAGTATCTTAAAAAAAATCTTCCCTATGGTCAAAGTTACCATGGTGTTTCTATCTCAGTTATCAGATGTGCGCTGTGTATATTACCATCTATTTACACATAAATTATCTGGTTTATTTTCACATTTTCTTCCCCAATGGTTAAAGTTACCATGATGTTTATATCTAAATTATCAGGTCTATGGCATGAATGTTATCGTGCTATTTACAAAAATTACCGGGGCCCGGGGTTCAACAAATTTCTTCCCAATGATCAAAGTTACCATGATGCTTTCACCAAAGTTATCACGCCTTCAATGCTTATGTCCATGCTACTTACACATAATGTACCGCGTGGTATACAAAAGTTATCATGTTGGTGGTGCATCATTTATCGTGGTGGTGATGGAGAATTTACCACGGGAAAAATTTATGTGCCAGGTTTGATAGGTGAAACAAAAGCTTTTCAGTGCTAAAATATTGAAGGCAAAACATGTCGAAAACAACATTTTCCTTAGCTTGCTCAACAATGAGTGTCATAGGCGGGATGGTTAGCTCCCTTCGTTGATTACCTGTAGACCAGAGATCAAATCCCAATTCAAGCATTATTTTTGCCCAAAAATCTGGAAGGCGTGTGGGGCCGTAACTGGTGATTGAAAGGAAGGAAATCAGGAGGGCGAGAAAGGAAGGAGATCGGGAGGGTCTGCGGGAAAGGAAGGAGATCGCGGGCGTGCAGGAAAGGAAGGAGATCGCATGGCGTGCGAGAAAGGAAGGAGGAGATCACGAGGACGTGCGGAAAAGGAAGGAGACCGGGAGGGCGATGCGTGTGGCAGTTTTGCAATCTGCCACACGGTTGCCACTTACATATTTCGATACAATATCTGATACTCCCTCCGTAAACTACTATAAGAGCATTTAGAATACTAAAGTAGTGATCTAAATGCTCTTATGTTAGTTTATAGAGGAAGTAAAATATAAAACACACATCTTCTCCTATCCCCACTTAGTGCGGGGGAATAAGACCTCTATGTGCGACCCTTCCATCTTTTTGTTCGAGCCCATCTACCACCTTTTGCTTACATCATTGAACGTGTAGATATATCTAGAGTGTGAGTGTTGGGCGGATGGATCATGTGAAGGAACACGAAAGTTGACTTCTTTTTATCTGAAAAGGTTAACTTTCTTTTCTGCCTTTTTTTGTGTTCCATGTTTATTTATCGACTGCAATAGCCAGCGAGGGTTCGCTGGCCAGGATGGCATTTGTGAACCGTGCGGCTCGCAGTTTTGTGATCTTTCTGTATTGCACATGTCAATTAGCCTTTCAAACTGTACTACACCATCTCTTGCAACAACTTTCATGCTAGGCAAGAACTCGCCGTGATCAAGTGTGGCACACCCAGATCCGATCCGTGATTGTTGTGATGTATTGTTTGTGATGCCAAGTAGTATATCTTATTTGAACGCTACAGCTTCTGATATGGAAATCCTAAATTCTAAAAAGTGCAGCTGCACTATTTTGCTGTCCCGAGCACACACCTTTGTGAGCCGTCGGATTGGGATCCAGGTGCTGCACGGTCGGGGCTGTGGAGCGAAATGTGTACAGAATTACGGACGCACTACCGACAAGTCTCCCGCAATCCACTCGACCACTCTACACGGCCACCGCCCTGCTCCTCCCCCAGACCACACGGCCGCTGTCCCGCTCCTCCCCCAGACCACGCGGCCGCCGCCCCGCTCCTCCCCAGACCACGCGGCCGCCGCCGCGCTCCGTTGCCCCGTTCCTCCAGCCAACTGCCGCTGACGCGCGTCGCATCAGGCACACCCATCTCGTCTGCGGTTGCAAGCATGTGACCAAGGCAGCATCTTCTCCCAAATCCACTACCGCGTTCATCGATTCCGTGGCGGAGCTGCCGGAGATTACTAGCGGATTTGGGAGGCGTGGGGAGAAGAGGGAGGAGAAAGACCACTCTGCAGAGAGAGCGGGGCTAGAGAGCCATCCGTGCGCGTTGACCACCAGACGAAGGTAGGAGAGAGGAGGGGTCTGGGCGGCGCTGCTCCTCCGTGCGCCGCGTTCGCGAAGGAGCCAAGGATAGAGGAGGGACACCGCGCATCCGTGCAAAGCGACCATCTCGCCGATAGCACCCTCGTCAGCGGTCGAGCAAATCGTCTGTAAGCATCTCGAGCCCAATACTGCACGCATGCGACTTCTTGCACTCAAATCGTCGGATATGGGGGCGCATAGGAGAGTTGATGTTGGTTCCCCGCAGGTTTTTTGGGCATATGGGTCTTCAATTTGTGGACGACGGCGAGAAGCACGGTGAGGTTACGGTGCAATACCTCACTGTAGATTCCCCTCCCGCTTTTCGTCCACAGATTGAGACGTTCTGAACTAGCTTTTGGATTTGCCAAAGTGCGTGTGTTGAGTTGCTGCAGGCGTGAGCACGTGTTGCACGAAGCCGTGGTGTGAGTTCGCCAGAGTTTGCCATATGATAGTTAGCAGATCCTTCCCCACAGAGCGTGTATTTTGTTATTGTACAAAAACTTGCCTAACAATTGATTTGTAGTTGCCTGAAATGTTCGTCAATTTTGCCATCTAATAGAGGCGCTACAAAAGCTTGATGGAAATTTTGATTACTTAGAACCCAGAAACTTTGCTGCACACCAATGCACTCATGGAGATATGAACTAGCCTACTTTCATATCTGCCCACAACCTGCCTAAGGTTTTTGTATATCCGCACAGAGCATGCCTAACGATTTTGTTAGTTGGTTGCCTGATATGGTTCAAAACTTGTTAGTTTCTTGAAGGATGAGGCCATCCAGAGGAGGCAGAGCATCCAAAGGATCGAGCCAGTGCCTCGCGCAGGGTGAGTCCCCCTCCCTCCCTATTGTTTCTTGAAGTAGCTGATGCAGATTCATCCCGATTTTTGGACGTGATATTTGTTCGGCGAGAGTTTGTCGCTAGCGGGGCAGGGGTGATTTGATTGGTCACCTTGACTCCGTGAGAAGCGTTTTTGTCATCTCCAATCCATAGTTGGTCAGCCAAGGAAAGCATTGCTGGCATGATGTGTTGTCGTATCTTGTTGTACTAGAGAATGTGATTGATTCTGTTGCATATGTCGTTGAGAAGTGCAGAAGCTGCATCCATCTCGAGACCGTTATCGTTTCTATGGGTTGCAGTCCCAGGGAAGAGCAACAATGAATTTCCAGTATCATTTGGATAGTAAGAGGAAGGGGAGAACAAATCTGCGTTTTTCACTGCAAGTGGGGTTGTTATTTTCTCTTTATCACAGTATTGCCTCAAGACGATGCAATACTTGCCTCATTTTTCCATCTGAAATGTTTTTTCACACGCAAAAAAATGGCTGGGAAAAGCAAAAAGGGCGTTCAGCAAGATCCCAACGGTTAACCCCGATGCTAATTCATCTCCTATCATTGGAGATCAGCAAACAAAGGTGCACAATTAATAACTGAAATCACATCAGGATTTGCTCGACCACTGTGTGTTGCTTGCTATAGTTTTATGTGAGACTTGCTCCTTATAATATTTTGGACAAAAATAGATTTGTGAAAATGTCTTTTTTTCTCAAATCTGATTCATCCCAAAAAACTTCCCTACACCTAAAAAACCATCCCAAAAAAACACTTTTATATGTGTTGCTTGCAACTACAGAAAATTAGGATATGCTTGCCAAAAACTGCATGGGGTTGCTTTTATGGGTGACTTGCCTACTATTGTATGCGATTTGCCTAGTCTTCTATATGTGGGGAGAGGCGGGCATGGCGAAATTTGTTGGAGATTTTGGGAGGGCTGAGACGGGGTTTGCTGTTGAATCGACCGGTGGTGGTGTTGAATCTCCTCCTCGCGACGCATGCCTTGACTGGCAGGGCCTACATATGGTCAGTACTGGCCTAAATCACCTAACTTTCATAGATATCTTGTTATCCACTAATTTTATACACTGGAATAGGACCCTATTTCCTATTTACGCGACATGATTTTGCCAGATGATTAGTGCAATCCGACATGTTACCTGGTTAACACAAGTGCGGCTCTACATGGGGATTCGGATTGCACTTGCCAAATGATTGTTCACACTATTGCTTTTTGCATTTGTAAACATGACCTCTTTGTTGATTGTAATGAAGTTGTCCGAAAATAGAATAGTTTATGGCACACATCCACCTAGGGAGGTGTATGTCGTATATTTTCAAGGAACAAATGTTTGGTCTAGAAAGTCAGGAGGCATTTTTTGGACACAAGACTTTGCTTGGTGATTGCACTCAAGTTGCCTCAAAGAACACAAGCAGTGGCTTGTCGTTTTTTGGTCTAGACAAAACAGAACCTAAAATTTTGAGGAGGAAATTGCATGCATGAAACTCGTAGCAACTTAGCTAAGTTTGTATTGCATAAACACACACCACCACCAGTTTGTATCTTACAAGTTCAAGAGGAAGTCATGTTTTTTGTCATGACAGAAAAGAGTTAGGATGCAAATTTTCTGTGCATGGGACTTGCTTGTTGGTTGCACTGATGTTACTGAAATGAATAACAGTAGTTGCTTGCCTTCGTATCATACATGTTCAAGGGAACACATATTTTTGTCTAGGTAGCAATAGAGTCGGGATACAATTTTTTGTTCAGATGACTTTCTTGTTGGTTGCACTGGTGTTGCCTGAAAAGAACACTAGAGTTGCTTGCTTTCTACTCTCTCTGTTTCTTTTTAGTTCGCATATAAGATTTGTCTTAAGTCAAACTTCATAAAGTTTGACCAAATTTATATTCAAAATTATCAACATCTACGGTACTAGAGATATACAACATGAAAGTTAATTCAATAATGCATCTAATGATTTCGATTTTATATTGTGAATGTGGATATTCTTTCCTACAATCTCAGTCAAACTTTACTACGTTAGACTTAAGACAAATCTTATATGCGAACTAAAAAGAAATAGAGGGAGTATTTTTATGTTCCCAGCAAGTTGTCATAGATCCATACAAAAGGTTCATTAGTTTTTATTTTATTCCCACATCACAAAAATGACATAACTTGCTTACACAACGACAGTAAGTTGCCTAAAAGATACCCATCAAGTTGCTCTTTGTCATCCATATACAAGGTTCCTTTATTTCCCCACGTCACAAAATGTCCACAACTTCCTTATGTAGTGGCAATATGTTGCCTAAAATATTTCAAACAAGTTGGTTTAGATCCATATACAAGGTTCCTTAGTTTTTATTTCTCCCCACATCACACAAATGACACAACTTGCTTACACAATGGCAGTAAGTTGCCTAAAAGATACCCATCAAGTTCCTCTTTGTCATCCATATACAAGTTACATTTTCAGAACTTTATCTTTTTATTTTCTTCATCTGTACCACAAAAATTCGCATAACATTTTGTTTACATAGTTGCTTAAAATATGTACCCATCAACATGAGTAGTAGACCATATAACATATCCATTTAAAAATGACCAAATTTGCTTACACCAGTGCAGTGAGTTGCCTAAAAGACAACCGGCAAGTTGAGCATGCATCCCATATATAAGTTCCTTTTAGTTAAACCATATATTTTTGCCTTTTTTGACACCTTACCACAAAATCCAATATCTACTAGTGATTTCTCATTAATTCGTACCTTTTCTTTCTCTCGCATGATGGCATGCAAAAACACTGAAAAATGACACACCATCCATATATCTACTAAGATTTGTGTTTTTATTTTCATTTTGTATTTCTCGCAAGACCCACTAAAAAACCCTCATCAATCTATGAAAGTAATGCGCAGGCAAGGAAACCTCTACCAGCTACCATCAACTACTCACCGGGTAATTTCTCACCCCCTACTCCAAAGACTGGTTATTTTATTTTCTAGATAATCTGGTGTTTTTCAAAACAAATTCACTAAAACTTGCGTAAGGGAAACCCAATACTTGACTATAGTTAGTTTCAGTAGTGACAGTAAACAACAAAAGTTTGCTTAATGGATAGCACTGGATTTTTGGTTAAACAAACCAACTACTTTTGCCTACAGTTTTCTTTTTTAGAGCCCAGCGGGTCAGTACATGTCAACGAAATCTACATAATTATTTCTTAATAGTAGCACTAGATTTGCTAACACCTCACTACTTGCCTACAATTTTCTAAGGGGTGCCTGAATTGCTCACTTCAACCCAATTTCTTGCTTAAAAATACTCAAGTAGTTGCTCACAATCTTTTTATTTCTGCACATAAAGTATTAGCACCCATGAGCACACAAGGTATTTCTCTCGTAACACTTGTTTTGCCTAAATAACCTCTATAAGTTGCTGCTTTTTTTAATTTCTAACACACTTCTTGTTCCAAAACAAATCTAAGTAAAAGAAGAGTGGTCAGGTTAGTACATGACAATAAATCTACAAATTTTTGCTTAATGGTTGCACTAAATTTGCTTAAACAACCTCATGACCCTACAGTTTTTTAGAGGATACATGATTTGCTCACTTCAGCTCACTTTTTTTCTTAAGAGTGCTCAGTAGTTGCTTGCACCTTTTTTGCACATTAAATCTCTAGCGCCCTGGAGAACACAGGAGTTGCTCGTTGGTATGCCGACGGCTTTGGCTGTTGGCATAGCATGCCATTCTGGGTAGTGATTCTCCATTTTGAAGCTATTATGTTTCTCAAGCAAATTAAACATCTGAAGTGCAGGGCAACCTCGGATCTCCAGTACCCTTAACCTAGAGTTCATATCTCCCAGAGAAGTGCAGCCACAATTCTCCAACTCTGGCATCTCAACTAAAACTAGCTCCTCCAATGACGGAAATGATACTTCTCTTACTTCCCACATGTTGCTCAACTTCAACCTTGTAAGAAACGGAAACCTTTCTAGACATGGAAGTATCCATCCCTGCCCACACTTCTCTAGATGAATTATCCGTGGAAGACTGTTTTTGTTTAAACAGACCCTATAAGTTGTTGCTTACACTTCTGGTTCCAAAGAAAATCTAATGAAAACAAGAGGGGGGTTTTCCGAATGTACAACAAAACCAGCAGTTGACAGGGTTTGCTTCTTCCCGCCTACAAAAACCATTATAAGTGCTCAACTTTCCCCCCTCTCCCTGTGTTTTTCTTGCAATAGGGCACATTACAAAACATTACATGAGATTAGAGAAATGAGGGAGAACACAACGGGGACAATTTTGCACCCGCAATGAGCAATGGTGAGAAGAAATCACACTTTTCTCTCTTGATGATCTCTTTTTTGGCTATAGAGTTGTAGATCAATTTCTTCAGTTTTCAACCTCTAATGGCTCAGCCATTGCAGGTCCTTCCGATGGGGTGGAGCCACGGGAAGGGATTCATTGCCCATGTCCTCCTTTTGTGTGTGGTAGAAGAAAGGTGTGGGGACAGGTGGGGAGAGAAGAAAGGAGGGAGGCGGCCAATGGGCGCAGAGGGGCAGCTCAGAGTCAGCTTTGGTGAAGCACGTGATCGGGAGATTGGGAGGAGATAAGCCGGATGGACGGGGAACGTGGTAGGCAGTCACCCCTTTACTTTCCAAATCTGGACTAAGGGGGACCGAAACATTACCTAATATGGGAGGCTGCCAGGTGGCGCTAGCGGGCACACGTTTGCCCGCTAGACGCGTCCGAAATCCTAAATACTAAAAAGTGCAGCTGCACTATTTTGCTGTCCCGAGCACACACCTTTGTGAGCCGTCGGATTGGGATCCAGGTGCTGCACGGTCGGGGCTGTGGAGCGAAATGTGTACAGAATTACAGACGCACTACCGACAAGTCTCCCGCAATCCACTCGACCACTCTACACGGCCACCGCCCCGCTCCTCCCCTAGACCACGCGGCCGCTGTCCCGCTCCTCCCCAGACCACGCGGCCGTCGCCCCGCTCCTCCCCAGACGACGCGGCCGCCGCCGCGCTCCGTTGCCCCGTTCCTCCAGCCAACTGCCGCCGACGCACGTCGCATCAAGCACACCCATCTTATCTGCGGTTGCAAGCATGCGACCAAGGCAACTTCTTCTCCCAAATCCACTACCGCGTTCATCGATTCCGTGGCGGAGCTGCCGGAGATTACTAGCGGATTTGGGAGGTGTGGGGAGAAGAGGGAGGAGAAAGACCACTCTGCAGAGAGAGCAGGGCTAGAGAGCCATCTGTACGCGTTGACCACCAGACGGAGGTAGGAGAGAGGAGGGGTCTGGGCGGCGCTGCTCCTCCATGTGCCGCGTTCGCGAAGGAGCCAAGGATCGAGGAGGGACACCGCGCATCCGTGCAAAGCGACCATCTCGCCGGTAGCACCCTCGTCAGCGGTCGAGCAAATCGTCTGTAAGCATCTCGAGCCCAATACTGCACGCATGCGACTTCTTGCACTCGAATCGTCAGATATGGGGGCGCATAGGAGAGTTGATGTTGGTTCCCCGCAGGTTTTTTCGGCATATGGGTCTTCAATTTGTGGACGACGGCGAGAAGCACAGCGAGGTCACGGTGCAATACCTCACTGTAGATTCCCCTCCCGCTTTTCGTCCACAGATTGAGGCGTTCTGAACTAGCTTTTGGATTTGCCAAAGTGCGTGTGTTGAGTTGCTGCAGGCGTGAGCACGTGTTGCACGAAGCCGTGGTGTGAGTTCGCCAGAGTTTGCCATACGATAGTTAGCAGATCCTTCCCCACAGAGCGTGTATTTTGTTATTGTACAAAAACTTGCCTAACTATTGATTTGTAGTTGCCTGAAATGTTCGTCAATTTTGCCATCTAATAGAGGCGCTACAAAAGCTTGACGGAAATTTTGATTACTTAGAACCCAGAAACTTTGCTGCACACCAATGCACTCATGGAGATATAAACTAGCCTACTTTCATATCTGCCCACAACTTGCCTAAGGTTTTTGTATATCCGCACAAAGCCTGCCTAACGATTTTGTTAGTTGGTTGCCTGATATGGTTCAAAACTTGTTAGTTTCTTGAAGGATGAGGCCATCCAGAGGAGGCAGAGCATCCAAAGGATCGAGCCAGTGCCTCACGCAGGGTGAGTCCCCCTCCCTCCCTATTGTTTCTTGAAGTAGCTGATGCAGATTCATCCCAATTTTTTGACGTGATATTTGTTCGGTGAGAGTTTGTCGCTAGCGGGGCAGGGGTGATTTGATTGGTCACCTTGACTCCGCGAGAAGCGTTTTTGTCATCTCCAATCCATAGTTGGTCAGCCAAGGAAAGCATTGCTGGCATGATGTGTTGTCGTATCTTGTTGTACTAGAGAATGTGATTGATTCTGTTGCATATGTCGTTGAGAAGTGCAGAAGCTGCATCCATCTCGAGACCGTTATCGTTTCTATGGGTTGCAGTCCCAGGGAAGAGCAACAATGAATTTCCAGTATCATTTGGATAGTAAGAGGAAGGGGAGAACAAATCTGCGTTTTTCACTGCAAGTGGGGTTGTTATTTTCTCTTTATCACAGTATTGCCTCAAGACGATGCAATACTTGCCTCATTTTTCCATCTGAAATGTTTTTCCACACGCAAAAAATGGCTGGGAAAAGCAAAAAGGGCGTTCAGCAAGATCCCCAACAGTTAACCCCGACGCTAATTCATCTCCTATCATTGGAGATCAGTAAACAAAGGTGCACAATTAATAACTGAAATCACATCAGGATTTGCTCGACCACTGTGTGTTGCTTGCTATAGTTTTATGTGAGACTTGCTCCTTATAATATTTTGGACAAAAATAGATTTGTGAAAATGTCTTTTTTTTTCTCAAATCTGATTCATCCCAAAAAACTTCCCTACACCTAAAAAACCATCCCGAAAAAACACTTTTATATGTGTGGCTTGCAACTACAGAAAATTAGGATATGCTTGCCAAAAACTACATGGGGTTGCTTTTATGGGTGACTTGCCTACTATTGTATGCGATTTGCCTAGTCTTCTATATGTGGGGAGAGGCGGGCATGGCGAAATTTGTTGGAGATTTTGGGAGGGCTGAGACGGGGTTTGCTGTTGAATCGACCGGTGGTGGTGTTGAATCTCCTCGTCGCGACGCATGCCTTGACTGGCAGGGCCTACATATGGTCAGTACTGGCCTAAATCACCTAACTTTCATAGATATCTTGTTATCCACTAATTTTATACACTGGAATAGGACCCTATTTCCTATTTACGCGACATGATTTTGCCAGATGATTAGTGCAATCCGACATGTTACCTGGTTAACACAAGTGCGGGTCTACAAGGGGATTTGGATTGCACTTGCCAAATGATTGTTCACACTATTGCTTTTTGCATTTGTAAACATGACCTCTTTGTTGATTGTAATGAAGTTGTCCGAAAATAGAATAGTTTATGGCACACATCCACCTAGGGAGGTGTATGTCGTATATTTTCAAGGAACAAATGTTTGGTCTAGAAAGTCAGGAGGCATTTTTTGGACACAAGACTTTGCTTGGTGATTGCACTCAAGTTGCCTCAAAGAACACAAGCAGTGGCTTGTCGTTTTTTGGTCTAGACAAAACAGAACCTAAAATTTTGAGGAGGAAATTGCATGCATGAAACTCGTAGCAACTTAGCTAGGTTTGTATTGCATAAACACACACCACCACCAGTTTGTATCTTACAAGTTCAAGAGGAAGTCATGTTTTTTGTCTAGACAGAAAAGAGTTAGGATGCAAATTTTCTGTGCATGGGACTTGCTTGTTGGTTGCACTGATGTTCCTGAAATGAATAACAGTAGTTGCTTGCCTTCATATCATACATGTTCAAGGGAACACATATTTTTGTCTAGGTAGCAATAGAGTCGGGATACAATTTTTTGTTCAGATGACTTGCTTGTTGGTTGCACTGGTGTTGCCTGAAAAGAACACTAGAGTTGCTTCCTTTCTACTCTCTCTATTTCTTTTTAGTTCGCATATAAGATTTGTCTTAAGTCAAACTTCATAAAGTTTGACCAAATTTATATTCAAAATTATCAACATCTACGGTACTAGAGATATACACCATGAAAGTTAATTCAATAATGCATCTCATGATTTCGATTTTATATTGTGAATGTGGATATTCTTTCCTACAATCTCAATCAAACTTTACTACGTTAGACTTAACACAAATCTTATATGCGAACTAAAAAGAAATAGAGGCAGTATTTTTATGTTCCCAGCAAGTTGTCATAGATCCATACAAAAGGTTCGTTAGTTTTTATTTTTTTCCCACATCACAAAAATGACATAACTTGCTTACACAACGGCAGTAAGTTGCCTAAAAGATACAAATCAAGTTGCTCTATGTCATCCATATACAAGGTTCCTTTATTTCCCCACGTCACAAAATGTCCACAACTTCCTTATGTAGTGGCAATATGTTGCCTAAAATATTTCAAACAAGTTGGTTTATATCCATATACAAGGTTCCTTAGTTTTTATTTCTCCCCACATCACACAAATGACACAACTTGCTTACACAGTGGCAGTAAGTTGCCTAAAAGATACCCATCAAGTTCCTCTTTGTCATCCATATACAAGTTACTTTTTCATAACTTTATCTTTTTATTTTCTTCATCAGTACCACAAAAATTCGCATAACATTTTGTTTACATAGTTGCTTAAAATATGTACCCATCAACATGAGTAGTAGACCATATAACATATCCATTTAAAAATGACCAAATTTGCTTAGACCGGTGCAGTGAGTTGCCTAAAAGACAACCGACAAGTTGAGCATGCATCCCATATATAAGTTCCTTTTAGTTAAACCATATATTTTTGCCTTTTTTGACACCTTACCACAAAATCCAATATCTACTAGTGATTTCTCATTAATTTGTACCTTTTCTTTCTCTCGCATGATGGCACACAAAAACACTGAAAAATGACACACCATCCATATATCTACTAAGATTTGTGTTTTTATTTTCGTTTCGTATTTCTCGCAAGACCCACTAAAAAACCCTCATCAATCTATGAAAGTAATGCGCAGGCAAGGAAACCTCTACCAGCTACCATCAACTACTCACCGGGTAATTTCTCACCCCCTACTCCAAAGACTGGTTATTTTATTTTCTAGATAATCTGGTGTTTTTTTAAAACAAATTCACTAAAACTTGCGTAAGGGAAACCCAATACTTGACTATAGTTAGTTTCAGTAGTGACAGTAAACAACAAAAGTTTGCTTAATGGATAGCACTGGATTTTTGGTTAAACAAACCAACTACTTTTGCCTACAGTTTTCTTTTTTAGAGCCCAGCGGGTCAGTACATGTCAACGAAATCTACATAATTATTTCTTAATAGTAGCACTAGATTTGCTAACACCTCACTACTTGCCTACAATTTTCTAAGGGGTGCCTGAATTGCTCACTTCAACCCAATTTCTTGCTTAAAAATACTCAAGTAGTTGCTCACAATCTTTTTATTTCTGCACATAAAGTTTTAGCACCCATGAGCACACAAGGTATTTCTCTCGTAACACTTGTTTTGCCTAAATAACCTCTATAAGTTGCTGCTTTTTTTAATTTCTAACACACTTCTTGTTCCAAAACAAATCTAAGTAAAAGAAGAGTGGTCAGGTTAGTACATGACAATAAATCTACAAATTTTTGCTTAATGGTTGCACTAAATTTGCTTAAACAACCTCATGACCCTACAGTTTTTTAGAGGATACATGATTTGCTCGCTTCAGCTCACTTTTTTTCTTAAGAGTGCTCAGTAGTTGCTTGCACCTTTTTTGCACATTAAATCTCTAGCGCCCTGGAGAACACAGGAGTTGCTCATTGGTATGCCGACGGCTTTGGCTGTTGGCATAGCAGGCCATTCTGGGTAGTGATTCTCCATTTTGAAGCTATTATGTTTCTCAAGCAAATTAAACATCTGAAGTGCAGGGCAACCTCGGATCTCCAGTACCCTTAACCTAGAGTTCATATCTCCCAGAGAAGTGCAGCCACAATTCTCCAACTCTGGCATCTCAACTAAAACTAGCTCCTCCAATGACGGAAATGATACTTCTCTTACTTCCCACATGTTGCTCAACTTCAACCTTGTAAGAAACGGAAACCTTTCTAGACATGGAAGTATCCATCCCTGCCCACACTTCTCTAGATGAATTATCTGTGTAAGACTGTTTTTGTTTAAACATACCCTATAAGTTGTTGCTTACACTTCTGGTTCCAAAGCAAATCTAATGAAAACAAGAGGGGGGTTTTCCGAATGTACAACAAAACCAGCAGTTGACAGGGTTTGCTTCTTCCCGCCTACAAAAACCATTATAAGTGCTCAACTTTCCCCCCTCTCCCTGTGTTTTTCTTGCAACAGGGCACATTACAAAACATTACATGAGATTAGACAAATGAGGGAGAACACAACGGGGAAAATTTTGCACCCGCGATGAGCAATGGTGAGAAGAAATCACACTTTTCTCTCTTGATGATCTCTTTTTTGGCTATAGAGTTGTAGATCAATTTCTTTAGTTTTCAACCTCTAATGGCTCAGCCATTGCAGGTCCTTCCGATGGGGTGGAGCCATGGGAAGGGATTCATTGCCCATGTCCTCCTTTTGTGTGTGGTAGAAGAAAGGTGTGGGGACAGGCGGGGAGAGAAGAAAGGAGGGAGGCGGCCAATGGGCACAGAGGGGTAGCTCAGAGTCAGCTTTGGTGAAGCACGTGATCGGGAGATTGGGAGGAGATAAGCCGGATGGACGGGGAACGTGGTAGTCGGTCACCCCTTTACTTTCCAAATCTGGACTGAGGGGGACCGAAACATTACCTAATACGGGAGGCTGCCAGGGGGCGCTAGCGGGCACACGTTTGCCCGCTAGACGCGTCCGAAATCCTAAATTCTAAAAAGTGCAGCTGCACTATTTTGCTGTCCCGAGCACACACCTTTGTGAGCCGTCGGATTGGGATCCAGGTGCTGCACGGTCGGGGCTGTGGAGCGAAATGTGTACAGAATTACGGACGCACTACCGACAAGTCTCCCGCAATCCACTCGACCACTCTACACGGCCACCGCCCCACTCCTCCCCCAGACCACGCGGCCGCTGTCCCGCTCCTCCCCCAGACCACGCGGCCGCTGCCCCGCTCCTCCCTAGACCACGCGGCCGCCACCGCGCTCCGTTGCCCCGTTCCTCCAGCCAACTGCCGTCGACGCGCGTCGCATCAAGCACACCCATCTCATCTGCGGTTGCAAGCATGCGACCAAGGCAGCTTCTTCTCCCAAATCCACTACCGCGTTCATCGATTCCGTGGCGGAGCTGCCGGAGATTACTAGCGGATTTGGGAGGCATGGGGAGAAGAGGGAGGAGAAAGACCACTCTGCAGAGAGAGCGGGGCTAGAGAGCCATCCGTGCGCGTTGACCACCAGACGGAGGTAGGAGAGAGGAGGGGTCTGGGCGGCGCTGCTCCTCCGTGCGCCGCGTTCGCGAAGGAGCCAAGGATCGAGGAGGGACACCGCGCATCCGTGCAAAGCGACCATCTCGCCGGTAGCACCCTCGTCAGCGGTCGAGCAAATCGTCTGTAAGCATCTCAAGCCCAATACTGCACGCATGCGACTTCTTGCACTCGAATCGTCGGATATGGGGGCGCATAGGAGAGTTGATGTTGGTTCCCCGCGGGTTTTTTGGGCATATGGGTCTTCAATTTGTGGACGACGGCGAGAAGCACGGCGAGGTTACGGTGCAATACCTCACTGTAGATTCCCCTCCCGCTTTTCGTCCACAGATTGAGGCGTTCTGAACTAGCTTTTGGATTTGCCAAAGTGCGTGTGTTGAGTTGCTGCAGGCGTGAGCACGTGTTGCACGAAGCCATGGTGTGAGTTCGCCAGAGTTTGCCATACGATAGTTAGCAGATCCTTCCCCACAGAGCGTGTATTTTGTTATTGTACAAAAACTTGCCTAACTATTGATTTGTAGTTGCCTGAAATGTTCGTCAATTTTTCCATCTAATAGAGGCGCTACAAAAGCTTGATGGAAGTTTTGATTACTTAGAACCCAGAAACTTTGCTGCACACCAATGCACTCATGGAGATATGAACTAGCCTACTTTCATATCTGCCCACAACTTGCCTAAGGTTTTTGTATATCCGCACAAAGCCTGCCTAACGATTTTGTTAGTTGGTTGCCTGATATGGTTCAAAACTTGTTAGTTTCTTGAAGGATGAGGCCATCCAGAGGAGGCAGAGCATCCAAAGGATCGAGCCAGTGCCTCACGCAGGGTGAGTCCCCCTCCCTCCCTATTGTTTCTTGAAGTAGCTGATGCAGATTCATCTCAATTTTTTGACGTGATATTTGTTTGGCGAGAGTTTGTCGCTAGCGGGGCAGGGGTGATTTGATTGGTCACCTTGACTCCGCGAGAAGCGTTTTTGTCATCTCCAATCCATAGTTGGTCAGCCAAGGAAAGCATTGCTGGCATGATGTGTTGTCGTATCTTGTTGTACTAGAGAATGTGATTGATTATGTTGCATATGTCGTTGAGAAGTGCAGAAGCTGCATCCATCTCGAGACCGTTATCGTTTCTATGGGTTGCAGTCCCAGGGAAGAGCAACAATGAATTTCCAGTATCATTTGGATAGTAAGAGGAAGGGGAGAACAAATCTGCGTTTTTCACTGCAAGTGGGGTTGTTATTTTCTCTTTATCACAATATTGCCTCAAGATGATGCAATACTTGCCTCATTTTTCCATCTGAAATGTTTTTCCACACGCAAAAAATGGCTGGGAAAAGCAAAAAGGGCGTTCAGCAAGATCCCCAACAGTTAACCCCGACGCTAATTCATCTCCTATCATTGGAGATCAGCAAACAAAGGTGCACAATTAATAATTGAAATCACATCAGGATTTGCTCGACCACTGTGTGTTGCTTGCTATAGTTTTATGTGAGACTTGATCCTTATAATATTTTGGACAAAAATAGATTTGTGAAAATGTCTTTTTTCTCAAATCTGATTCATCCCAAAAAACTTCCCTACACCTAAAAAACCATCCCAAAAAAACACTTTTATATGTGTGGCTTGCAACTACAGAAAATTAGGATATGCTTGCCAAAAACTGCATGGGGTTGCTTTTATGGGTGACTTGCCTACTATTGTATGCGATTTGCCTAGTCTTCTATATGTGGGGAGAGGCGGGCATGGCGAAATTTGTTGGAGATTTTGGGAGGGCTGAGACGGGGTTTGCTGTTGAATCGACCGGTGGTGGTGTTGAATCTCCTCCTCGCGACGCATGCCTTGACTGGCAGGGCCTACATATGGTCAGTACTGGCCTAAATCACCTAACTTTCATAGATATCTTGTTATCCACTAATTTTATACACTGGAATAGGACCCTATTTCCTATTTACGCGACATGATTTTGCCAGATGATTAGTGCAATCCGACATGTTACCTGGTTAACACAAGTGCGGGTCTACATGGGGATTCGGATTGCACTTGCCAAATGATTGTTCACACTATTGCTTTTTGCATTTGTAAACATGACCTCTTTGTTGATTGTAATGAAGTTGTTCGAAAATAGAATAGTTTATGGCACACATCCACCTAGGGAGGTGTATGTCGTATATTTTCAAGGAACAAATGTTTGGTCTAGAAAGTCAGGAGGCATTTTTTGGACACAAGACTTTGCTTGGTGATTGCACTCAAGTTGCCTCAAAGAACACAAGCAGTGGCTTGTCGTTTTTTGGTCTAGACAAAACAGAACCTAAAATTTTGAGGAGGAAATTGCATGCATGAAACTCGTAGCAACTTAGCTAAGTTTGTATTGCATAAACACACACCACCACCAGTTTGTATCTTACAAGTTCAAGAGGAAGTCATGTTTTTTGTCTAGACAGAAAAGAGTTAGGATGCAAATTTTCTGTGCATGGGACTTGCTTGTTGGTTGCACTGATGTTCCTGAAATGAATAACAGTAGTTGCTTGCCTTCGTATCATACATGTTCAAGGGAAGACATATTTTTGTCTAGGTAGCAATAGAGTCGGGATACAATTGTTTGTTCAGATGACTTGCTTATTGGTTGCACTGGTGTTTCCTGAAAAGAACACTAGAGTTGCTTGCTTTCTACTCTCTCTGTTTCTTTTTAGTTCGCATATAAGATTTGTCTTAAGTCAAACTTCATAAAGTTTGACCAAATTTATATTCAAAATTATCAACATCTACGGTACTAGAGATATACAACATGAAAGTTAATTCAATAATGCATCTCATGATTTCGATTTTATATTGTGAATGTGGATATTCTTTCCTACAATCTCAGTCAAACTTTACTACGTTAGACTTAAGACAAATCTTATATGCGAACTAAAAAGAAATAGAGGGAGTATTTTTATGTTCCCAGCAAGTTGTCATAGATCCATACAAAAGGTTCCTTAGTTTTTATTTTTTTCCCACATCACAAAAATGACATAACTTGCTTACACAATGGCAGTAAGTTGCCTAAAAGATACCCATCAAGTTGCTCTTTGTCATCCATATACAAGGTTCCTTTATTTCCCCACGTCACAAAATGTCCACAACTTCCTTATGTAGTGGCAATATGTTGCCTAAAATATTCCAAACAAGTTGGTTTAGATCCATATACAAGGTTCCTTAGTTTTTATTTTTCCCCACGTCACACAAATGACACAACTTGCTTACACAATGGCAGTAAGTTGCCTAAAAGATACCCATCAAGTTCCTCTTTGTCATCCATATACAAGTTACTTTTTCATAACTTTATCTTTTTATTTTCTTCATCTGTACCACAAAAATTCGCATAACATTTTGTTTACATAGTTGCTTAAAATATGTACCCATCAACATGAGTAGTAGACCATATAACATATCCATTTAAAAATGACCAAATTTGCTTAGACCGGTGCAGTGAGTTGCCTAAAAGACAACCGACAAGTTGAGCATGCATCCCATATATAAGTTCCTTTTAGTTAAACCATATATTTTTGCCTTTTTTGACACCTTACCACAAAATCCAATATCTACTAGTGATTTCTCATTAATTTGTACCTTTTCTTTCTCTCGCATGATGGCACGCAAAAACACTGAAAAATGACACACCATCCATATATCTACTAAGATTTGTGTTTTTATTTTCGTTTTGTATTTCTCGCAAGACCCACTAAAAAACCCTCATCAATCTATGAAAGTAATGCGCAGGCAAGGAAACCTCTACCAGCTACCATCAACCACTCACCGGGTAATTTCTCACCCCCTACTCCAAAGACTGGTTATTTTATTTACTATATAATCTGGTTTTTTTCAAAACAAATTCACTAAAACTTGCGTAAGGGAAACCCAATACTTGACTATAGTTAGTTTCAGTAGTGACAGTAAACAACAAAAGTTTGCTTAATGGATAGCACTGGATTTTTGGTTAAACAAACAACTACTTTTGCCTATAGTTTTCTTTTTTAGAGCCCAGCGGGTCAGTACATGTCAACGAAATCTACATAATTATTTCTTAAAAGTAGCACTAGATTTGCTAACACCTCACTACTTGCCTACAATTTTATAAGGGGTGCCTGAATTGCTCACTTCAACCCAATTTCTTGCTTAAAAATACTCAAGTAGTTGCTCACAATCTTTTTATTTCTGCACATAAAGTTTTAGCACCCATGAGCACACAAGGTATTTCTCTGGTAACACTTGTTTTGCCTAAATAACCCCTATAAGTTGCTGCTTTTTTTAATTTCTAACACACTTCTTGTTCCAAAACAAATCTAAGTAAAAGAAGAGTGGTCAGGTTAGTACATGACAATAAATCTACAAATTTTTGCTTAATGGTTGCACTAAATTTGCTTAAACAACCTCATGACCCTACAGTTTTTTAGAGGATACATGATTTGCTCACTTCAGCTCACTTTTTTTTTCTTAAAAGTGTTCAAGTAGTTGCTTGCACCTTTTTTGCACATTAAATCTCTAGCGCCCTGGAGAACACAGGAGTTGCTCGTTGGTATGCCGACGGCTTTGGCAGTTGGCATAGCAGGCCATTCTGGGTACTGATTCTCCATTTTGAAGCTATTATGTTTCTCAAGAAAATTAAACATCTGAAGTGCAGGGCAACCTCGGATCTCCAGTACCCTTAACCTAGAGTTCATATCTCCCAAAGAAGTGCAGCCACAATTCTCCAACTCTGGCATCTCAACTAAAACTAGCTCCTCCAATGACGGAAATGATACTTCTCTTACTTCCCACATGTTGGTCAACTTCAACCTTGTAAGAAACGGAAACCTTTCTAGACATGGAAGTATCCAGCCCTGCCCACACTTCTCTAGATGAATTATCTGTGTAAGACTGTTTTTGTTTAAAGAGACCCTATAAGTTGTTGCTTACACTTCTGGTTCCAAAGCAAATCTAATGAAAACAAGAGGGGGGTTTTCCGAATGTACAACAAAACCAGCAGTTGACAGGGTTTGCTTCTTCCCGCCTACAAAAACCATTATAAGTGCTCAACTTTCCCCCCTCTCCCTGTGTTTTTCTTGCAACAGGGCACATTACAAAACATTACATGAGATTAGAGAAATGAGGGAGAACACAACGGGGAAAATTTTGCACCCGCGATGAGCAATGGTGAGAAGAAATCACACTTTTCTCTCATGATGATCTCTTTTTTGGCTATAGAGTTGTAGATCAATTTCTTCAGTTTTCAACCTCTAATGGCTCAGCCATTGCAGGTCCTTCCGATGGGGTGGAGCCACGGGAAGGGATTCATTGCCCATGTCCTCCTTTTGTGTGTGGTAGAAGAAAGGTGTGGGGACAGGTGGGGAGAGAAGAAAGGAGGGAGGCGGCCGATGGGCGCAGAGGGGCAGCTCAGAGTCAGCTTTGGTGAAGCACGTGATCGGGAGATTGGGAGGAGATAAGCCGGATGGATGGGGAACGTGACAGGCGGTCACCCCTTTACTTTCCAAATCTAGACTGAGGGGGACCGAAACATTACCTAATACGGGAGGCTGCCAGGGGGCGCTAGCGGGCACACGTTTGCCCGCTAGACGCGTCCTATGGAAATTTATGCAACATTCATAGTGACACTTGTGTTGTGAGTAAAAAACTTGTGAATAGAAGCCCACAATTGTATTGCATAAAACATGATCAGACCAAAGAAAAGGGCATGCAAACACATCACTTACAATAGCAGGTAGATACCAAAACTTATTTAGACGACCAGCAGTAGCAGCAGCCAGCAGCCATGATACACGTGTGCATCGATGGATAAGCTAGGTCGAAACCAGTACATACTAGCATGACAGATTTATTTAGGCAGCACGTATATTTAGTAGGTGACGTGTGCTAATGCACCTCTCAGCCGCATTCCTGCTCCTGCACCATCAAAATATGAGGATACAAGCGAGGTCGAAGACGCGAGCCACGCCGCAGGCAGTGAGCACGGCATTGACTTCGTCGGTGATGTTTGCGCCAACACGGACATGTGCCCGGCTTAAGGCGACGCTCAGGCAGTCGGCGGCGTTCGGCATCCCACGTATCTGCCGGCAGCATCGCTCTTTGTTGGCCAGGCCCATCCTTCCCAGCTGGAGGTCGACGCACACGTCGAGCTTGACCACGTCGCTCAACGGGCAATGGTCGCCTCCGCAGGCGGATGGTGCTGGTGCCGTTGCCGGTGGAGGCGGCAGGTCCTGGCCACTTGCGCGGAAAGAAGCCACGGCCAGGAGGATGGCTGCGAGGAGAAGGACGCGGGAGGACACCATGGTTGTGGTTGACGGTGGCTATTGTCGCAGATGCTGCTTGAGTGGATGAGTTGGGTCGGTGTTGATGCCTATGCATACTTGGACTGTATCAATTTATAGGACGCACAAGAAGTTGTTTTTGAGGAGATGATTAGTGCTCACGTGCGTATAGATTACTAGTGTCATGACTCGCATCAACGAGAAACTATATTCAGGCAACTTACAAAACGTGGGCGCTATCAAAATTTCTTAAGGTCTTAATTAGTAAGTACAATGTACAACAGTACAATCAAGAAATAACATTTTGGCACTGTATGTACAATGCAAGTACATGCGTAGAACTTCCACATTCTAACTCATTTTCTATTATAGAGTACACACATATTTTTTTTCTTTGCACGCTGCCTTTTAATATACAGAAAAATGTATGAATATGTAAGCAAATATAATTAAACGCTTAAAAGGGAAGTAAAACGGGCTACCCGCTAGCCGGCACCAGCTCTCATGTGTGAGCCTACACAGACTGTCACACTGCTTGATATCCTCGTTATTGAATTCATGCACCGATCAATTCATCCAAAATTTCGAATTAATGGAGGGAGGCGGACAATATATTTCAACACTCCCCCTCATGTCTAGGCTATTTTAGTCCTTCGACGTGGTATCGATATAGGCCACATAATCGTTTTATTTAATACTACTGTGTTGGCAGGGTCTTCAACTCAAGACCTCTTGGCTCTGATACTATATTGAATTCATGCACCGACCAACTTATCCAAATGTCCGAACTGATGGAGGGAGGCGGGCAATATATTTCAACACTCATAACTCATAAGGCATTAAGGCCAGCTTCAATTAAGTTAGACGGGCACATAGCATCGATGATTTCTTTAGTTGGCTTCTGCCCCGCTTTAAAAATAAAGGCACAACCATTACAGATGAAGCATACAAACGCACACCAACCTTGCCGGGGATACCAGCTATACAATAGAAGCATAAATATCTAAGAACCGGAACCCAAAAGCAGGGACTAAGCTAAGCCAAGCTAAGCACTACACTAAAAAAGCTAGCTAGTTCCTGGCAATAAGCCCAAGTCTTCACGGAATGACCGAGGTGGAATATGGTGGAAGGAGGCACCGCACACGGCTAAGGAACGATCACGAGGATCAACTTGTGTGTCATGGGATGCCCCCTTGCCTCAGTATATAAAGGAGGGAGAGGGGGAGGTGCGGCCGGCCCTATGGGTGCGCCTGGAGGAGTCCTACTCCAACCGGCAGTAGGACTCCCCCTCTTGCCTTGTTGGAAAAGGAAGGAGGAAGGGAGAAAGAGGAAAGGGGGGCGCCCCCCCCTTCCTTGTCCTATTCGGACTAGGGGGGAGGGGGGGCGTGGCATGCCCTGGCCGGCCCTCCTCTTCTCCCTTATGGCCCATGTAGGCCCAATAATCCCCCCCGGGGGGGGGGGTTCCGTTAACCCCCCGGTACTCCGGTAAAATCCCGATTTCACCCGGAACGTTTCCGATATCCAAATATAGGCTTCCAATATATCAATATTTATGTCTCGACCATTTCGAGACTCCTCGTCATGTCCGTGATCACATCCGGGACTCCGAACAACCTTCGGTACATCAAAACACAAAAACCCTAATTACGATCGTCACCGAACTTTAAGCGTGCGGACCCTACGGGTTCGAGAACTATGTAGACATGACCGAGACACGTCTCCGGTCAATAATCAATAGCGGAACCTGGATGCTCATATTGGCTCCTACATATTCTACGAAGATCTTTATCGGTCAGACCGCATAACAACATACATTGTTCCCTTTGTCATCGGTATGTTACTTGCCCGAGATTCGATCGTCGGTATCTCAATACCTAGTTCAATCTCGTTACCGGCAAGTCTCTTTACTCATTCCGTAATACATCATCCTGCAACTAACTTATTAGTTGCAATGCTTGCAAGGCTTGAGTGATGTGCATTACCGAGAGGGCCCAGAGATACCTCTCCGGCAATCGGAGTGACAAATCCTAATCTCGAAATACGCCAACCCAACAAGTACCTTCAGAGACACCTGTAGAGCACCTTTATAATCACCCAGTTACGTTGTGACGTTTGGTGGCACACAAAGTGTTCCTCCGATAAACGGGAGTTGCATAATCTCATAGTCATAGGAACATGTATAAGTCATGAAGAAAGCAATAGCAACAAACTAAACGATCAAGTGCTATGCTAACGGAATGGGTCAAGTCAATCACATCATTCTCTTAATGATGTGATCCCGTTAATCAAATGACAACTCATGTCTATGGTTAGGAAACATAACCATCTTTGATCAACGAGCTAGTCAAGTAGAGGCATTCTAGTGACACTCTGTTTGTCTATGTATTCACACATGTATTATGTTTCTGGTTAATACAATTCTAACATGAATAATAAACATTTATCATGATATAAGGAAATAAATAATAACTTTATTATTGCCTCTAGGGCATATTTCCTTCAGTCTCCCACTTGCACTAGAGTCAATAATCTAGTTCACATCGCCATGTGATTTAACATCAATAGTTCACATCACCATGTGATTAACACCCATAGTTCACATCGACATGTGACCAACACCCAAAGGGTTTACTAGAGTCAATAATCTAGTTCACATCGCTATGTGATTAATACCCAAAGAGTACTAAGGTGTGATCATGTTTTTGCTTGTGAGAGAAGTTTAGTCAACGGGTTTGCCACATTCAGATCCGTAAGTATTTTGCAAATTTCTATGTCAAAAATGCTCTGCATGGAGCTACTCTAGCTAATTGCTCCCACTTTCAATATGTATCCAGATTGAGACTTAGAGTCATCTGGATCAGTGTCAAAACTTGCATCGACGTAACCCTTTATGATGAACCTTTTGTCACCTCCATAATCGAGAAACATATCCTTATTCCACTAAGGATAATTTTGACCAATGTCCAGTGATCTACTCCTAGATCACTATTGTACTCCCTTGCCAAACTCAGGGCAGGGTATACAATAGGTCTGGTACACAGCATGGCATATTTTATAGAACCTATGGTTGAGGCATAGGGAATGACTTTCATTCTCTCTCTATCTTCTGCCGTGGTCGGGTTTTGAGTCTTAGTCAACTTCACACCTTTGTAACACATGCAAGAACTCCTTTGACTTTTCCATTTTGAACTACTTCAAAATCTTGTCAAGGTATGTACTCATTGAAAAACTTATCAAGGGTCTTGATCTATCTCTATAGATCTTGATGCTCAATATGTAAGCAGCTTCACCGAGGTCTTTATTTGAAAAAAATCCTTTCAAACATTCCTTTATGCTTTGCAGAATAATTCTACATTATCTCCGATCAACAATATGTCTTTCACATATACTTATCAGAAATGTTGTAGTGCTCCCACTCAGTTTCTTGTAAATACAGGCTTCACCCCAAGTCTGTATAAAACTATATGCTTTGATCAACTTATCAAAGCGTATATTCCAACTCCGAGATGCTTGCACCAGTCCATAGATGGATCGCTGGAGCTTGCATATTTTGTTAGTACCTTTAGGATTGACAAAACCTTCTGGTTGCATCATATACAACTCTTCTTTAATAAATCCTATTAAGGAATGCAGTTTTGTTTATCCATTTGCCAGATTTCATGAAATGCGGCAATTGCTAACATGATACGGTCAGACTTAAGCATAGATACGAGTGAGAAACTCTCATCGTAGTCAACACCTTAAACTTGTCGAAAACTTTTTTGCGACAATTCTAGCTTTGTAGATAGTAACACTACTATCAGCGTCCGTCTTCCTCTTAAAAATCCATTTAATCTCAATGGCTCGCCGATCAATGGGAAAGTCAATCAAAGTCCATACTTTGTTCTCATACATGGATCTCATCTCAGATTTCATGGCCTCAAACCATTTCGCGGAATCTGGGCTCATCATCGCTTCCTCATAGTTCGCAAGTTCATCATGGTCTAGTAACACGACTCCCAGAACAGGAATACCGTACCACTTTGGTGCAGATCTCACTCTGGTTTACCTACGAGGTTCGGTAGTAACTTGATCTGAAGTTACATGATCATCATCATTAGCTTCCTCACTAATCGGTGTAGTAGTCATAGGAACAGATTTCTGTGATGAACTACTTTCCAATAAGGGAGCAGGTACAGTTACCTCATCAAGTTCTACTTTCCTCCCACTCACTTCTTTCGAGAGAAACTCCTTTTCTAGAAAGGATCCATTCAAAGCAACGAATATATTGCCTTCGGATCTGTGATAGAAGGTGTACCCAATATTTTCTTTTGGGTATCCTATGAAGGCACACTTCTCCGATTTGGGTTAGCGCTTATCAGGTTGAAACTTTTTCACATAAGCATTGCAACCTCAAACTTTAAGAAACGACAGCTTAGGTTTCTTGCCAAACCATAGTTCATACGGTGTCGTCTCAACGGATTTAGATGGTGCCCTATTTAACGTGAATGCAGCTGTCTCTAATGCATAACCCCAAAACGATAGTGGTAGATCGGTAAGAGACATCATAGATCGCATCATATCTAATAAAGTACGGTTATGACATTCGGACACACCATTATGCTGTGGTGTTCCAGGTGGCATGAGTAGTGAAACTATTTCACATTGTTTTTAACTGAAGGCCAAACTCGTAACTCAAATATTTTACTTCTGCGATCATATCGTAGAAACTTTCATTTTTGTTACGATGATTCTCCACTTCACTCTGAAATTCTTTGAACTTTTCAAATGTTTCAGACTTGTGTTTCATCAAGTAAATATACTCATATCTGCTCAAATCATCTGTGAAGGTCAGAAAATAACGATACCCGCCGCGAGCCTCAACACTCATTGGACTGCATACATCACTATGTATTATTTCCAATCAAGTTTGTTGCTCGCTTCATTGTTCCGGAGAACGGAGTCTTAGTCATCTTGCCCATGAGGCATGGTTCGCAAGCATCAACTAATTCATAATCAAGTGATTCCAAAAACCCATCAGCATGGATTTTCTTCATGCGCTTTACACCAATATGACCTAAACGGCAGTGCCACAAATAAGTTGCAGTATCATTATTAACTTTGCATCTTTTGGCTTCAATATTATGAATATGTGTATCACCACGATCGAGATCCAACAAACCATTTTCATTGGGTGTATGACCATAGAAGATTTTATTCATGTAAATAGAACAACTATTTATTCTCTTACTTAAATGAATAACCGTATTGCAATAAACATGATCAAATAATATTCATGCTCAACGCAAACACCAAATAACACTTATTTAGGTTCAACACTAATCCCAAAAGTATAGGGAGTATGCGATGATAATCATATCAATCTTGGAACCACTTCAACACACATCGTCACTTCACCCTTAACTAGTCTATGTTCATTCTGTAACTCCCGTTTCGAGTTACTACTCTTAGCAACTGAACTAGTATCAAATACTGAGGGGTTGCTATAAACACTAGTAAAGTACACATTAATAACATGTATATCAAATATACCTATGTTCACTTTGCCATCCTTCTTATCCGCCAATTACTTGAGGTAGTTCCTCTTCCAGTGACCAGTCCCTTTGTAGTAGAAGCACTTAGTCTCAGGCTTAGGACCAGACTTGGGCTTCTACACTTGAGCAGCAACTTGCTTGCCGTTCTTCTTGAAGTTCCCCTTCTTCCCTTTGCCCTTTTCTTGAAACTAGTGGTCTTGTCTACCATCAACACTTGATATTTTTCTTGATTTCTACCTTCGTCGATTTCAGCATTACGAAGAGCTTGGGAATCGTTTCCGTTATCCCTTGCATATCATAGTTCATCACGAAGTTCTACTAACTTGGTGATGGTGACTAGAGAATTCTGTCAATCACTATTTTATCTGGAAGATTAACTCCCACTTGATTCAAGCGATTGTAGTACCCAGACAATCTGAGCACATGCTCACTGCTTGAGCTATTCTCCTCCATCTTTTAGCTATAGAACTTGTTGGAGACTTCATATCTCTCAACTCGGGTATTTGCTTGAAATATTAACTTCAACTCCTGGAACATCTCATATGGTCCATGACGTTCAAAACGTCTTTGAAGTCCCGATTCTAAGCCGTTTAAGCATGGTGCACTAAACTATCAAGTAATCATCATATTGAGCTAGCCAAATGTTCATGACATCTGCATCTGCTCCTGCAATAGGTTTGTCACCTAGCGGTGCATCAAAGACATAATTCTTCTATGGAGCAATGAGGATAAACCTCAGATCACGGATCCAATCCGCATCATTGCTACTAACATCTTTTAACTTAGTTTTCTCTAGGAACATATCAAAAATAAAACAAGGGAGCTAAACGCGAGCTATTGATCTACAACATAGATATGCTAATACTACTAGGACTAAGTTCATGATAAATTAAAGTTCAATTAATCATATTACTTAAGAACTCCCACTTAGAAAGATATCCCTCTAATCCTCTGAGTGAGCACGTGATCCAAATCAACTAAACCATGTCCGATCATCACGTGAGATGGAGTAGTATCAATGGTGAACATCAGTATGTTGATCATATCTACTATACGATTCACGCTCGACCTTTCGGTCTCCGTGTTCCGAGGCCATATCTGTTATATGCTAGGTTCATCAAGTTAAACATGAGTATTCCGCGTGTGCAACTGTTTTGCACCCGTTGTATTTGAACGTAGAGCCTATCACACCCGATCATCACGTGGTGTCTCAGCACGAAGAACTTTCGCAACGGTGCATACTCAGGGAGAACACTTATACTTTGATAATTTAGTGAGGGATCATCTTATAATGCTACCGTCAATCAAAGCAAGATAAGATGCATAAAAGATAAAGATCACATGCAATCAATATAAGTGATATGATATGGCCATCATCATCTTGTGCTTGTGATCTCCATCTTCGAAGCACCGTCATGATCACCATCGTCACCGGCGCAACACCTTGATCACCATCGTAGCATTGTTGTCGTCTCGCCAATCTTATGCTTTCACGACTATCGCTACCGCTTAGTGATAAAGTAAAACATTACAACATACAATAAAGCGACAACCATATGGCTCCTGCCAGTTGCCGATAACTCGGTTACAAAACATGATCATCTCATACAATAAAATTTAGCATCATGTCTTGACCATATCACATCACAACATGCCCTGCAAAAACAAGTTAGACGTCCTCTACTTTGTTGTTGTAAGTTTTACGTGGCTGCTACGGGCTTAGCAAGAACCGTTCTTACCTACGGATCAAAACCACAACGATAGTTTGTAAAGTTGGTGCTGTTTTAACCTTCGCAAGGACCGGGCGTAGCCACACTCAGTTCAACTAAAGTTGGAGAAACTGACACCCGCCAGCCACCTGTGTGCAAAGCACGTCGGTAGAACCAGTCTCACGTAAGCGTACGCATAATGTCGGTCCAGGCCACTTCATCCAACAATACCGCTGAACCAAAGTATGACATGCTGGTAAGCAGTATGACTTATATCGCCCATAACTCACTTGTGTTCTACTCGTGCATAACATCAACGCATAAAACCTAGGCTCGGATGCCACTGTTGGGGAACGTAGTAATTTCAAAAAAAATCCTACGCACATGCAAGATCATGGTGATGCATAGCAACGAGAGGGGAGAGTGTTGTCTATGTACCCTCGTAGACCGACAACGGAAGTGTTGACACAACGTAGAGGAAGTAGTCGTATGTCTTCCCGATCCGACCGATCCAAGTACCGAACGTACGGCACCTCCGAGTTCTGCACACGTTCAACTCGGTGACGTCCCTCGAGTTCTGATCCAGAAAAACGTTGAGGGAGAGTTTCGTCAACACGACGGCGTGATGACGGTGATGATGTTCTATCGACGCAGGGCTTCGCCTAAGCACCGCTACGATATGACCGAGGTGGAATATGGTGGAAGGGGGCACCGCACACGGCTAAGGAACGATCACGAGGATCAACTTGTGTGTCATGGGGTTCCCCCTTGCCTCAGTATATAAAGGAGGGAGAGGGGAAGGTGCGGCCGGCCCTATGGGTGCGCCTGGAGGAGTCCTACTCCAACCGGGAGTAGGACTCCCCCCTCTTGCCTTGTTGGAAAAGGAAGGAGGAAGGGAGAAAGAGGAAACGGGGGCGCCCCCTCCCCCCCTTCCTTGTCTTATTCGTACTAGGGGGAGGGGGGCGCGGCCTGCCCTGGCCGGCCCTCCTCTTCTCCCTTATGGCCCATGTAGGCCCAATAACCCTCGGGGGGTTTCCGGTAACCCCCTGGTACTCCGGTAAAATCCCGATTTCACCCGGAACGTTTCCGATATCCAAATATAGGCTTCCAATATATCAATCTTTATGTCTCGACCATTTCGAGACTCCTCGTCATGTCCGTGATCACATCTGGGACTCCAAACAACCTTCGGTACATCAAAACACAAAAACCCTAATTACGATCATCACCGAACTTTAAGCGTGCGGACCCTACGGGTTCGAGAACTATGTAGACATGACCGAGACACGTCTCCGGTCAATAACCAATAGCGGAACCTGGATGCTCATATTGGCTCCTACATATTCTACGAAGATCTTTATCGGTCAGACCGCATAACAACATACGTTGTTCCCTTTATCATCGGTATGTTACTTGCCCGAGATTCGATCGTCGGTATCTCAATACCTAGTTCAATCTCGTTACCGGCAAGTCTCTTTACTCGTTCCGTAATACATCATCCTGCAACTAACTTATTAGTTGCAATGCTTGCAAGGCTTGAGTGATGTGCATTACCGAGAGGGCCCAGAGATACCTCTGGCAATCGGAGTGACAAATCCTAATCTGGAAATACGCCAACCCAACAAGTACCTTCGGAGACACCTGTAGAGCACCTTTATAATCACCCAGTTACGCTGTGACGTTTGGTGGCACACAAAGTGTTCCTCCGGTAAACGGGAGTTGCATAATCTCATAGTCATAGGAACATGTATAAGTCATGAAGAAAGCAATAGCAACAAACTAAATGATCAAGTGCTATGCTAACGGAATGGGTCAAGTCAATCACATCATTCTCCTAATGATGTGATCCCGTTAATCAAATGACAACTCATGTCTATGGTTAGGAAACATAACCATCTTTGATCAACGAGCTAGTCAAGTAGAGGCATTCTAGTGACACTCTGTTTGTCTATGTATTCACACATGTATTATGTTTCCGGTTAATACAATTCTAGCATGAATAATAAACATTTATCATGATATAAGGAAATAAATAATAACTTTATTATTGCCTCTAGGGCATATTTCCTTCACATCTTTCCCTAAACCATCATCCCTAGGCCTTGTAGCTTGACCACCATGCCGAGGAAGAACTCCACCGCCCGAGAATCGCCGGTCCCTGTGAAGCCACCTTGCCCGGGCCCTAGGCCGGCGACGGAACCATGAATGAACAAGCACACGGTGGCTACCTTGACCCATGTCCATAGCCGCCCGTACGGCACGCAACCCCATGGTGCCGAGAACTGGGTAGCAGGACCTCAGGCAGCAACCCCCCGGCACAGGTCGACCAAAACGCCTGCCGACACACAGGTCGTGCCC
Organism: Triticum monococcum; assembly: GCA_034509565.1. Classification (NCBI taxonomy): domain Eukaryota; kingdom Viridiplantae; phylum Streptophyta; class Magnoliopsida; order Poales; family Poaceae; genus Triticum; species Triticum monococcum. The sequence continues at coordinate 588,798,229 of CM067841.1, forward strand.
ACCTTAGGAGGTAGGTGGCGGCCACAGCCTAGCTGTGTCCCCCCACCTGGTCGACGCACCCTGTTGGACCCCAATCTGGGCCGAAGCAGACTCACCACGGCAAGTCCCACACGTGAGGAGTGGCAAAGCACCAGCCCTCCTGGCCGCGTCCCCCCCCCCCCACCACCACCACCAGACCACCCCTGCCTAGCAAGACCCCAACCAGAACCAACAGCCGTGCCGCCCACTGCCAACCGAGGTCCAGATCTGGCTAACCCCAACCGAACCTCCGCCACCAACGGCGTGGAGATCCACCACCGCCTCCCAGCCCAGCAGCCGCCGGATCCAGACATCCCCGCCGCCAGGAGCCCCGCCAGACTCTGCGTCCCGCGCCGTCGTCACATGCAGACAAAGTGCTTCCATACTCTCCTTGGAAGTTTAATTTAACTTTTTCTTCGCCACTTGAAGACTCCTTGTGTGTCGGATCTTTCGGAATTGCCTTCCCCTTTTAGGCTTGTGCATGCTTCTAAAGGACACCCTCCTATCTCCCGTTGAATCGTCCAAGCCACTTGAACACTTGAATCCCCCCCCCCCCCCCCCCGCGCGCTCGTACTATCGGCCCGTCATTCTTTGGGGTGGCCTTTGAATCCACAATCAATCCACTTGCATCCTTGTCACTTCCGTCGACTATATTTACCGACCTTGTCATGCTTTAGTTTAGCTTTTGCCATGCTCGACATAACCAAGACGGAACGCGTGGACTTCAAGTTGCTAAACTTGTTGAGACACAAAATACCTAAGATGGTATGCTTTGATGTCATTAGCACTAAGATGGATATATTTTTCGTTTTGTGAAAACAGATAGACTGATTTTAGCACGTTTCTATTATGAACTTTTGATGTAATGCCCAAACCACTTCTCGAAAAGTGTGTTTTGTGTGGTGCAACTGTAGTGTTATATTTGCATCGTTTCTTGAGTTCTGGAACTGCAAAAATGTTCTGGTGACAACGTGTGATCATGCTGGCTCAAGTTTGTATAGCTTTTTTCTTTGCTCACATAACCTTACCATGATATGAAGAAATCCAATGACGGAGCTGACAAAACTAGAATGATCAGAACGTCGAACAAGAGTTAGTTTGCCTGTCAACCCTCTTTTTTCTATAATCATTGTATACTGAATTTTTAAATACCTACATCTAGTAAGAAGTTGAATTTCATATTTATTCTCTCAACTTATGCATATAAAAGTTGGTGCCTCAGTGCGCCGACTCACCAGGAATGTGAAGCTCTTTGGAGCTAGCATGGAAAATGTGTGCCTATATCTGAATTGTTCTTTTCTTCTAGAGAAGGTCAAACGTACAATCGTACAAGCAAGAAATAATGCTACGGTACTGAAGGTACATTGCAAGTACATGCGTAGAATTTTTACATTCACTGATTTTCGTAATGCACAAATATATATTTTCCCCGTAAATCAACTGAAACATTGCCTTTTCCTATAAGAAAAAAAAGAAATAGAGGAATTGTTATGTGATGAGTGATGAGAATTTTTTTTTAACGAGTATCCCTAAACAACTTTTTTTCGTTGCCTCCAAGTACACGTTGCTAGATATCCTCGAAGCCAACAAGGACACCTTGAAATAAGCTCGGTATGTACTATTAAGAATGTGATGGTTCCTTTCGTTTCAGAAGTTTCATGAGGTGCATCTCCAACGCCGACGCTCAAACCGTGTGTAAGTATTTGGACTAAGGTCTTGTTTGTTTGGGCTTTTGCTTTTGCTTTTACAGCTTTTCTACTTTGGCAAAAAAACCATAAAAACTCCTAAATAGATGCTTTTAGAGCTTTTTCGGTTTTTGGAGCACAATATTGTTATATTGATTCTTCGAAAGCCATAAAAGCTTCAAAAGCACCTATTTAGAAGCTTTTATCGCTTTTTGGCCAAAATGGAAAAGCTTCAAAGACAGAAGCAAAAGCCCAAACAAATAGGGCCTAAGGGGTCCGGACATATTTTGCTTGCCAACGTGTCACCCCATCACTTCTAGGGAAGACCCTAATAGTAGCGTGAGTAAATGACCTAGCAGTAGCGCGGGCAACGGCGATACTGCTACGGCGCCACAGCTAACATTTAGCAGTAGCGTTGTTTGGGCACACGCTACTGCTAACTTAGTTATCGGTAGCGCACTCCACAGAACGCGCTACTGCTAGTTACTAGTAGCACCTCTCAACCCCGCGCTAGTACTATTTGTACATATTCCACTTTTACTTTATTTTATATCATATTTATACACTGTTATACAATTTTTCATACAATAGCAATTTAGAGATTGTTATATAATTATGATCATAATGACTTATTACATCAGTGGGTGACTTGGTCACTTTGGATCCATCCATTTGAATCTAATCCACGGTTCTTTCACCCAATGATATAATAACTCATCATCATCATCGTCATCATCATCATCGTAATATTAACAACTTATCATCATAATACATCATAGTCATATAACAACTCCTCATCATCATCATTGTCATCCATGAGTCATATAACAACTTGGTCACTACTCATAGTCACAACTCATCATCATCATCATCATCATCATCATCATCATCATCATAGTAGTAGTCATAATCACAACTCCTCCTCACCGTCATTAACTCTAACACACTGTAGCACACAATAACAACTTCTCATCATCATCATAGTCATAATCAACACTAACTATGTGTTCTTAATACCTAGGAACTCTACTCCTCTCTTCTAGGTAAAATAGCATAAAACAGGTAAACCGGTCCATCTCCAAAATGGAGAATGGAGATCCACCTGTCTCCAATTTGTGGCTTGGGCACTTGCATGTTCTCTCCAATCGAGAAGCCTACTCCGACCACTGTACCGCATTGAAGTTGTCCTCCTCTCCCTTCCCGTCCCTTTGCCTGGCCTGGTCACGCCTATTTAAGTCGGGCTCCGGCGTTGTCCACACGGCACCACATGAGTCATTTTTCTCTCTGCTCCCGCCATCTCCACTCCAGCAATGTCCAGACCATCATCTCCACCATGCCGAAGTCCTGATTCCCCACACTGGCAGGCGGTGCCTCCGGATCTTGGCGCCGCCACAGTCGATCACAAGCCCCTTGACCTCCATGGCCACCTGCTCCTCTGACAAGGTGTAGCGACCCGACCCGAATGGATCAAGTCTCTGTGCTTAAGTGTCATCCCTGGATCGGTATGCTGACACACACAGTACTCGAGGATTCATAACAGAGGTAAATCACATGTAAAAAGTAATGTAAATACGATTACCTCGATCCAAATAGAGGAAGTAACAAGGTTGTGGGTTCTCATCAACACCAACGGCAAAGTTGAGTGTAGAAATAGTAACCCTAACGTATCACTTACTCGTCGTAAGATTCCTGCAACATGAGACGTTGCAGCCACAAAGGGTCAGTACATTGAATGTACTGGCAAATTCACACCATAGAGAATGATGAATAAAGGCTATCATTACATGCATATTTGGCTGGTGGAAAAGCTCTATGGTTATAAGGTTTTTGCGAAAAGCCAAATTTTCCCTACTGCAACGGAATACATTTTAATTAACTATCATGGTGGTTGTTGAACATTGAGAATGGTTGACAGCATTCTCAATCCCAATTAAGTAACATCATTAAACCCAACAAAATTAATTTAAAGTAACGTGATGAGATTCACATGATAATCCAAGTACTAGATACTCAAGACGTCCATAACCGGGGACACGGCTAATCATGATTAGTTTATACACTCTACAGAGGTTTACGCACTTTTCCCCACAAGACTCGATCTCCTCCGTTAGATTTCTCGCACTACATGGTGTTTGAGAAACAGATGACCGAGACATAGTCTTTCAGAAGCGCTAGCACCTTACGATGGGTAGACCGTACTGTTGGGGAACGCAGTAATTTCGAAAATTTTCCTACGCACACGCAAGATCATGGTGATGCACAGCAACGAGAGGGGAGAGTGTTGTCTACGTACCAACGCAGACCGACTGCGGAAGCGATCACACAACGTAGAGGAAGTAGTCGTACGTCTTCTTCCCGATCCGACCGATCCAAGCACCGTTACTCCGGCACCTCCGAGTTCTTAGCACACGTTCAGCTCGATGACGATCCCCGGGCTCCGATCCAGCAAAGCTTCGGGGAGGAGTTCCGTCAGCACGACGGCGTGGTGACGATCTTGATGTACTACCGACGCAGGGCTTCGCCTAAGCACTACAACGGTACGATCGAGGTGGAATTTGGTGGCAGGGGGCACCGCACACGGCTAAGGAGCGATCTCAAGGATCAAGTTGTGTGTCTTGGGGTGCCCATCGCCCCCGTATATAAAGGTTGGAGGAGGGGGAGCCGGCCGGCCAGGGAGAGGAGGCGCAGGGGAGTCCTACTCCCACCGGGAGTAGGACTCCTCCCCCCAATCCTAATCCAATTAGGACTCCCGGGGGGAAAGAGAGAGAAGGGGGCCGGCCCCCTATCCTAGTCCTACTAGGACTTGGGGAAGGGGGGGCGCCGGCCAGCTTGGGCCTGTCCCTTTTCTCTTTTTCCACTAAGGCCCAATAGGCCCATTAGTCTCCCGGGGGGTTCCGGTAACCCTCCCGGTATTCCGGTAAAATCCTGATTTCACCCGGAACACTTCCGATGTCCAAACATAGGCTTCCAATATATCAATCTTTACGTCTCGACCATTTCGAGACTCCTCCTCATGTCCGTGATCTCATCCGGGACTCCGAACAACCTTCGGTACATCAAAATGCATAAACTCATAATAACTGTCATCGTAACGTTAAGCGTGCGGACCCTACGGTTCGAGAACAATGTAGACATGACCGAGACACGTCTCCGGTCAATAACCAATAGCGGGACCTGGATGCCCATATTGGCTCCTACATATTCTACGAAGATCTTTATCGGTCAGACCGCATAACAACATACGTTGTTCCCTTTGTCATCGGTATGTTACTTGCCCGAGATTCGATCGTCGGTATCCAATACCTAGTTCAATCTCGTTACCGGCAAGTCTCTTTACTCGTTCCGTAATACATCATCTCACAACTAACTTATTAGTTGCAGTGCTTGCAAGGCTTATGTGATGTGCATTACCGAGAGGGCCCAGAGATACCTCTCCGACAATCGGAGTGACAAACCCTAATCTCGAAATAAGCCAACCCAACATCTACCATTGGAGACACCTGTAGTACTCCTTTATAATCACCCAGTTACGTTGTGACGTTTGGTAGTACCCAAAGTGTTCCTCCGGTAAACGGGAGTTGCATAATCTCATAGTTATAGGAACATGTATAAGTCATGAAGAAAGCAATAGCAACATACTAAACGATCGGGTGCTATGCTAATGGAATGGGTCATGTCAATCAGATCATTCTACTAATGATGTGACCTCGTTAATCAAATAACAACTCCTTGTTCATGGTTAGGAAACATAACCATCTTTGATTAACGAGCTAGTCAAGTAGAGGCATACTAGTGACACTCTGTTGGTCTATGTATTCACACATGTATTATGTTTCCGGTTAATACAATTCTAGCATGAATAATAAACATTTATCATGATGTAAGGAAATAAATAATAACTTTATTATTGCCTCTAGGGCATATTTCCTTCAGTCTCCCACTTGCACTAGAGTCAATAATCTAGATTATACAGTAATGATTCTAACACCCATGGAGCCTTGGTGCTGATCATGTTTTGCTCGTGGAAGAGGCTTAGTCAACGGGTCTGCAACATTCAGATCCGTATGTATCTTGCAAATCTCTATGTCTCCCACCTGGACTAAATCCCGGATGGAGTTGAAGCGTCTCTTGATGTGTTTGGTCCTCTCGTGAAATCTGGATTCCTTTGCCAAGGCAATTGCACCAGTATTGTCACAGAAGATTTTCATTGGACCCGATGCACTAGGTATGACACCTAGATCGGATATGAACTCCTTCATCTAGACTCCTTCGTTTGCTGCTTCCGAAGTAGCTATGTACTCCGCTTCACATGTAGATCCCGCTACGACGCGTTGTTTAGAACTGCACCAACTGACAGCTCCACCGTTTAAAGTAAACACGTATCCGGTTTGCGATTTAGAATCGTCCGGATCAGTGTCAAAGCTTGCATCAACGTAACCTCTTACAGTGAGCTCTTTGTCACCTCCATATACGAGAAACATATCCTTAGTCCTTTTCAGGTATTTCAGGATGTTCTTGACCACTGTCCAGTGATCCATTCCAGGATTACTTTGGTACCTCCCTGCTAAACTTATAGCAAGGCACACATCAGGTCTGGTACACAGCATTGCATACATGATAGAGCCTATGGCTGAAGCATAGGGAACATCTTTCATTTTCTCTCTATCTTCTGCAGTGGTCGGGCATTGAGTCTTACTCAATTTCATACCTTGTAACACAGGCAAGAACCCTTTCGTTGCTTGATCCATTTTGAATTTCTTCAAAATCTTGTCCAGGTATGTGCTTTGTGAAAGTCCAATTAAGCGTCTTGATCTATCTCTATAGATCTTTATGCCTAATATGTAAGCAGCTTCCCCGAGGTCTTTCATCGAAAAACTTTTATTCAAGTATCCCTTTATGCTATCCAGAAATTCTATATCATTTCCAATCAGTAATATGTCATCCACATATAATATTAGAAATGCTACAGAGCTCCCACTCACTTTCTTGTAAATACAGGCTTCTCCAAAAGTCTGTATAAAGCCAAATGCTTTGATCACACTATCAAAGCGTTTATTCCAACTCCGAGATGCTTGCACCAGTCCATAGATGGATCGCTGGAGTTTGCATACTTTGTTAGCTCCATTTGGATCGACAAAACCTTCTGGTTGTATCATATACAACTCTTCTTCCAGAAATCCATTCAGGAATGCAGTTTTGACATCCATCTGCCATATTTCATAATCATAAAATGCGGCAATTGCTAACATAATTCTGACGGACTTAAGCATCGCTACGGGTGAGAAAGTCTCATCGTAGTCAACCCCTTGAACTTGTCGAAAACCTTTTGCGACAAGTCGAGCTTTATAGATAGTAACATTACCGTCAGCGTCAGTCTTTTTCTTGAAGATCCATTTATTCTCAATTGCTTGCCGATCATCAGGCAAGTCAACCAAAGTCCATACTTTGTTCTCATACATGGATCCCATCTCAGATTTCATGGCCTCAAGCCACTTTGCGGAATCTGGGCTCACCATCGCTTCTTCATAGTTCGTAGGTTCATCATGATCTAGCATCATGACTTTCAGAACTGGATTACCGTACCACTCTGGTGCGGATCTCACTCTGGTTGATCTACGTGGTTCAGTAGTATCTTGATCTGAAGCTTCATGATCATCATCATTAGCTTCCTCACTGATTGGCATAGGTGTCGCAGAAACAGTTTTCTGTGATGTACTATTTTCCAATAAGGGAGCAGGTACAGTTACCTCGTCAAGTTCTACTTTCCTCCCACTCACTTCTTTCGAGAGAAACTCCTTCTCTAGAAATGATCCATTCTTAGCAACGAATGTCTTGCCTTCGGATCTGTGATAGAAGGTATACCCAACAGTTTCCTTTGGGTATCCTATGAAGACACATTTCTCCGCTTTGGGTTCGAGCTTATCAGGTTGAAGCTTTTTCACATAAGCATCGCAGCCCCAAACTTTAAGAAACGACAACTTTGGTTTCTTGCCAAACCATAGTTCATAAGGCGTCGTCTCAACGGATTTTGATGGTGCCCTATTTAACGTGAATGCGGCCGTCTCTAAAGCATAACCCCAAAACGATAGCGGTAAATCAGTAAGAGACATCATGGATCGCACCATATCTAGTAAAGTGCGATTACGACGTTCGGACACACCATTACGCTGTGGTGTTCCGGGTGGCGTGAGTTGCGAAACTATCCCACAATTTTTCAAATGTATACCAAACTCGTAACTCAAATATTCTCCTCCACGATCAGATCGTAGAAACTTTATTTTCTTGTTATGATGATTTTCAACTTCACTCTGAAATTCTTTGAACCTTTCAAATGTTTCAGACTTATGTTTCATTAAGTAGATATACCCATATCTGCTTAAATCATCTGTGAAGGTGAGAAAATAACGATATCCGCCACGAGCCTCAATATTCATCGGACCACATACATCGGTATGTATGATTTCCAACAAATCTGTTGCTCTCTCCATAGTACCGGAGAACGGTGTTTTAGTCATCTTGCCTACGAGGCACGGTTCGCAAGTACCAAGTGATTCATAATCAAGTGATTCCAAAAGCCCATCAGTATGGAGTTTCTTCATGCGCTTTACACCGATATGACCTAAATGGTAGTGCCACAAATAAGTCGCACTATCATTATTAACTTTGCATCTTTTGGCTTCTACATTATGAATATGTGTATTACTATCTTCGAGATTCAACAAGAATAGACCACTCTTCAAAGGTGCATGACCATAAAAGATATTATTCATATAAATAGAACAACCATTATTCTCTGATTTAAATGAATAACCGTCTCGCATTAAACAAGATCCAGATATAATGTTCATGCTCAACGCTGGCACCAAATAACAATTATTTAGGTCTAATATTAATCCCGAAGGTAGATGTAGAGGTAGCGTGCCGACCGCGATCACATCGACTTTGGAACCGTTTCCCACGCGCATCGTCACCTCGTCCTTTGCTAGTGTCCGCTTATTCCGTAGTTCGTGTTTCGAGTTGCAAATATTAGCAACAGAACCAGTATCAAATACCCAGGTGCTACTGCGAGCTCTAGTAAGGTACACATCAATAACATGTATATCACATATACCTTTGCTCACTTTGCCATCCTTCTTATCCGCCAAATACTTGGGGCAGTTCCGCTTCCAGTGTCCAGTCTGCTTGCAGTAGAAGCACTCAGTTTCAGGCTTAGGTCCAGACTTGGGTTTCTTCTCTTGAGCAGCAACTTGCTTGCTGTTCTTCTTGAAGTTTCCCTTCTTCTTCCCTTTGCCCTTTTTCTTGAAACTAGTGGTTTTGCTAACCATCAACACTTGATGCTCCTTCTTGATTTCTACCTCCGCAGCTTTCAGCATTGCGAAGAGCTCGGGAATAGTCTTGTTCATCCCTTGCATATTATAGTTCATCACGAAGCTCTTGTAGCTTGGTGGCAGTGATTGGAGAATTCTGTCAATGACGCAGTCATCTGGAAGATTAACTCCCATCTGAATCAAGTGATTATTATACCCAGACATCTTGAGTATATGCTCACTGACAGAACTGTTCTCCTCCATCTTACAGCTATAGAACTTATTGGAGACTTCATATCTCTCAATTCAGGCATTTGCTTGAAATATTAACTTCAACTCATGGAACATCTCATATGCTCCATGACGTTCAAAACGTCGTTGAAGTCCCGATTCTAAGCCGTAAATCATGGCACACTGAACTATCGAGTAGTCATCAGCTTTGCTCTGCCAGACGTTCATAACATCTGGCGTTGCTCCAGCAGCAGGCCTGTCACCCAGCAGTGCTTCCAGGACGTAATTTTTCTGTGCAGCAATGAGGATAATCCTCAGGTTACGGACCCAGTCCGTGTAATTGCTACCATCATCTTTCAACTTTGCTTTCTCAAGGAACGCATTAAAATTCAACGGAACAATAGCACGAGCCATCTATCTACAAGCAACATAAACAAGCAAGATACTATCAGGTACTAAGTTCATGATAAGTTTAAGTTCAGTTAATCAAATTACTTAGGAACTCCCACTTAGATAGACATCCCTCTAATCCTCCAAGTGATCACGTGATCCAAATCAACTAAACCATAACCGATCATCACGTGAGATGGAGTAGTTTTCAATGGTGAACATCGTCATGTTGATCATATCTACTATATGATTCACGCTTGACCTTTCGGTCTCTGTGTTCCGAGGCCATATCTGCATATGCTAGGCTCGTCAAGTATAACCTGAGTATTCTGCGTGTGCAAAACTGGCTTGCACCCGTTGTAGATGGACGTAGAGCTTATCACACCCGATCATCACGTGGTGTCTGGGCACGACGAACTTTGGCAACGGTGCATACTCAGGGAGAACACTTCTTGATAATTTAGTGAGAGATCATCTTATAATGCTACCGTCAATCAAAGCAAGATAAGATGCATAAAAGGATAAACATCACATGCAATCAATATAAGTGATATGATATGGCCATCATCATCTTGTGCTTGTGATCTCCATCTCCGAAGCACCGTCATGATCACCATCGTCACCGGCGCGCCACCTTGATCTCCATCGTAGCAACGTTGTCGTCTCGCCAATCTTATGCTTCCACGACTATCACTACCGCTTAGTAATAAAGTAAAGCATTACATCGCGATTGCATTGCATACAATAAAGCGACAACCATATGGCTCCTGCCAGTTGCCGATAACTCGGTTACAAAACATGATCATCTCATACAATAAAATCAGCATCATGTCTTGACCATATCACATCACAACATACCCTGCAAAAACAAGTTAGACGTCCTCTACTTTGTTGTTGCAAGTTTTACGTGGCTGCTACGGGCTTAAGTAAGAACTCATCTCACCTACGCATCAAAACCACAACGATAGTTCGTCAAATAGACTCCGTTTTAACCTTCTCAAGGACCGGGCGTAGTCACACTTGGTTCAACTAAAGTTGGAGAGACAGTCTTCCGCAAGCCATCTATGTGCAAAGCACGTCGAGGGAACCGGTCTCGCGTAAGAGTACGCGTAAGGTTGGTCCGGATCGTCTCAACCAACAATACCGCCGAACCAAAGTATGACATGCTGGTAGGCAGTATGACTTGTATCGCCCACAACTCACTTGTGTTCTACTCGTGCATATAACATCAAACCATAAAACCTAGGCTCTGATACCACTGTTGGGGAACGCAGTAATTTCGAAAATTTTCCTACGCACACGCAAGATCATGGTGATGCACAGCAACGAGAGGGGAGAGTGTTGTCTACGTACCAACGCAGACCGACTGCGGAAGCGATCACACAACATAGAGGAAGTAGTCGTACGTCTTCTTCCCGATCCGACCGATCCAAGCACCGTTACTCCGGCACCTCCGTGTTCTTAGCACACGTTCAGCTCGATGACGATCCCCGGGCTCCGATCCAGCAAAGCTTCGGGGAGGAGTTCCGTCAACACGACGGCGTGGTGACGATCTTGATGTACTACCGACGCAGGGCTTCGCCTAAGCACTACAACGGTACGATCGAGGTGGAATTTGGTGGCAGGGGGCACCGCACACGGCTAAGGAGCGATCTCAAGGATCAAGTTGTGTGTCTTGGGGTGCCCCCCGCCCCCGTATATAAAGGTTGGAGGAGGGGGAGCCGGCCGGCCAGGGAGAGGAGGCGCAGGGGAGTCCTACTCCCACCGGGAGTAGGACTCCTCCCCCCCAATCCTAATCCAATTAGGACTCCCGGGGGGGAAAGAGAGAGAAGGGGGCCGGCCCCCTATCCTAGTCCTACTAGGACTTGGGGAAGGGGGGGGGCGCCGGCCAGCTTGGGCTTGTCCCTTTTCTCTTTTTCCACTAAGGCCCAATAGGCCCATTAGTCTCCCGGGGGGTTCCGGTAACCCTCCCGGTATTCCGGTAAAATCCCGATTTCACCCGGAACACTTCCGATGTCCAAACATAGGCTTCCAATATATCAATCTTTACGTATCGACCATTTCGAGACTCCTCGTCATGTCCGTGATCTCATCCGGGACTCCGAACAACCTTCGGTACATCAAAATGCATAAACTCATAATAACTGTCATCGTAACGTTAAGCGTGCGGACCCTACGGTTCGAGAACAATGTAGACATGACCGAGACACGTCTCCGGTCAATAACCAATAGCGGGACCTGGATGCCCATATTGGCTCCTACATATTCTACGAAGATCTTTATCGGTCAGACCGCATAACAACATACGTTGTTCCCTTTGTCATCGGTATGTTACTTGCCCGAGATTCGATCGTCGGTATCCAATACCTAGTTCAATCTCGTTACCGGCAAGTCTCTTTACTCGTTCCGTAATACATCATCTCACAACTAACTTATTAGTTGCAGTGCTTGCAAGGCTTATGTGATGTGCATTACCGAGAGGGCCCAGAGATACCTCTCCGACAATCGGAGTGACAAATCCTAATCTCGAAATACGCCAACCCAACATCTACCATTGGAGACACCTGTAGTACTCCTTTATAATCACCCAGTTACGTTGTGACGTTTGGTAGTACCCAAAGTGTTCCTCCGGTAAACGGGAGTTGCATAATCTCATAGTTATAGGAACATGTATAAGTCATGAAGAAAGCAATAGCAACATACTAAACGATCGGGTGCTATGCTAATGGAATGGGTCATGTCAATCAGATCATTCTACTAATGATGTGACCTTGTTAATCAAATAACAACTCCTTGTTCATGGTTAGGAAACATAACCATCTTTGATTAACGAGCTAGTCAAGTAGAGGCATACTAGTGACACTCTGTTGGTCTATGTATTCACACATGTATTATGTTTCCGGTTAATACAATTCTAGCATGAATAATAAACATTTATCATGATGTAAGGAAATAAATAATAACTTTATTATTGCCTCTAGGGCATATTTCGTTCACGTACCACCTACATCCCCTACATCTGCTAGTCTATCACTTCAAGAGTTCGCACGACTTAGTCAACTATGCTAGAGCCCATAATAGCTTGTGGTTGCACACGGAAGTTTCTAGTATGAATAATCTCATGATCCCTTTGAGCCTGGGTGGCGGTCCATAAAAAATCAGGCAATCCTGGTCTACCCAGGTGCTTAGACAGGCAATCCTGGAATAACCAGGTACCTCAATCCACCCTGATGTGTGTTTAAGTTGCCACCTTAAGTAAACCATTAATTAACAATCTCACATCTATCATGACTACTCTCAAAACCCAATCCACGTCTACGAGCATAGCATGGCAATGTAAGCATAACGTAGTAGTAACTCCCAAGGGTTTGATAATAAACAGGTAATAGGTTCCTACCTCATCAACTACTTCCCAATACCCACATGTTATCAATCCTACTCATGCAATGTTTGAGGGTGAAACTAATGCATAAAAACTGGGTATGAAGGGGGATATGATCAAAGTGTGAACTTGCCTGCAATGTTGATGAAGATGATTCGCACTCAAAACTCTTGATAGTTCTACTCGTGACACTCCGGTCAATCTATCGTAAGCAAGCAATAATAACCACACATAAGCAATCACTCCAAAGATCAAAAAGATCGAAGAAGACAATTCGGAAAACATCAAAACCAAGAAAATAACTCTTGCAACATAAAATAATTTCTAAAAGTACCAAAATCATATGAATTTGGCCTTATCAGAAAGTTTAGGTCAAGAGCTTCGATTTGTAAAAAGAATCAACTCAAACGGAGCTACGAAACTCAAGTTATGATCAAACGAAGTTTGAATATGAATCTAAACAAAATTCGAAATTTGAAAATTTTAATTAGTTGATGTGACAGGTTCACTAGATAGGTGAAAACAAGACGAAGCTATAGGCGCTGGCTTCATCTAATTTGGATAAACGAATGAAAAGTTATGGCTATTTGAAAAATCAGGGTCAAGCTGTTTTACGAAAGAAAAATACCTACGGTTAAGGTCTAACGTATAAATACGTAGACTAATTGATAATCTAATTATTTTATCGTATTAGTCTAAAAATAATAAACTACGGAAGTATAAGAAGAAAAAAAATAAAAAGAGATACATTTATAAGGCAGAGAAAAGACGACTTTAGAGAGAATAGACATTTCCAGAAGTCGCGCTAGAGAGGAGAAATATATTTTTTCTTAAATGAATCTAGTCAAACAAAAATATTGATTTAACCCGAATTGGATGATTTTTGGAGGCTTTATGAGTCTATATTTATTGGTGGAAAAGAGGCTTAGGGGTCAAAAGCTAGGCAATGTGGGACTAAACATAGACGAAAATATACAAAATAGACAAGAAAAGAGACGGAGGGGCCTAAAGGCCTTTGGCCGGCCGCGGCTGCAATTTTTTTTAAAAAAAAGAAAAAAAGAATTGGCCTAAGAAAGAAAAAAAACTGGCTGGGCCTGGCCCATATAGGATAAAGAAAATAAAATAGGGCACTCACTTGTACTATGATGCGCATGTGGGTGACAATTAGTTTCAGGCGCGCGTGCAGTTTTTTTTTCTTTAACAGAATGCAATAAACTGAAAAATGAACATAAAAATAAAACTTTATATAGGCATGTTATATATCATAATTTTCAGAAGAAGATTTTCTACAACATGGACATTTTTATAATGCCGAATAAAATTCACACAAATTTAGATAATTCAAAGAGTGCTACTGGTCTAATAAAATCCACTAAAAATCATTTTAAAAATACCAAAATGATTTCAAATTTATTTATCTCCAATTTTCTGATGTGGGGAATCATGTTACCCTATTTTCCATATATTTTATTTTTGGAGAAAAATAATTTGAATAAAACTCAAATAAATCCAAATTGAAAATTAATTCAAAAAGGAATTTGAAATTGATCCTTTGAAACTCCCAACTTATATTTCATATAATTTGAAGAAGTCATTTTATCTTCGCTCGTGAGCATAAAGTTTTAGAATTGGAAATATTCTCAAATGAAATTCAAATATTTTCAACACCCTTGTCATTTAAATAAATGGAAGAAGTCATGTCATCTTCTCTCCAAGGTTTCATGGTGAAAAGAATTTGAATTCACAGAGATCGCGAATGAAAAAATAAAAGTTTGGGAAAGTCCTTTTATTCCCTCTCATTTAACTTTCAAAAAGGTTTCGAATTTCACACAATCAATCAAAAAATCTATCAAATCTATCTATTTATTATAACATTCCAAAATTTAGAATTTTGGGATGTTACAAACCTACCACCCTTAAAAGGAATCTCGTCCTCGAGATTCACAGAGGCTAGAAAGAAACAGGTTAGGTTCGGGGTATCTTCAAAATCCATCGATCATCACAGGGGTATGGGGTGCTACCACCCTTTGAAGCATGGTTACTGTTCCATCAAAACTCATATACTCCATCCTTATTCTTGACAGTGTCGGTCTTCTTAGATCCTCGAGAAAATTCCTTCTCTGAGCTCTTCCGGTAGTGGCATAACCTTTTCCTCAATTCTTCTGTCTTTCATCTAGATAAGGTTCTTCCGAGACTGGGTCTTCTTAGCTGACGGGTCTGGCGCCAATACTAATCAACTATAGATATCTCTCATGGTGGTCAACAATTTATGGTTTCTCCTGCAGGAAATGGGTCTGGGTTCATCCTCACCGTATAACCTACGGTTGGCAAAAGCTGCCTGGTACAAGGGAAGAATTGCTATACCATTCTAAGGTTCAAACAAGGTTTAATATTGTCGTCTCTCTACTATAGGCAAGTCATTCAGATTTACCATCCCATATAGCAAGGCGAATAATAAGAGTAAGTCGGTATGGTGATCAATCCACCCCGCACCCAAATCATTACCATGTATACAGTTTAGCGAATCTCGCATACTAACACTCAGTCATCCTCACAAGCATTGCAGAATTTCTCTTGTCGACGAACTAAGTTCGGATAATTCCATGGATTCTGCAAGCCAAACAAACATCTATCGTTCCTTCACAACTCTCAGGTTTTGCGTTACTCCTATAAAATTGTGTGCCGATAAATGTCGTATCTTCCTCCAGGGTTTTTCCTTCAACAAGAATGTGCTTGCTTCTTGGCAGGTCCTGGGGCCTGTGGGTTATGGCCCATCTTATCACTTGTAGTCCTTGAACTTATCATCGGGCAACTGATCATTATTCCAACTTCCAACTTCCTAGTATTCTTAAATCCATCCTATTGTACTATCTTCCTTCCTTCTATTGGCACCAAACTAGGACATGATTACTCAGACTCATCATGGAGTTTCCATTGATCCATATTTCCAGCATCATACCTCCTTTATGTCCAATAGTAATTTATCTCTTCATCCTCATGGGATATCCCTCATACCGTGATAAAAACTTATACTTATGAAGTCCATATTCCACTTCGTGGAACATCATTATCCTTTCCAGGGTCAAGCGTCCTTACAGGGGAATATTGGCCATCTCTGCATGGCACTTCTTCAACTGGGAAACATGAAACACATCATGAACTCCTGACAGTCCTTCGGGTGACTCCAACTTGTTGGCCACTTCTCCCATATGCTCCAAAACTCGGTACGGTCCTACAAATCTCGGGGATAACTTTCCCTTAACTCCAAATCGTTTAACTCCTCACAGAGGGAACACATGAAGACATGCTCTGTCTCCAATTTCATAGACTACCTCCTTACGTTTTTAAGTCTGCATAACTCTTCTGTCTAGACTGAGCTACCTTCAGTCTATCTCGAATCAACATAACATTCTCTTCTGACTCCTTGATCACATTTGGTCCAACAACTGGCGGTCTCCAACTTCATCCCACACACTCTTGGGGTATCACACATATCGAGACAAAACTCGTATTCATTTTGTCCGAAATCCACTCAGTGGAGTATCCTTATCTTTTCCAGGGGTCAAGGGTTCTTACAGGGTACTACCACCCTTAAAATGCACAAATTTTCCATAGACCATATTCTCATATCCTCAGAATGGCCAAAATCCTTCTTCATAGAGTAACAACTCATAAAACCCCTTTCAGTACCAACGATGCTAACTTTATTCACTCTCAATTGATTACAATCTCTTGCTTTCCATTACATGTCTCAACTCAACACCTCAAGAAAATGTTCTCACTTCTACTACTCCATTTCTTTTGTTGCAAACTCAACTATCTAGCACAAGTTTCCTTCTCCTTAGGGCATTCTCTGGCAAAGTGCCCTGCTCCATTACAACTAAAACATATTACTTCTGACAAGTATCGAGGTATCCTTTTGGGGCAACTGTTGAGGTAGTGCCCTGACTCCTTGCACCTATAACATGTGATATGACTCAGATCCTTCCTGGAATCCAATCGGTTTGTCTTCCTGGACTTTTCCATGCCGATCATGGCTTCTATTTCTTGTGGGTCATATTCTACTTCCTCCATCGGGAATTATACTAGATCCCCATTCAAACAATTTTGGGAGATGTGTCCTTCTTCTCCACATGAATAGCAAGACTTAGTGCAGGGTTTAATTGGTTCTTCTTTAGGCGTGTCCTCCACCTCTTCCTTCATCATGGGTTCTTCTAAAATTTCCATAAGGGCTCCTTTCATTGCTTCTTTTTTCTGTTGGATGGTTCTTGGTACCATGGGGTAAATGTGACACTGAGTAGGATAGTGGATAATCCCTTCACACAAGAAACAAGTAATCTGCCTGGTTGGGCATTCTTCAACTGGGTGACTTCCTTCACAATTAGGGCATTCCTCCTTGTGTTCTTTATGGGTGTGTCCGATTTCTCCACAAATCTTGCATGCACAAGGTTTCTTCATATCCTTTCCATAAGGCTTCAACTTCTGGGACACAACTGAGACTTTGGCAAAGTCAACTTAAGTTTTTTCCAAGTGGTTACTCCTTTCCATCCATTTATGGTTTGGTACATCCTCCACCACGTAGCAGCACCTCTTTCAAAGCACTGAAGAGCATGTTGGGTCGGATCCTTTCCGACTATAGGGTTATTCTTCATGTGATCCTCCATGTTCTGAATCCATCGGTCTGTCTCCAACTGACTCATCGGTCCAGAAAATATAAGCTCATCTTCATTCATCCTCTATTGGGTCCATGGGTTTGAGGTGAGATAAGAGAGATAGAGAGGGATGCACACAATACAAACAAAAATTTTGAAAATGCAGATTTTATTTGTGGTTGTCGGGAAAAACATCAAACAAATGACAGCTCACAAACGTCGCATCTAACATAGGGATATAACTTGGGTTTGGTCTTCTAAAGGTCAATAAATCTTCAAAGTCATCAAGCTCTACGAGTCTTGTTCATGCCTCCAATGGCTTCTTCTGATCATGCTTGTCTTTCTCAAGTTCTTTTGCCAGATCAACTCTGTTGACGCGAAGTCTCTCGTGACCTCCTTTAATATTCTGGAGTTGTATTTCAAACTTCTAGGTTTCAACATCCTTGGCATGAACCATGGTCCTACTGTCCTTCAGTTCCTGACGAATCTACGGTATCTCAAGGTTTTGCTCCTCTAGCTTGGCTACTTTCAGTTTCTGGGTCCTAAGTTCCTCTCGAAGTGCTTCCTTGTCTAATACGGCTTCATGGAGCTCCACCTTAAACTTCTTGATGTAACACTCCAGATCCTGGTGATGCACCGGCTAAGGTTAAAACTTCATCTTACTAATAGGTGCTCCATCAGCCTTCTTCCATCAAATCCATTCTGAAGAAAGCATCCTTAACTCAGCACGGTGACAATAGCATCAGCGGGCGATGACATCACGGATAATCGTGTTTCTGCTCTTGTCATTCCCATGAGCTATCATTCCATAGTTGATATCTCCTGCCTTAGGGTTTTCTTTGACAAAACTTCGAGTTCTCATGCTCCTTGTTTCAGTCTTTCTCCGATACACCTTGATCTCGGGTATTGACAACTTCCATAGTCTGCCAAGTTCCATAAGGGTAGCCTTCCTAGGTCATACTAAATCTAGAAGTTCTACATAGCCTTCAAATTCTCCTAGTCTTCGAAGTCTTCAACCGTTGTAGTTTCCATCATTATTATATACGGTAAAATCCTCTTCATTCCAATGTGGTCTTAGTGGTCCCATATCTTGTACTTCTTTGAGTGGTCTCATTAGCCGAATTTTCGAGTGGTCAAAAAATGAAAAGGGGTATGGTCTCACTAAAGGGAACTTTTTTGAATAAGCTCAGAAGAGAAGAGAGGTAAAAGATCTTTTTGAAAGGGAAAGTTGTAGAGAAAAATCTTTGCTATGGGCTTGCCAGTTTCTAGGGTCACGTCCTACAGTCAACATGTGCTCTGATACCATCTTGTAGCGACCCGACCCGAATGGATCAAGTCTCTGTGCTTAAGTGTCATCCCTGGATCGGTATGCTGACACACACAGTACTCGAGGATTTATAACAGAGGTAAATCACATGTAAAAAGTAATGTAAATACTATTACCTCAATCCAAATAGCGGAAGTAACAAGGTTGTGGATTCCCATCAACACCAACGGTAAAGTTGAGTGTAGAAATAGTAACCCTAACCTATCACTTACTCGTCGTAAGATTCCTGCAACATGAGACGTTGCAGCCACAAAGGGTCAGTACATTGAATGTACAGGCAAATTCATACCATAGAGAATGATGAATAAAGGCTATCACTACATGCATATTTGGCTGGTGGAAACGCTCTATGGTTATAAGGTTTTTGCGAAAAGCCAAATTTTCCCTACTGCAACGGAATACATTTTGATTAACTATCATGGTGGTTGTTGAACATTGAGAATGGTTGACATCATTCACAATCCCAATTAAGTAACATCATTAAACCCAACAAAATTAATTTAAAGTAACGTGATGAGATTCACATGATAATCCAAGTACTAGATACTCAAGACGTCCATAACCGGGGACACGGCTAATCATGATTAGTTTATACACTCTGCAGAGGTTTGTGCACTTTTTCCCACAAGACTCGATCTCCTCCATTGGATTTCTCGCACTACATGGTGTTTGAGAAACAGATGACCGAGACATAGTCTTTCAGAAGCGCTAGCACCTTACGATGGGTAGACCGTACCACCTACATCCCCTACATCTGCTAGTCTACCATTCTAAGAGTTCGCACGACTTAGTCAACTATGCTAGAGCCCATAATAGCTTGTGGTTGCACACGGAAGTTTCTAGTATGAATAATCTCATGATCCCTTTGAGCCTGGGTGGCGGTCCATAAAAAAATAGGCAATCCTGGTCTATCCAGGTGCCTAGACAGGCAATCCTGGAATAACCAGGTACCTCAATCCACCCTGATGTGTGTTTAAGTTGCCACCTTAAGTAAACCATTAATTAACAATCTCACATCTGTCATGACTACTCTCAAAACCCAATCCACGTCTACGAGCATAGCATGGCAATGTAAGCATAACGTAGTAGTAACTCCCAAGGGTTTGATAATAAACAGGTAATAGGTTCCTACCTCATCAACTACTTCCCAATACCCACATGTTATCAATCCTACTCATGCAATGTTTGAGGGTGAAACTAATGCATAAAAACTGGGTATGGAGGGGGATATGATCAAAGTGTGAACTTGCCTGCAATATTAATGAAGATGATTCGCACTCAAAACTCTTGATAGTTCTACTCGTCACACTCCGGTCAATCTATCGTAAGCAAGCAATAGTAACCACACATAAGCAATCACTCAAAAGATCAGAAAGATCGAAGAAGACAATTCGGAAAACATCAAAACCAAGCAAATAACTCTTGCAACATAAAACATTTTCTAACAGTACCAAAATTATATGAATTTGGCCTTATCAGAAAGTTTAGGTCAAGAGCTTCGATTTGCAAAAAGAATCAACTCAAACGGAGCTACGAAACTCAAGTTATGATCAAACAAAGTTTGAATATGAATCTAAAAAAAATTCGAAATTTGAAAATTTTAATTAGTTGATGTGACAGGTTCACTGGATAGGTGAAAACAAGACGAAGCTATATGCGCTGGTTTCATCTAATTTGGATAAACGAGTGAAAAGTTATGGCTATTTGAAAAATCAAGAACAAGCTATTTTACGAAAGAAAAATACCTACGGTTAAGGTCTAACGTATAAATACGTAGACTAGTTGATAATCTAATTATTCTATCATATTAGTCTAAAAATAATAAACTACGGAAGTATAAGAAGAAAAAAATAAAGAAAGATACATTTATAAGGCAGAGAAAAGACGACTTTAGAGAGAATAGACAATTTCCACAAGTCGCGCCGGAGAGGAGAAATATTTTTTTTCTTAAATGAATCTAGTCAAACCAAAATATTGATTTAACCCGAATCGGATGATTTTTGGAGGCTCTATGAGTGTATATTTATTGGTGGAAAAGAGGCTTAAGGGTCAAAAGCTAGGCAATGTGAGATTAAACGTAGATGAAAATATACGAAATAGAGAAGAAAAGAGATGGATCGGCCTAAAGGCCTTTGGCCGCGGCTGCAATTTTTTTTTTTAAAAAGAGAAAAAGAATCGGCCTAAGAAAGAAAAAAGAAATTGGCTAGGCCTGGCCCATATAGGATAAAGAAAATAAAATAGGGCGCTCACTGGTACTATGATGCGCACGTTTGTGACAATTAGTTTCAGGCGCGCGCGCAATTGTTTTTTCTTTAACAGAATGCGATAAACTGAAACGTGAACATAAAAATAAAACTTTATATAGGCATATCATATATCAAAATTTTCGAAAAAAGATTTTCTGCAACATGGATATTTTTATAATGCCGAATAAAATCCACACAAATTTAGATAATTCAAAGAGTGCTACTGGTCTAATAAAATCCAATAAAAATCATTTTAAAAATACCAAAATGATTTCAAATTTATTTATCTCCAATTTTTTGATGTGGGGAATCATGTTAACCTATTTTCAATATATTTTATTTTTGGAGAAAAATGATTTGAATAAAACTCAAATAAATCCAAATTGAAAATTAATTCCAAAAGGAATTTGAAATTGATCCTTTGAAACTCCCAACTCATATTTCATATAATTTGAAGAAGTCATTTTATCTTTGCTCGTGAAAATCATTGAGTTGCATAAAGTTTCAGAATTGGAAATATTCTCAAATGAAATTCAAATATTTTCAACACCCCTTGTCATTTAAATAAATGGAAGAAGTCATGTCATCTTCTCTCCAAGGTTTCATGATGAAAAGAATTTGAATTCACAGAGATCACGAATGAAAAAAATGAAAATTTGGGAAAGTCCTTTTATTCCCTCTCATTTAAATTTCAAAAAGGTTTCGAATTTCACTCAATTTCACACAATCAATCAAACAATCAATCAAATCTATCTATTTATTATAACATTCCAAAATTTAGAATTTTGGGATGAGCAGGAAATGCCTCATGTAGCGCATATTCTTTTCCCACGCTGCTACTGTGGTGAGACCCGGGGGAACCCTCGGGCCACCTTTAGAGGCAGCAGGGATTTATAGCACACGCTACTACTAACAGCGTAGTAGTAGCGTGTGGTGTATCCCCGTCACTACAACTAATTAGCAGTAGCGTGTGTTATAGACCCCCGCTACTCCTAAGCATCTACGTATTAGGTTTTTCCTAGTAGTGCATCAGTCCATGGAGCAGTCCGGATGTTCGCTTTCCCGCAAATCGGACACAAAACAGGAGCGGTTTTGCGGGCGTCTGGACCACTTACATGTCCGCCACACCGGTCCCACCCAAAACCCTCTTCACGCGAAGAGGTTGCCACATATTCATGCAAATCAGCGCCGCTCCTACTCCATGACATTGATGTCGGTCAGAGCGAAGCTACAGGACGAGCAAACGACATCGCTTCAATGCTGACACGACGATTGAGAAGCCTACTCCGACCACACGGCACTGCATGAGTCTTTTTTCTCTCCGCTCCCACCATCTCTACTCTGGCACTTTCCAAACCATCATCTCCACCATGCCGAAGTCCTGATTCCCCACACCAGCAGGCGGCACCTCCGGATCTTGGCGCCGCCACAGTCGATCACAGGCCCCTTGACCTCCATGGCCACTTGCTCCTCTGACAAGGAGGAGATCGTCATCTCCTCCAGTGATGAGCAGGACCAGCCGCCGCGCCTCTTCTCTGAGGCGGCAATGACAAACGAGAGGTAATGTGCCTCTAATGGGTGTTTTCAAGCTTCCTGACGCCTTATGCGAGGATTTAACAAAGATGATACGGAACTTTTGGTGGGGGGCGGCACAGGGACAGCGGCGTACTCACTGGGTGTCATGGGACATAATGCTAAGGCCCAAATCACATGGCGGCATGGGATTCCGAGATATGAAACTTTTTAATCAAGCGCTGCTAGCCAAGCAGGCATGGAGGCTAATTGAGAACCCCCAGAGCTTATGTGCGCAGGTGCTCAAGGCGAAATACTACCCTAACGGGTTCTTGGTGGATACGGTCTTCACAGGCAATGCGTCCTCAACCTGGCAAGCCATTGAATATGGGCTGGAGCTCCTTAAGAAAGGGATTATCTGGCGTATCGGTAACGGCTCCCAAGTCCGTATATGGCGTGATCCTTGGATCCCTCGTGATCAGTCTCGGCGACCAGTGACTCCGAAGCGACGGTGCCGACTCAAGTGGGTTTCTGATCTCCTCAATACGGATGGTACATGGAACAATGACCTCTTGCAGCAGCATTTTTATCAGCCAGATATATATAGCATCCTTCAGATCAAGACTTACAACAGGCTAGAAGCTGACTTCCTTGTGTGGCATCCGGACAAACATGGCTGCTTTTCTGTACGGAGCGCCTATTACCTGGGGCTTCGCGAACGCATGGAGGCGCAGGGCTGTGGTGCGTCGAGTATTCGGACGGACGGACGGCGGCCAGTCTGGGACCTAATCTGGAAGAACGGGGCACCAGCTAAAGTACGTGTATTTGCATGAAGTGCTGCTCGTGAGTCCCTAGCTACTCAAGCTACCAAGAACCGCATGCATATGGAGCAAGATCCTACATGTGTACTATGCGGCCATGCGGTGGAGGATGTACATCATGCCCTGGTACAATGCCCCCATGCAGCGGCACTCTGGGCAGCCATGAGAGACTACTGGGACCTCCCGACCATAGAAGACCTGCGTGATGCCGAGCACAAATGGTTGTTTCGTCTGCTTGACAACCTGTCTGATGTACAGAGGTTGGCTTCCCTGATGATCATGTGGAGGATTTGGTACGCGAGGAATAAGATCACTCATAATAAACCACCGGTTCCGATCGAGGCTTCGCGCAGATTTCTCACGAGCTATATCACATCTTTGCTTGCGATACAGCAGCACCCGGAGGCGGATTTGACAAAAGAAAAGCAGGTGATTGACCTCTCAGGAAGCATGCCGAAGAGCACACATGCAATAACAGTAGCGCCGCGCTGGGAGGTTCCCGATGCAAACCATGCAAAACTTAATATTGATGGCGCTTTTGTTAAGGAAAATGGCACGGCTGGGGCTGGCATGATTTTACGTGATCATGAAGGTGATGTCATCTTTGCCGTGATACGGGTCCTTTTTAACTGTGGTGATCCCTTGGAAGCCGAGATGGCGGCGCTGGATGAAGGATTACAACTTGCTCTCCATTGGACTAACCTGCCGCTGCTTGTTGAAACGGATTGTGGCGAGCTGTTAAAGATGGTGCAGTCGAAAGATAAAGACCGGTCGAGGTATGCGTACCGGGTTAATGAGATCAGAAGAGTTCTGGCTCAAGAAAGAAACATTAGTCTAGCTAAGATCAGCAGGCACGCAAATTTGGCGAGCCACACCCTAACTTGTATGGGTCGCTCGCAACAGCGCACGGCATGCTGGCTCCGGAATTCCCCTAGGGAGATAGGTAGCATTGTCGAATCTGAATGTAATCATCATAGTTGATTAATGAAAAGTTCCTTTTCCGCAAAAAAAAAAACTTGAGCCCTAGGGTCGTGACCCTCCCAGTCCCTCGACTGCGCGACGCGCCGCCTCTCTTGTGATCTGCAATGAATCCACGATTATTGTTCCGCGGATCACCGCTGGCGTCCGCTCTCCCCCAGTCTAGCTCCACCTACTAGCTGCTCCATGCTTGCACTAGTGTACGGTGTACCATGCTGCTTGTGATTCCCGTCCTCCGCCTGGCCGCTGGGCACTGGCCTTGCCTCCGCTGAATGCAGGACTTGTCGCCCCTCCAAATCTGGTGCTGGTCCTCCTCGGCCACTAATCAGTTGGTAATTTACTGATTCTTGCACTGGGAGAAGCAAACGACAATAAAAGATGCACTTGAAGTTTAACTGACATGATGTATGTGTTGATTTCTGAATTGATGTCTTTTTTAGATGAAACCCGAACTGATGTATATTTATATCAATTTTATTCCATGCTACAGAAAAATAAGATGAAGACATATTTTCATTAGTGACCTGCAACAACAGGAGTGTCTACACATATGGGAGGAATAGATGAGGGAAACTATTGCTTTGGTATTCTTTTGTGTCCCTTATTATTATTTGTACCTTTTTTCATGTTTAATCTATTTGGTTCCATTGTTAAGCATTGAATTTCAGTTCTACATATATTGTGCAATCGTGCAAATTTATGTAAGCTTTGGCATGAGGTGTTCCCTTGCTAGCGAGGTATTATTTGGCCAGTGTAGATATTCGTTGGATACTTCTTTAGTTATACAAAATTAAGAAAATTTAGGACCCGGTTTTGTATTTTGTCCCGGGCCCTCAAATTCCTGGAGACGGCCCTGCTTATACGCTTTAGGCTAGGTCCTGGTTAGAGAAGTAAAATCTATAGCATTTTAGGGATCGGCTCGAGATTCTCTAAGATAGTAAAACTCGGGGTGCTTTCCCATTTTATTGGTTCAAGGGTAGCTGTATTTTTTTCTCTCTTCTTCATCCTCGAGAAATAAATTAGGAGTAAGAATTCGCTAATGTCTTGGAATCAAAATCCATTGTAATTATATATATGTGGTAAAAGGATCTAGCCTATGAAGATTGGCTTGTCAAATCAAACCCTGATCAGCTTGTTATTTACACAAATTCAAATAATTTACATAAGATACATTCATCATGCCCCTCAACACTACTCAGTACAACTATTGTAGCGCCGCAATGTCCCCAAACCCATCCCAGGGCGTCGTCGTCGGTGCCATCCTCTCGCCGCCACCGTAGCACGACGCCACGGCGGCCCCCTGAAACCCGGCATTGTTGCCACAAGCGTTGCTTGGCGACGAGAAGAGGCCGCACACGTCGGAAGAAACCCCATGGAAGAAGTCGCGGTACTCGTACGACCCTTCCCCCGCCGGCAGCTCCCCGACGCGATCCGCGCACCCTCCCGTGCCCTGCGGCGAATCCGGGTCGTTCCTCTCCACGAGCTGCTTGAACATGGTCGACTTGAGCAGCAGGCTGAGCGCCGTGGACGAGGACGACGACGAGCTCCTCCTCCTCAGGCCGCCACCGAGCGCCGCCGCGCTGTGGTCGAGGATGAAAGGGCTGCCCGGGGCCGCCGCCGCCGTCGTGGGAGGGAGCATGATGTGGGCCTCGGCCGGGAGGAAGCGCTCGTGCTCCACGGGGCTGGGAGGGAGCTGCGTGTGCATGCCGGCGAGGAGGTGGTCGGCGAGCGCCGCCGGGCCGGCGACGGGGGGCTTGAGCCACGTGATGTAGGACCTGAGGTCGAAGTTGGTGACGGCGTTGACGCCCTTGTACTCGATGGCCGCGATGTCGTAGGCGCGCGCCGCCTCCTCCTGCGTGCCGTAGGTGCCGAGGTAGAGGTACTTGTTCCCGAAGACGCGCCCGATCCTCGCCTCCCACCTTCCGTTCTGGTGGTGCCTGGCGACGCCGCGGTACTTGGACACGCCTCTGGAGAAGCCGCTGCTCTTCCTGGAGGAATCAGGTTGGAAATTTCAGAGTTAGCTAGGTGCACGTAAGAGGAGATTAGAAACACATGTGATATGGCAGGGTTTTGGAGTTGACATGTGCCACCTCCTTAGCGACGCCAGGTACTCCTCCTTGGTGAGCGTCTCCATGATCTTGAGCTCCTTGTCGTAGTCCATGACCGGGAAGTTGGTGTAGGTGGTGGCGCCCCAGTACTTGAGAGCAGCCAGGTCGTAGGCCCTCGCCGCTGCCTCCTCCTCGTCGTATGCTCCAAGATACACTGTAGTATACATATTTCCAGCGTTAGTCATCTGACAACATAGGTATACATACACTGTAGCATCGCTCTGTTGTGGCACTGCCACGGAACCTACCCTGCTTGCCCTTCTTCCTCTGCGTGGGGTTCCACGAGTTCTTGTCCCACAGGTGCGCCTCGTAGCGGCCGGTCCACCGATGCCTGCATCCATGCATCGATCGCAGAATCAGTTAGTAGTTACCATGACAACATCAAATCAGTCGAGGCATGTACACATGCAAACATTATTGGAGCTGATCTTTGAATATAAGTACACACACCGACCTGCTGACTCCACGGAACCGGGAGCTCCTCTTGACGGCGACGCCGGGCAGGGACGCCTTGCCGATGCCGCCGCCGACCGGCCCGAGCGTGGGCTCCCTCCTCCTCCTCCTGACCACGACCTCGCCGCCGCCGCCCCCGCCCACCACCGCGGGCTGCCCCGCGTAGCTCTCGATCTCGCTCTTGACCATCAGGATGCTGTCCATGGCCACCTCTTCTTCCCTCTCTCCAACAGATGTGAATGCGATCGATCGAACCAAGGAAACCCAACGAAAGTAGGCCGAGCACGTAGGGCAATGGTGCACTTGTGCTTGTGCGATAGCCAGGTGAGGAGACGAGCTGCTGCGTGCAGGTGTCCGCGCGCGCGGGCGCTTATATGCTGGCGACAGATCTTGTCTGTAGAGAGAAGGAGACAAGGCGATTGATGGTTCCGTGGCTCCCGCGTCTGTCTTTACGATGCGGATTTAGTTCGGGAACATCGATTTTAAGCGCATGCAGCCACGGATCCTCTGTCCGGTGGCGGAACTCGGCCGAGTTTCTTGGCGACGGCGGCGTGTGTTTCCTTGTTATATTATACAGTACATGACCCCGGACCGGAGAGCATATGTTGCGTGGCGAACTAGGGAGAGTGGAGACGCAGAGTGTTGTCCCAAACCAGAACGGTTTGGCCGCTTGCTTGGAGACGAGACGAAACAGCGGCAGGCCAGCTGAGAAACCCGTGCGCCGCCCTTGTCTCGTGCTCTGCTAGCGGAGTAGGTGACATGTCTCGTGCGCTTCACCCTGCGAAAGAGACGATCCCTCGCTTTCTTGCGGGTGAAAACCTACTCTCGGCTTCTCAACAACCAGCCCTGCGACTGCGAGGGCTTGGGGCGTTCGTCGCGGCCCGATCGACCGTGACGTCGGCCGTGGCGCCGACGCACCGACGGTGACAGGGACATGCTCGGCGCGCGCTCTCGGGTTGCCCGCGCGCGGCCGGGAGGCCGGCTGCGCCGTACGAGCACGTCCGTGTCGTGCCACACACCGTCCAGTCCAGCAGGGACGGAGCTGCTTCGATGCCGTTGGAGGTCAACTGACCCCAACAAACTGCAGCAAAATCTTCAGTATTACAGTACGCATTAGTGAAAACACATGGTTTGCGATGATGTTTTTGGCAGGAGTAGGACATCTCGAATAAGACTTGTTGGTTAGTATGGTTGATCAAACAAGAACAGGGTTGTGCTGCAGTTGACTAGCGCGTAGGCGGTTGATCCTGAGGTCGAGAGTTCGATCCTCCATCACCCCAGCCCGGGCAAAGCGGTGATGAAAAGTGCTCTGTGGCAACTTGGGTCGTCACATGCATCTGATCTGCATATGACACGAGCAAATCTGAACTTTGTTCTTCTCTGCTCTGGCCTCTTGTTGACTAGCTGGAAAACAGAGCGAGGGGCTGGTAAAAATTCATCAGAAGAATAAAAACATAATGGCTTCGCCCGGGTTCGAACCGGAGACCTTCAGTGTGTTAGACTGACGTGATAACCAACTACACCACGAAACCATTGTGTCTTAGCAGACTCTCTTAACGATTTATACGATTTATATGGCTGTTACGTGCTAACAACTTCACATGGAAGATGGTAAAATTCACGAAGAAGAAAACAAGGGACAGCAGACTAGCTGCCATGGCAGGAGACGAAATTTTCTTTGCACAAGGGCCCTGCCATATGGCAAGAGAACACACAACCTGAGGGACATACAAAACAAATGTAGCACTTCCCTTGTCAATTACACAGGAGCTCACATACACTGGTGAAGCATGGCCGCAACCATTGCTGAGTGGTGTGCACGAGCAGACCGGAGCATGCAACCTGATGCTATTCTGGAGGTGTTGGCACCTTCCAGTGACTTCTGCAGTAACTTCTCCACATGTAGTTCATTTTTTTTCCTTGCATTTTTTAAAATAAATGAATGTCATCTGCAAATATGTACAGCTCCTTCATAATACAATGAACTTAGGGCCTGTTCGGAGTCTCGCCACTCCGCATGACTCCGCTCCCGGAGTGGCCCGAGCTTCAGTTGAAAATACGGAGTGGAGAAACAAATGCTCCGCAGATTCTCGTATTTCTCGAAGTGGTGGATTGCCGAACAGGCCCTTAATACTCAAACAACACGACCTTACATTTTCTGTTTGTTGCACCTAGCTATGACTGAGAATAGGGTTTCAGTTCAACAGACTTGAATGGTCCTTTGAGAGCCCTCTGCGAGGACGAGAGCACTACGATTATCGTTCTCAGCAGAAGCGACAGTAGTGTTCTTGATGAAGTAATACTATGGCTCCTGTCTTTTTGTGATTTATAATTACTTTATCTGTGATGAAAATTAGCATATCCTCTCCCCTTAGGAGAATTTCGGAGAATTTAATTTGTGGCTGGCACCAGAGCATGGGATGTTCTTACGCCCAAGTGATGGAGAGTTTTTTTTTTTTTTGAAAAGGAGGAAGACCTCCGGCCTCTGCATCAGAACGGATGACAACAACGCCTGAGCATCTGAACATGAATTAGGTACGCCTGAGCATCTGAGCCCTCTCCAAGGAGGCGGTGATGTTAATTTACCCTCACAGATCAATCTGATAGTTTGTTGCTCGGTGCTTTGGCATGTCTTATATTGTTGGTAGCATGCCTTTTTGGTTTAGGGCCTCTTTGATTCAAAGGATTTTTATAGAATTTTTGAAGGATTAGAATCCTTAGGAATTTTTCCTATGTTGGTCGTTTGATTCGTAGGATTGAATACTATAGGATTCTTTCCTAAGGATTCATTTGTACTAAATTTCACAAGAATTCTAACATCCACTTCAACCTTTTGGAAGAAATCCTTTGTTTTTTCCATGACATAATCAAACAAACTCAAATCCTATAGGGATCCAATGGACATGCCATTCCAATCCTATGTGTTTCCTATTCCTGTGTTTTTGCAATCCAATGAATCAAAAAGGCCCTTATGGTTTTTCTTCTTTTTTGGAGAAATGGGAGCCCCAGAGTAGGCTCCTTGTTCCATTTCACATAATGAAACCAGGAGAATAGAGTCCAAGGTGCTCGCGGTAACTAGACTATCCAAACAAATGGATTTTTGCCCACTTCAGATACAACCTAATGAACAAGATGTTCAGGACTGGAACTAGTTGGTGCATTTTGTCAGGATGCGTCACCGATCTTCGTTCGCACCATCCATCAGGAGAGTCGGGCACTTTAGATTCTTTTTTTTAGAGAATTTATCCATGCTGATAATCCAAGAGGCGCAATCAGTGTAGCAGTAGTGCTGATTATGGATCGCTTTGCAGCACTTTCCATTGTTGCGGTAGAGCATCCGCCTCTGCAAAAGGACATCTTATGTTGCCCCATCCTCGTCCCATGAAAGAAGAATGAGATCTTCGAATTCATTATGTAAGTTTCAAAAAAAAATCATCGATTGAGAGGTTGGTTAATCGAATCATTCAGAAAATAGAAAAAAATGTGATGCTATTACTCAATCAAAAAAAAGTTGAATATATTCCTTCTCTACACATAAGGGGCAAGTAAGGTCATCCAGCGACCTACTCTTCAGCAGATTGTCACGAGTAAAGGCCCTGCTAGTGGGTAACAACCACATGAATTTTCAGGGGGGCATGGGCTTTCCACTAGGATTTAACACCCCTCGCACACACAATTGACATATCATCGAAGGATTTAGTGGTATACATACCAGACTTATCAAAGTGTCAAGTAGAACAATCAACAACCAGGGAGGGTTCTTGCAAAAAAAAAAGGGAGGGGCATAATGGTGTGTGCCTGTATGGTTCTCTAGTTTGAGGTAATATCATTGGGAGTCATAGAACTTGTGTTCGATGTTCAGTTTGATGCTAAAACTTTAAAAATACAGATTTGTGGTCATCCAACTTGCGTTCCTGTGCAAATATGGTCACTTTGGTCATATTCAGACGTATCATGTGCTTACGTGGCACCCCAGCGTGGCTACGGCCCATTGTTAGTGACCGAAACAGCTCGCCGCATTTTTTCTTTCCAGAAGCACCCTTACTCTGTATTTAATTAATTTAATTGAGCATAATTCCCTCTGTGTGTCCCATTTGTCAGCATGAGGTGGTGTGAAAAATGAAAATAAAAAGTACACGCGCAGGGATTTGAACTCCATACACCTTGGGTATATCCATGCACAAGAAAACCACTACACCAACTACATATTCCTTACTGTAAAGAGGTAAACCTGATTTTATATTAGACGCAGTTCTTCCTAGATTCCGTTTTCCCATGTTCTGCTAGTAAAAACTGGATACCGGAAAATCTCGCCTTTTTTCACCATAAAGCAATTAAGAAAACTGTTTCAAAATGTATAATGTTTAATCCGTACAGTACAAAACTTTGTCATGAGCGAGAATTTTTTATTCCATTTTTTTCGAGAGGGTTGGAAAAATCCGGGTTTCAAAATATCTTGGCCATTCCAGTTTTTATCTACCAAAATTTTAAAATGAATTTTGAATTCAAATCTTTTTATCGTCTGAATATATTTAATTTAGCAAAAAAAAAGTGACGCATGTTATAGTGGTCAGCTCAACTCCTCTCTTATATAGAAGTTTGCATGTTTAATTCATTATTACAGTTCGAGACCATTTTTATAAATGAGCATGAATAAAGAAAAATATATTTCACAATACAAGGAATAGAATCGTGGCCCCTGCCACTAAGCTAACTATGTCATTATGATATTGTATGCACACAAAAGTTATTATATTTGACATAGTTTTTGTTGTTTAAATTCAAAATTTCGGGCGACAACATTTTTTCCGGGGACCGCCAAATTTTCTGGGGACTGATTGGTTGTCGAAAATTCGGTCTGAGAGAAAAAGAACCTGAATACGAGTAGTGGTCGTGGACAATATATAAAATCGGGCTTCTCTCTTTACAGGCACTGGTTGGTATTAGTGTAGCGTTTAGCTGCAGTGTATCCACGCTTGAGGTTGATAGATCGAATCTGTTGGGTCACCCTTTTTTGTCACTCAATTCGCGTTGGGGCTTCTGTTTGTGATTAAACGAATTTTAGTTGATCATGTTGAACGTCAATCGGCACTGATGGAATGATGTATGGCGGACTATTTTATTGACAGGTCCCGTGTTTGAACCTCATGTGTGCCATCTTTTTTCATCATATTTGAGGGCTTTGTGCGCATTAAATAAATTGTGAGGGAGTTCTCTATAAAAAATCCAGCGTGCTATGGTCATCTAGTGCCTTGTGCATTCCCAACCACTGACAAGTGGGCCTCCACCAGGTTGGCACGCCATGTGGACAGGCCATGTGGCTGGATACAAGAGGAAGCACCGTATATGCACGCGGGGACAAGTTATGTGACCATAAATCCGTATTTTTGAAGTTTTAGCACCAAACTGAATATTGAGCGCAAGTTTTATGACTCCCGGTGATATTACCTCCTCAACTTCGATAACTGCGATCACAACATGTTCAGTTGTTGTTTCCGGTCTCCACTTCTTGTGGTGGGTAGTTTTTCTCTAGGGATTTTGGGAGGAAAAGCAGGATTCAAAGTTGAAGGACTTTAATGTAACCTATTTTTCTGACAGGGGGAGTGGATGATCTGGAGACGACGACATATTGTATCACAACATATGGGATGAGTGTTTGTGTTCCAAAAGGACAATATCAAGTTCATTGATGCGTCAACCCTGTTCACCCGAGAAACAATCAAAAAGGAAAGAAATATTTAACAGAAAACAATCACCACCACATATATGTTAACAAAGTCGTCAATAATGAAAGGTATATAACAAAATTAAAAACAGTTTTGCTAAAGCACATCTTATTGTGCCATAAGTATTGCATATCTAAGTCATGTGTCATTGCTCTTATGTGGAGATTCGTGTGAACATTTTTTTTTATGCTTGATTCATTCACTTAAATGTGCAATAATTAGGGCCACGTCTAGCTGTGCCCTACACAGCCCACAATCAAAAATCATGGTCCATATAACTCAGTGATACAAACTGAAGCTACATGAAAAGATCGATGTTCCCCTGATATGATGGATTCACGCTCGGATTATGACGCTACCAACCTCGCAAAGAACAATCAACCTTACATCGCCGGACGATCGCCGGGCATGTCAGTCGCCGCCGCGACGGGTCTCCCGACCCACCCAAGGCGTGTATATGTCTCCCGAGTGGGAGTCCCCCTCGTACGTGCCCCCCGAGAAGGAGTACCCGTCGACGGACCCGTCCGCCTCGTAGGGCTCCGTGTCGAAGTGCTCTCCGGCGAACGGCTCCCCGACGAACTCATCCCCGACGAACGAATCTCCGGCGAACGAATCTCCGACGAACGTTTTCGGCCCGTGCTGCTCCTGGCCCGGCGTCGACTTGGCGGCCTCGAACCGCCGGAGCACGCCGGTGAGGTCGGCCGCCACTTCCTCCGCCGCGGGCGCCGGGGTCTTTCCCTTGTAGAGCTCGAGCAGCTCCTCCTTGGTCCTCTCGATGCGCCTGTCGACGTGCGCGCCGCGGGCGCCGCGGCCGGTGCTGTTGCTGAAGAGGCGGCGCGAAAGCACGGCCGCGATCGCCGCGGCGGCGGCGGGTGCGGGTGCCCATGCCGCTGGCTGGAGGAGAGCACGTGCCAAAACTAATCGGAGCGCCATGATCCAATTGGTTCAGCACCTGCCTTGATGATCCTGACCTGCGTATATATAATACACTTTGGGTGGGCTTTTCGTTCGCAGTTCGGGTCGGACTTCTGCTATGTATAGCAACATGGCCCAGGGCATAAAAGGGCGATGGCGGCCCAGTATATGCTTTGATGCCTCTAAGTTCATCATCGCCCCTTTCTCGTCGAAGCCGGACAAATCTTAGTCAAAAATCATCGCACTAAGGTCTCAAAGGACCAGCGCGTCAATGCAGTAACCATCGCCGATGAAAAGAGTTGTAGATCAAAAAGACCAAACATATAACCACACGAATGAAGACGACCAAAAGAATTCAAATAGATCCACTGAAGACCAATACCGACTGAATCCTACGAGATCCGACGGAGACATACCTTCATACACTAGTAGAAAACAGGGCTATGGTCCAGGCCGGGTCAGCCCATTAGTCCCGGTTCAGTCCAGAATCGGGACCAATGTGGGCATTGGTCCCGGTTCGTGAGCCCAGGGGGCCGGCCGGGCCACGTGAGCCTTTGGTCCCGGTTGGTGGGATGAACCGAGACCAATGGGCCTCGCTCCTGGCCCACCACCATTGGTCCCGGTTGGTGGCTTGAACCGGGACCAAAGGCTCCCCTTTAGTCCCGGCTCAAGTCACTAACCGGGACCAATGGGGTGCCTATATATACCCCTCGCTCGCGAGCAGAGCACCCCAGTGCTCTATTTTTCTCTGGCCGAGGGGGAGAGGGCTTGGTGGTGCTCTAGCTCACCTCCTATGCACACAAGGTGTTCGATGGAATGCCCGAGCCACACTACTTAAGCTTTCTCCTCTCCAAGCTCGACCTCCAAGCTTCATTTTTCATAATATTTGTCTAGGTTTAGCGGTCCGTCACGCCCCGTCCCCGACTTCACCGTTGTCGATAACCCGCGCTGAGCTCATCGCCGGCACCACCGTGGTGAGCCTCTTGTTCTTATCTTCTTTCTGAAAGGAAAAAGATCTTACTTGTATGTTTACATAGATACTTGTATTATTTTCTTACTTTTATTATTGCATCTTATATAGTGCGATGGTTTTGGTATCCGCCCCCGTCGGCCCTCGTCCTGCCTATGATTCGGATGTGGTATATATATTATCTTTATAACTATTGGTTCATTTATTGTTTATGAAAATTATGCCAACCAACGTGAGATAGATTTTATTTATGTAGGATGTATGTGAATCGGAAATGCCAACCGACCCTATTGTCGAGAGGTTAAATTTAGTTGAAGAAGAAAACAATTTGTTGAAGGAAAAAATAAAAAAAATTGAGGAGGAGAAGATGATATTAGAGTTGCATGTTGCGGATGTCATCGATGATCACAAGATCAAGATGGATGCAATGCGCTTGAAGATTAGAAAGATTAGAAAATATGCCATTCATACCAAGGCTTGGTATCATTATGCCGTTGGATCAATTGTTACCTTGGTTGCGATTATGATCGCATTTGTTTTCGCATTGAAATGTTTTACATAGTTTCAATGTATGGTTTAATTAATTAGATGCTCTGGAGAGCTATATGTTGTTAGATGAGAACTATGTATGCACTTTGGTTTTAATGTGATGATGAACTTCTATTAATTTGGACACTTAATTATATATAATGCACGCAGATGAACCGGCAATGGATGTACGGTGACAGACACACCCGCGAGTACATTAAGGGCGTGCATGAGTTTCTCGATGCGGCTGAGGCAAACAAGCAGAATGGTTTTATGTGTTGTCCATGCACTGAATGTGGGAATACAAGGTCTTATTCTAACCGGAAAATCCTTCACTCACACCTGCTTTATAAGGGTTTCATGCCACACTATAATGTTTGGACGAGGCACAGAGAAATAGGGGTTATGATGGAAGATGGCGAAGAAGAAGAGTACGATGACAACTACGTGCCCCCTGAATACGGTGATGCTGCAACAGGGGGGGAGCTGGTGAAGATCAAGAGGAACCAGACGATGTGCCCAATGATGCTGTAACGGGTGAAGCTGCTGAAGATCAAGAGGAACCAGACGATGTGCCCGATGATGATGATCTCCACCGGGTCATTGTCGATGCAAGGACGCAATGCGAAAGTCAAAAGGAGAAGCTGAAGTTCGATCGCATGTTAGAGGATCACAAAAAGGGTTATACCCCAATTCCGAAGATGGCAACACAAAGCTCGGTACCGTACTGGAATTGCTGCAGTGGAAGGCAGAGAATGTTGTGGCTGACAAAAGATTTGAGAAGCTACTGAAAATATTGAAGAAGAAGCTTCCAAAGGATAACGAATTGCCCGACAGTACATACGCAGCAAAGAAGGTCGTATGCCCTCTAGGATTGGAGGTGGAGAAGATACATGCATGCCCTAATGACTGCATCCTCTATCGCGGTGCATACAAGGATCTGAACGCATGCCCGGTATGCGGTGCATTGCGATATAAGATCAGACGAGATGACCCTGGTGATGTTGACGGCGAGCCCCCCAGGAAGAGGGTTCCTACGAAGGTGATGTGATATGCTCCTATAATACCACGGTTGAAACGTCTATTCAGAAACGAAGAGCATGCCAAGTTGATGCGATGGCACAGTGAGAACCGAAAGAAATATGGGAAGTTGAGAGCACCCGCTGACGGGTCGCAGTGGAGAAAAATCGAGAGAAAGTACTGGGATGAGTTTGCAAAGAACCCAAGGAATGTATGGTGTGCTTTAAGCGCGGATGGCATTAATCCTTTCGGGGAGCAGAGCAGCAATCACAGCACCTGGCCCGTGACTCTATGTATGTATAACCTTCCTCCTTGGATATGCATGAAGCGGAAGTTCATTATGATGCCAGTTCTCATCCAAGGCCCTAAGCAACCCGGCAACGAAATTGATGTGTACCTAAGGCCATTAGTTGAAGAACTTTTACAGCTGTGGAATGAAAACAGTGTACGTACGTGGGATGAGCATAGACAGGAGGAATTTAACCTTAAGGCGTTGCTGTTCGTGACCATCAACGATTGGCCCGCTCTCAGTAACCTTTCAGGACAGACAAACAAAGGATACCACGCATGCACGCACTGTTTAGATGACACTGAAAGTATATACCTGGACAAATGGAGGAAGAATGTGTACCTGGGCCATCGCCGATTTCTTCCGACCAACCATCAATGTCGAAAAAAAGGCAAGCATTTCAAAGGCGAGGCAGATCACCGGAAGAAGCCCGCCATGCGCACCGGTGATCACGTGCTTGCTATGGTCAATGGTTTACACTACATAATCTTTGGAAAGGGTCCCGGTGGACTAGCTGTTCCGAATGATGCTGAGGGACACGCACCCATGTGGAAGAAGAAATCTATATTTTGGGACCTACCCTACTGGAAAGACCTAGAGGTCCGCTCCTCAATCGACGTGATGCACGTGACGAAGAACCTTTGCGTGAACCTGCTAGGCTTCTTGGTCGTGTATGGGAAGACAAAAGATACACCTGAGGCCCGGGAGGACCTGCAACGTTTGCACGAAAAAGACGGCATGCCTCTGAAGCAGTATAAAGGTCCTGCCAGCTACGCTCTTACGAAAGAAGAGAAAAAAATCTTCTTTGAATGCCTGCTCAGTATGAAGGTCACGACTGGCTTCTCGTCGAATATAAAGGGAATAATAAATATGCCAGAGAAAAAGTTTCAGAACCTAAAGTCTCATGACTGCCACGTGATTATGATGCAACTGCTTCCGGTTGCATTGAGGGGGCTTCTACCGGAAAACGTCCGATTAGCCATTGTGAAGCTATGTGCATTCCTCAATGCAATCTCTCAGAAGGTGATCGATCTAGAAATCGTACCAAGGCTAAGGAGTGATGTGGCGCAATGTTTTGTCAGTTTCGAGCTGGTGTTCCCACCATCCTTCTTCAATATCACGACGCACGTCCTAGTTCATCTAGTCGACGAGATTGTCATCCTGGGGCCCGTATTTTTACACAATATGTTCCCCTTTGAGAGGTTCATGGGAGTCCTAAAGAAATATGTCCGTAACCGCGCTAGGCCAGAAGGAAGCATCTCCATGGGCCATCAAACAGAGGATGTTATCGGGTTTTGTGTTGACTTCATTCCTGGCCTTAAGAAGATAGGTCTCCCTAAATCGCGGTATGAGGGGAGACTGACTGGAAAAGGCACTCTTGGAAGAGACTCAATAATATGCAGGAACGGATATTCTTGGTCTCAAGCACACTACATAGTTCTACAGAACTCTACCTTGGTGACCCCGTATGTCGATGAACACAAGAACAGTCTGCGCTCCAAACACCCGGAGCAGTGCGACGACTGGATTACATGTGAACACATCAGGACTTTCAGCAGTTGGTTGGAAACACGTCTCAGAGGTGACAACACTGTTTGTGATGAGTTGTACTTGTTGTCCAGGGGACCATCTTTGACTGTATTGACTTACAAAGGATACGAGATAAATGGGAATACATTTTACATGATCGTCCAAGATCAAAAGAGCACCAACCAAAACAGCGGTGTCCGCTTTGATGCAGCAACCGAGAGCGGAAAGGACACATATTATGGTTACATAATGGACATATGGGAACTTGACTATGGACTTGATTTTAAGGTCCCTTTGTTTAAGTGCAAATGGGTCAATCTGTTAGGCGGCGGGGTACAGGTAGACCCACAGTACGGAATGACAACAGTGGATCTGAAAAATCTTGGGTACACTGACGAACCGTTCGTCCGAGCCAATGATGTGGCACAGGTTATCTATGTGAAGGACATGTCTATCAAACCGAGAAAAAGAAAAGATAAGGAAGCGAATACATCATACGATGAGCCAAAGCGCCACATAGTTCTTTCAGGAAAAAGGGACATCCTGGGAGTGGACGGCAAGACAGACATGTCTGAAGATTATGAAAAGTTTCATGAAATTCCTCCCTTCAATGTCAAGGCTGACCCAAGCATCCTGATAAACAATGAAGATTATCCATGGTTACGGCGCAATAAGCAAATGACACAAGCGAAGAAAAAGTGAAGACTTTCTCCCGCAACTTTGTAACACACGAACATGCTACCATTGTCCGTTTTGTACATGCACATACTATGTGGGTGAAATTATGATACCATCCCAACTTTCAACTTTTTTAGAGTTTATTTGAAATGCTTTCATGTCTTATGGTTCGTCCCTCGTAATACCATGACCATTAGTCCCTGACCCATGCCAACTTTCAACTTTCAACTTTCTAAAACTAATGGCACTGACAAAAAGTTTATAATTTTGCTCCTCGCCCCTGGCCCATGACCATTAGTCCCGGTTTGTGCCACAAACCGAGACTAAAGGGTTGGTCCTCGTTGCGGGCAGAGTTTAGTCCCACCTGGCCAACCGAAGGGGGCTCACACCGGTTTATAAGCCCTTCCCTCTCTGCCTTGTTGAGCTCCTCTCAAAGTGAAAATAGATGCCCTAATAGAGAAAAGTTTAACCTAAATTCATAGTGAATTTCTCTGAAATTCATAGAAATTTACTAGGAATTTAGGTTGAATTTTCTCTATAAGCGCATCTATTCTCATTTTTTAGTAAGTTAATCACAAACTTGTGATTCAAACAATTTTCAAAGAATTCAAATTTTAACTATTCAAATTTGAAAACTAATGGCACTAATAGAAAGTTTATAATTTTTCTAAAACTAATGGCACTAACAAAAAGTTTATAATTTTGCTAACCTAAAAGCAAACAGAATTAAAAATTAAAGCAAAAAACAAAAGAAAATAAATAATGCAAAAAACAAATCAAAAAAACAGGAAAAAACTATTTTTATAGTAAAGTTAATCACAAAATAAAATAAATAAAGCAACTAAGAAAACAAAAAAACTAAAAAAGTGTTTTCAAATTTGAAAACTAATGGCACTAACAGAAAGTTTATAATTTTTCTAAAACTAATGGCACTAACAGAAAGTTTATAATTTTGCTAACCTAAAAGCAAACATAATTAAAAATTAAAGCAAAAAACAAAAGAAAATAAATAATGCCAAAAACAAATCAAAAAAACAGGAAAAACTATTTTTATAGTAAAGTTAATCACAAAATAAAATAAATAAAGCAACAAAGAAAACAAAAAAACTAAAAAAGTGTTTTCAAATTTGAAAACTAATGGCATTAACAAAAAGTTTATAATTTTTCTAAAACTAAGAGCATAAAGAATTAAAAAATAAATCAAAAAACAAAAGAAAATAAATAAAGCAACAAAAAAACAAAAAAATGCCACCTACTGGGCCACCACGGCCTGAATACGACTAGAAACCCTACCATGGGCCAGGATTCAGGCCCGCAGCAGGCCCAGTAGGCCCATAGGCATTGCAGTGACAGATTAGGCCCGAAAGCCTGCAGTTGAGAGGAGCTCGGGAGGGTGGGCGCAGCAGCGCTTATAAACCACTCCCGAGCCCTCTCAACTAGCGAGGTGGGACTAAACTTTTGGGCGCGGGGCAGCACAAGGCCATTGGTCCCGGTTGGTGGCACCAACCGGGACTAAAGGGGGACATTGGTCACGGTTGGTTCCCATAGGCCTCTCCTTCCCGCCCTTTCGGCTGCTGAAAAGAGACCTATGGTCCCGGTTGGTGGCACGAACCGGAACCATAGGTGTGCATTGGTACCGGTTCGTGCCACGAACCGGGACCATTGCTCTGGGTATATAAGGTAGCACTTGTGAAAATTTCGCCAACCGCTCCCATTCCCCCCCCCCCCCCGACGCCTCCAGGCCGTTCGTCGTCGTCGTCGCCGCCCCGAGCCCATCGTCGCCCGCTCCCCGTCGCCGTCGCCCCGCGCTGCCGCAGGCCTTCTCCCCATCGTTGCGTGCACCGTCGCCGGCCTCCTCCTCGTCGCTGCGTGCGCCATCTCCGGCCCCCTCCCCGTCGCCCCGCGCCGCGTCGCCGGCCTCCCCCGCGCCGTCGCCGGCCTCCTCCCCATCGCACCCCAGTGAGCTCCCCCCTTCCCATCAATCCCTGTCGCTCTGACCATCGCCGCCGCCGCCACTGCTCTCTGTGTTTGATAAAAAATTTCATATGTGTATGTATATGCTCATATGTATTTGGATTTGGCTATGTATGTATGTATATGCTCATATGTATGTATGTATGTATATGCTCTCTGTATATGGATTTTGCTATGTATATGCTCTCTATATATGCTCATATGTATGTATGTTCATATAGCATTTTTTCTATATATGAATTATTTTTTTTGTTCATGGATATATGCTAAAGAAAATGAGGGGGTGATAGATGATGATGAGGGGTCGAGAGGGGGACGAGAAGTCGAGAGGGGTCGAGGGGAGAAAAAAAATGTTATCAGGAACGAGGGTCGTCGAGGGGTCGAGAGAGTGACAAGGGGTCGAGAGGGGTACGAACCGGGACCAATACTCTGTGTATATAAGCAGGACTTAGAAAGAAGAAGAGGAGAGGAAGAAGAGGAGAAATAAATAAGAAGAAGAAAAAAGAAGAAAAAGAAGAGGAGAAGAAGAAAGGAATAGTGGAGAAGAAGAGAAAATAGAATATTCTATTTTCTCTTCTTCTCCACTATTCCTTTCTTCTTCTCCTCTTTTTTTTCTTCTTTTTTTTCTTCGATCTTCTCCTCTAGCTATTCCTTTCTTCTTCTCCTCTTTCTTCTTCTTCTTCTTCTTCTTCTTCTTCTTCTTCTTCTTCTTCTTAATTTTTATCGGGAACGAGGATGTCGAGGATTGCCGAGGGGTCGAGGGTCGGGAACTAGGGTAGAGGGTCGAGGGTCGTTAAGGGGTCAAGGGTCGAGGGTTCGAGGGTTCTATAGGGTCGAGGGATCGAGGGTCGAGGGTTCCAGGGTCGTCTAGGGGTCGAGGGTTTCCTAGTGTCAAAGTATTGAAGAAATCCATGGCTTCATCATTAGCCGGAAGTAACCAGGGCATGACGAAGTCCTCCAAAGTTATTTTGGAATGGTGTCCCGGATATGATAATTTCCTTTTTGTATGAATTTCAGCAAAGGCCTTCCAAATAACGATATTTGGAAGGTTCTTGCTGAACTTTGTACCAAAAAGCGAATTATTCTATCTAGGACTCCGTTCCAAAATAACTTTGGAGAGCTTCGTACCATCATGCACCTGTTACTTTCGCCTAATGATGAAGACATGGTTTTGTTGAATCCTTTGACACTAGGCAACCTCCCGACCCCTCGACGATCCTCTCGAACATGAGAGGAAGAAGAGGATCGCCGAGGAGTTGAGGGTTCCAGGGTCGTCGAGGGTTCGAGGGGTCGAGGATCGCCGAGGGGTCGAGAGAGAGATTTCCTAGTGTTAAAGTATTGAAGAAATCCATGGCTTCATCATTAGCCAGAAGTAACCAGGGCATGACGAAGTCCTCCAAAGTTATTTTGGAATGGTGTCCCGGATAGGATAATTTGCCTTTTGTATGAATTTCAGCAAAGGCCTTCCAAATAACGATATTTGGAAGGTTCTTGCTGAACTTTGTACCAAAAAGCGAATTATCCTATCTAGGACTCTGTTCCAAAATAACTTTGGAGAGCTTCGTACCATCATGCACCTGTTACTTTCGCCTAATGATGAAGACATGGTTTTGTTGAATCCTTTGACACTAGGCAACCTCCCGACCCCTCGGCGATCCTCTCGAACATGAGAGGAAGAAGAGGATCACCGAGGGGTCGAGGGTTCCAGGGTCGTCGAGGGTTCGAGGGGTCGAGGATCGCCGAGGGGTCGAGAGAGAGATTTCCTAGTGTTAAAGTATTGAAGAAATCCATGGCTTCATCATTAGCCAGAAGTAACCAGGGCATGACGAAGTCCTCCAAAGTTATTTTGGAATGGTGTCCCGGATAGGATAATTTGCCTTTTGTATGAATTTCAGCAAAGGCCTTCCAAATAACGATATTTGGAAGGTTCTTGCTGAACTTTGTACCAAAAAGCGAATTATCCTATCTAGTACTCCGTTCCAAAATAACTTTGGAGAGCTTCGTACCATCATGCACCTGTTACTTTCACCTAATGATGAAGACATGGTTTTGTTGAATCCTTTGACACTAGGCAACCTCCCGACCCCTCGGCGATCCTCTCGAACATGAGAGGAAGAAGAGGATCGCCGAGGGGTCGAGGGTTCCAGGGTCGTCGAGGGTTCGAGGGTTCGAGGATCGCCGAGGGGTCGAGAGAGAGATTTCCTACTATCAAAGTATTGAAGAAATCCATGGCTTCATCATTAGCCAGAAGTAACCAGGGCATGACGAAGTCCTCCAAAGTTATTTTGGAATGGTGTCCCGGATAGGATAATTTGCCTTTTTGTATGAATTTCAGCAAAGGCCTTCCAAATAACGATATTTGGAAGGTTCTTGCTGAACTTTGTACCAAAAAGCGAATTATCCTATCTAGGACTCCGTTCCAAAATAACTTTGGAGAGCTTCGTACCATCATGCACCTGTTACTTTTGCCTAATGATGAAGACATGGTTTTGTTGAATACTTTGACACTAGGCAACCTCCCGACCCCTCGGCGATCCTCT
This sequence comes from Triticum monococcum, assembly GCA_034509565.1. Lineage (NCBI taxonomy): Eukaryota > Viridiplantae > Streptophyta > Magnoliopsida > Poales > Poaceae > Triticum > Triticum monococcum. Next base: position 588,841,509 of record CM067841.1, read on the forward strand.
CGGACATGAGAGGAAGAAGAGGATAAAAAAAGAAGAGGAAGAAGAAAAAAAATGAGGAGAAGAAAGAATAGAGGAGAAGATGTAGTGTCGTCGAGGGACATAGATGTAGTGTCATCATTGTCGATATATACCCCCTCCCGATAGCTTCAACACGTGGGGGTCGATATTACCCCCTCCTTGAAGCGTTCTCGAGGCCACCCCAAACCCTTAAAGCGTTGTCGAGGCCACCCCAAACCCTAGGGAAGCAGCGTCGAGGCCACTAATTAATATATATGATTCCTTACTATGATTAGGTAGCTAGTTCTATGTTTGCCACTAATATATCCATCTGTCATGTTTGAATAATAATTGCCATGTTGTAAATATTTGTAGAAACTATGGACACCGCCCGAGACAAAGCAAAAGAAACGTTATTCAGGGACATAATCGCAAAAGGAAGTGATGCCATCTCGTTGTTTCTCAACGACACCGATGGTCTGGAAGGAGAGGGTGAAGAAGCTGGCTACGGTGACCTAATGTCGGCGCAAGAAGAAGAACATGAGGACGGCTCCGGTGACCCAATGCCGGTGCAAGAAGGAGACCGTGATGACGGCTCCGGTGACCGAACCGAGTCCGGCCAGGTATATATATTAATTAAGCCTGTGCTGACTAGCTGATTGATGCATTCATTGTTTTGGTATGTACACATATTAATTAAGTCTTTGTTCTTTTTTCTAGCCCTCCGGATCGAGCACAACTTCGGTAAAGAGACGAGGCCCGAAGAAAAAGTTGAGCTCGGATGAAAGGTTTGAGTATTGGGGAATGTTGCAGAAAACAAAAATTTTCCTACTCGTTTCACCAAGATCATCTAGGAGTTCATCTAGCAACGAGTCACGAGATGCATCTACATACCTTTGTAGATCGCGAGCGGAAGCGTTCGTTAGAACGAGGTTGATGTTGTCGAACACGTCGTGATCCAAATCACCGATGACCAGCGCCGAACGGACGGCACCTCCGCGTTCAACACACGTACGGGACGGGAGACGTCTCCTCCTTCTTGATCCAGCAAGGGGGAAGGAGAGGTTGATGAAGATCCAGCAGCACGACGGCGTGGTGGTGGATGCAGGGCGTCACGACAGCAGGGCTTCGCCGTGTACTACGAGAAAGGAAGAAGTAACGGGAAGAGAGGGAAGCACCAAAGGCGTGGGCATCAAGTCCCTCCTCTCCCCCACTATATATAGGGGTGCCAGGGGGGCGCCGGCCCTGGTAGATGGGATCTACCAGGGGGGCGGCGGCCAGGGGTGGGGGGCTTGCCCCCCAAGCAAGGGGGCGCCCCCTTTAGGGTCCCCCCCAACCCTAGGCGCATGGGCCTTGGGGGGGCTGGCGCCCCAGCCCACTATGGGCTGGGTTCCCACCTATTTCAGCCCAAGGGGCCCTCCGGGATAGGTGGCCCCACCCGGTGGACCCCCGGGACCCTTCCGGTGGTCCCGGTACAATACCGGGTACCCCAAAACTTGTCCCGATGGCCGAAACTGCACATCCTATATATAATTCTTTACCTCCGGACCATTCCGGAACTCCTCGTGACGTCCGGAATCTCATCCGGGACCCCGAACAACATTCGGGTTACTGCATATACATATCTCCACAACCCTAGCGTCACCGAACCTTAAGTGTGTAGACCCTACGGGTTCGGGAGACATGTAGACATGACCGAGACGACTCTCCGGTCAATAACCAACAGCGGGATCTGGATACCCATGTTGGCTCCCACATGCTCCATGATGATTTCATCGGATGAACCACGATGTCGAGGATTCAATCAACCCCGTATGCAATTCCCTTTGCCAATCGATATATTACTTGCCCGAGATTCGATCGTCGGTATCCCAATACCTCGTTCAATCTCGTTACCGGCAAGTCACTTTACTCGTACCGTAATGCATGATCCCGTGACCAGACACTTGATCACTTTGAGCTCATTATGATGATGCATTACCGAGAGGGCCCAGTGATACCTCTCCGTCATACGGAGTGACAAATCCCAGTCTTGATCCATGTCAACCCAACAGACACTTTCGGAGATACCCGTAGTGTACCTTTATGGTCACCCAGTTACGTTGTGACGTTTGGTACACCCAAAGCACTCCTACGGTATCCGGGAGTTACACGATCTCATGGTCTAAGGAAAAGATACTTGACATTGCAAAACTCTAGCAAACGAACTATACGATCTTTATGCTATGTTTAGGATTGGGTCTTGTCCATCACATCATTCTCCTAATGATGTGATCTCGTTATCAGTGACATCTTATGTCCATAGCCAGGAAACCATGACTATCTGTTGATTAACGAGCTAGTCAACTAGAGGCTTACTAGGGACATGTTGGTGTCTGTTATTTACACATGTATTACGATTTCCGGATAACACAATTATAGCATGAATAAAGACAATTACCATGAACAAGGAAATATAATAATAATGCTTTTATTATTGCCTCTAGGGCATATTTCCAACAGTCTCCCACTTGCACTAGAGTCAATAATCTAGTTACATTGTGATGAATCGAACACCCATGGAATTCTGGTGTTGATCATGTTTTGCCCTAGGGAGAGGTTTAGTCAACGGATCTGCTACATTCAGGTCCGTATGTACTTTACAAATTTCTATGTCTCCATCTTGAACATTTTCACGAATGGAGTTGAAGCGACGCTTGATGTGCCTTGTCTTCTTGTGAAACCTGGGCTCCTTGGCAAGTGCAATAGCTCCAGTGTTGTCACAGAAGAGCTTGATCGGCCCCGACGCATTGGGTATGACTTCGAGGTTGGTGATGAACTCCTTCACCCAGATTGCTTCATGTGCTGCCTCCGAGGCTGCCATGTACTCCGCTTCACATGTAGATCCCGCCATGATGCTCTGCTTGCAACTGCACCAGCTTACTGCCCCACCATTCAAAATATACACGTATCCGGTTTGTGACTTTGAGTCATCCAGATCTGTGTCGAAGCTAGCGTCGACGTAACCCTTTACGACGAGCTCTTCGTCACCTCCATAAACGAGAAACATCTCCTTAGTCCTTTTCAGGTACTTCAGGATATTCTTGACCGCTGTCCAGTGTTCCTTGCCAGGATTACTTTGGTACCTTCCTACCAAACTTACGGCAAGATTTACATCGGGTCTGGTACACAGCATGGCATACATAATAGAACCTATGGCTGAGGCATAGGGGATGACACTCATCTCTTCTATTTCTTCTATCGTGGTCGGACTTTGAGCCGAGCTCAATTTCATACCTTGCAGTACAGGCAAGAATCCCTTCTTAGACTGATCCATATTGAACTTCTTCAATATCTTATCAAGGTATGTGCTTTGTGAAATACCTATGAGGCGTCTCGATCTATCTCTATAGATTTTGATGCCTAATATATAAGCAGCTTCTCCAAGGTCCTTCATTGAAAAACTCTTATTCAAGTAGGCCTTAATGCTGTCCAAGAGTTCTATATCATTTCCCATCAAAAGTATGTCATCTACATATAATATGAGAAATGCTACAGAGCTCCCACTCACTTTCTTGTAAACACAGGCTTCTCCATAAGTCTGTGTAAACCCAAACGCTTTGATCAACTCATCAAAGCGAATGTTCCAACTCCGAGATGCTTGCACCAGCCCATAAATCGAGCGTTGGAGCTTGCACACCTTGTCAGCATTCTTAGGATCGACAAAACCTTCCGGCTGCATCATATACAATTCTTCCTTAAGGAAACCATTAAGGAATGCCGTTTTGACGTCCATTTGCCATATTTCATAATCGTAAAACGCGGCAATTGCTAACATGATTCGGACGGACTTTAGCTTCGCTACCGGTGAGAAAGTCTCATCGTAGTCAACCCCTTGAACTTGTCGATAACCCTTAGCGACAAGCCGAGCTTTATAGATGGTCACATTACCATCTGCGTCTGTCTTCTTCTTAAAGATCCATTTATTTTCTATGGCTCGCCGTTCAACGGGCAAGTCAGTCAAAGTCCATACTTCGTTTTCATACATGGATCCTATCTCGGATTTCATGGCTTCTAGCCATTTGTCGGAATCCGGGCCCGCCATCGCTTCTTCATAGTTCGAAGGTTCACCGTTGTCTAACAACATGATTTCCAAGACAGGGTTGCCGTACCACTCTGGTGCGGAACGTGTCCTTGTGGACCTTTGAATTTCAGTAGGAGCTTGATCAGAAGTATCTTGATCATTATCATTAACTTCCTCTCTAGTCGGTGCTGGCACCTTAGGAACATTTTCTTGAGTTGCGCCATTTTCCGGTTCAAGAGGTAATACTTCATCAAGTTCTACTTTCCTCCCACTTACTTCTTTCGAGAGAAACTCTTTCTCTAGAAAGGATCCATTCTTGGCAACAAAGATCTTGCCTTCGGATCTGAGGTAGAAGGTATACCCAATGGTTTCTTTTGGGTATCCTATGAAGACGCATTTTTCCGACTTGGGTTCGAGCTTTTCAGGTTGAAGTTTCTTGACATAAGCATCGCATCCCCAAACTTTTAGAAACGACAACTTAGGTTTCTTTCCAAACCATAATTCAAACGGTGTCGTCTCAACGGATTTTGACGGAGCCCTATTTAAAGTGAATGCAGCAGTCTCTAAAGCATAGCCCCAAAAAGATAGCGGTAGATCGGCAAGAGACATCATAGACCGCACCATATCTAACAGAGTGCGATTACGACGTTCGGATACACCGTTACGCTGAGGTGTTCCAGGCGGCGTGAGTTGTGAAACTATTCCACATTTTCTTAAGTGTGTGCCAAATTCATGACTCAAGTATTCTCCTCCACGATCTGATCGTAGAAACTTGATTTTCCTGTCACGTTGATTCTCGACCTCACTCTGAAATTCCTTGAACTTTTCAAAGGTTTCAGACTTGTGTTTCATTAAGTAAATATATCCATATCTACTCAAATCATCTGTGAGGGTGAGAACATAATGATAGCCACCGCGAGCCTCAACACTCATTGGACCGCACACATCAGTATGTATGATTTCCAATAAGTTGGTTGCTCGCTCCATTGTTCCTGAGAACGGAGTCTTGGTCATTTTACCCATAAGGCATGGTTCGCACGTGTCAAATGATTCATAATCAAGAGACTCTAAAAGTCCATCTGCATGGAGCTTCTTCATGCGTTTGACACCTATGTGACCAAGGCGGCAATGCCACAAGTATGTGGGACTATCCTTATCAACCTTACATCTTTTGGTACTCACACTATGAACATGTGTATCATTACGTTCGAGATTCATAAAGAATAAACCATTCACCATAGGAGCATGACCATAAAACATATCTCTCATATAAATAGAACAACCATTATTCTCGGATTTAAATGAGTAGCCATCTCGAATTAAACGAGATCCCGATACAATGTTCATGCTCAAAGCTGGTACTAAATAACAATTATTGAGGTTTAAAACTAATCCCGTAGGTAAATGAAGAGGTAGCGTGCCGACGGCGATCACATCGACTTTGGAACCATTCCCGACGCGCATCGTCACCTCGTCCTTCGCCAGTCTCCGCCTATTCCGTAGTTCCTGTTGTGAGTTACAAATGTGAGCAACTGCACCGGTATCAAATACCCAAGAGCTACTACGATTACTGGTAAGGTACACATCAATTACATGTATATCACATATACCTTTTGTTTTGCCGGCCTTCTTGTCTGCAAAGTACTTGGGGCAATTCCGCTTCCAGTGTCCGCTCCCCTTGCAATAAAAGCACTCAGTCTCGGGCTTGGGTCCATTCTTTGGCTTCTTCCCGGCAGCTTGCTTGCCGGGCGCGGCAACTTCCTTGCCGTCCTTCTTGAAAGCTTTCTCACCCTTGCCTTTCTTGAACTTAGTGGTTTTATTGACCATCAACACTTGATGTTCCTTCTTGACTTCTACCTCTGCTGATTTCAGCATTGCAAACACCTCAGGAATGGTCTTTTGCATCCCCTGCATGTTGAAGTTCATCACAAAGCTCTTGTAGCTTGGTGGAAGCGACTGGAGGATTCTGTCAATGACCGCATCATCCGGGAGATTAACTCCCAGCTGAGTCAAGCGGTTATGTAATCCAGACATCGTGAGTATGTGCTCACTGACAGAACTGTTTTCCTCCATCTTACAGCTGAAGAACTTGTCGGAAACCTCATATCTCTCGACCTGGGCATGAGCTTTGAAAACCATTTTCAGCTCTTCGAACATCTCATATGCTCCATGTCTCTCAAAACGCTTTTGGAGCCCCGGTTCTAAACTGTAAAGCATGCCGCACTGAACGAGGGAGTAGTCATCGGTACGTGCCTGCCAAGCGTTCATAACGTCTTGTTCAGCAGGGAGGACAGGTGCGACACCTAGCGGTGCTTGTAGGACATAATCTTTCTTGGCAGCTATGAGGATGATCCTCAGGTTCCGGACCCAGTCCGTATAGTTGCTGCCATCGTCTTTCAGCTTGGTTTTCTCTAGGAACGCGTTGAAGTTGAGGACTACGTGGGCCATTTGATCTACAAGACATATTGTAAAATATTTTTAGACTAATGTTCATGATAATAAAGTTCATCTAATCAAATTATATAATGAACTCCCACTTAGATTAGACATCCCTCTAGTCATCTAAGTATTACATGATCCGAGTTAACTAGGCCGTGTCCGATCATCACGTGAGACGGACTAGTCAACGTCGGTGAACATCTTCATGTTGATCGCATCTTCTATACGACTCATGCTCGACCTTTCGGTCTTCTGTGTTCCGAGGCCATGTCTATGCACATGCTAGGCTCGTCAAGTTAACCCTAAGTGTTTTGCATGTGTAAAACTGTCTTACACCCGTTGTATGTGAACGTAAGAATCTATCACACCCGATCATCACGTGGTGCTTCGAAACAACGAACTTTAGCAACGGTGCACAGTTAGGGGAGAACACTTCTTGAAATTGTTATGAGGGATCATCTTATTTACTACCGCCGTTCTAAGTAAACAAGATGCAAAACATGATAAACATCACATGCAATCAAATAATAAACGTGACATGATATGGCCATTATCACATAGCTCCTTTGATCTCCATCTTGGGGCTCCATGATCATCTTGTCACCGGCTTGACACCATGATCTCCATCATCATGATCTCCATCATCGTGTCTCCATGAAGTTGCTCGCCAATTATTACTTCTACTACTATGGCTAACGCGTTTAGCAATAAAGTAAAGTAATTTACATGACGTTTCTCAATGACACGCAGGTCATATAAAAGAATAAAGACAACTCCTATGGCTCCTGCCGGTTGTCATACTCATCGACATGCAAGTCGTGATTCCTATTACAATAGCATGAACATCTCATACATCACATATAGATCATTCATCATTCATCACAACTTTGGCCATATCATATCACAAACCACTTGCTGCAAAAACAAGTTAGACGTCCTCTAATTGTTGTTGCAAGTTTTACGTGGCTGAATTAGGGTTCTAGCAAGAACGTTTTCTTACCTACGTTAAAGCCACAACGTGATTTGTCAACTTCTATTTACCCTTCATAAGGACCCTGTTCATCGAATCCGCTCCAACTAAAGTGGGAGAGTCAGACACCCGCCAGCCACCTTATGCAACTAGTGCATGTTAGTCGGTGGAACCGGTCTCACGTAAGCGTACGTGTAAGGTTGGTCCGGGCCGCTTCATCCCACAATACCGCTGAAGCAAGAAACGACTAGTAGCGGCAAGAGAGTTGACAAATCCACGCCCACAACGAATTGTGTTCTACTCGCGCAAGAAGAACTACGCATAGACCTAGCTCTGATACCACTATTGGGGAACGTTGCAGAAAACAAAAATTTTCCTAATCGTTTCACCAAGATCATCTAGGAGTTCATCTAGCAACGAGTCACGAGATGCATCTACATACCTTTGTAGATCGCGAGCGGAAGCGTTCGTTAGAACGAGGTTGATGTTGTCGAACACGTCGTGATCCAAATCACCGATGACCAGCGCCGAACGGACGGCACCTCCGCGTTCAACACACGTACGGGACGGGAGACGTCTCCTCCTTCTTGATCCAGCAAGGGGGAAGGAGAGGTTGATGAAGATCCAGCAGCACGACGGCGTGGTGGTGGATGCAGGGCGTCACGACAGCAGGGCTTCGCCGTGTACTACGAGAAAGGAAGAAGTAACGGGAAGAGAGGGAAGCACCAAAGGCGTGGGCATCAAGTCCCTCCTCTCCCCCACTATATATAGGGGTGCCAGGGGGCGCCGGCCCTGGTAGATGGGATCTACCAGGGGGGGCGGCGGCCAGGGGTGGGGGGCTTGCCCCCCAAGCAAGGGGGCGCCCCCTTTAGGGTCCCCCCCAACCCTAGGCGCATGGGCCTTGGGGGGGCTGGCGCCCCAGCCCACTATGGGCTGGGTTCCCACCTATTTCAGCCCAAGGGGCCCTCCGGGATAGGTGGCCCCACCCGGTGGACCCCCGGGACCCTTCCGGTGGTCCCGGTACAATACCGGGTACCCCAAAACTTGTCCCGATGGCCGAAACTGCACATCCTATATATAATTCTTTACCTCCGGACCATTCCGGAACTCCTCGTGACGTCCGGAATCTCATCCGGGACCCCGAACAACATTCGGGTTACTGCATATACATATCTCCACAACCCTAGCGTCACCGAACCTTAAGTGTGTAGACCCTACGGGTTCGGGAGACATGTAGACATGACCGAGACGACTCTCCGGTCAATAACCAACAGCGGGATCTGGATACCCATGTTGGCTCCCACATGCTCCATGATGATTTCATCGGATGAACCACGATGTCGAGGATTCAATCAACCCCGTATGCAATTCCCTTTGCCAATCGATATATTACTTGCCCGAGATTCGATCGTCGGTATCCCAATACCTCGTTCAATCTCGTTACCGGCAAGTCACTTTACTCGTACCGTAATGCATGATCCCGTGACCAGACACTTGGTCACTTTGAGCTCATTATGATGATGCATTACCGAGAGGGCCCAGTGATACCTCTCCGTCATACGGAGTGACAAATCCCAGTCTTGATCCATGTCAACCCAACAGACACTTTCGAAGATACCCGTAGTGTACCTTTATGGTCACCCAGTTACGTTGTGACGTTTGGTACACCCAAAGCACTCCTACGGTATCCGGGAGTTACACGATCTCATGGTCTAAGGAAAAGATACTTGACATTGCAAAACTCTAGCAAACGAACTATACGATCTTTATGCTATGTTTAGGATTGGGTCTTGTCCATCACATCATTCTCCTAATGATGTGATCTCGTTATCAGTGACATCTTATGTCCATAGCCAGGAAACCATGACTATCTGTTGATTAACGAGCTAGTCAACTAGAGGCTTACTAGGGACATGTTGGTGTCTGTTATTTACACATGTATTACGATTTCCGGATAACACAATTATAGCATGAATAAAGACAATTACCATGAACAAGGAAATATAATAATAATGCTTTTATTATTGCCTCTAGGGCATATTTCCAACATTGAGATCATAGCAATCGCGCCCGATGGCCAACCGATTGAACCCATCCGAACAAAGAACGCATTTGTTGCTCAGTGCGGGGTTCTGGTTAGGGACAAGATCCCGATAAGCATCCAGCAATGGTTTAAGCCGGCTACAGAAGACCTTGAGGTGTCTTATGTCAATGATATGCAGAAAATGATCTTTGGACTGGGCTGAAGTCAAATTTCACCCTACCGCTAGAGGATAATCTAGAGAACCTAGTTAAAGAGCAATTAATCAAGTCTTTTGCTCTTAAGAGGATGGCAGAACTATTCAGGAGGTGGAAGAAAGAGCTGAATAAGTTTGTCGAAAATAATGAGACACCAGAATTCAAGGGCAGATATGAGAAGATCAGAGATCACTGGCCCGCATTTGTGGCCCACAAGACATCGGAAAAGAGTAAGAAGATGTCGGCGACAAACAAGAAAAATGCTGCGAAGAAGAAGCATCACCATCACACGGGGTCAGGTGGCTACCTCGTAGCCCGGCCTAAGTGGGCCAAGACTGAGAATGATCTGGTTGATAAAGGGATCGAACCAGTGACAATTAACTGGCCAGACCGTTGCCGGACTTGGTTCTTCGGGGCTGGCGGAACCTTGGACCCTGTAACAGGGAAGTGCATTTGGACGAATGATCAAATGGACATACCAGTCAGGAAGCTTAAGTAGTATATTGAAGCAGCGCAGCAAGGGACGTTCTTTCTAGATAGAGAGAACGACGAGCTCACAATGGCCCTCAGGAATCCTGAGCACCCTGGACGGACACGAGGCACGCCAGGCTCCATTCCGTGGAAGGTTGGGTTTCCAGACGCAGGCGGTTACAAATCCCATGAGAGGAGGAAAAAAGTGCAGCAGACCCAAATGCAGGCGCTGCAAGCAAGGGTGGACGCGATAGAGGAACGAGAAGCAAATCACAGCAAACATACTGCCGAAGCTTCCCCCGAAGCTACCCCGCCATCTCAGCGCAGAAGCAGCGTGGCTTCCACCGAGCTGCTTCAGCCGGAGCATGCCTTGACGGCTCCTGCCAGCTATCCCGTGGATGCTATCACGGAGTCTCAAAATTGCCACCTTACGACGCAATGGATGAATTTGAAGGTCAAGGCGGCTGTTGGCTCTGTTTATCCTACTGAACCCGGCGCAACTTTTCACTGCCGGCCGATTCCAGAAGGATATGCTAGGGTGATGGTGGATGAAATAACGGAGGGATTTGAGGACCTCCAGCTTGACCACCCTACCGGTGAAGGGGAGACTAGGCTGGGGTCTGCTCTGAAGGCTCCATGCCTATGGCGGAAGGAGCTCATCAACCTTCCGAACTGGACGCCTCCGCCTCCTCCTCCTCCGGCGAGTCAGGGCACTCCGCCTCCTCCACCACCTCCTCCTCTAGCGAGTGACGATCAGGGCCCTCGGCCAGCTCTTCTCCGGCGCGTGGCGGCACTCCGCCCCCTTCTCCGCCTGCGCCGGCACGCCCTAGAGCAGCCAGCCTCCTCCTTCTCCGCCTCGTCAGCAAGGGCGGAAGAGACCCGCCGCCGCTTCGGCAGCTGCTCTGGCGCGTCGTAGTCCTTCTCCTCTGCCTCGTAAGCAAGTAAAGAAGACAACCGCTCCGTCTTCTCGGCCGGCGTCTAGCAGTACAACCAGAGGCGGGAGGACATACAGATTCGGTCCTTCTCTGAAGAGTCCACAGAAGTTACCATACAAGAGGACCCCGGAGGAGAACGCGAAGATCGCGCGAACTGAAGTGGATGACTGGTTTCAAGGGTTGAAAGCAAAGAGACATCCACCTCCGGAGGAGAAGGTAGATCCGGTGAAAGTGAAGCGCACTCTGGCTGTCCTGGCAAAACCACCCAAGTCTCCGCCGAAAGGCAACTATGAGCGCATTATTGCAAAGACATGGGCCGAAGCGGAGCGGTCGGGAAGTACAGTCAGTGATCAAAGGCTGAAAGAACGACGAGCAGCTGGGAAACAAATTGCCCAGCTCGGCGAACAAGCGAAGCAATCATGCCCCCCGCTCAAGGTGCCTAGCGACATCGTCGATCCGAGGATGGTGCCCGGTTATTGCAGTGTTGACAATTACCTGTCCGACAATGTACATTATGATCCCATGGAGGTGCAGATACACAGATACGAGTACGGGAAGCCTCTCGTCAAAGATGAAAAATCTTTAACAACGATGATGTGAAGATTACATGATTGGTACTTGAAAATCTGCAGAGAGTCTGGGGGGAGGAGTACTTTGTATGCGAGAGTTAAACTGGAGCATGACCTCGTTGGAATTGAACTGTTGCCTATTCCATTTGAGGAGTTCTATCAGTTTTCCAATCAATTGGCCCTCGATAAAACAACGGTCACCTGCTACTGTCTGTAAGTACTACTACTTCTGTCATTAAGTCTCTCTATATAGCTCATCTCTTTCATTGCATGTATTTATAATTATCCTCACTATATTATGCAGATTGAAGATCGCCGAATTGAAGAAAAGATAAATCGGTGATATTGGGTTCGTTAACACATATCTCATAGATGCAACTGAGGTTGAACATCGTCCCGAAGATACCGAGGCCAACTTGCTACGATCATTCAAAAAAATGAAAACAAAGATATAATACTCTTTCCTTACAACTTCAAGTGAGTGTTACTGTCTTGTGCATATTCGGTTTCCCTTATATATTAGTCCAGGTTATAGTAATGTAATTGATGAGTTATGCATGCGTGCGCAGGTGCCACTATATTCTCCTAGAGATTAGGCTTGAGCAGGGAGTAGTAACTGTCTTGGACTCTAAACGAAAAGATCCCCAGGAGTATGCAGACATGACTGAAATCCTCAAGAAGTAAGCTAAATCGATCATTATCCACTATATCAGCAACTTTGTTCATTTCCTGATATCAAGTAATTGTTTTCTTTGTCCGGCAGGGTTTGGAGAAAATTCACCAGAAAAGTTCCGGGACTGCCGAAGGAGCTGGAATTTAGACACCCGAAAGTAAGTACTATAGTAGCATGTTCCGCGCATCTCCTAGTGATTCAAGCGCTAGTTTCATCAATACCATTTAGCATTCTTGCTTATCAGTTTGATTGACCTCTATTTCTTCTAAAGTGGTTGTGGCAGAAACAAGGGAATGATTTCTGTGGATACTACGTCTGCGAGTCCATCCGCCACACGACCTGTGAGCGGGGCGGGTACTCTGACGAACAATATGAAGTACGTAAATAACAACATTCACAATTTTATTTTATTACCATCATTTGTGTTGAGTTTCATTCATTCATATATATATGTATTGACCCTCTTCTTCAAATTAGATGTTTCGGAAGCGGGATGAACTCCTAGCACCAGTTCGCATGCGAGCAATTCAAGATGAATTGGCGGCATTCTTTCTTGACCACGTGATCACTGAAGACGGAGAATACTATGTGGACCATGAGTCCGTATGATTATATTTGTAAGAGATAATTATTGTATATATGTAGCCGGTAGTGTCGGATAGATATACGAGAACTTGTTGTTCGACCAATCTCTCGGAGGAGAGGTGGTCGATATCACTTCTCTCTGTATGCATATATGTTCATGACGATCTTCTGTTTCCTTCGTTTGGTTACTAGCTAGCTAGCGTGTCTAGTCCTTTCTATACGTATGTATAGTACGTAGTGTCGACCAAGCACGGACATAAGAGAGGACACTTCTCTCTATTAATTATAGCTAGCTAACACAATATATGAAACACCTAAATTAACCCCCAAAACCCCCAACCCCCCCCCCCTTTCAAAAACAAAAACAAAAACCCCAGCCACAGAAATGCTGACGCGTGGAGTGGATGCCTATTGGTCCCGGTTGGTGCCACCAACCGGGACCAAAGGGTCTCCTGCCTGGGCTCCGCGCACAGGCCACGTGGAGGCCGATCTGTCCCGGTTCTGGATTGAACCGGGACTAAAGGGACAGGGCATTTGTACCGACCCTTTAGTCCCGGTTCCAGAACCGAGACAAAAGGTCCTTACGAACCGGGACTACAGGCCCTTTTTCTACCAGTGATATTTCCTCCGATCATAGGATGGAGATCGAGCGTGAGAGACATTATTCTTACTGAAGGACATCGCCACCGCCACACAGCCGCAACCAAGACGTTGAACCTAACAAACTAGAACGGGTCCCTCACACTGGTGGGGGCCTGTGTGAAGGAAATATGCCCTAGAGGCAATAATAAAGTTATTATTTATTTCCTTATATCATGATAAATGTTTATTATTCATGCTAGAATTGTATTAACCGGAAACATAATACATGTGTGAATACATAGACAAACAGAGTGTCACTAGTATGCCTCTACTTGACTAGCTCGTTAATCAAAGATGGTTATGTTTCCTAACCATGAACAAAGAGTTGTTATTTGATTAACGAGGTCACATCATTAGTTGAATGATCTAATTGACATGACCCATTCCATTAGCTTAGCACCCGATCGTTTAGTATGTTGCTATTGCTTTCTTCATGACTTATACATGTTCCTATAACTATGAGATTATGCAACTCCTGTTTACCGGAGGAACACTTTGGGTACTACCAAACGTCACAACGTAACTGGGTGATTATAAAGGAGTACTACAGGTGTCTCCAATGGTAGATGTTGGGTTGGCGTATTTCGAGATTAGGGTTTGTCACTCCGAGTGTCGGAGAGGTATCTCTGGGCCCTCTCGGTAATGCACATCACATAAGCCTTGCAAGCACTGCAACTAATATGTTAGTTGTTAGATGATGTATTACGGAACGAGTAAAGAGACTTGCCAGTAACGAGATTGAACTAGGTATTGGATACCGACGATCGAATCTCGGGCAAGTAACATACCGATGACAAAGGGAACAACGTATGTTGTTATGCGGTCTGACCGATAAAGATCTTCGTAGAATATGTAGGAGCCAATATGGGCATCCAGGTCCCGCTATTGGGTATTGACCGGAGACATGTCTCGGTCATGTCTGCATTGTTCTCGAACCGTAGGGTCCGCACGCTTAACGTTACGATGACAGTAATTATGAGTTTATGCATTTTGATGTACCGAAGTTAGTTCGGAGTCCCGGATGTGATCACGGACATGACGAGGAGTCTCGAAATGGTCGAGACATAAAGATTGATATATTGGAAGCCTATATTTGGACATCGGAATTGTTCCAGGTGAAATCGGCATTTTACCGGAGTACCGGGGGGGTTACCGGAACCCCCCGGGGGGTTATTGGGCCAACATGGGCCTTAAGGGAGAAGAGGAGAGGAGGCAAGAGGTGGCCGCGCGCCCCTCCCCTTCCTAGTCCGAATAGGACAAGGGAAGGGGGCCGGCGCCCCCCCCCCCCCCTTTCCTTCCTCTCTTCCTCCTATTCTCCCCCTTCTCTCCTAGTCCAACTAGGAGTCCTACTCCCGGTGGGAGTAGGACTCCCCTTGGCGCGCCACACCTTGGCCGGCCTCCTCCTCCCCTTGCTCCTTTATATACGGGGGCAGGGGGCACCCCATAGACACACAAGTTGATCCTTGAGATCGTTCCTTAGCCGTGTGCGGTGCCCCCTGCCACCAAATTCCACCTCGATCATACCGTTGTAGTGCTTAGGCGAAGCCCTGCGTCGGTAGTACATCAAGAGCGTCACCACGCCGTCGTGCTGACAGAACTCCTCCCCGAAGCTTTGCTGGATCGGAGCCCGGGGATCGTCATCGAGCTGTACGTGTGCTAAGAACTCGGAGGTGCCGGAGTAACGGTGCTTGGATCGGTCGGATCGGGAAGAAGACGTACAACTACTTCCTCTATGTTGTGTGATCGCTTCCGCAGTCGGTCTGCGTTGGTATGTAGACAACACTCTCCCCCTCGTTGCTATGCATCACCATGATCTTGCGTGTGCGTAGGAATTTTTTTGAAATTACTACGTTCCCCAACAGTGGCATCCGAGCCTAGGTTTTATGGTTTGATGTTATTTGCACGAGTAGAACACAAGTGAGTTGTGGGCGATACAAGTCATACTGCCTACCAGCATGTCATACTTTGGTTCGGCGGTATTGTTGGACGAGACGATCCGGACCAACCTTACGCGTACTCTTACGCGAGACCGGTTCCCTCGACGTGCTTTGCACATAGATGGCTTGCGGAAGACTATCTCTCCAACTTTAGTTGAACCAAGTATGGCTACGCCCGGTCCTTGAGAAGGTTAAAACGGAGTCTATTTTACGAACTATCGTTGTGGTTTTGATGCGTAGGTGAGATGCGTTCTTACTTAAGCCCGTAGCAGCCACGTAAAACTTGCAACAACAAAGTAGAGGACGTCTAACTTGTTTTTGCAGGGCATGTTGTGATGTGATATGGTCAAGGCATGATGCTAAATTTTATTGTATGAGATGATCATGTTTTGTAACCGAGTTATCGGCAACTGGCAGGAGCCATATGGTTGTCGCTTTATTGTATGCAATGCAATCGCGATGTAATGCTTTACTTTATTACTAAGCGGTAGTGATAGTCGTGGAAGCATAAGATTGGCGAGACAACAACGATGCTACGATGGAGATCAAGGTGTCGCGCCGGTGACGATGGTGATCATGACGGTGCTTCGGAGATGGA
Organism: Triticum monococcum; assembly: GCA_034509565.1. Lineage (NCBI taxonomy): Eukaryota > Viridiplantae > Streptophyta > Magnoliopsida > Poales > Poaceae > Triticum > Triticum monococcum. The sequence goes on from CM067841.1 coordinate 588,857,626, forward strand.
GATCACAAGCACAAGATGATGGCCATATCATATCACTTATATTGATTGCATGTGATGTTTATCTTTTATGCATCTTATCTTGCTTTGATTGACGGTAGCATTATAAGATGATCTCTCACTAAATTATCAAGAAGTGTTCTCCCTGAGTATGCACCGTTGCCAAAGTTCGTCGTGCCCAGACACCACGTGATGATCGGGTGTGATAAGCTCTACGTCCAAATACAACGGGTGCAAAACAGTTGCACACGCAGAATACTCAGGTTATACTTGACGAGCCAAGCATATACAGATATGGCCTCGGAACACGGAGACCGAAAGGTCGAGCGTGAATCATATAGTAGATATGATCAACATAACGATGTTCACCATTGAAAACTACTCCATCTCACGTGATGATCGGTTATGGTTTAGTTGATTTGGATCACGTGATCACTTAGAGGATTAGAGGGATGTCTATCTAAGTGGGAGTTCTTAAGTAATTTGATTAACTGAACTTAAACTTATCATGAACTTAGTACCTGATAGTATCTTGCTTGTTTATGTTGATTGTAGATAGATGGCTCGTGTTGTTGTTCCGTTGAATTTTAATGCGTTCCTTGAGAAAGCAAAGTTGAAAGATGATGGTAGCAATTACACGGACTGGGTCCGTAACTTGAGGATTATCCTCATTGCTGCACAGAAGAATTACGTCCTGGAAGCACCGCTGGGTGCCAGGCCTGCTGCTGGAGCAACGCCAGATGTTATGAACGCCTGGCAGAGCAAAGCTGATGACTACTCGATAGTTCAGTGTGCCATGCTTTACGGCTTAGAATCGGGACTTCAACGACGTTTTGAACGTCATGGATCATATGAGATGTTCCAGGAGTTGAAGTTGATATTTCAAGCAAATGCCCGAATTGAGAGATATGAAGTCTCCAATAAATTCTATAGCTGCAAGATGGAGGAGAACAGTTCTGTCAGTGAGCATATACTCAAAATGTCTGGGTATAATAATCACTTGATTCAGATGGGAGTTAATCTTCCAGATGATTGCGTCATTGACAGAATTCTCCAATCACTGCCACCAAGCTACAAGAGCTTCGTGATGAACTATAATATGCAAGGGATGAACAAGACTATTCCCGAGCTCTTCGCAATGCTGAAAGCTGCGGAGGTAGAAATCAAGAAGGAGCATCAAGTGTTGATGGTTAACAAAACCACTAGTTTCAATAAGAAGGGCAAAGGGAAGAAGAAGGGGAACTTCAAGAAGAACAGCAAGCAAGTTGCTGCTCAGGAGAAGAAACCCAAGTCTGGACCTAAGCCTGAAACTGAGTGCTTCTACTGCAAGCAGACTGGTCACTGGAAGCGGAACTGCCCCAAGTATTTGGCGGATAAGAAGGATGGCAAGGTGAACAAAGGTATATGTGATATACATGTTATTGATGTGTACCTTACTAGAGATCGCAGTAGCACCTGGGTATTTGATACTGGTTCTATTGCTAATATTTGCAACTCGAAACAGGGACTACAGAATAAGCGGACGCTAGCAAAGGATGAGGTGACGATGCGCGTGGGAAACGGTTCCAAAGTCGATGTGATCGCGGTCGGCACGCTACCTCTACATCTACCTTCGGGATCAATATTAGACCTAAATAATTGTTATTTGGTGCCAGCGTTGAGCATGAACATTATATCTGGATCTTGTTTAATGCGAGACGGTTATTCATTTAAATCAGAGAATAATGGTTGTTCTATTTATATGAGTAATATCTTTTATGGTCATGCACCTTTGAAGAGTGGTCTATTCTTGTTGAATCTCGATAGTAGTGAAACACATATTCATAATGTAGAAGCCAAAAGATGCAGAGTTGATAATGATAGTGCAACTTATTTGTGGCACTGCCGTTTAGGTCATATCGGTGTAAAGCGCATGAAGAAACTCCATACTGATGGGCTTTTGGAACCACTTGATTATGAATCACTTGGTACTTGCGAACCGTGCCTCATAGGCAAGATGACTAAAACACCGTTCTCCGGTACTATGAGAGAGCAACAGATTTATTGGAGATCATACATACCGATGTATGTGGTCCGATGAATATTGAAGCTCGTGGCGGATATCGTTATTTTCTCACCTTCACAGATGATTTAAGCAGATATGGGTATATCTACTTAATGAAACATAAGTCTAAAACATTTGAAAAGTTCAAGGAATTTCAGAGTGAAGTTGAAAATCATCATAACAAGAAAATAAAGTTTCTATGATCTGATCGTGGAGGAGAATATTTGAGTTACGAGTTTGGTGTACATTTGAAAAATTGTGGAATAGTTTCGCAACTCACGCCACCCGGAACACCACAGCGTAATGGTGTGTCCGAACGTCGTAATCGTACTTTACTAGATATGGTGCGATCTATGATGTCTCTTACTGATTTACCGCTATCGTTTTGGGGTTATGCTTTAGAGACGGACGCATTCACGTTAAATAGGGCACCATCGAAATCCGTTGAGACGACGCCTTATGAACTATGGTTTGGCAAGAAACCAAAGTTGTCGTTTCTTAAGGTTTGGGGCTGCGATGCTTATGTGAAAAAGCTTCAACCTGATAAGCTTGAACCCAAATCGAAGAAATGTGTCTTCATAGGATATCCAAAGGAAACTATTGGATACACCTTCTATCACAGATCCGAAGGCAAGACTTTTGTTGCTAAGTTCGGAAACTTTCTAGAGAAGGAGTTTCTCTCGAAAGAAGTGAGTGGGAGGAAAGTAGAACTTGACGAGGTAACTGTACCTGCTCCCTTATTGAAAAGTAGTACATCACAGAAAACTGTTTCTGCGACACCTATACCAATTAGTGAGGAAGCTAATGATGATGATCATGAAACTTCAGGACAAGATACTACTGAACCACGTAGATCAACCAGAGTAAGATCCGCACCAGAGTGGTACGGTAATCCAATTCTGGAAGTCATGCTACTAGATCATGATGAACCTATGAACTATGAAGAAGCGATGGTGAGCCCAGATTCCGCAAAGTGGCTTGAGGCCATGAAATCTGAGATGGGATCCATGTATGAGAACAAAGTATGGACTTTGGTTGACTTGCCCGATGGTCGGCAAGCAATTGAGAATAAATGGATCTTCAATAAAAAGACTGACGCTGACGGTAATATTACTGTCTATAAAGCTCGACTTGTCGCAAAAGGTTTTCGACAAGTTCAAGGGGTTGACTACGATGAGACCTTCTCACCCGTAGCGATGCTTAAGTCCGTCAGAATCATGTTCGCAATTGCCGCATTTTATAATTATGAAATATGGCAGATGGATGTCAAAACTGCATTCCTGAATGGATTTCTGGAAGAAGAGTTGTATATGATACAACCAGAAGGTTTTGTCGATCCAAAGGGAGCTAACAAAGTATGCAAACTCCAGCGATCCATTTATGGACTGGTGCAAGCATCTCGGAGTTGGAATAAACGCTTTGATAGTGTGATCAAAGCATTTGGCTTTATACAGACTTTTGGAGAAGCCTGTATTTACAAGAAAGTGAGTGGGAGCTCTGTAGCATTTCTGATATTATATGTGGATGACATATTGCTGATTGGAAATGATATAGAATTTCTGGATAGCATAAAGGGATACTTGAATAAAAGTTTTTCGATGAAAGACCTCGGGGAAGCTGCTTACATATTAGGCATAAAGATCTATAGAGATAGATCAAGACGCTTAATTGGACTTTCACAAAGCACATACCTTGACAAGATTTTGAAGAAGTTCAAAATGGATCAAGCAAAGAAAGGATTCTTGCTTGTGTTACAAGGTGTGAAGTTGAGTCAGACTCAATGCCCGACCACTGCAGAAGATAGAGAGAAAATGAAAGATGTTCCCTATGCTTCAGCCATAGGCTCTATCATGTATGCAATGCTGTGTACCAGACCTGATGTGTGCCTTGCTATAAGTTTAGCAGGGAGGTACCAAAGTAATCCAGGAGTGGATCACTAGACAGCGGTCAAGAACATCCTGAAATACCTGAAAAGGACTAAGGATATGTTTCTCGTATATGGAGGTGACAAAGAGCTCACCGTAAGAGGTTACGTTGATGCAAGCTTTGACACTGATCCGGACGATTCTAAATCGCAAACCGGATACGTGTTTACTTTAAACGGTGGAGCTGTCAGTTGGTGCAGTTCTAAACAAAGCGTCGTAGCAGGATCTACATGTGAAGCGGAGTACATAGCTGCTTCGGAAGCAGCGAACGAAGGAGTCTGGATGAAGGAGTTCATATCCGATCTAGGTGTCATACCTAGTGCATCGGGTCCAATGAAAATCTTTTGTGACAATACTGGTGCAATTGCTTTGGCAAAGGAATCCAGATTTCACAAAAGGACCAAACACATCAAGAGACGCTTCAACTCCATCCGGGATCTAGTCCAGGTGGGAGACATAGAGATTTGCAAGATACATACGGATCTGAATGTTGCAGACCCGTTGACTAAGCCTCTTCCACGAACAAAACATGATCAGCACCAAGGCTCCATGGGTGTTAGAATCATTACTGTGTAATCTAGATTATTGACTCTAGTGCAAGTGGGAGACTGAAGGAAATATGCCCTAGAGGCAATAATAAAGTTATTATTTATTTCCTTATATCATGATAAATGTTTATTATTCATGCTAGAATTGTATTAACCGGAAACATAATACATGTGTGAATACATAGACAAACAGAGTGTCACTAGTATGCCTCTACTTGACTAGCTCGTTAATCAAAGATGGTTATGTTTCCTAACCATGAACAAAGAGTTGTTATTTGATTAACGAGGTCACATCATTAGTTGAATGATCTGATTGACATGACCCATTCCATTAGCTTAGCACCCGATCGTTTAGTATGTTGCTATTGCTTTCTTCATGACTTATACATGTTCCTATAACTATGAGATTATGCAACTCCCGTTTACCGGAGGAACACTTTGGGTACTACCAAACGTCACAACGTAACTGGGTGATTATAAAGGAGTACTACAGGTGTCTCCAATGGTAGATGTTGGGTTGGCGTATTTTGAGATTAGGGTTTGTCACTCCGAGTGTCGGAGAGGTATCTCTGGGCCCTCTCGGTAATGCACATCACATAAGCCTTGCAAGCACTGCAACTAATATGTTAGTTGTTAGATGATGTATTACGGAACGAGTAAAGAGACTTGCCAGTAACGAGATTGAACTAGGTATTGGATACCGACGATCGAATCTCGGGCAAGTAACATACTGATGACAAAGGGAACAACGTATGTTGTTATGCGGTCTGACCGATAAAGATCTTCGTAGAATATGTAGGAGCCAATATGGGCATCCAGGTCCCGCTATTGGTTATTGACCGGAGACATGTCTCGGTCATGTCTGCATTGTTCTCGAACCGTAGGGTCCGCACGCTTAACGTTACGATGACAGTAATTATGAGTTTATGCATTTTGATGTATCGAAGTTAGTTCGGAGTCCCGGATGTGATCACGGACATGACGAGGAGTCTCGAAATGGTCAAGACATAAAGATTGATATATTGGAAGCCTATATTTGGACATCGGAATTGTTCCAGGTGAAATCGGCATTTTACCGGAATACCGGGGGGGTTACCGGAACCCCCCGGGGGGTTATTGGGCCAACATGGGCCTTAAGGGAGAAGAGGAGAGGAGGCAAGAGGTGGCCGCGCGCCCCTCCCCTTCCTAGTCCGAATAGGACAAGGGAAGGGGGCCGGCGCCCCCCCCCCCCCCCTTTCCTTCCTCTCTTCCTCCTATTCTCCCCCTTCTCTCCTAGTCCAACTAGGAGTCCTACTCCCGGTGGGAGTAGGACTCCCCTTGGCGCGCCACACCTTGGCCGGCCGCCTCCTCCCCTTGCTCCTTTATATACGGGGGCAGGGGGCACCCCATAGACACACAAGTTGATCCTTGAGATCGTTCCTTAGCCGTGTGCGGTGCCCCCTGCCACCAAATTCCACCTCGATCATACCGTTGTAGTGCTTAGGCGAAGCCCTGCGTCGGTAGTACATCAAGAGCGTCACCACGCCGTCGTGCTGACGGAACTCCTCCCCGAAGCTTTGCTGGATCGGAGCCCGGGGATCGTCATCGAGCTGTACGTGTGCTAAGAACTCGGAGGTGCCGGAGTAACGGTGCTTGGATCGGTCGGATCGGGAAGAAGACGTACGACTACTTCATCTACGTTGTGTGATCGCTTCCGCAGTCGGTCTGCGTTGGTACGTAGACAACACTCTCCCCCTCGTTGCTATGCATCACCATGATCTTGCGTGTGCGTAGGAAATTTTTTGAAATTACTACGTTCCCCAACACTGTGATCCTCCACACCTCCACGGCCCAAATGCCATCGAAGGTGGGGCGGATCATCGGCGGTGCCGGCGGGAGAAGGAAGGAGACTTTTTTTGAAGAACATGAAAGACAGTTGTATCCCCTTCTTAGTCAATGATGCTTTCGGCACAATCTCCTATTTCTGTCCATTTAGTTGGAGATTTAGAAGTAGCATTAAGCGCACATATGGTTCTAAGGGTTTCTTTGGCTCAAAGGAGAAGTAGAGAAAAAAACATAGGAATAGGAAATTTTCCTATGATGACGCTATTGTTTGGTTCAAAGGAATGGGTCTAAGAGAAAATGGAGAAGAATTTCCTTTGATCTTAATTTCAAAGGAAAAAGGTTGGAATAATACAATCCACTGCCCTTTTCGAATTCCCATGGGCAAATAACGAGATTTAAATCCTTAGTGGCACAAAAACATACCGATTATATTTTTTCATGTGATTTGACTTTGATATGACGTGTTTATTGGGATTCCTGTTTTTCTTGCCCCTGTGAACCAAAGCCTATTTCAATCATCTATTTATGTGGTTTTCCAAACATCTATTTATGGGGTTTATGGGGTTTCCAATCATCTATTTCAGGCATGCATTCCTACCATATTCTCACGCCCTCCTATGTTTATGTTTTTAGAATATTGCAAACCAAATGATCCGTAGGGGCTAACATTTTCTTCTTCGTGTTTCTCTGTCCCCCTCTTCCGGTGAGAGTCGCAAATGTTTTCTCCTGCTCTTCTCTCCTCCTTCGATGATACTACCGTCCAGAGTGAGGATGGGAGGGAGCTCAGGTTGCTCTTGTATATAGTACTCCCTCCGTCCCATAATATAAGACGTTTTTTAACATTAGTGTAGTGTTAAAAACCGTCTTACATTATGGGACAGAGGAAATAGATCTCAATAGGTTTGTGGTTGCTGGTGTCTAGCCTCGTGCAACTAGGGAGCTCCTCATCAGAGAAGGCAAGCGGTGGCCGACCTTTTCATCGCAACTAGGGAGCTCCTCACCGGAGAAGGCAAGCGGTGGTCGACCTTTTCATCCTCCTACTGTCTTCCACAATGGAAGTCGATTGTTGGTGGTAGATGTGGCACGAGCTCTGTCAATATGCTTGGTAGTCGTCCAGATCTAGCTAGTCGTTTCTGTCCTTTCTCACTTTGCTACTATGGTGGTAGAAGGTGAGTTCTAGATGAACGAGCTTCGGATTCTCCTGATCTGGAGCTCTGAGGAGAATAAATAGCAAAGAAAAACACACCACAATTGGCGTTAGAGTTAAAAAAAACAATTTTATTTTTGCTGGTAAAACCTACTGGTTTGGGGGTAAATTTAGCAGAAAAAACACTGATTATATACTGCATAGTTTTAAGCCCGTTTTCACTGGTCAGGCCCACACGTCAGGGCTGACCTGGCAAACAAAATGCTGGGCACGTTGACTTCGTTGACCCTCTCTTTTTTCTTCTCTCCCACCTCTCTCTTGGGCATTATGACAAACACCTTGCCTGCATCTCAAGCACGACGGACCAGCTGACCAGCGAGATGAAGAACCATAGTAGATGTTGCATAATTTAATTCTTTTACTAGAGTACCATCTAAAGCTCCATTGACAACCATCGTAGTACTTCCATTCATAATTATGACCTTTATTGTGTTCCTTGGGGGTCGAGACTCTCCCAATTGCCTACACGAGGCTTCCATTATTCAACACAATGTCAGTTCTCAACCAGCTAATTGTGTCCGTGTTGCTTTCTCTCCATCGCCGTCGTGTTCTTCTAGCTAGTTGTCCTAGCCTAGGCATATCATGTAGCCGCAGGAAGTGCCCACTTCTTGGGCAAGGGACCAATGTCATATATGATCTCCCTGTGGCAAGACCAGACGAGTTTGATGGCTTCTGGAGTGCCGATCCCCGCGCCTCTCGGGTCACCGGCAGGACCAAACCTGAATCATGTCGCGAAAAATGTCAGATTATTCATTTTTAACAGCATTCACCGATGATCACTGGTATTGGCAACGGGGCTTGGCTCACCAGTGGTTCTGTGGAGCGCCGGTGGTCCTTGCTCGAATTCCAGCATATGTTGTCCCGTTAACCGATCTACCGAGTACTTCCTGAAAACCCAGATGAGAAGAGTGAATCATTCACCAAGCTGTGGAATGTTCAACTACTGATGTAAAGAGTCATGATGAGGATAATAATGTAAATAACTTCTAAACCCACAACTTTATCAGACTGTCTTGCTGCAAAAAATGGAGACCTCAAGGATAACAAAGCAGCCAAATGGATATAAACTTCAACACTGACACAGATGAACGAACTTGCCTGCAGGAACAATTTGTCGTTTGAAACTACTGCAGCTGTCAGATGCGCATTCATCCTTTCGCAGGCTTCTAATACCAAATCAAGCTGTTCCTCAGAGTATTCTGTAACCACCTGAAATATGCACTCACAATAGGTAAGTATATTACCTAAAGAAACTGTCAAAGAAATACAACTTAAACCAACTTAATGTATTCTAGAATACGTACAAGATAGGCCATGGAAACCTTAGCTACCTTCCAAGTTAGCAAATTTAGTAAGGGTGAGTAGAACTAGTTTTCATTTGTTATATGAATCTGAAATATAGCATGGACCTAAGCATCAAGTGGAGATAAATATTAGTATATTCCATAGCCAAGAAAATTATTCTTCAGCCAGGCCATAATAAGGCCGTAAACATGGGCCCATCTGATACATACGCTTATGGAGGGGGTCAGTAACACTAACATCATAGGAAAATCAGTCAACACCATCAACATGTTGTACAGTAGCATGTGAAAGAAAGCCTCAACGTCTGAATGTATTACCTGGAAAGGACCAAATATCTCCTTTGTCACAAGCTCGAAGTTACCATTTTTAAGGATCTCCACTAGTGGGACAAATACAGCAGTCGGTTTGAAAGCACCATATATTTCTGGGATGGAGTGATTCTCCAAAGGTTCACCACCGAACAGAACCTTTGATCCTGGTATTTTGAGAAGGTTGTTCATGTGCTCTATCATGGTTGCTGTTGTAACCTGCATAAGCAGAAAATAATGATAAAATTAATTCTGTGGTGAAACTTAAAACCACTATGCAAGTGCATGGGTCAGTCAGACCCATCGATGCATCCAAGTCTATTTGCTTGAAAAATAATGCAATGACATGTATACCAGGTGGGCAGCCAATTATGTTGGAAATGAGTCATTGACGAAGTGAGGTGGGTCAATAGAGTGAGCAGTTGCATTCCTACCTGAAACTGCCTATACTGCCCATCTAGTTGTGCAACCACACCAACAGTTCTAAAAAAATGGTCTTAAATGTGGACTACATGTTCTTTCTCTCCTATGCATTGTACTGTGCAAGGACAAGTTCCTTCAGTTTTATTTTATTTTCTTACGTAAATTCAGTTCTCTTCTTTTATACACTACTACTGGATGCTTGGATTGTCACAGCAACCAAAGTATTGGGAAACAATTATTGTTAATTGGTTCTGATTTATTACTCACTTCAGCTTTTTAACAACTAGCTGCTGCCAAATCCTACACCATGAAGAGAAAGTTACAAAAGAACAGAATGTGGTTAAAGATGGTCACTCACAGTAAGGACTGGACCAATCGTCAAATCTTCAAGCTTCCTTCTTTCAGAAAGTCTCTTCATTTTCTCAAGTAGCCCACTAGATGACCAGTTCTGCAATTAGAAGAAAACTATTAAACACGCTATTGTTGTGTCTGTTGACAGAGAAGCGCAATGTTGTAACAAGCTCCCAAAGTTCATAAAGAGTCATTCACTTCTTTTCTCTTTCTCTGGAGCATTTTACTTATTATCTTAAAATAAGAAAAATCACTATGACAAGAGACGGTTGAACTTGAACCAGTGTTCATAAAGATATCAACAACTGGGCGCATAATTCACTAACAAACCCAGGAAGGAAAATTGTGCACTGGTGATATCATTCTTTGGTCTTTACCTTGTGCATGAATAGCATAGACTGAGCAGAGCACTTCTGACCGCTGCAAGCGTAAGCATCCTGGTCGCAAACCCATGAAATATAATCAACCTGTTTGGGCATCATATCATAAAAGTAAGTCAAATCATCTTCGGCTTGGTAAATGCATGACACTGAACTATGAATATACAATGTTATTATGAATATATTGACGTTAAGGATAAAACAGAAGTGACTTCAGACCTCTTGAACATCTGGACCAAGAATTTTCCAATCAAAACCAGCATCTTCTAACTTGATTCGGCCTTGCAAATCTGCAGCCAATTTCTCTGCCACACGTGAGCTCCCAGTGAAGAGGGTCATTTTTGGATTTGCCTACAAAAGATCATGTGAAGAATAAATCCAACCATGAAATATGTGCTGCATATAAGACAGTAGTGCTAGCCCACTTGGTCGATAGCTAGTTCTAGCTCAGAATAAAAAAGCTAGTGGACGCATATTGTTATTTTTTGAATTCCAAACAATCTCTGTTGTTGAACCCTTGAACATGTTGTACCACATTCAGTAAACTAAAAGAATGGCGGAACCACACACTTCTGCTTATCACTAACATGATGAAAAGGATTCTACATGTATATGTCCAAACATGGAATTGGCTTGTCACAGATTGATTAACTAGTTATATCATCTTACTACAGCACCTATTCCTTTCCAAAGCTACAGGAAACGTTCTCCCAAAGTCATAAAATAGAAGTCAAACCTCCAACAGCAGCTTGTTCATTGTGATACCATCAGAATTTATGAAGTCCACGTCCTCTGCAGGCAACCCACACTCATGAAGCAACCTGATCATTTGTTCCATCACAATGCTAACTTTGCTGTCAACTTTGAGGACTGGTTTATTTCCCATATAAAGTGCACCCATCAGTTGCAGTAAGGGAATCTCCAATGGGAAATTGAATGGTGTGATTATTGCAACCTGCTCAAAGTTAAAATTATATTAGACCTAACATGTCACAGGTAATGAAAATAACTCATGGTGCATCAAAAGATTAACATTCAGTTACTGGAATAACCATTTGAAGCAACTAAAAAGAAATTAAACCATCAAAGTGTACTTCAGTTCACTCTCAAAAGAATGTAAGACATGCTAAAGAGTTCATAAAAAAATCAAAGTTTATCAAGCCAAATGTTTTTACATCCACATGAAAGTTTCTTTGTAGTTCCAATGGGTCTAACTCTACTATTACCAAATAATTAGATTAAGGATGGAACCTGATCTTTGTCTAACAGCTTCACCATGGCAGTGCATTCAACAAATAATATGTTAAGGAAGAGAAAAAACACTAGCAGGCCATGTTAAGCAATTATTTTGCCTAGTGTATCAGATACAACTCACTTTTGCACACAATTGAATTCATGCGCCCAATAGCTTAGAAATCGAGTACCAGGAATCCAATTAGACCGTACCAATTCTTTAGAAGTGCTGATATGCAGTGGAAGGACCAAAAGGAGCAAGAAATCTCAAATACAGCATTTTGTCTACCAAAGAAGTTTTGAGTACTTACTGGGCCAAATGGCCAACGATAGCCATTACTCATTTGTCCAACATGATTTCCAGGTACAGCAAATGACCGAGCCAGAAAGCGCACCTGTTATATCAGCCAGAGAGAATATTAAAGTAGAAAGTATTATTATTGGGTGTTCATTTCAATCTGCAGACCGGGGCATAATGACAGCTCGTCGCTAAACATGCACGCATTCATATAAAACTGTACCATCACTTGTGAACAACTGAACAGGGAAATGAAGAAAATGATCTGCACGTACCTGATCTCCACAGAAGTTCTCCAAGAATTTTTGAGAAACTTGAACTTCCAAAAGAGCTTGTTGATAGCTCTTCGGAGAAACCCTTTGAACAAGCTTAGCAAAGAAATCTAAGACCTGTCAATCACCGGTGACAATAATGAGTGGGGAATTAGATGAGAAAAAAAGGTACTATCGCTCTTCTCTCCTCTATGAAGGGGTCGCAAAGTCCGGAGGGGATGCCCCTATTTGCATTAATAAATGTGAATCACATGGCAAATTGGCCCATGCACGTGTAGAGTCGTTTAAAAGAAGATCTGAGTAGAAGAAAGTCACATCATCTTTGTTTCAAGATGGCATACCTCAGGTTGACCAAGCATGTGTGCAGCTTTTGTAGATATATCTCCATACATGAGATACCTGCATATTGGAGGTTCCAAAATTCAGCAAGGTACAAATGCTGATAGTACCAGACACTACTATTATCAGCACAATTTTATACAGGGCATATGGGTTTGTACATATACCATGTTTGCTGACTACACTTTCAAGTCACAAAAACATGCTACTGCTGGAAGCATGGTTGAACCTTTTGATATCTGGTCATTTGTATTTTACAAAATATTTAGATATGTGACATGAAAAATAATGTGTATAACTTTTGTAATTCATACTTTCAAATAGTTGCTAAAAGCATTTACGGTAAAAATAATGGCAAAATGCATCATAGAGACAGAGAAGTGAAGAGAATAAAGTAGCTACGGAATACTGGCAATAATGTTGTCAGAATACTTTTTAGGAGGTACTGTCTGGCGACGAATGAGCATAAATTATAATACCATAATTAACGTGTGTGCATAGGTTTGTAGGGTAAAAACTTCAGTGACCAAGTACTAAATGGTGACAAAAACCTTTGTAAATTGTGATTTCATTTATAGATTAAAAGGTTGATAATCAGATTAGCAGACCAGTCAAATAAAATTTCTCCAACAGGAAACAAACTAGTTATGTTAATTTTGAAACATGGGGTCACGAACATCAGGCAGCCGAAAAACAGTATTGCTATGAAATACGCTAACCGACTTAAATCCATGGTACAGGAAAACAACACATACCTCTCCGGAGCTCTAAGTGGGTTGTGAAGTCCATGCTTTGGGCATTTAGATAAACTCTCCACAAATGGCTGCACCACAAAAATATTGCATATTGTTTGAGAACACGCTTCGGAGCTAATAGACACACGACAATACCAGTAAAGTTTAAACAAGGAAAAGTCAGTCTTTGTATTTTAAGCTGATAAAAGTTGACAAAAGTTGACAGATATGACTAAATTACACTCGTAGCGCTGTAACATGGAAATCAAAAGAGAAGCACCCCAAAGCATCAATACCTTTATTTCAGATCCCTGAACCTCACCAACTTTGATAAACTTTTCGCCATTTAAAGGATCGACTATCCAGTTCCAGTTAGCAGACTTTATCCATTTTCCCTGCACTGAACTTAACTTCGTCAATGGATGTGGCGAAATAGCACATATTTCACTTCGGTGGGGAACATGATGGTCATGAATGAAACTACAAAGAAGCCGAATGAATGATTCCATGTTCTGGCCATTCAATTTCAGGTTCCGTACTTTTAAACATACTTGCTCAACAGTAGTACAGTACTGAATGCTCAACAGTAGAACAGTACAGAACTAGGTGTGAGCAAGTAATCATAAAACGAGCCTAAGAAACAAAGCACCACAGTGACCAAATACATCTTGCCCATTTGGCCCAGTAGGAACTTCACAGGAATGAAGTCTGATACCGATGGCACAAATCGGAAGCGATGGAAAGCTCCTTCTCGAGTAAAATTATTTCTACCCACCTTCACCATGAAAATAACCCTATTCATATGCATCGCTCTTAAACATCACAAGCAGCAATCAGTAACCCCTTAGACAGAGACGGCTCTGAAGCGTGTCCATGACAAAGCTAGCAGGCAGGCAGGACCAATTTAAAGCAGCCCATACAAGCAGATCCCCCAAATGCCGGCCATCTCACCAAAATTCTGCACTTCCGCCGGGCTTGAACCGGAGATCTCCTCGGGGGACACCGTCGCAAATGCCGGCGTGTGCAGCCACCTGCGCATCGCGCAAAACTGTCAGTAACGGCCCAAAACACAAACCAAATGGTCCGCGGTCAGTGCAGAATCGAGCAGTAGCAAATCAATCGCAGCCCCCCTCACAGCCCTGAAAGCTACCAGCCCAGATCGCGCCTGAAATCGCGGTCACAGAGCATGCGATTCGAGCTCCCGTGTTAATAAATCGGCGTCAAATTTCCACGGACTGTTTCCCCCGCGCACGCCACCGGTGATGATAAGCTTTGGACGGAGCCGGATCGCGACAAAAAGAAATAAGGAGCAGGGGTGAGAGGCGGAGGCGGGGCACCTGGAAGCGAACGCGGCGGGGGATCGTCGGAGGGCCGCGGTGGCGGCGGCGAGGTGCCGCCGGGAAACGAGGCGGCTCATCGTCGGCTGGCTACTCGCGCTCGATCTCACCTGGGAGCACGGGACGCGGCGGCAGTGTGGTGTGGTTCGACTTGGATGGAGTGACGTCGTCGGCTCGCTCACTACAGTCTGTGCCCCTGTGGTCGATTTTATAAGGGAAAATTAAGTGTACTGTACTTCCGTATGATTGTGGGGAGCCGTTTTAAATATGGTTTATGAGATTCCAAGCTGCAAAAATGCCGCAAAATTATCCGATATTTCAAATGGAGCTTGAGCTTCAAAATTTTGTACAAATCAAAAGAACCTGGGTTTTTTTCACACAGTTACTCCCTCCGTCCCATAATATAAAAGCGTTTTTGCACTACACTGGAAGTAGAACATGTGAATACGTTTGTTGTCCGGCGGTAAAATTCAAACTGTTTTTTAGTTCTTAGATGTTCTATTTAATCTTACTACTCATGTATGTGCACATGAACTTGGGACGCAAAACGCCTTTTCATTGAAATAGTCTACATTCATCAAGGGTAACTCTTGACTGTCGAAAATGTTGCCCCAATATTATTTTTCACAGGTTCACCCTACTTTGTCCGCGCCCTATGTGTTTTTCACAGACTTGTGCTTCTTTATTCTTCAAGTAATGGAACTTGGCACCATGTTATGGTATGGAAAAGCAATAGCTTACCATACCATAAGTTCCACCAAACATGTCTCTCAGCACTACAATCAAATCGTACAAATATTTATGGTGTTGTCGTAACAACAAATAGTCAACCCTTGCCCAAAAAGACATCTACTCGACATGAACTTTGATTTGTCGCGCCAACGAATTGCTATGTTGTTGTTCGTGATGGTGAACCCAAAACACTGCCAAAATAAAAAACAGCTCTGCATATGTGTGGTAAGGGGAAAATGCAAGTAGAATGACAACTCTAAGGAAGAGAGAGAGAGAGAGAGAGAGCTTGTTTTAACCGCGGAGATTAGAAATTTAGAAGAAATGTTACAACGCTTCTTGTCGGTTAGATCATCATTGAAACCTTGATTTCCAATGTCTTTTTATACATTTACATGCAACTTGTCTGCATTATGAAAGAAAACTAACACTCACCGTCCTCCCAGTTTTTGGGTTGTTTTTTTTTTGCGGGGGGGGGGGGGGGGGGGGGGGGGTTGGGTTTGTTGCATATTCAGAGTTGGTGAATTCGTACGAAGTCTTTTCTTTTTTGCGAGGGAAAATTCGTAGGTACTCGTTGGCACGGGAAAATTAAGAGGACATTTGAAGGGCAAGATGGTCATCACAACCTGGACAAACGCATTGGACGCATCGACTGTTCCTTGGCCCCCGTCGGTACGATCTGCGAAGGAGCGAGCCACACCAGCGTGGTGGTGACACGCTCGGGAGCGGATCACGGAAGCCGCAGCTTTCCACGCGCTGCCGACAGGCCAGGACACCTCATCGGCCGCGGGTGCAGGGATAGCACGAGCCTGACTCAGCTCCTCGTGGCGATAAGCCGATAATAACGTAAAAAAAAGCTGCCGCGATCCACGGTCGGTCGAGGTTTTTTCTTTTTCTTTTTGGAGGCTACGGTCGGTCGAGGTGACCGCACGCACCAGACGCAGGGGTCGCGCCTGGGCCGGGCTCCATCACGGCCCAGGCCCGCTAAGCCTCGGACGTCGTCTGTGTCGTGGCCCGCGGGCCGGATTCTCTGGACCCATTTGTTTTCTCAGGTCACTGCCCCCCACTTGCCAGTACTCTGACGGGCGGTCAGAGTCTGACCGGATGGATCGCCCTCCGAAGTGTCTCAACTCTCGCAGCGCCTTTTCCCTCGCTCCCCGTGCACCGCCCCGTGACACAACTGCACTGGTGGTGGAGTAGATAGGGGCGGGAGGAGGAGGAGCTGACAGGAGGAGAGCGAGAGACAGACCGATCGATCGCCCACCGGCCCCGCCCGCCGCGCGCATCCGTCCGTCCGCCGCTGCCCGGCCCGGCCATGGCGATGGCGCCGAGGAGGCGGACGCTGCTCAAGGTCATCGTCCTCGGCGACAGCGGGTCAGCCAGCCACATCTTTTCCCCTCGCCGGCCATTCTTCTGGCCTTGGTTTGGGCGTGCTTTTTTTAACTTTGTTTGACTTGGGATCATTTGGCTTTGCGTGCAGGGTCGGCAAGACGTCGCTGATGAACCAGTATCCTTCCCGCGGCATCATCCATCGATGCTGCTTCACTTGTTGAAATCTTTTCTAGACGCACCTTTGCTCGGGGGTGCTTCGCTTCCGAGCTGCTTGCTTGCTCTGATCTAGGACTAGCCCGGCCGGTTTGACTTTTACCAATCTCATTGGCTCTGCTAGCTTCGGTTTCACTTCTACTCTAGTCAATGCTCGATACCCGTGCGTCGATTCGCTAGGCGATCATGCTTCGTTAACTTTATAGCATATAAAAAAATGATGGGCACGTCTGTCTTTCGTGGCGGCGACATCGGGTTTTGCCAGTGGGGATTTAGTATAGGTGCTGCCCGCAAGGTGTTCGATCAAATGCGAGGTGTGCTTTGCTTGCGTTTCCCTTGACATGGACCGTCAGGTATGTGAACAAGAAGTTCAGCCAGCAGTACAAGGCGACGATCGGCGCCGACTTCCTCACCAAGGAGGTCCTCATCGAGGACAGGCTCGTCACCTTGCAGGTTCGTCAGCCTCCTCCATTCATCTGGATTTTGGAAGACTAAACATGCCGTATGCAGTGCTTAGCATCATCGATCATTATGCGCTGCCCTGTCTTGCTGTAGATTTGGGATACAGCAGGGCAGGAGAGGTTCCAGAGCCTCGGCGTGGCCTTCTACAGGGGGGCCGACTGCTGCGTGCTCGTCTACGACGTCAACGCCAAAAGAACATTCAACACGCTTGGCACCTGGCATGACGAGTTCATCAACCAGGTAACTTTCTCGTCTTTAGCCGGTTCTGACAAGGAGAAACACATGTTGGAACAATCAGTTAGTCACAATGCGCATGTTCACAATAGTCTCCTCTGCTTTCAAATCCTCGGTATAAATCAAAATAAGAACAGTGCTTGTTTAGTCCTTTGGATCGTTCATCATGCACAGTATACTGCTATAGTACAATGTTAGCTGTCTATGGCATCGAAAGATTGTGATCATGCCCAGTATACTGCAATAGTACAATGTTAGCTGTCTATGGCATCGACAGATTGTAATCGCCCGAAGCATTTTTTGCCATTTTCACTTTCAGGCTGGGCCATCAGACCCCAAGCAATTCCCCTTCATTTTGGTCGGGAACAAGGTCGATCTGGACGCTGGAAGCAGACGAGTGGTCAGTTATTTACCTGAATTACGATTTCAGTTTCTTCACTGTCGTGCTCTGCATTTTCTATTTCTTTACTGTCATGCTCGGCACAGGTTCCTGAGAAGAAAGCAAAGGACTGGTGCGTCTCCAAGGGCGACATTCCGTATTTCGAAACCTCGGCCAAGGACGACTACAATGTCGACCCCGCTTTCCTGTGCATCGCCAAGCTCGCGTTGGAGCATGAGCACGATCAAGACATGTAAGTAAACTCAACCCATGACCGATCTTAATAAGTTTGCCAGATGCAGTGAGTTTGTCAGGTTATCTCAAGGCCTACAGGCTAGAGCTTAGAGGGCATGCATGGCCTGGAAGCCTGGACTACCGTTACTTAATTCACTAGTGTCTTAACCATGTTTACTTTTCTGTCCCCAGCTACTTCAATTCAGTTGCAGAACAAGGCCCTAAAACCGAAGGACAGACGAGCGGATGCGCGTGCTAGGCTAGCATCTTGGCATTACTGTCCAGTATAAGGCTACAATTCTGCTGCATTTATCGCACTGTATCCATTCTTGAATGTAATGTATGTACCATACGATAGTTAGTGACTGATCAACAGTTGCAAGCTGTGCTCCCTTAGCTGGGCAATAAGATGTAAACAGTTCCAACCAAGGAATTATTGTCGAACTGATTCTTCGTCGGTTGTAACATGTTGCACTTCAACTGCTTGGAATGATTGTAAACAGACTATACTCACTCTAGTTGAAGGGATATAAATAAACTGAATTCCCCTTCTCAGTGGTACAGGAAGGGGGAGTCGGAATATATAGATTGGTAAATACAGTAATAACTACTCCCTCCGTTCCGAATTACTTGTCGCATGTATGGATGTATCTAGATGTATTGTAGTTCTAGATACATCCATTCCTGTAACGAGTAATTTGGAACGGAGGGAGTAGTACACCAGAGTTTCGACCAGCAGAATAGACATATAGGAGACTAACAAAACATAAAATTGCTCTCACTCAATGAACCCGCCAAATCGATAATTAGGCGACTTAGAACCTTTAGGAAGGGCATACCTTCTCGTTAAATAGCATTCCAGCGACGCATCAAAGATGGCAGTCCAGTCGACCTTCACCTTCAGTTTGGGGGAACCGTGTTCCCACCCAGTCTCAGTCTCAGGTGTAGGGTATTCGAGAGCGACAATATTCTTAGGGTCCTCCTCCGCTATCTTCTTCATTGCCTTCCTCTTCCCCTTCCCCTTCGCTTTCCTCTCCCTCTTTGTCAGGATCAGTTTCGTCATCATCCTCATCCTCTAGCTCAAGGCTAGTCATATCCTCATCCTCAATCTCATAACCCGCGTCAAGAAAACAAACATAGAGCATCATTTGTTCGCCTTCTGCAAATCCGGTGTCTTGAGTAGCCCCCTAGACAGTTACTAGATTACGACACAAGAGAGTCATCTTCCCTCACCAAGTCCCCACTAGGCACCCTAAAAAAAGACCCCACTAGGCACGCTGCTATCATATACAACCATATGATGTCTATAATTTCTAGTAGTCCCAACAGTTAATTTATCGTTGAAGTGGACAATAGGGTCATGGGACCCTTCTTTCACAATGCTGACTTGGTGGCTAGCCGCCACCGGTCCTGTCACTTGTTGCAGTACCAATTTCACCGTGCTATGAAAACTAAGTAGTTGGTCGATGACGCGCTTGTGATGGTACGTTGTTACGCCTTTGCTAAACTGTATTTCGGCGTCCTGCTCCCCCTTGTCCTTGATCTTTAAATCGAACTCAAACCACATGAAGGCACCAGAAACCAATGGCCGGTATGGACCTGATAGAGCTAACATATCCTTCTGTGCAAAGGGTTTTAGAGAAGGGCGACGCTACGCGTCCGCCGGCAGATAAAAGAAAAACATCATCCACCTCCGTGGCCATCCGATTAACGCAAAAATAGCCATCGGTTCCCCCCAAACATGCGTCTTGTGAATTGCAACAAGCTGGTTGTTGCGATGTTAAAAAAAACGTCTTTGTTGCAAAATAACCCAAGCGTGTTTTTAGTGTGACACGTGATTTTCTTCAAGCGTTATTTGTGCAACAAAGTTCATGTTGCAGAAAAATATTTGCAACAGAGGTTTTGTTACATAATATTTTTTTTCTGTCTTTCACCTTTCTGCAATATAGATGATGTTGTGGAAAGATTTTTGCAACAAGGATGATGTTGCAAAAAAATTCTAATGGAAAAATGATCAATTTATGTACCCGCAGGCTACTTGTTGGTGTTTCGTATGTTTGTAACATAGCATGTGTTACGAACTTGTGTGTGCAACACGCCCAATGTTGCAAAACTTGTTGGGCCGTCTTGCGTCTACGTGCTTTATGATTAAAATTAAACCGGACGGTCACAGAGGTGGTGGGTAAGCGCTACTCATCCGTCGGTTGAAAGGTAACGTTTCCCTTTAGAGAAACAGTTAGAATCAAAACATGACTCCAGGTTGGACCATAGTTTTGAATTTTTATTTTAGAAATATTCCAGCCATAGCCAAAAATCACCAAATTTCACTGCTTTTTGTTTTCATTTCGACCAAAGGATTCAAGTTAAGTTCAACTTAGATTCAATCATTTTTTAAATAAAAATTATTTGAATTTGTCTGTATACCGAAACATTTTCATCGAAGGCAGTTATTTCTGTACCTAATAATAAAGGGAGACGCGTTTCTCCGATTTTCTTGGTCCATCCTCCACCAAAAAGAAAAAAAATCCTATCCGAGTTGGTACTAAATTTTTGTGTGTCCATCTACTAGAAAAAAAAAACGATTTGTCCAAAGTTATGTTCGTGAGCTGCGTACGCTCTGGCCCAACAAAAGCAGCCCATTTATTTCCTACGAAGGCAGCTGGGAAAACCCTATTTGCCACACGTAGTGAGAAATACTCGGAGTTTCGCATGAGGGGCCCAAGACTGGCCCGGCCCATTTACCTTTTTTGTTTGCCTGGTTTCTATTTTTCTTTTTTAGTTCCTTTTTCTTTTTGTCTTCCAAGTTTATTTTATTTTCCTTTTTTTAAAATTGAATATGTCCAATAAATTCTTAGAATTTATTTTTTTATTTTTTCAGAAAATGTTCGGAATTCAAAAAACTTGTTCCGTTTGAAAAATGTTTGTCACTTTAATTTTTTTCCCATTCCAAAGATTGTTCAAATTAAGAAATGTTCCTACTTAAAAAAATATTTGTGTTTTCCACTATTGTTTGAGATTTTTTTGAAAAAAAATTGCATTTCAAAACATGTTCCAAATTCAAAAATATATATTCTTGTTTTAGTGATATGTTTACAAATTGAAAATAACATTCGATTTTAAAAAACACAATGTCTAAAAAAATCTAAATGTTCAAAACATGTTCCTCTTTTAAAAGAAATTGTTCATAAATTCAAAAAATGGTCGTGTTTTTATATAAAAAATATGTTTTCAAAAAATCTTTGTGAATTCTAGAAATGTTCTGTTTTGAATTTTTTTCATGTTTTTCAATAATATACAGAATTTTGAGAAAACTATTCGCATCTTTTAAAAATGTTCAAGACGTCAAAAAATGTTTATCTTTCCAAGAATATTTGGCAATTCATAATTATTAGATATTTTTAAAAAGTTCAAAAGAATCAATCAAAAAATGTTTCAAACCTGTCGCCACAGTATGTTCTTAAATATCCATGTTGGCCATGGGTTAGCAGGACGCATTTGTTCGAGTGGCTAACATCACGTGGTTGGGTCTTTGAGGTTGTGAGTTTGATTCTTCAACGTTTCTTTTTTTAGTTTTTCTCATGCCTTACAAATACAGGTCATTTCGGTGCCTGTCAGTGGGCTGGACCAGACGCGAACTTTGTGTGTTCCACACGCTATTTTATGCAACTAGCGTTATATAGTAGTTTCCACGCAGCTGGCCCAAGAAAAAGCAAAAATAGTTGCTCGGTCCCGAGGCTGTTTATTGGGTCTTTGTCGCACTCCACTACTGGGGCTGCACCACATCCAGCCCATCGATCCTCGTCAAGGGAGGCAAAAATATTTTACGGCTATAAGAAACCGAACTTGCGATGTCGCATTCTGTTCCTCAGGCGGATGCCAACAGAACTAGGTCGGGCTTTTACATATAAAAAAGGATGGTCCGTCTATTTAAATATATATAGATTTTGTTCCGTCCATTCAGCACGTGGTTCCTGATTTTTTTTTGTTTGTCCTCGGGTGGGCCGAACTGGACCTATCATGCATTTTTTAACCCTAGTCTAGATTCATCACGGCCCCAGTATATCAGCGATTGCCAGAGATTTCTTCATCAGAAAGCGATGAAATTTTACGTGGTCGTCGTTGTAGACTTAATTGCACACACTTGCACTGAAGCAATCGTCAGAGCGACGTTCAAGGAGGCAGGGATGGCGAAAACGTTCAAAAAATTCTACACAGACGCGTGAGGATAATGTTGACGTTGAGCCCCCCGAGCTCCATTGACTATTTTTTCCATGATCTTGGTTGAGATTGTAGTTGATGTTGATGAAGACACCCGTTCGCCATTGACGATCCGACATGGAGCGTAGTCCTTGGAGTAGCCGAGATGACCAGTTGAGCCAACGATGAAGATACCGACATTGATAATCAAGTTCCTTTCCGGCTCGTAGATTGCATCAAAGCCGATCTGGATACCCAACAAGCGCGTCTTGGATTGATCTGGCCCGTGCACTCAGTCTAACTGAAAATGCAGCTGCACTTTCTAGCATTTGGGCTTTCTCTTTGATTTATCACCGATGGCACAACCGGCAGCATCGGGCTCACTCCTCCCCTTTGACTAGCAAAAGGCACACCCACTAGAATAGAATGGACACCATGCAACGGCGTAGCTACGTGAACCACATTGGAGCCCAAGAACAAGGGATATAGTCTACGTTGGCAAATGACATTGGACGAACCTCGCAAAAAAAATTGACATTGGACGAATACATGCTGCACTTTTTGCATGATTGTAATAAATCTTATACTTTTGGTGGCGTCACCTAAAATAATAAGTGAACGCAAAATAAACAAAAATAAAAAATAAAAACTTTTCTAAGTGAGTGGCAATGGTATTACCCTTAAAGAAGAATAAACATCAGAAAATCAAATCAAATAATACAAAAATTGCACACAATTTACACAAAAGTTGCTTATTTTATTATATGCAAGATAAGCAGATAATAGTGTTTTTTCGCTAAAAGATGTTTTGTAAGAAAGAATGAGTTAGTAACAATGATATTACCCATAAAAAAGAAAGAAATAAAATAAAAAATAGAATGAATTAGTGGCATTATTATTAACCTTAAAGAGGGAATTAAAACTTGCACACAAAATATCATTTAAATAACACGGTCTATAGTATCCATTTTCCTTATAAAAAGCTGAGTTGGTGATGATGATGTGCCTGCCATCCTTCATTTACAAATGTTCGATTTACATCCAACGCATCTGAAACAAACTATGTAAGTTTTGCAAAAAGACCCCGCACTCCACTCTTTGTTTGTAGATAACCCCTGCCTCTCAGCTCATCTAGCCATTTTAAGAAAAAATAAGAAGGATCTAGAGAGGTCGCTGCTCTTGGCGTTGTCTGCCCCCAACGCCTCTCATGCCTTCTCTTAGGCTGCATTGCCAACCACCATCACGACCCCCTCCTCCTCGCCATCTCCTTTGTCCCCTTCCAAGTCATCCTAAGTTACATTCATGGTGGTCTAGAAAAAAAATCAATACTTAAAAAATATTTTTTAAAGATCATTTTTGTAAAGCACAATAAGTGTCTTCATGAAGTTTTGGATGCAGAACGCTTTTGTTTGCAAAAGATAATTTTTATCTATTTCCCCTACATTTACTATTCACCCGGATACTTGTGAGCTCTAGAGAAGAGTGAATATCCGAAGAAACCTATCAATATTTGTAAACATGAGATGACCTGGATCAATGCATTTCGGTGTTACATGTAACGCACAGGCATCTTACTAGTAAACATATAATAGTGTAATTTCGCAATCTAGTATAATTTACAGACATATAGTATAATACTTGTGTGTATACTTACAGACACCAAAATAGAAAACAAGGTTTTCTGAGAAAGAATGAATTAGTGGCATTGGTATTGCCCTTAAGGGAAAACTAAAAAAACGTACACACAATTTGCACAGAAATTGCACCTTTTATAGATATGCAAGAATAAACATAAAATAATGCAATTTTCATGCTCCATTATAATTTACACGCATATTATATTGTACTTGTATGTATTTTTTTTCAGGAAGCTTGTGTGTATATTTACACACACACACACACACACACACACACAGACAATGATGTTCTTTAATAAGGACAAAGTAGTGGCATTGATGTTACCCTTAGATAAGTAATAAAAAGAAGAAGAAAAGAAAGAAAACTTGCACACAACTGAACATAAGTTGCAATTTTTATAATATACGCAAGAATAAACATATAATACTGAAATCTTCGCACTCTAATACAATTTACAGACATACAAATGACTAAAAATACGCAGAAAAATATATATATATTTTAGATCTCCAGAGAATAGAGACAACAACAGCCAACGGCTGGCTAGTGGGCTTCAAGCCAAATAACTAAAATGATTGACTCCAAAACAGGAGCAAGTCGAAAATTCAGCCCAACCCATAAAACGGCACATGAAAAGGACATCACTATTCTTAGAACACAACGAATGGACGGACAAAGATTTGACTGATCCAAATTTAAAAAACAGGCAACTTGCATATAGCTAAAGTGCTAAACAAACTCATTCCATATACGGGTTCAAAAATTCGCCCGATTAATAGTTAACTTGTCAATTAATTCTTACTCGTAGGGTCATCGAGTAGTCGATAAACCGATAAATTGTTCGATTAAATGATTAAATGGCCGAGTAATTTGCCGATTAGCCTATTAATCTCATACTCGCTAGGCAACCGAGCAGCTAACCGTTAACGATTTCGTCAACAAAAACAGTGGGACGGTGGAGTTATGTTTCAGCCGATCGATCCCATCCACCGACTAGCAAGAGTGCAAGACCCCCAAGTTCTGCACGCACAGGTCCACCGACTCAAAGATCACCCACCCCCACCCAACGTGGAAGTGCTTGTCAAACGCCGCCGTCAATGGTGCACGCCGCCCAGAGCTCTCCAAGCTGGGCTGCTGGGAAAGCACGAGGCAGTACAGGAGCTTTGCCCACGACGCTGCGACAATTAATCCTACTTTGTTCGCGAGACGCTGCTGTCAGCACCCAGCAAAAGAAGAAAAAAAGATCCGCCTGCATGCGCTGCCGTTGCCGTTGCACCGGCCGTCGTCGTTTCATCCGAACTGAAAAAGGTGGATCTAACTAGCTAGCCTGGCCTTCCTGGGCCGTGCTG
Source organism: Triticum monococcum (assembly GCA_034509565.1). Lineage (NCBI taxonomy): Eukaryota > Viridiplantae > Streptophyta > Magnoliopsida > Poales > Poaceae > Triticum > Triticum monococcum. Next base: position 588,882,918 of record CM067841.1, read on the forward strand.
ACCTGCTTCCTGGACCCTGCCGCGTCGCCGGCCAGAAGCTTCGGAAGAAAAATCTAGGCACGAGCCCGGCCGGTGGCGCCGGAGGTCAAACCATCGGACCGTGACCATGCATGCAATCATGCATCAGAGTCAGCGAGCTTTCTTCACGATTCGATCGGCTTACTGGATTGAAAGGCTAGCTAGTGGGCATGTGCTACTTCATCCGTCCGGAAATATTTATCGTCAAAATAGGTAAAAGGATAGATATCTAAATGTATTTTAGTTTTAAATACATTTCTTTTATCCATTTTAAATACCTACCACACACAAAAAAAGTGGGCATGTGCTGCAACGTGTACAGGCGACCGGTATCCATCCGGTCCGGTCGTGCGACCGTGCTGCATGGTGATGGTAGCACGCCATTGCCGGGCCGTCGGGTGTGTGTAATTCGATCTGTTCACAGTTTAGACGAACCTAGGTATACTATGGGGCTGCACTGGTTTGAACAGATCCACTCGCCCATTCGTTGGAGCCACTCCAGCTAGCATGAGGTCGTGTGAGAGCCGGGATCGATGAACACAAAGCATGCATGCAGGAATTGTTGGCGGTACATGGTGCCGCTTTCGTTATCATGCAGGAATGAATAATTCAGGATAGCCATGTTCTTACTCTTTCCATTTCTTTCTGGTCCACATATATGATTTGGTCAAAGCTAAACTTTGTTAAGTTTGACTAATTTTATAGAAAGAGATATCGACATTCATAGTATAGAAGTTATATGTTGTGAAAATTAGTTTCATCATACATCTAATAATATTGATTCCATAGCGTGAATGTTGATATTTTTTTCTACAAAGCTAATCAAATTTGCAAAATTTGACTTCGATCAAATCTTATATGCAAACTAAAAAGAAACGAAGGGAGTACAGAATAAATTTGCCACCACCCGCAGGATCTTGCTACTGAGTTAAAAGACCGAGCTTCCAGGCGCCTTCTCAATGATTCTTCACGTGCGCGATTGATCGGTTGTGCGCCGGACAAGACACTCCTCCTGATGGCGACGGAGACGAAAATAACAGCCGAATCGTAGTTAGTTCTCTAATCGACCCGGTCATCTTATTTTAAGGAGCCGGTGAGCCTTTTGTAAACAACGTTCGGGTGGATAATTGCAAGTTGATTGATTGGGCGCTTGAACACTTGCGCTAATTTGCTATACTATTTTTGCGAGCTTTGATCACTGGTTGCAGTTCCAGATGATGTGGTGGCGCGAGTGCGTCGTGCCTTGTTTATGACGGATTGGGACACGTATAGCCACGGTCGAAACCAAAGGCTAGGCTTCTTAGATGTGGTAACATGGACGGTAATTTCTCTGTTAATTATCCCGTCACCATCAAGCAGGTGGGTGGAGTAATGTTGTTCATTCAGTGCGGTAATAAGTCATAATCGGCATAAACAGGCAGCGATCTTCTGCTACTCCGACAGCGTGGAGAGCAGACGTCAACACGATGACCTGCGCGCGCAAGCTGATCGATGTAGTGCCAGCCGGCGTTCGTAGCAAGTTCCGATCGATCAGTCGATCGAGCGCGACGCTCCCTGTGTCGCCGCACTGGAGCCATGCATTCGTTGTGTGTGTGTGTGTGTGTGTGTGTGTGTGTGTGTGTGTGTGTGTGTGTGTGTGTGTGTGTGTGTGTGTGTGTGTGTGTGTGTGTGTGTGGATAGGCAGAAAGAAATCCAGACGGCCGGCCAGCCTCGAGCGACAGGGACGCCGGCCGGCCGGCCGGGCCAGGTGAACTGATCGAGAGCGGCGCCGTTAAATGAGCCCGATCGACCGGAGGATCCGGCAGCGCCACCGCCTTTTCGATCGTATCGGGGCGGGAACGACAGCCGACGGCGACGCGGAGTGGACGCCCCGGGCCCGGCCCCGGTTCCGAAGACAATTTGCTGTCGTCGTGCGCGTAGGAGCGCCGGCCGGAGGCTTCCGAGAAGAGAGCTAGGGCGGCAGCAGCGGCCAACGTCGCCGCACGTGCGGTCAGGAAATTTTAGGAGCTGGTGGCGTACCACTTGCGTTGCTGTCGTGCCCAAGTTAAGTTGCGTCGGAAGGGCGGCACGGCAAGGTGCGCGGCTGGACGGACGTGACGCGCGCGCACCAGCCGAGATGCCGAATCGAGCAGCAAGTGAGGAGGGCATAGCCCACGCACAAACAGAAAAGGAATGAGGCGCGAAAGCGAGCCGATCAGGCCACGGATGGTGAAACAGAGGTCAGCGAGCTGCGTGTGTCGCCAAACATAGAAAGATTCGGGCCGGGACGCAGGGACTCCCGAATTCGTCTGGTGCCGTGACGCGACGGGCACCGATGGGGAGATCCTGCAAACAAAACTGTAAAAGATGGCCGAGGAAGCTGCTGGGAATCCGACGGTGTCTTCTGGTGGTAGATCGCGATTGCTCTATCTTTCGTTTGCCATCGTTACCTACGTGGCCTCGTGCGGTAATTTCATTCGCTCAGTTGTATTATTGGATACGAAATGAAAGCGACATCCGATATACAGTGCATCTAGTAAGTACTCTCTTCATTTCAAAATATAGTGCGCTCATGTTTTTTGAGGTCCAACTTTGATCATAAATTTAACCAACAAGACCAACTGCGACGGGAGAAAAAATTATATAATTGAGAACTTCTTTCGAATACGAATTCACTGATATAATTTTTGCTTCCGCCGTAATTGGTCTTAATGGTTAAATTTAAGATCAAAGTTGAAGCACGAGGATAAAGAAAACACTGCATTATGAAATGAATGGAGTACTGTCGACCGGGACTAGCGTTCTTTATTACACCTGAGACCTGACCTCACGTCGTTCAGGATGGTAGCGAACCTAGCTAGCTGCTGCTTCACTCGGATGATTTTTTTTTCTTGTTCATTTTATTTGGTTGGTCTGAGCTTTGCCTTGCGGCGGCGACGGGTCAGTGAGCAGTGAGCAGTTTGGCGCTACTGCCTACTACGTGCCGCGGCAGCATCGATCAGCTCTGTAGCGCCGGTGGAGGCCATGCTCTTAACAAAAGGTTCTGTTGTTGTTGTTGTTGTTCTCTACACATGGCAGACCGTGATAACACAAATGAATGTCGTCTTGGACGACGACGGGCTCCATGTGATGAACCAAGTTTCGATCATCGACTCCTGTAAAAGTAGTTTCTTTCAAGTTTCAACTATATAGAGTGCATCACAAAAGTATAGTTCAAATATCAAATATAACAGTAGCAATTTCGTGCTGTAAATATTGGTTAGTTTTTCCACAGCGATGGATAACTTCAAGAATGCTTCTAAACCACCAGAAACTCCTCTTCCTCTATTCACAAACAAAAATTCCTCTTCTCCTAACCGTCTGATTTCGCCAGCCTCTCTCGCGTTCGATGGCCGATTTTGGCATGACGAAGCGGGGGAGACCATAGATCTTCGTGCTTATGGGAGTCCTGCATTGGTTTGTTAGGACATCTTCAAAGCGGATCCGCAAACCTCCCGTGTCCGTCTGTACTGCGTCATTCGCACCGCGGAAGCTATCCAACACAGGGTTGTATCAGTCCGCGGCGTGGTCCTGACGCGATTTCTCCCGTAAATCGGAGACAAAACTGATGAAGGTTTGCTAGAGTCCGGACCGATCTCAGGCCCGCTTTTGACCGCCAAGACCCATCAAAAAGCCCTCCTCCCTCCCACGCGCGCATCCCTCGCGGTGCCAGCTTCCCGCATTCATGCCGCTGTAAAGTGTGCAGCTCCACATTGAAGGCGGCTCATCAGGGCGGACGCGATCTCTCACGGTCTCCGTCACTGAAGCGGCTCCCGGCCAAGGGTGCCGCAGGGCAGAACACGCCTCCTCATCGCATTCACACACCTCCATTAACCCCCGCGTGGAAGCCGTTTATGAGCGGGCCGGCATTAAACACAACTCCGGCCGAGCTCTTCTTGTCCGCCCTCTATTTAAATGAGGCGAGACGCCGAGCAAGAACCACAGCCCTCCGCCGCTCCCCCATATCCTCCTTCACCACACTTCTAATGGCTTCCGAAGAGCAATTCTCCGGCATACAAGCCGCCTGGGTGGACCGCCAAGCCCGCCGGATACGAGCGAGGAAGCTCCCAGCTCTAGCTCCCGCGCCTGTCCCGGCGAAACCGCCACATGGTTCAACTACTCACCGCTCCAGGGCAATTCGATGAGGAGTGGCGAGTTGCTCCACCCCGGCAAGGCAGGGAGCACAACAGCAGGGACGTTGCCGCTTCCAGTGCCTGCGACCGCACCATTCGTCGTCGCCGCACGTGTAGGCGCGCCATGCACACGAAGAAAGAAGCCAACTGCGCGGATGTGGACGAGGTGGCGGCCAACACGTCCGCGCCCGCCGTCATCATCAAAGAGAAGTAGTGCACGGGAGGCCACCGCCGCTTGGGTCCCAGTAGTGCACGAGTTGCTCCACCCCGGCAAGGCGGGGAGCACAGCAGCAGGGACGTTGCCGCTTCTAGTGCCTGCGACCGCAACATTCGTCGTCGCCGCACGCGTAGGCGCGCCATGCACATGGAGAAAGAAGCCAACTGCGCGGATGTGGACGAGGTGGCGGCCAACACATCCGCGCCCGCCGTCATCATCAAAGAGAAGTAGTGCACGGGAGGCCACCGCCGCTTGGGTCCCAGGAAGGCACCGCTACCCGGCCGGTTCTCCTTTATCTCAGACCATCCTGGGCACCCGCTTGAGCTCCACGGAAGCACCCTTCCCCTCCGGCTGAAGCACCCTCTTTGCTGCTCCAATGAGCGGCGCAACTGGATATAGAGAAGATACGGGAGAAGAACATGCCTCTGGGGCTTCCGGCAGTCCGGTTATTGCGGGCTGCCGGACATGGTGAAGACAAGACACGCTTGACCATAGACTAGTGTAGTGTATCCGTGTCGTGAGAGTGGAGCTCTGCGCAACCGTATGTGCAGATATTTTTAGCTTTTTAGTTGAAAATATGTCCAAAATGTATCCGTCCTCGTTCGGTTTGTATGAAATCTGTGATGTTTATATGAAATCCGCCTTGTTTTCATGAATTTAATCCGGTTTGTTGAAAAAAGTTTGAAATGTATGCGGCTACGATTGGATGGCATCTTGCCAAAGTACGTTGGTATTGATGGGTTGTTGGGTCTCCTCCTATGGCCCTCACGTTTTTTCCTCTAGGTTGATGATTCGTGCTTCGAATCATCGTTGACGGTGCCTCCGAAGTGCACAGTTGCTTTATGATTGTACTTTCAAATATTCACTTGCTCCAGTGATGCAGAGCAGGTGAAGCATCAAGCTAGGCTTAAGGTGTGTCCTTGTTTTGTGCAAGTCAGAGAAGACGACAAATTTTTTTGGTTTTCTTTGTAATTTTAACTTATATCGTGGGTGTTAACACAAGGCTCCTGACTTGGTTAATACTATGGCTCATGGCCTTCGGTAAAAGAAGATTGTTTGATTGGTGAACAAAATGATATAAATATGTGACTAGCGATTAGATATTTGGGCCATTGGTTTTGATGAATCTACCTTGATTATCATGATTGTCGTGTTGTTAGTGGAATGACATGTTTGTTGGTCCCTAACTTTTACCTCAAATCCCTCTTCACCCTACTCAACGTTGTCGCCCCATCCAAACTCAACCCCCCTCCCCCCCACACACGCGCGCACACGAACCCGAAACACAAGCCTTACCTCACACAAGTTTTGTGTTGTCACCACCTCCGACTTGGTGTAAGCTCACCTCTGGTGTTGCAAAGAATCAAACAACCAAGGGAGACTATAAATTTGCAAAATTTCAATGATCCATGCAGTGTAGCAAAAAAATGGAAGCTGTCCGATCAAGTATATAGGAATTCAATGAATATAGCTTGGTATAGCCAATAATCCCTCCATCCCAAACTAACTGAAGTTCCATGTTTGTTTTAGCTAAAAAACATTTAAATTTGACCAAATTTATAGAAAAATATGATAAAATCTACATGTATACATGATACGGAAAATATATATTTTATAAAAATCTAATGGATTCTAACAAGGTTTTTTTGGAAAAGTAGGATAAACCCCCGGCCTCTGCATCTGGACAATGCATGCGACCATCTTATTAGTTATTCACAGAGACCATACAAAGTAATACATCAGTGAGTCTAAAGCCATCATCTAGGCAACACGTGTTGCTACTCCTATCCCATTGATGAAGGT